>CM060599.1:5903054-6533054 GCA_030578255.1 Tiaroga cobitis
GTTTGGTTTTCTTTCATCTCATTTCTGTATTTTGTTCATATTCATCATGTATCTGTTTTAAAACACTTAGGGCTCTATCTTGCACCCAGCGCAATTGACTTTGTACACCGACGCATGTATCATTATGGCAAGCCGTTTGAGCTTTTATTCATTTCCAGGATATGGATTCTTGATATCAACAATTTCATTTTTTGATATCAAAAATGTAATTGCTGATATCTGTAATTGTATTTTCACTAGTGAAATGTCACCATAGGCTGCCTGTAGCTGCAATCAAAGGCAATTCATAAATCTGTTAAATATGGTTCACAATTAAAATATAAATATACATGAGGTTAAAAATCATATGATTGAAATTATGTTTCATGGCCAATAAATAGTAATTGCATGTTTATTTCTTTTGTGAAAAAACTCTGAGGAAAAAGGTGGAACTTATTTTTTTGTTCCGTGCGGAAATCATAATTTGTTGTTATAGGGACGCTGTATGGGTGCACTCGCTAAGATCTAGAAGAGAGATATGTGCTGCGGCTTGCGAGCCTGCTTTCTAAAAGCTACGGAAGATTGTAAAGGTTATATAAGTTGTTGATGAAGTGTGAAGACGAATACCCTTCTAAGTTTACCCTCTCGGGTTCATGCGGCCAATGAGGTATATATATTTTTCCTTTCTTTGTCATTTATTTGTGTTACACGACGGTGTGACGGTGTTTGTAACAAGCAAGTTCATATATTATTTTACATGTCACAAATGTATGCTTTATTTCTTAGTTTCTATGTGATTCTGTTTAATATTGTCAACAAGTATGTCAAGAATTTAAAGGTTAATTTATGTTTTTCTGTGTTTTATTTATATACCAGTTCTGACGGCAATTTGGAAATGCAACAAGTGAACATGTAAAGACATGCCCGTCATCGAATAAATGCCCGTGAAAACCCAGGAATGACTTGAGCCTTTATTAAAACTCGAGGGGAGTAACAGTCAGAACTCAGCCTGCTTCGTGCTGGAGGAGAAGAGAGCGGTGCCTGTTGCAACGGAGCCTTTAACGAGCAGCTCGTTACATCGTTAACTACGCTCACAAGCATCAAAGACATCACGGACTGCGTGCGTGCACGGAAACCCGACAAGTGGCAACCGGGACCAGAAGTGTCGTGGGGTGAAGCTACAAAGAAGTAACACATTTAAGCAAGTTTAAATGTTAAGAAGTAGTTTAATCCTGCTAACTTTTAAAGGGACTCTAAAGTGCTAAAAAGGGTTGAAGTGTATGTGTCTGCAATTAAGTTTAAGTTTAATTGTATGTTTATTTCTTTGTAAGGTGATTTAATTGCAAGTCTAATCACTTCATTGTGTAAGTTAAAGGTGCACTAAGGCATTTTTTTTAAAGAGCAAGGCATATTGTTTTTTGTTTTTTTTTGACATTGAAGGTAATTCTCTTTATTTCATATAAGGTGAAAATAATTTGCTTTAAGGTGTTTACACACATTTTTAAAGTTAATTCTAACAGAGTTCATATTTAAAGTTAAATAGTATTACATCCCGTAGTGCTTTAAAAATAATCTAGGTAATTATACGAACTCACAAGTAATCTGAATTTAAGTCAATACACATACATTAGCTCAAGTAGGGAAATGGCTGAGCCTGAAGTCCAAGGAAGTGAAGCTGTAAAGTTGCAGGATCAAGCAAGCCCTGATGAAGAAACTGTAGACTCAAGCCCACAGCAAGAGGCAAATACAAGTCAAGTAGTTGAAGAAGATGCTTTGAGAAAAAGCCAAAGAAACAGAAAGCTTACTGAAAAGGGCCAGGCTCTACACGAAGAAAGAGTGAATAAGCTTCAGTTTCGCTTTAAGACTAATTATGACAAATGGAAAGCTATTGCCAAACAAGCTAAGAGAGCACTCGATGCACCTAGCACTGCAAGCTTACAGGATCACATTGTAAGGGTCCAAAATGCTTCAGGAGAAGTAAAGCAAACCTATCACGAGCTGCGCAGTCACGACACTCCTGACAGTGACACTCGTCGTCGAGTAGACACATGTCATGCTGTTTCTGTAAGGATAATAGAACAAGCAGCAGAGATTCTTAAAGAAGCCGAAAGTGGTAAATACCCAGCTAAAAGGTCAACTCACTGGAGTGAGGCTGGCTCGGTGTTCCAATCTTCAGCATCTCACAGATCCAAACGTACAGGTAGTGCAATCACGCGTTCAAGCCATTCGAGTAATTCATCTGCAAAGAAACAAGAAGCAGCAGCAGAACTGGCTGCAACTGAAGCTACCTTGAAAGTGATGCAAGAAATGGAGCGTGAGCAAAGGGAGCTTGAAAATCTTGAAGCTGAAAACAGAAAAAGACTTGCACAACAAGAAGCAGAAAATGCTGAAAAACGAAAGACATTAGAGGAAAAGCGAAGGCAGATAGAACGCTTAGAAACTGTCAAGAAAATGAGAGCCGCCAAAGCACGTCTACAGGTCTACGAACAAGAATCAACTTCAGATGAAGAAATATCAGACCTTCTACACAGTAAGTCAAAGCCGAAAGAACCGGCACCTTACCTGGTTAGTTTGCCTGAAGTTCACTTTTCACAACCCACTATTAACCCGCAACATGCAACCAATGCTACACAAGAAGATAGCACTACTGCATTAGCCAGAGCATTAGCAGAGTCAATCAACATAAGTCGTTTACCAGTACCAGAACCTTCAGTCTTCATTGGAGACTCGCTCAAGTACAAGGATTGGAAAATGTCCTTTCAAGCCCTGATAGACAGGAAGAATATCCCTGTAAATGAAAAGCTCTACTACCTTCGCAAGTATGTTGGTGGGCCAGCAAGAAAAGCAATTGAGAGCTATTTCCTGTTGGGAACGGACACAGCGTATCTTGCAGCATGGAACATTCTGGAGGAAAGGTATGGAAGCTCATTTGTAATCGCCAAAGCCTTCAGGGATAAGCTCACATCATTGCCAAGGATTGGACCAAAGGACAGTGCTGAACTACGAGAGTTCTCAGACTTTCTCAGAGGCTGTGAAGCAGCAATGTTCCAGATTAAGAATCTTGAAGTTCTCAATGACTGCAGCGAAAACCAGAAAATGCTCAGTAAGCTTCCTGATTGGTTAACGGCGAGCTGGAATAGAAAAGTCATTGACATACAAGAACAAAGTGGGTCATTTCCAACATTCAGCAACTTTGTCGACTTCGTTACAAGAGAGGCGAAGATAGCGTGCAATCCAATAACATCGCTTCATGCACTAAAGGCAAATGACTTTGAAAAACCAAAGGCCTCAAAGATCCGTAGTGTTGTCGCAAAAGTGTTAGCAAGCAGTTCTGAAGAGAAATCAGACACTAAGATGTGTATCTTTTGTGAAAGACCAAACCATGGAATTCATGTCTGCCGAAAGTTCATGGACAAGTCAATTACTGATCGAGTCAAGTTTGTACAAACAAAGGGCTTGTGCTTTGGATGTCTAAGCCCGGGTCACCGTTCAAAGAAATGTGAAAGGAGAAGTGTTTGTAATACATGCAAAGGGAAACATCCAACATGTTTACATCAGGAACGTGACAGGGAAGTCAAAAGGACAAAGGATCCTGACAAGGAACAAAGGGACACAAGGGAAACCAAACAACCAAGTGTAGAAACATCAAACAAGGTAATATCCAACCGTGTTCTACGAAACACTAACAGTGATTTCACATCCACAATCGTTCCAGTTTGG
This sequence comes from Tiaroga cobitis, assembly GCA_030578255.1. Lineage (NCBI taxonomy): Eukaryota > Metazoa > Chordata > Actinopteri > Cypriniformes > Leuciscidae > Tiaroga > Tiaroga cobitis. The sequence goes on from CM060599.1 coordinate 5,906,754, forward strand.
TTGTCCACAACAAGCGATCCAGAACACGAGGTTCTTGTCTATGCCCTTCTGGACAGTCAGAGCGACACCACATTCGTTCTTCAAGAAAAGGCAGATGCTCTAGTCGCAGAAAAGAGACAAGTGCAGTTGAAACTGTCCACACTGTCATCCAGGGACACAGTCATTCGAAGTCAAAAGTTATTTGGGCTACAAGTTAGAGGCTTCTACGCATCCAAGAGAATTCCTCTCCCAACGACATACACAAGAGAATTTATCCCTGCTAATCTAAGTCATATTCCCACACCCAAGACAGCAAGAGCATGGCCTCACTTAGAGATCCTTGCTGAAGAGATCGCTCCCATGATAGAGTGTGATGTCGGCCTGCTTATAGGGTACAACTGTTCGCAAGCTCTGTTACCCAGAGAAGTGGTGTCAGGAAAGGACAATGAACCATTCGCTCAAAGAACTGACCTTGGCTGGACTATAGTCGGCAGTACTGATCCCTGTGTGGACTATGGTGACGCTATAGGAAGCAGCCACAGAGTCATAGTTAAAGAAGTGACACCTTCTGTTCAGTCACCAACCCCCTTACCAAATGAAGTCAGGTACGTCTGTCGTACACAAGTCAAAGAGCTAGTCACACCACTAGATGTGATAAAAGTACTGGAGTCCGATTTCAATGAACGCCGCATGGAGGACTCTCATTTCTCCCAAGAGGATCTGCGTTTCATTTCCATAATGGAGGAAGAAGTAAAAATGAAAGTGAATGGTCACTGTGAGTTGCCCTTACCCTTTAAGAAGGACAGACCAAATCTGCCAGATAATAAAATCTGTGCCGAACACAGACTCAAATGTCTAAAGAAAAGATTTGAGAAAGACAGGCAATACCACAAAGACTACACAACATTCATGAATGAAACAATAACACGTAGAGATGCGGAAAAGGTTCCACCTGACGAACTGGACAAAAGCCCCTCCTGGTACATCCCTCACCATGGGGTCTACCACCCCCAGAAACCTGGAAAAATAAGAGTCGTGTTCGACTGCTCTGCAAGGTACGAAGGTGTGTCTTTAAATGACTTTCTGCTCACCGGGCCAGAGTTGACCAACACCCTGGTTGGTGTTCTATGTCGGTTTCGTAAGGGTCAAGTAGCGGTGATGTGCGACATAGAACGCATGTTTCACCAATTCCATGTCAAGCCAGAAGATCAAGACTACTTCCGCTTTCTGTGGTGGGACAATGGAGACTTCTACTCCAACCCTTCCGTCTACCGTATGTGTGTCCATCTGTTTGGAGCCGCTTCATCACCCGGCTGCGCAAACTATGGCCTCAAGTACATCGCAGCTCAAGGGCAAGGTCATTTCAGTGAAGCTACAATTCGTTTCATTGAGAGAAACTTCTATGTGGATGATGGCCTAATAAGTGTCCACTCAGAAGAAGAGGCTATTCAGTTGGTAAACGAAGCAAGACAACTCTGCAATACAGGAAAGTTGCGACTTCATAAGTTCATATCAAACAGCCAACAAGTATTAGCATCCCTCCCAAAGGAAGACTGTGTGACAGAGACAGTAATGAAACAAGACTTAGCTCTTGGCGAACAACAGATTGAGAGAGCTCTAGGCGTCAAATGGTGTGTCGCTTCAGATCATTTCCAGTTTCGAGTAGTCGTGAATGAGCGCCCTCTCTCTAGAAGAGGAGTTTTGTCCACAGTAGCCTCTATCTTTGATCCACTTGGTTTTGTGGCGCCTTTCGTCCTACTTGGGAAACAAATACTTCAACAGATGTGTCGTGAGAAGATCGACTGGGATGAGCCAATGTCAAATGAGCTAAGGTCACGGTGGGAGTCCTGGCTATTGGATCTACAGAGCTTAGCCAATGTCAAGATTGAGCGATGCTACTTACCAGTAGATTTCAAGACCGTTCACAAGTATGAAATTCACCATTTTTCAGACGCAAGTGTCACGGGGTATGGAGTCTGCACTTATCTAAGAGCAACCAGTACAACAGGACAGATACACTGCGTCCTAGTTATGGCCAAAGCCAGAGTATCCCCCACAAAGTTAACTACGGTGCCAAGACTCGAGCTGTCCGCAGCAGTTGTAGCAGTACGCACAAGTGACATGCTCAGAGGAGAATTGGAGCTTGAAGATGCCCAGGAATTCTTCTGGACAGATTCAAATGTCGTCTTAGGATACATTAATAATGACGCGAAACGGTTTCATATCTTCGTAGCTAACCGCATACAGCGCATCAAGGAAAGTACAAACCCAACTCAGTGGAAATACGTGACGTCAGAAGACAATCCCGCTGACCATGCGTCACGAGGACTTAAGGCAAAGGAGCTCATTGCTTCCAATTGGTTTAGTGGTCCAGAGTTTCTCTGGCAGGAAGAGCTTCCAAGCGGTGAGGTTAAGATGAGAGAACTTGATGCCAAAGATCCAGAAGTGCGTAGGGTCATTGTGCACCAGACCTCAACAACAACAGATTCACTCACTAATCGCTTTTTTAAGTTTTCAAGCTGGACAAGACTAGTGAAAGCAATCGCCAGACTCCAAAGATTTCTCAAGGAGTTTAAGGGTACAATACAGAGAAGCAATGAAGCCACAAGTCTTCAGGAAAGACAGGATGCGGAGCTTACCATCATGCTCATTGTACAAAGGGAAGTCTTCTCCAAAGAGATCAATGATCTTGAGTCACAAGGGGAGATGACCAAAGACAAAAACAATAGGCTGTACCGACTCAATCCCTTCTTAGACCACAGGAGCATCCTTAGAGTAGGAGGTCGATTAGAGCATGCTGTCATGCATCCACACATCAAACATCCAGTCATCTTTCCAAAAAACAACCACATAACAAGGTTACTGATCGATCATTATCACAGACAAGTGCAACATCAGGGGCGTGGCATGACCATAAACGAGTTGAGATCAAATGGCATCTGGATCCTCGGATGTAGTCAAGCTGTGTCATCAGTCATCTACCACTGCGTCAAGTGCAGAACGTTTAGACGTCATACTGAAGAACAGAGAATGGCAGACCTGCCGCGTGAGAGAATGGAGACAACTCCTCCCTTCACGTATTGTGGGATGGATTGTTTCGGTCCGTTTTACATCAAAGAAGGTCGAAAAGAGCTGAAACGTTATGGACTATTGTTCACATGCATGTGCTCTCGTGCAGTGCACATAGAGTTACTAGACGATCTATCAACCGATGCATTCATTAACTCACTTCGTGCCTTCATTGCCCTACGTGGAAACGTTCGCCAACTACAATCAGATCAGGGCACCAATTTTGTTGGAGCGAGGCGTGAATTCCTGGAAGCAGTAAAGGAAATGGATCAAGAATGCCTTAAAAAACTAGGATGCGAGTTTGTAATGAACCCTCCCTCTGCTAGCCATATGGGCGGAGTTTGGGAAAGGCAGATCCGGACAATCAGAAGTGTGTTAACATCCATCCTGGATCAGTCATCTCGAACACTCGACAGTTCATCCTTACGGACCTATCTTTATGAAGTGATGGCAATCATAAACAGCCGACCTATGACAACACTCTTACTCAGTGACCCAACAGGTCCTCAGCCTCTTACGCCCAACTTACTTCTGACAATGAAGTCCTCAATAATCTTGCCTCCACCTGGAAACTTTGTAAAGGAAGACCTCTACCTCCGCAAGAGATGGCGTAGAGTCCAATACCTTGCCAATGAATTTTGGCACAGATGGAAAAAGGAGTACCTATTGAGTTTACAACAACGACAGAAGTGGCACAAGACGAGGAGAAATGCGAAGGTTAATGATATAGTAATTGTACAAAACGATACTGCACCCAGAAATGAATGGAAGCTGGCTAAAGTCGCTAATGTGTATCCAGCTGAAGATGGATGTGTGCGGAAGGTCCAGTTACTGATCAGCGACTCCGCATTAGATGATCAAGGAAAGAGACTCAGCAAACCAGTCTATCTGGAGAGACCTATCCACAAGACAGTCACATTACTTGAAGCTGACTAACATATCTTTAACTTACAGTAATCGCTCACACATAGTTCATTGGTTGAAATCACAAGTGATTTGGTGGGAGTGTAGCTGCAATCAAAGGCAATTCATAAATCTGTTAAATATGGTTCACAATTAAAATATAAATATACATGAGGTTAAAAATCATATGATTGAAATTATGTTTCATGGCCAATAAATAGTAATTGCATGTTTATTTCTTTTGTGAAAAAACTCTGAGGAAAAAGGTGGAACTTATTTTTTTGTTCCGTGCGGAAATCATAATTTGTTGTTATAGGGACGCTGTATGGGTGCACTCGCTAAGATCTAGAAGAGAGATATGTGCTGCGGCTTGCGAGCCTGCTTTCTAAAAGCTACGGAAGATTGTAAAGGTTATATAAGTTGTTGATGAAGTGTGAAGACGAATACCCTTCTAAGTTTACCCTCTCGGGTTCATGCGGCCAATGAGGTATATATATTTTTCCTTTCTTTGTCATTTATTTGTGTTACACGACGGTGTGACGGTGTTTGTAACAAGCAAGTTCATATATTATTTTACATGTCACAAATGTATGCTTTATTTCTTAGTTTCTATGTGATTCTGTTTAATATTGTCAACAAGTATGTCAAGAATTTAAAGGTTAATTTATGTTTTTCTGTGTTTTATTTATATACCAGTTCTGACGGCAATTTGGAAATGCAACAAGTGAACATGTAAAGACATGCCCGTCATCGAATAAATGCCCGTGAAAACCCAGGAATGACTTGAGCCTTTATTAAAACTCGAGGGGAGTAACACTGCCATTCAAAATGAATTGTTGATATCAAGAATTGATTTTTTACTAGTAGAAATATCATTTTTGATATCAATAATTACATTGTTACTAGTAACAATGTGAATTCCTGATATCAATAATTGAATTGTCACTAGTTGAAATGTCTATTCTTGATATCAACAAGTCAATTGTTACTAGTAAAAATTATCATTTTTGATATCTGAAAATGTATTTCTGATATCAATATTATTTCAGATATCTAAAATGGCTTTTTTACTAGTTACAATCACATTCATGATATCAGAAATTAAAATTGTCACTAGTAAAAATTTAATTATTGATATCAAAAATGAACATTGTTACTAGTAGCAATTCAATTGCTGATATCAAGAATACACATTTCAACTAGTAACAATTGAATTAATTCTTGATATCAAAATAAAGGTTTTTACTAGTAATAATTGTATTTCTGATATGTGAAATTGGAATTTCAACTAGTAAGAAATCAATTCTTGATATCAACAATTGGTTTTGAATGGCAGCCTATGGTGACATTTTACTAGTGAAAATACAATTGTTGATATCAAGAATGTAATTGTTGATATCAAGAATTGAATTGTTGATATCAAGAATTCATATCATGGAAATGAATAAAAGCTAAAACTGCTTGCCATAAGCATGTATCATTCCTATTTTCCATATCATTCCAAAGCGGGCTTTTCCCTCCACAGACACACGCCGGCAAACTAGGGAATGAACTTGCGCTCCCTGGGCGGTTCAGCGCAAAAAAGGAGGTGTGTTCCGGCGCAAACAATCTCTGGAGCTATTTTGCAGTCCCAGAAAACAATTGCGCCACTGACCAGAAAAAAACCTAGTCTAAAGTCAGTGGCGCCTTGCTCGTAGGCTACATTCAGATGCTATTTTAAGCGCGTGCTTGGACATAATACAGAGTGTGAACAACGCGCATACACTGTAGATGATTCATCTACACAGATGCATTTTACTTTTTGCAAATTATACATAGGAAAAATATTAAAACACGAGGGAAGTCATTGTTGTGTCCATGACGATGGGAAAATAGGCATAAAGCTTACACATTTACCCAAATTATTATATGCATGTTTAACAGAAGCTAATTTGGGTGGGTTTGTCCCATCCCTAATGTCACTTCTCTTTCTTTTACGGCCCTGACGAGAACATCGATTTCCTCGGCTGTGAACCGATTCAGTTCACAAAGTGTTTTGACCATAGCCTATATATCCAGCAGAGGGCCACAGAGATCCATTCATTTTCTGAATGTGGCCAACTGCTCCTATCACAACTTTTTTAAAAATATATATTTTGTGAATATGTAGCCTATATTTAAACATTATAAAATACATTAAAATCTGTATTTTTGTGAAAGGTTCATATTTGTTGTTGTTTTTAAGTGTTTTGAAGCGTTTGTTTGTGCAATAATGGCATGTAAATTGGAAAAAATATAACTAAAATGCAGCGAAAAAAAAAGAAGTCCGATTGTATTCACAAATTTATTTAAATAAACCAAATTTAAAAAATCAGTAACGTTAAAATAAGAAATTTCTCTAATAAAAAATGTAAATAAAACAATTAGCAGTTAGCAGAAATGAATGTGTGTGTGTGTGTGTGTGTGTGTGTGTGTGTGTGTGAGAGCGAGCGAGCGAGCGAGCATGTTTATTCCACATTGCATTTGTGCATTAGTACCAGACCTTCATTTATGTGTGGAAACTTTCAGATTTATGCTGCATTTATTGATTTTATAAAAAAAAGAAAAGAAAAGAAAAGAAAAGAAAAAAAGTGTGTGTTTGTGTGTGTGTGTGTGCGTGTTTAGGTAGATAATGTGACAAAAGTCACAAAATCTAATGCAACTGAGCTGAAAGGAACAATGTTTTTTAATGAGGGAAACATCAAATGTCTTGATCAAAGACCCAGTGAGGGTTACTTACATTCCTAATGCACCAATCACTGTCAATAATGAACCATTGTCAACATATCTAGGAATCCTCATCAGCAAGGATAACGTAGCACAAAGTGACATACAAGCAAGGCTTGGAAAAGCTAGAGGTGCATAATTTCCATATTGTCTCAGAATTGGAATTGAAATTGTAGCCTGGTGCAGCTCTTGTCACGGTTCATGAATTCATTGTTTCCTTCTCATCTCGTGTCATTGTTGTTATGTGTGTATGTGTGTGGGCGTGACCGGTTGTAATTCCTCTGATCAGCAACAGTTGATTCTCGTTAGCGACGCCAGCTGTGGCTCATCAACTGCTCATCAACACACCTTCAAATACTCACTGGTTTCTCCTCTCCATTGTCAGATCGTTGTTTGATGTCTCTTGTGTCCTGTCTCTTGTGTCCTGTCTCTTGTGTCCTGTCTCTTGTGTCCTGTCTCTTGTGTCCTGTCTCTTGTGTCCTGTCTCTTGTGTCCTGTCTCTTGTGTCCTGTCTCTTGTGTCCTGTCTCTTGTGTCCTGTCTCTTGTGTCCTGTCTCTTGTGTCCTGTCTCTTGTGTCCTGTCTCTTGTGTCCTGTCTCTTGTGTCCTGTTCTTGTGTCCTGTTCCTGTTCCGTGCTGCTGTCTGGTGTTCGTGAGTCGGTGTTCCGTTCGGTGTTGCAGTTTCCTCGTTCTGTCTGGATTACTTCACCCATTCACCAGCGGACTTCACCACTTCACCACCATTCATTTGTGTTGTCCGTCGAGGTCCCTGCGCCACTCATCGCCACCGTGTTGCTGATTATTTCTTCACTCATTGTTCTACTAATAAAGAGATTATTCACTCGCAGTTTGCTTCCTCGCATTTCGCCATGACAGAAGGATCTGACCATTCAATGGAAGCAGCGAGTGATGCATCGATTTCCCTGGAGACTTTCATCGCCAGAAGCATCAACAGGATGGATTCCTAGGAGGAGAGTCTGAATAACACAGGTCGTGCTATTCAGGCTTTAGTGGCGCAGGCGTCCGAGCTCAAGCAATTCCAACTTCTGTGAGCTCCCACTGCACCGCCCATGCCGCCGGTTCCCCCCACACCACCCGAGACCCCCTTCCAGTCGGAACCCGCCTACCTGTTCCTGAGTCATACTCCAGAGAGCCCAGTTATTGCAGAGCCTTCCTCACACTGTGTTCCATGCACTTTTCTCTACAACCCAGAACTTTCAATACCAAACGAGCCATGGTCGCTTTTGTTCTGACTCTGCTGACTGGAAGAGGAACGGCGTTATGGGGAACGGCGGTGTGGGAGAACCAAGATCCATGCTGCGCCTCGTTCCAGGCACTCTCCGCTGAGATGAGGTGAGTATTCGACCGTGCCGTCGCCGAGAGGGAAGCGGCCAGAATGCTCAGCAACCTTTGTCAGGGTGAGAGGTCTGTATCAGACTATTCTATCGAATTTTGGACCTTAGTGGCAGAGTGTCACTGGAACGAGAAGGTGCAGTGGGACATGTTCCTGCATGGGCTGGCTGACCGCGTCCAGAAGGAGATCTACATCCTGGACCTCCCGACGACACTCAACGGACTTATTGAACTGGCCTTAACCCTCTGAGGTCGGCTATCGAGCCGGCGCGATAGTCTCGCTTTTTTCTTATCAGTGCAAAAGAAACTCAAAATACTCTGTTGATTTTGATCTTACATATTAAGAGATCAAGATCATATCAAGAGATTTCCACGACGCGCACGTGCGAGAACTTAACTGAAGTAGTTGAAGGAGATCGCAATTCTCGCGCATGCGTCGTGGAAATCTCTTGAAGTCTCGTTTCAGGCCTACAAGGAAGAAAAGGAATAGTCGAATAAAGTTGTTATTTTTGTTTTATTTCCGCACAAAAAGTATTCTCGTCGCTTGATAAACTTATAGTTGAGCCACTGACATGGAATATTTAAACATTTTCTTCATTGACTTTCTGGGACGTCAGGATTCATTCCCTTAGGGAGCCTATGGAGGAGTGATCCAGCTGTCACATTTAATCAAAAATATCTACATGTGTTCCGAAGACGAACGAAGGTCTTACGGGAAGGTCTTTGTGCATATACACAATAAAAACAAAGTGTTGTGTTTTTCGCCAAATAAAGAAAAACAAACATGATGCGCGTTCTGCCTTCTCTCTGTCAGTGAAGTCCATTCTGAAACGCGTCCTAAGATTAACTATAACTCCGCAAATACTTGTCATACAGGCACGAGTGTTTTTCCATAATGAAGCTTGAACTCTCTTCTTTTAAATGAATTAATTTATATAAAAAAACAAATATTCTCAGCTTATGTATTCTGTATGAAAAGAGAGAGATGTCAGTATTTTTCTTTCCAGCTCATTATACCTAATTACGCGTTAATGTGCCACGCCCACGGAGAGCGCGCGCTATTCAAACGCAAATGATCTTAGACAAGCCATTCAAACATGCCAACGCCCACCAGCTGGATTATAAAACACATCGTGTTTAGTAAGTATCTTGTACAGCTGTGTACACAGCGTATCCTTTCGGTGTGAGGAATAATACTATCTAACCCTGGAAAATGTACCAGAAGTGCTGGTAGTTTCATTTTGAGGAGCAACGGATCCAGCTGATGTAGTAAGTCATTTATTCTAGTGCTTTGTTCTAATCGTGATATTGAATAGTGTCGGACTGTATACCGCAAAAAGACTGTTTAAATATGAATTGCGTGTCTGTGTGTAGGCTAAATGATGAGTGAACGGCATAGGCGCGCGCGCTTTGTTTACTACAGTTATACAGCGCGTGCCTTGTTCATTCACTCTCGCACCTACATTAGTAAACGTTATGTTTACATGAACACATACAAACTATATTGCTATAGCCTACTAAGATGAGTAAAACTAGACTGAAATATGTTGAAATAAAATGTCTGTATAAGCAACAAGCTGCAAATCCACATGTATATACTAATATATCATACACAATATATTACAGACTAAATATGAATGTTTAGACACGATTTTGTGATTAGTTTTGGATAGATTATAAAGTTTTGACTGTAAAAAAAGACTACTGTCACATTAAATAGGTACGCTTTTGTTCACCAATTTCTGCTCATAGTTAAATATACTATAGTATGATGTTTTGTCAAAAATAAAGTAGGTATATTGAATTATCAACTAAGATGTTATTATAGTGTTTGTTCCAATATTCAAACTAATGAATCCTTACCTTTAATACGTATGATAAAATGTATACTTTTTACAAAGAAATACACTTGAAATATTGTTAAAATTGTAATTGTTGTTGTAATTGTAACCTATTTGTAATTGGTTACAATTTCTAATTGTAAAATATGTATAGGCTATATAGATCATTTCTTTTGTCCTTGCATTCTTTGGGATCCTGTGACACACCTGTGTGAAAGGGCTAATTAATATGCAGCTCATTATGCGGCACATTATCCGGCCTTTGTCTTCTCAGGTGTGAACACGCCTCCACGCATATTGCCTTTCCAAACAAAAGGTCTCTAATAAAATTTAAATCAGTGTATGTGTTTGTGTAAATGATTAGGCAGGATGATTTTCAGATCATTTTGAAGCAAAAATTCTAGGCAACAACACTCATTAGTCAAAAGTCTTGTGGACACATATTTAGTATGTGTTTTGTGGCCTTATTTCAGACACTTTAAGTTTTAGTTTTTTCAATAACCATGCATAAGCAATATTCTCTCAAAAATACAAACATGTTTCATAATTGTTGCTCAGAAATTACGGTAGCCCAGTTTGTGCTATATTGAGTGAATTTACACCTTTGCCATTAACATGTTTATAAATAACTGAAAAAAGCACAAATGTTGTCAGAGCATGTCAGAACACCTCAGGGACCCCAAAAACCCTTAGACCTCAGAGGGTTAAGAGTAGATGCACGGCTGTCCAGAGTTGAGCAACGCGTCCTTCCCAGCCGAGTACCTGGAGGTGCTGAGAGTCTGCGGTTCTACTATCGGGTGGGATCTCCGCCGAGAAGACCTCATCATCATCTACGCTCCTGCCGGTAAGACTGAGATGGACAACACAATCACACGACTGTCAAGCACTACTGGACTCCGGAGCGGAAGGTAATTTTATGGACTGCACTTTTGCGCACAGACTTCAGGTATGGAAGTAAAATAATGTCAAATGTTTCTGAAACAAAAAGCATGTTGAATTGCACCAATTGAAAAAAAATATGCATTGCGTTAACCATGCTTGCATTTTAATCCATTGTATTTTTAAGGCTTGCATTTTTATGGGCTGAAATTCAACATGGTTGAATATTTAAGCTGTGAATATTTCAATTAAAAACATTTCAAACACATTTTCAATATTAAAAATTCAATAATCCATATTCACCTTTCATATTTCACTTCCAAAATTTTCAAACTGTTTAAAAATACAACCTATAATATTCAACAAGCAAATTTCGGTCCATTTTATTTCGCCTTGAAAATTCGCTTCCACAAATTCAGTGGATTAAATTCGACAGTAAATTCAACGTCGACATCCAGGAACTGCAGGAAAAGCAGTAGATTACCGATCATAATCTCCATCTGCTGTAGTCGGCTTTACCAGCAGGGGGTGCACGCGCGTGTTGACAAGCACCAAAGCAACAGGAGAGGCCTTCACAAAACGTCATTTGCTGAAATGGACAGAACGATGAGTACGAGTTATAATTTATAAGTTTATGGAAAAGGTTGATTAAGACACAAAACACACGAGCGTTTACTCAAGTGTCTTATGATATTATTTTTACCCCCATGCAAAGTAAGGTGATTTGTCCACTGCAAAACTAAATTCTCTCGCCGTTGGCATTGATATTATGTTTTAGTAAAACAACTGTAATACACTGAGACAGAGTGAATTGTTTGTTTTAGTCACTATGACGGAATACTAAATTGATGGCTGGGTTTTGGCAAAGGCAATTTTATTTAAATATAGCATCATTAAATACAACCCAATTACAATTATAAATTAAATTCAGCAATTAAAAATTACATCTCTACCATGATATCTGGTCATCTCTGTGTTATAACGTGAATTGTCTCGGCCATTATCCAGGGCTGCGTACAGTAGGGGTATTTGTCATCTTATTTTATATCTTTTTGTCCATTGGAGCGCTCGTCACGTCACCTATTAGCGTCGCGCCTGCCACAAGATCTCTCACTGTTTACATGAACCAGACACTCAAATGAGAGCACATAAAGTGCAATCCATCTCTTATTTACCATTTTTTCATCTTATCGTATATTTTATTCGCTCCTTTGCCCGTATTGGAGCGCGTCTCGTGGCTCTTACTAAGCGTCGGGCCAGCCACACGATCTCTCACTGTTTTAATCTACCAGACACTCCGATTGATGCACATGTGCAAACAGACAGTGCAATCCTGACCTGCTCTTATGTAGCCTATCTATTTGTCATCTTATTTTATTCGCTCTTTTTGTCCATAATGGAGCGCGCGTCGTATTGGAGCCATCTTCGCAGTAGTAAACGCGCCGAGAGAAATGCTCATTTCATACGGATTACATTATCTGAGAGTAGTCTATTTATTTTCGTTTTGAATTGTTTCGTTTAAAAGTAGGCTAGACATTTCTACCTTGATGTATTTATCATGCCTGTGAGAAATGTGCAATGCAAAAATGTCATGATTTTATTGCTATGCCTATGCCTATATGTCTGCTTTGCTTCTTATGTATTAAATCCAGGGAAGTGGTTGATCAAACATTGATTGAAATTAAGATACAATTTATTAAAAACGAAATTCACTTTAAAGAAAGGCTTTATAAAAAAACAAAACGTAATGGAGTGGTCAAAATCATTCTCCTTCAGAATGTCAATCGGAGAATCAGGCAACTGTAATAGGGAGAGATCTTGTGGCTGGCGCGCCACGAAACGCGCTCTATGGGACAAACGAGCAAATAAAATATAAGATAAGATGGAAGAAGGGTAACTAAGAGCAGGATTACATTGGCTTTGTGTTTTCGTGCATCAATCGGAGTGTCTGGTAGATTAAAACAGTGAGAGATCGTGTGGCTGGCCCGACGCTAGTAAGAGCCACGAGACGCGCTCCAATACGGGCAAAGGAGCGAATAAAATATACGATAAGATGAAAAAATGGTAAATGAGAGATGGATTGCACTTTATGTGCTCTCATCGGAGTGTCTGGTTCATGTAAACAGTGAGAGATCTTGTGGCAGGCGCGACGCTAATAGGTGACGTGACGCGCGCTCCAAATGGACAAAAATATATAAAATAAGATGACAAATACCCCTACTGTACGCAGCCCTGGATAATGGCGGAGACAATTCACGTTATAACACAGAGATTACCAGATATCATGGTAGAGATGTAATTTTTAATTTATAATTGCTGAATTTAATTTATAATTGTAATTTGGTTGTATTTAATGATGCTATATTTAAATAAAATTGCCTTTGCCAAAACCCAGCCATCAATTTAGTATTCCGTCATAGTGACTAAAACAAACAATTCACTCTGTCTCAGTGTATTACAGTTGTTTTACTAAAACTTAATATCAATGCCAACGGCGAGAGAATTTAGTTTTGCAGTGGACAAATCACCTTACTTTGCACGGGGGTAAAAATAAGTATCATAAGACACTTGAGTAAACGCTCGTGTGTTTTGTGTCTTAATCAACCTTTTCCACACACATAAATTATAACTCGTACTCATCGTTCTGTCCATTTCAGCAAATGACGTTTTGTGAAGGCCTCTCCTGTTGCTTTGGTGCTTGTCAACACGCGCGTGCACCCCCTGCTGGTAAAGCCGACTACAGCAGATGGAGATTATGATCGGTAATCTACTGCTTTTCCTGCAGTTCCTGGATGTCGACGTTGAATTTACTGTCGAATTTAATCCACTGAATTTGTGGAAGTGAATTTTCAAGGCGAAATAAAATGGACCGAAATTTGCCTGTTGAATATTATAGGTTGTATTTTTAAACAGTTTGAAAATTTTGGAAGTGAAATATGAAAGGTGAATATGGATTATTGAATTTTTAATATTGAAAATGTGTTTGAAATGTTTTTAATTGAAATATTCACAGCTTAAATATTCAACCATGTTGAATTTCAGCCCATAAAAATGCAAGCCTTAAAAATACAATGGATTAAAATGCAAGCATGGTTAAGCATATTTTTTTTTTCAATTGGTGCAATTCAACATGCTTTTTGTTTCAAAAACATTTGACATTATTTTACTTCCATATTCAGGTTCCTATCAGACCACTTACACACAAGATTTCCATCCACGCCCTCAACGGTCAAGAACTCCCCACCATTTCCTTCACCACTGGACCAGTCACTCTCATCACATCAGGCAACCATACAGAAACCCTCTCATTTTTGATCATGGACTCTCCCCTTGCACCTATCGTTCTTGGTCACCCCTGGCTCATCCGTCACAATCCCAAAGTGGAGTGGCAGCAGAAGTCTGTTGTGGCGTGGAGCAATAAGTGTCATGAGTCCTGTCTAGTGTCTGCCTGTCCATCTGTCTCTGTTTCTGTGTTTCAGGAGGAGGCAGTGGATTTGTGAAATTTGCCTGTGGAGTACCGCGGCCTGAGGGAAGTGTTCAGTAAGTCTCGCGCTGCTTCTCTCCCTCCGCATCGTCCCTATGACTGTGCCATAGAGTTACTGCCAGGTAGGTCTCCGCCTAAAGGCAAGTTATATTCACATTCTGTTCCAGAAAGGGAGGCTATGGAGAAATATATTTCTGATTCTCTAGCAACAAAGTTCATCCGCCCTTCCTCTTCTCCAGTGGGGGCGGGGTTCTTTTTTGTGGGGAAGAAGGACGGTTCTCTGCGACCTTGTATCGATTACCGGGGGCTGAACAGCATCATGGTAAAGAATACTTATCCTTTGCCGTTGATGTCTTCAGCCTTCGAGAGGTTGCAAGGAGCGTCAATCTTCACAAAACTGGATTTACGTAACGCTTATTATTTGGTCCGCATATGGAAGGGGGATGAATGAAAGACTGCTTTTAACACCCCCAGGGGGCATTTTGAATATTTGGTCATGCCTTTCGGTTTGTCTAACTCCCCAGCGGCTCTCGTCAATGATGTGCTGCGAGATATGGTAGATCAGTTCATATATGTCTACCTGGATGACTTACATGTCAAAAAATCAAGGAAAATTAGATTTCTCAATTAATGACCTTGACAAAATTCAAACATCTCCAAGACAGATGGGGTGAATAGCAGGTGGGCCTGAACATCAGCCCATCCAAGACCAGAGATATGTACATTAATTCCATTCCCAATGCACCAATCACTGTCAATACTGAACCATTGTCAACAATGTCAACACTTTAACATACCTAGGAAGCCTCATCAGCAAAAGATAACGTGCCACAACGCTGTGTTGTAGAACATTCAAGAACACAATGGCGAAGGCAAAGGTTATCTTAAATAAATCCACAGGAAGATAAATCACACAGAGAACGGCTTACTACACGTCACAGACGAGACCCGGCAGCAAATAAATAGACACAGAGGACCTTAAAGGTGCAGTCTGTAAGAATGACAACTAGTGGTCGAAATAGGTACTGCAGTCCAAATTCAAAATATCGGAGATCAATGTTTCTCCCTCCTCCAGCTCCTCAGACTGGACGGCGCTCACACGGGTTGTCAGTTTGAGCATGCGCAACAGGAACGAGCACAATGGACAATGAACATGGGCAAATTTGCAACATGCAGTATCACAGACCAAAACAAAAACAAACATTCCAGCCTGGAAACACACATTTCAAAGTAATGGCTTTAGAAGTGTTTTTCAGAGAAACGAGTATGTGAACTTAGCATGTTTCCTCAAAATATGCAAACATATTATGGTATTTTTATGCACATTTAAGTATACAAGTAAATGAGGATAATTAACGACACACACCTGAACTAAATGGCAGCTAATCAGAAACCATGACAACTAACTCAACAGTGGAAACGGTGCAAATAGAAAACAAAGTCCAAACTAAGTGAGAGTGTGAAATAACGCAGCACAAAGAGACATTGAAGTTGAAATTGTAGTCTGGTGCAGCTCCGTCCCCTGCTGGAGGTGAAACAGAGAGACATGCGGAAATATAGGCTAATTCAGCTACACCTTTAAATTAGCAAATAAAATGGTTTGCAATTTTGTTGTGTGCAGTGTCTCTTTTGCATAGGAAAAATACCACAATGATTAATATTATTCATATTTTATTCAATGTTCTTTAAGAGGACATCGGGACCCAGCTTATGAAAATTAAGATTTTTTTATGTTTTAAGTTAATTTTCTTCTGTAGTATATAGACTGTATATAAATGTTCCATATGGTTTTATATTTCAACACACTAAATAAATTAATTTGCGGTGTCTGCATTTAACCAGTACACCAAATGTTTGTCTTTTCATGAAATGTGCTGAATTGTGATGTTTGATACATAAAGAATAGAGACCAAAAAGATCAAGAAAAAAGACATTGAAAGACATTAAAGACATTAAAGATCAAGAAAAAAGACATTGCTGTGGCTAAACCTAAAACAAAACACAATAAAAGCCGTGTGGCTGTGTGTCAGCTTAATTTAGTCATATTTAGTTATATTAAAAACAAAATGTCCTCCACAGATGACAAAAATCGTCTCGGTTACGTACACTGTAAAAAATTGCTGTAAATTTACAGCAGAAATGTACAGTACTGAACCGTTTTCTGAAATTACAGTTTCTTACAGTTAAATAGCACGTGATCTGTGGGGGAGGGAAGGAACCGCGAATGACATACTTTGGCAGTTGGCAAGAGTGATTGACACACGTCTTTATCGGTGGAAGCACAGCTTTCATATTGAAGCTCATTTACAGGTACCAGACCACGGGTGAATCTAAAATAATTGTGTTCACTTTTAATCTTATTAATTTCACGCTTTAAGATAGTGGATGTAGCTAAATTTATTGTTCCTCAAAGTTAAGCGTTTGTGTGTGTGTGTGTCTCCGCGCTCGCGCATGCAGCATATTTGTGTTCTTTCATTGTACAAGTTACCCTAATATAGAGAGAAATGTAAAATAAGTGCGTTCGTTGGATTCTTTTATTAAGTACCGTAGGTTTTTTTAATTTACCGCCTTTCGCCAGTATGTTTTTTTTTTTAAGCGGTGGGGGATGGTGGAACAGCTAACGTTAGATTCTGTAGCACGAGTGAATTGCATACGTCTGTCTCATTTGAAGTTATATGAACTTATTAAGTGTTATTATTTTGGCCAGTGTCCCATTTTCAGGAACATGAAGATGGACTGGTGGTGCATGCAGATGTGAGTATTTAGTTTTCTTCTTTCTACTTTATTAAAGGAGAACTCCGGTCAATTTTAACATTGAGCTCATTTTTTTGGTAAATTTGGAGTGCTGTCAGTACAGAGAACAACGACAAAAATCGGTGTTGCCTACACCGTGTTATCCTCTTTTTAAAATTTGCACCCTATTGACCGGAGTTCTCCTTAAAGTGATATGTATTCTGATTTGTGTATTGTGTCCTCTTCAGGTTGCTGCATCTGCAGCTGATGTTGAGAAAAAACTTCTACCTGGAAGTCCTCGTCTAATTTTACTGGGTTAGTATGTTAAGAAGAAACATTGACGAATGGGGAAGATAGAGTAAAATAAAATAAAACATTTCTAATTTGTATACAGTTATTAAAGAATAGTTCACCCAAAAATGAAAATTGTCATCGTTTACTTACCCACATGTTCCAAACCTGTATAAATTAATTTGCTCTGCTGAATACTCCACACTGTTGTTGTTTTTTCCTACTATGGAAGGCAATGGTGCCTCACAACTGTTGGGTTACAAACATGCTTCCAAATATATTATTTTGTGTTCAGCAGTAAATTAAGACAGAATTACATTTTTGGGTGAACTATCCATATCCATTTACAATGAAGTCTTCTCAAAGGCAGATCTTTAAATGAGTTGTGCCAATGTTATCGTTATTGTTGTTATATATTTATTTATTTTGTTTGTTTGTTTTTGCTGTTTTTATTTTAGGTATGGGAGAGCAGACAAATGCTGTACGATGGATGATAAGCCTTGAAGGCAGTGTTATTTGTGAGTGTGTCCAGTCATCATTTTTGACTGCACTTTCAACACTTTTTGCTGTGTACTACGTCTTTAACCTGCAGTATCAAGAGGAGGCTTGTTGCACATTGGAGTTTCTTCAAAGGTATGACACGTAAGTCCTTATTGCATTTTTTTTTTTTACCTTTCATCTTCATAAGAATTTTGATGCATCATTCTTGCATTCAATGGTAATTTGTTATATAACTGTCTTTAGACGCTTCGTTGGAATAAACCCAGAAAGAGGTTCAAAGACCTGCAGAGGCAAGGTGGTCTCCAAGAAGACGGGCAAGGTGGTGAATAAGTCTTCCACAGTCAATCCAAAGGTTTCCTCTCTACTGAGAAATCTTGTGGATTTCGAGTGGGATTTCATCTAGGTAAGTAAATTTGCACGTACACACTAATTTATGTAGCTGCTTTATGTAGTGTAGCATTATGTTGCTTTTTGTTGTGTTCTTTTGACACTTTATTTACAAGCAAACAACATACAAGTTTATTTAAAGTTTTTTCCCCCCCATTTTTTTTTTTATCTTTCAGACTACACCTGCATCACTTTGAAGATTCCGGCATATTCCTGGCCTGTTCCTGTTCCAAATATTTGCCAGGTTTTGACTTCGATTGACTGGCTGTTATTAAACTAAAATTAACTTCAAAAATGTTCACACCATTTACTTTTTCGTAAAGGCTGTTAGGGGAATGGGCACCCCAAACACATTCTTGGCCTGTTCCTGTACCAAATACAGGTTTTGACTTTTATTAAACTAAAATAAATTAGCAAATTCACTATTTCTTAAAGGCTGTTTTTATGTAAACACAAAAACACTGATTATTCTATTGGACGTGGTTCAGTTGTTATGATTTGCTTTTTTTGTCTAAGCATTCAGATTATTTTATCACTAAACTCAATAAATTGTGTGCTATAAGAAATACCCTCTTGAGCTGTTTTTTTTTCCCCTTGGGAAAATCTTCTAAATTAAATATTACAATACCAGCTTATTTGTACAAGTATAGATATTAAAAGTAATAAAGAATATGTATCTTAGAATACAGTAATACAACTGCAGGATTACGGTACAAAGCTGGAAACCCTGCTGCCAGTATTTAACTGTTAAATTATAGAAAAGCTGTAATTTAGATTACGGTAATGAAATGGTAAAATTACGGTACACAGCTGGCAACCCTGCTGCCAGTATTGTACCGTTAATTTACATGTACATTTTTTTACAGTGTATGTAACCCTCGTTCCCTGAGTACAGGGAACGGAGACGTGTTATCGGGGAGTTCCCTGACGAATTGGGATCACGCAAGGGAGCCTATTGCCTTCGAGTGAATTAAAAACGAGCCAATGGAATTGGCATGCAAGATTTGCATTCCGCGACCCGCCTACCAGCGCGGGTATAAAAGGCGGAAGTAAACACTGCGCAATGCTTTTCGCTGAGGAGCCGAACAGTGTTCAGACCTCCGCGAAGGTACAACAACATGGCGAGGGGATGACACGTCTCCGTTCCCTGTACTCAGGAAACAAGGGTTACATACGTAACCGAGACGTTCCCTTTCGTCCTGGGAACTCCGACGTGCCGTCGGGGAGTTCCCTGACGAATTGGGATCCCTAACAAAACGCCATGGTGCTGGCCCCTTCCAGCGAAGCTAGCCAAAGCAGTTTCACAAATTGCGGGAGCTAGCTAGGGAGTCAACTGCTGTTCCGCAAGACCCACACATTGGACATTGGATAACACTGGGAAGCGTGCCCAACCCGTGAAAAAAAAAAGGGGAAGGGAACGCTGCGGAAGCCAGGTACCTGATGAAGGCCTGGAATACACATATGTACTAGCCCAGGGGGATAGTGAAACATATGGCAGTCCCTGAGGTAGTCCCCTCCAAGGGAAGTGGGAGCGTACTCAACAGGGACGACAGAACGAGTCTGTCAAGGGGAAGACACGGCTGGACTGCACGTGGCATAATGGGTCACCGAAGAGACCACTGGACATAACACCCAGTCTACACAACAACTCCCTTAGAGGTAGTAGACCTGGCGCTGGCGGTCCGCCACGCCTGGCACCGTAGGGGTGATGGAGGAACTCACAAGGCTAACCAATGTAGGGCGCCAACGGAGCGAAAGACGCACTTATCCGGCTGAGGCACGGAGTGGCGTAGCAAGCCGACACAACCTATTCCCTCGCACCACTGGCTGTAGCGAGTACTCGGGAGGAAACAGGTTCCACACGTAGGCTATAGAATCTAGCGAACGTGTTCGGTGTTTTGCCTAGCCCGCAGCTCTACAAATGTCTGTCAGCGAGGCTCATTGAGACAACGCCTAGGAGGCGGCAACACCTCTCGTAGAGTGAGCACGCAACCTGGGAGGACAAGGCTCACCCGTAGCTTCATACGCTTGGGTGATAGCATCCACTAACCAGTGAGCTAACCTCTGCTTGCAGACGGCCTTCCCCTTCTGCTGGCCTCCGTAACAGACAAAGAGCTGATCTGAGGTCCTGAAGCTTTGCGTTCTGTCAATGTAAACCCGCAGGGCGCGGACTGGACAGAGAAAAAGCTAGGGCTGGGTCTGCCTCCTCCTGGGGCAGCGCTTGCAGGTTCACTACCTGATCCACGAAGGGAGTGGTAAGAACTTTGGGCACATATCCGAGCCGGGGTGTCAATATCACGTGAGAAAAACCCGGCCCAAACTCTAGGGACGATTCGTCGACCGGCAAACCCTGCATATCCCCGACCCTCTTAAAAGAGGCCAATGCCAACAGGAGCGCCGTCTTAATGGACAGTATATTCAGCTCCACTGTCAGCAAAGGCTCAAAGGGAGGACTTTGAAGAGCTCTCAGTACCAGAGCTAGGTCCCAAGAGGGTACAGAGTGCAAAACACGAGGTGGATTTAAACTCCTAGCACCCTTAAGGAATCTGATGATCAGGTCGTGCTTCCCTACGGACTTACCTTCAACTACATCGTGATGTGCGGCTATTGCGGCAACATACACTTTGAGGGTGGAGGGAGACAGCCTTCGCTCCAACCCATCTTGTAGGAAGGAAAGCACGACTCTGATCGGGCAAGTTTGGGGGTCCTCCTGATGGGAGGAACACCACTCGACGAATAGGTTCCACTTCAAGGCATAGAGGCGCCTCGTAGAGGGGGCTCTAGCAGACGTGATGGCGTTTACCACTGCCTGTGGTAGATCACCTAGAATGTCCGCGTACCGTCCAGGGACTAGACATGGAGTTTCCAGAGGTCTGGACGCGGGTGCTATAGAGTGCCCCGTCTCTGAGAAAGGAGGTCCTTCCTCAGAGGAATCGGCCAAGGAGGGGCTGTCGTGAGGAGCATGAGTTCTGTGAACCAAGTCCTGGTGGGCCAGTACGGCGCCACTAGAAGGACCTGCTCCTCGTCCTCCCTGACCTTGCACAGATTCTGTGCAAGAAGGCTCACTGGGGGAAACGCATACTTGCGCAGGTCCCGGTGCCAGCTGTGAGCCAGGGCGTCCATGCCGAGGGTCCCCTCGGACAGGGAGTAAAACCACTGGCAATGGGTCGTGTCCGGAGAAGCAAACAGGTCCACCTGTGCGACTCCGAAAACACTCCAGATCAGCTGAACTACCTGGGGATGGAGTCGCCATTCTCCTGGCAGGGGAGGCAACCGTGAAAGCTCGTCTGCCACACGGTTGAGCTCCCCTGGAACATGAGTGGCGCGAAGCGACCTCAGATGCTTCTGACTCCATAGAAGGAGGTGGGAGGCGAGTGGCGACATGCGGCGGGAGTGTAGACCACCTTGTCGGTTGACGTACGCAACGGTCGCAGTGCTGTCCGTATGGACCAGTACGTGCTTGTCTTTGAGAAGCCCCTTGAGGCGGCACAAAGCCAAGCGTACTGCTTGCAACTCTAGGCAGTTAATATGCCAATGCAGCTGGGGCCCCGTCCACAGACCTGAGACTGCATACCCTTTGTACGTGGCCCCCCACCTTATGGCAGAGGCATCTGTGAAAACCACAGAATGCCTGGAAACCTGGACTTGGGGCACTCCGGCCCGTAGAAACGCAGTATCCGACCACGGGGAGAAGGTTTGGCGACAGTGCGGGGTTACTTTGACCCGGAACGTGCCGCTCTGCCACGCCCACCTCGGGACTCGATCGTGAAGCCAGTGCTGGAGCGGTCTCATATGTAACAGGCCGAGCGGCGTTACTGCGGCTGTGGCTGCCATATGCCCCAGGAGCCTCTGAAATTGTTTCAGTGGAACCGCTGTCCTGCCTCGAAAAGACCTGAGGCAGGTGAGCACTGACTGGACGCGCTCCTCCGTGAGGCGCACAGTCTGGGCAACCGAGTCCAACTCCATACCGAGATAAGAGATCCTCTGCACGGGGCAGAGTTTGCTCTTGTCCCAGTTGACCTGAAGCCCCAACCGGCTGAGGTGCCGGAGCACCATGTCCCTGTGATCGCACAATACCTCCCGCGAGTGAGCTAGAATGAGCCAGTCGTCGAGATAGTTGAGAATGCGAATGCCTTGTTCTCTCATGGGAACAATGGCCGCCTCCGCGACTTTCGTGAAGACACGAGGTGACAGGGCCAGCCCGAAGGGTAGGACCTTGTACTGATATGCTCGACCCTCGAAAGCAAACCTTAGAAACGGTCTGTGACGAGGAAGAATCGAGACATGAAAGTACGTGTCTTTCAGGTCGATCGCTGCAAACCAATCCTGGGGACGGATGCACTCGAAAATGCGCTTCTGCGTGAGCATTTTGAACGGGAGTTTGTGCAGGGCCCGATTCAAAACAAGCAGGTCCAGGATTGGCCGTAACCCACCGCCTTTCTTGGGTACAATGAAGTAGGGGCTGTAAAACCCGGACCTCATCTCGGCAGGAGGGACTGGCTCGATCGCGTCCTTCGCCAGCAGGACATCAATCTCTTTCCGCAGGACAGGGGCATCCACTGACCGCACACGGGTGAAGTGGACGCCCCTGAACCTGGGAGGCCGGCGTGCAAACTGAATTGCATAGCCGAACCAAATGGTGAGGATGAGCCATCGGGACGGACCCGGAAGCGCTAGCCAGGCTTCCAGGTACCGACCCAAAAGGCCCACCCGAACCACCGGCGTACCCGCGGAGGGGCAGCGAGGTGGAAGGCAGAGACCCGGCTCCAGCGGCATTTTAGCCACTGGAAGCGGGGTCTGGGCGAGCTCGCCAGAGACCTGCTTCCACCATGGGGCAGACAGCAGAGAGAGCTCGTAGGCTTTCTGCTGCGGGCTGCCCCGTGGCGAGGGGAAGAGACGAGGCAAGAGGCCCTGCCTTCTCGTGAGCTGGTCTCTGCCCCTCTGGGCCCAGCCGCGACCGGAGCGACGCAACCGGGGTAGCGTCGCTGCTATCCGCAGACTGGGAAGAGGGGAACGAGAGCGATGCTGCTCGGAGACAGCATCCACCGTCGTTCGGACCCTCTTGGGTGGAGGAGACTGAGTGCCCGTCAGTCTCGACCGAGGATGGGGTACCCATCAAAAAACAGAATGAAACAAATTATTCTCCTGCCGGCCCTCCCCCGGGGGAAGGAGGTGTGCAGGGGCACCCTCCTGAGCAGCTCCGGAATCCTCTACCAGGTCGCCCGTCTCAGAGACGCTTCCCTCCCATCCTTTTACGGGAAGGGGCCGGGGGCGTCTGAGCGGGCTAGGCCGCCCATCTTGCGACCAGACTTCCTCACTCCAAGGGTGGTAGGCTGCGCTGGAGGAGGAGCTGGCGCTTGAGGGCGACCTCGGTGACGGGAAGCAGCCGGAGTTTGTACAGCCACAGAAGACGGCCCCGCAGCAGGCCGCCTCCTATGCAGGACATGCCGTATAGCCTCCGACTGCTTCTGGGTGGTGGAGAACTCCTGGGCCAAGTCCTCCACCGCGTCGCCGAAGAGGCCGCCCTGGGATACGAGGAAGTTGAGAAGTTTTTTTCTTCTCCGCTTCCCTCATATCTACCAGGGTCAGCCACAGGTGGCGCTCATGGACCACCAAAGTGGACATCGCCCGACTCAGCGAACGTGTGTGACTTTTGTCGCACGGAGGGCGAAGTCCGTCGCCGCACGCAGCTCCTGCAGCAAAGCTGGGTCAGGACCACCCGCCTGCAAGTCATGGAGTGCTTTAGCCTGATGGACTTGGAGCAACGCCATGGCATGCAGGGCGGAGGCGGCGTCTCCACACGCCATGTAGGCATCCCCGGTCAGACCAGAGGAAAACCTACAGGCGCGGGGAGTGAAGGGACTCCCCGCCAGGAGGAAGCGGTCTTCGGACACAGCTGCATCGCGATAGACCGCTCCACTGGGGGGATTCCCTCGTACCCGTGCGCCGCCCCGCTGTCCAGAGTGGTAAGGAAGGAGGAGCGAGGTTGTCTCCGCCTGTACGCCAGAGACGCCGACCAAGACTTCCTCAACTCCTCATGCACTTCCGGGAAGAAAGGGGCCGGAGCGGGTCGTGGGGCAACCGCACGGCCCGCTCCAAGACACCAATCATCCAACCGCGAATGTTCGGGACCCGGCGGAGGGTTCCACGCGAGACCGACATTCGCGGCCGCCCGTTCGAGCATAGCGGCCATTTCCGGATCCGGCTCAGCCTGAACCACCACACCCGAAGGGGGCAGTCCCGCCGAGTCATCACCAGAAGATGACCGCTCTTTCCTCCGATGCCGCGATCGACATTTGATCCTCAGGTGGCGCCCCGAAGGAGACAACCGGAACCGCCCGAGGGGGCTCCGGCCGCCCCACCGGAAGCGCCGATGGCAACGTGCAACTAGAGGCGTGAGGCGCCCGACAGTCTCTTTCACCAGTCGGAGGGTTCCTCACGGTGATCCTCATTCGCTCACCAACAGGAATCACCGAAGTAGCCGCCTGCCGAACTTAACCGGCAGACGAACTAGATCGAGGATTATCTGAAGGGACTCCCCAGTGTTTCAGGGTTCTCAGTCTCGAACATAGCATCAACAGAGTCATATTCCCGCAATGATAACATGACTCGTCCACCAACGCTGCCTCAGCGTGCGCTAAGCCCAGACACGTGAGGCACTGTTTGTGGCCATCAGCCTGAGGGAGAAGTCGACCGCATCCAGAAACGCACGGGTGAGACGACATCCTGAAAAGGACGCGAACACACCGTGATGCTCTTTTAGCAAGTTTTATTGGAAAAAAAAAGAAAAATAAAAGAGAAGAAGAAGGACTCTGAAGCGCCGAAGCACTGAGGGATCAGTGCGGCAGCACCTCCGGGAGAAACTGCAAGCCCTCGTGCTGCACTCAATCGCGTCGATCACACACGCTCCGTCACACCAGCAGCCACCAGAGAATCTTCTTCCACTCAGCTCGTCTCTCTCTCCAAAGGTGAGGAACAGCAGTATACAACTGAGAGGCTCCGAAGAAAAAAGCATTGCGCAATGTTTACTTCCGCCTTTTATACCCGCGCTGGTAGGCGGGTCGCGGAATGTAAATCTTGCATGCCAATTCCATTGGCTCGTTTTTAATTCTCTCGAATGCAATAGGCTCCCTAGCGTGATCCCAATTCGTCAGGGAACTCCCCAATGACACGTCGGAGTTCCCATGACGAAAGGGAAGCATGGTTTTCTTGATTAAAATAGCCTATTTATTTAATGAAATTACATGCTGAGTCATGAAATGGTATACACAAAACCATTTTGTGATCCAGGCAGCCCCTTTCATGGATGTGCTTTAATTAAATGCAAAATAAATAGGACCCATTCAATATAATTCCAATATTACATATTCAATGAAGTAACACACTTAAAGGGATACAGCAGGTTACTCAAATCAAAATACTTTTATCATCCTCATGTCAGTACATCTACCAATATACATTAATTGACTAAATGGACTCTTCTATTCTTATGTTGATTAGAAAACTGTCTAGGAAATTCATCCAAGTTACAGTAACTTAAGTCTTTAAGGTTACTTGCTTCTTAAATACTCGATTCAAATTGGTCAATTGCAGAATTTAGCATCAGATATTTCCTAATATATTTTCACAAGAGACACTTAAAAATTATTCTAGAAATGGCCATTGACTTACATTACAACCTGAATATGCATAGTATCCAGTGGATAGATATGCCCTAAAAACATAACAAAAAGATTATAATGCATAATTACATATAATTCTAAATTAATAATAATACTAATAAACAATGTGTTATTAAGCACTAAGATACTTACTTTGTGATTGAATAATTCATGCATCGGGAAGATACAGTTTGCTGAATGGAATTTAAATGATAAATTTAACAATTTCAGAAGTAAAGAAGTAAAATATGTCACACTCTGTACAGCTCCTCTAAACACAACTACTACTAATGTTTTATTTGATTTTATATTTAAAAAAAACTTTGAATATACTGTAATGTTATAAAACAAAAGAACATGAACCATTTTTGTACTTATAAGATATGCATAAAATACACCAAAATTAAACAAAAACTAGTACTTTCATCGAAAACAATTTTCTCGATTGTTTTAGACTAGGAACTTAAGAGTGGCACGCAGTGCGTTATGCAGTGAACCCGGAGCGGGATACTTTCTTCTTTCCAGTAAGTGTGAGCATGTAAAACTGAGTGGTGTGGATCTGCCGAGTGATTGTTGAATGCTTGTTGAGTGAGGAGAAGAAATTGTTGTTGAACCAATCCCTTCTGCTAGGGATCCAGACAGCAATAAACAGTTAGTAATTGCATTATTAATGAAAATGTTCAACAGTTGCGATAACAAATGAGTGCCTTCTGTAAAAAGATGGCCCAAATATTTTAATGGTACCAAATCTAGTATAGTTGTAATCTGTGCTCATAAAATATCTGTGTAAGTGACGTACCATCTACTGACAAAAGAAGCTGTGCTTCTCCTCACAGTCTCTGTGTGTCCAGACCCTTGTTATCTTGTCCAGGGCTCCACAACGAAGGTTTCTGGCAGGACACTGGGGCGGTCCCGTCTGAGACCAGGCCGTAAAGTCAAGATCATCTCCATCGACCCATCTCCACTCTCCTGCTAGAAAGCGCAGACCAGTCCACACATATCCAGTTTCAGCCAGTGTGATTTTCCCTAAAGCAGAATTCATCCTGTTCATTGAGCTCAGACTCGCCAGATCATTATGATGTTTTCTGCAGTATTCCAGAGCTCCTTCCCAGCTCTCATTCTTCAACACCAGAACAAACTCTGATATATCCACACAGAAGAATTTGAGTAAAGCATCGCAGTTTTCATCATGCAGCTTCTTAGTACTGTTGTGTAAAAAAGCACAGTTTTCATTAGAAGCAAACAGATTCAACCTATCCCAGATTATTACTGTTGTATTTTCATTTCCGTTCCACTTCCAGAAGTCTAAATATTTGTGGAGACCAACCCAGGCATTAGAAGTTTGACCAACTGCATCTTCCAAAAACTGCTGCTCCTCGCTCTCTGTGGTGAAGGTGGACAGGTCATGAAAGAAAGTTCTGCAGTGCTGTCGCGCAGAATCCCAGTTCTTATCCTCATTCACAAAGTAATGTTGTTTAATGAGACCGGAGGAGAGTCCGTAGAGCTCCAGGATTAGGAGAACAGTGAGTGTCGTCTTCATCTTCATCCAGTGAAGAGGTTTGGTGATTTTTCAATGATTAGTTGAGGTAGAGGCCAGAATTGTGCATGATGACACCGACTCTCTTTTACTTAAACTGACATACAGCCAATGACAAAAGAGTGTGAGGGTGTGACCAATCACAGCACACCTTTACAGTCAGAACAAACAAATCAGCTGCATTTAACCAATCAAATAAACCTCTCCTAGTGAAAAATAAATACACTAAAACATATTTGAAATACATTTATTTTATGCTAAGTATACTACAAATACATTTACAAATTTATATACTTAATATAAATACCATGCAATTGTAATTTTGGTATAAATTAGTATACTTAAAGTCTGCTTAATTGGAACAACTAATGTTGTACTTTATACTTTAATAATCCAGAAATAGTGCTGAGGTGCAACTAAAGATATACTTAAGTATATTTGATTGTGCTAAAGTGGAACTATTGCAAGTATACTTTAGGTACACTTTAAATATCTTGCATTTAAACATGCTCTTGTGACAAAAAGTGTACTTAAATGTATTGAAAGTGTGCTTTTTTGTGTACTTCAAATTTTAAAAGTATACTTTTTTAAAAATGCTCTTGCAGATAATATATTTAAAATTAAAGGCTACGTAAGTGTGCTTAAAGAGACAACACTTTAATGAGAATATTTCTAAACAAAAGTGCACTTTTTAAAAATGTACTTTGTAATAATGTCTAATTAAGTTTTACTTAAACATACATTTTAAATAATTATGATTTTACAGTGATGTATTGACTATATACATACTCTTTGATACTTGAAAGTGTCAGTTTTCTACATAATATTTGACATAAAGTGTAATTTATGCGAGTAGTACTGTATTTGTACTTAATGTAATAGTAGTGTACTGTACTTTACATCTGTGTACAGAATACTTTCAATTTCATTATGTTGTTCTAAGTCGCTTAAGCAAATTTAATTGCATTAATTGCAAGCAAAAGTTTAACAAATATAAACTAAATTAATTTGCATTCAAATTCAGTTAAAATAAATGTAATTTTAATCAGACTACACTACACTGTAAAAATGATTGACTTTTAGTAAGGTGAATGAGTTGTTCTGTGAACTTACAGAGTCTACACAATGAGTTAGAACAATTTCAACTTAAACAGAAATGGAAATGAACATTTAACCATTCACAAAAGATTATAAAATTTTTGTTTAATGTGCATGTGCCAAACATACTACACCATGATAGTGCACTTCTTGACCAGAGTTTGAAATCGGTCCGCCATATTTCTGTGATTGCGATGCGTGAGGTAACTGAAGCTGATCAAACAAGGAGAGAACAATGGAGCACCACATTTGGATGACTACAGATGAGACGTTATGTACTGCAAATAATGAATCAAGTAAGTATAACTTGATATGCTTTATTTTTTTGGCTTGTTCTTATTGCGATTAAGATTGCATTTATTTTAATCGCTGATAGTATAGACACAATATGGACTCGGGAGGTGAATTAATCATGTTTCCTATAATTGATCTATGATTGGATTATAATAATTTCTTATATCGGAATGTGATCGTGTTCGAGGAATTTGGCTGCTTGAAATACAATATTTTAATTTAATTCTTTTAAACTTTTTACACTTCAACTTTTTAAATAATTTTAAATGAACTAAATTACTTAAAGTCTGTGTAAAGCAATATTAAATATTAGGGCTGGGTATTGACACAAATTTCACAATTCGATTCGATTTCGATTCACAAGCTTGCAATTCGATTCAATTTCGATTACGATTCGATTCGATTCAATATTGATTATTTTGGATATCAGACAGGTACAATGCATAGCAAATTTTCTCAAGGAAAACAAATCTCTTATTTAATGCTGTAAACTATGGGAGTCAGTTGTAGCCTATAGGCTTCATTAGCCTACTATAATGTTTAAGGTAAAATATTAACTGATTTGTAGCTATGCAAACACTTAAATTACACTTTTATTTATTTTTATAATAAGAAAGCTATAAAATAAGAACATTTAAATGGTGTCTGTCATAAAAACTTGCCAGATTTATTCAAACATGCATTAAATATTGAAGAACATTAAAAATAATTATGAATATGTAATATGGTGCATATATTTAACACAATCCTCCTCTCTAGAGTTAATTTTTCTAGCTGACTAACGAGTTTATGGTCACATGTTTTTTACGTCTATGGTTTTTTCTGAGGTAAATGTGACGTTACATGACATGCTGTTTAACTGACGTCTTTCCACGGTTGAAACATGATTGAGCGATTCCATGCAGGGCTGGACTGGGACAGAAAATCGGCCCTGGCATTTTGGTCCAGACTGGCCCACTACATATGATAATAAACACCACCCATCTTTGCACGCCCTTGAATATGTTTTTGTTCAACTCCTATTCATTAAAACCACTAATGCCATGTAATGAGTGAGTAACGAGAGTTAACAGATGAAATAAGTACAAAATTGTACTTTATTAATACAATTGAACTATACTCCACAGTGATGCATCCAAAAAACAAGCTATAATCTGCATTGGCATAGAAATACAAGTGTTTCTCACAGGAATTTTGGTAAAACTGTGGTGGGCGGACCTCTGTCCTTCTCGGGGGGTTCCGGGGGAAAGCTCCCCCTAAGAACATTTTGTGCATTTTAATGTTAAATTCATCAATCTGGTGCAGTTTGAGGGTTCAAAATTAAAAGCTCCAACCCATATTCAGTGTGCAAATATAGCAAAGAAAAAATTAAACCTATTTTAGTAACAGTGTCTGTCTATATTACACTACTACATAATAATAGTTATAACATTAATCTCATGACAGTAGCCTAATAGCCATATATTGTAAAACAAATGCACTGAAAATAAAGAAAACTTTCATAATTAGTTTTGTACTAATTTCTAAACTTGAAAGAGATAAGCACATGATCTTTTATTTTGACGGAAACTGCATCAAGCTTTTATTTTGGCAGAAAACATGGATAAAAACGCGTCTCATTAAACTTCTAGTAAATTTCTGTAATCGTCAACTATGCAGATGTGGAAATAATGCGCAACTGGGTTATGGGTTCCTACACTCATAGCCAAAGTGTTTTGAAAGTAGTTCTGCTTACCGTGGACTCTACACTTTCTCATCTCTCTCCTGATCTTCCTTACTATTCTCCTCATCAGCCACTGGATGTTTTCTGCAGCTGGTCCTGTTGCTGCAGAAAACATATTTTGACACATTTTACAGCGTCTGCTATTTCTATTACACGCTATTTCTCTGCACATTCCTTGCGTTTCTTCTCCATCTCTCAGACTATTTTGACAGATACACACTTGACACTGCACGCTCACTCAAAGCCCAAAGGGGGAGGTGTTTAAAGATGTGATTGGGCCAGCCCCGTGTCAATCAAGAAAACAACCAATGGGCCGCTGATCTACGCGTTTCATGGGCCGGTCTGTCAGTGGGGGGAAAAAACTGACGCTTACTTTTTTTTGACCAATGCATTACACCGGCACTAACCCAGCGCCGTCAATTAAACAAAACAAAACCAGTGGGCCGCCGATGTACGAGTTTTATGGGCCGCTAAAAAAAAAGTATGAGATGTATCGGCCCAAAAAGCACGTCGGCCCGCCGGGCATTTGCCCGGTATGCCAGATTACCAGTCCAGCCCTGATTCCATGTGAGCAGAATACGGATTTCGATAAGTTGTACTCTATCTTTTAACACTTCAGATGCTCATTCATGTCTATTTCGCTCTGTAACTGGTATTATTAATGTGGAAGAGGAGATCATGTGCGCTCCGTGCTGCTGCTTCTCTTGAGCTGAGCTGAGCTGCGCCAGCGATCTCACACACAGTGCCAAAACGGTTTGTTTTTGAATTTCGTAAGAAAATGGACGTAATTTGAAATATGAGACTTTATTTCATATCAATAGTAACAAGAGAGAGAAAAGTTTTTTATTATTGCGATTTATTGGATGGGATGCGCGTTGCAATGTTCCATTCATCAAATGAAAACAGGATGACTAATCGATTCTTGAGATTTAAGAATCGATATCGGTTCGTAAAAATGAGAATCGATTAATATCGAGAAATCGATATTTTTTACCCAGCCCTATTAAATATGTGTCCTGAGTTTGTCACACCACATAAAAATGTGTTATTAACCACCGAGCCAAATTTGAATGATAAAAAAACCGCCAAGTAAATAAAATAAGTAATCAAAATCTTGAAAAAATAAGCAGTATTCTCTGTTTTCAAACGCTGGGGGCGTGTTCGATGTCGGTGTCGAAACCACGGCCATTTGCGGGAAACTTACACTCATTGGTGGGCACACTCGGCGGACGAATCTGACGATGGCACCAGATGTCGGCGGGACGGGAGGATGAAGGCTGGGATGGGAGATAGTGGTCAAACTCGCTTTTGAGATGGCGAACCACTGATGCTAATGTGCTCTAGTTATAGTGCTCTAGTGCTCTAGTGTGTCATCTAGCCATGATTTCAGGCCAGCCCAAAAAAGCCTGAACACAAAAATTGTGAAAAACTGTGGTCTACCGTATACAGCGTACAGGCGCGGATTAATGCACAGGCTTACATAGGCCGCGCCGCGATTCCAGTTTGGATGGGCCAGACCAATTGTGAACGTTAAATTAAAAACGTTATCTAATCACTATGTTTAACCTAATAAAAAGACTACTGTTAAATTATCTCTGACTAAACATAATATAGATTTTAATAGCTTGATGCTCTTTAAATATTTTGTTGCATTGTAAAAAGGTTTCGGCGCATACAGACCTATCCGCGATCGCTCTCCGTGGTTCTGATCAAAGAAGAGCGCTTTGGAACCTCCATTACGCATCATTCCTGGGCTGCGTTTCCCGGCTACGAAGACTCTTAAAGTATAGTCTCGCGTAGCCAGACCTTCAGACTGACGGCTGAAGGTCTGGAATTCATAGCAGCTTTCTTTGGCCAAGGCCCGCCCATAAGGCCGTTTGACCGACATGTCAAACAACTAATTACAGTTCGTTTCGTTCAGCGTCACGTTTCGGTGCGTGGAAATGTCCCCACAACAACAGACCTGCGTGCAACAAGTCAGTCAGCATAGAAAATCAAAGAAGGAGAAGAAAACTTCAAGAGTCTTTCCCGTGAACCTCGCATACTTTTGAGAATTCTACGTTTAGCTGATCTTGATAAATGCTCATTGTCACTCATGTAAACACAACAGTTTTTCTTCCGCAATCACACGTCTGCGCTTTGTTTCCCGGCGGACCGAAAATAAACGCGACACTCGCGCCCCCCGGAAATCCGATAAAATTCAACCAATCAGATGACGACTTCGACATTCCTGAAGTGTTTCCAGTTAAGTGTACAATATGCATCAGACGTTTAGCCAACGTTCCGTGGGCGTGACGTCTGAGGCTGAGACTACTTAAAGTATAACTTAACTAAAGGTTAAACCATTGCTAGGCGTCTTCAGGGCTGGGTAGATGTGAATTGGTTTTCCAATCAGCTGCTGCTGCTGGTCAAATCCAGGCGCGCTGGAAGCTGTTTCATGCGAGTTAATATAAATTAATATAGGCTATTAATTTAATCAATGTTGATTATGAAATTGAGCATGCAGCATGAGAAAGATATGATACATCATGAGATGCGCATATGTCTGGAGACATGGAGGGGGTAAGACACGATTTTGACCACTTCATTTGTTATAGAAAGACTCTTTTTAAAAGATTTTCGATTTATATAAATTGTATCTTAATTTTGATCAATGTTTTATCAACCAATTGCCAGTATTTAATAAATTAAAGCCACAGGACTGAATAGGCAACAGAATACAGAAATAACGCTAAAATGCTTGGCGGCAGTATAAGGGATTTAAAACCATTTCTTACCTCGATTAAAAGTGCACCAAACATGGCTTTGCGTTCAGGTGTGTGCTGATGAATCTCCGAACAAGAGAGATTCAAACGAGTGTCAGCAGGTGACGGAAAGACTTCTTGTCTGAGTAGGCGTATCAACGACGATTAACGAAATATTCAAATAATTAATCATTAGTTTACATTGCCCATCATTTTTATCCCATATCAAACACATTATGTTATGTCTATTTTACTTTTTCTCAGGTTTTTAAGTATATAGTCCACCACAGATTGGTGCTATGACGAGGGGGGCTGCAGCACCCCCCTCCCGGGTTCGCGCTAAAAACGTCACTGCGTCCGGGAGATGGCTTTAAAAAACGCAGACACCAAAATCAAGAAATAAATAACTATGGCTAACATTACGAGAAACATCAAAGGCTCGAAATTAACATCAATGCTCGAAATCAAAGCCATTTTGGTCGCATATATGCTCCTGAAATATGATCTGTGCGACCTAAAAATATATTTGGGTGCTGACTACGCGAAATTTAAAAGGCTGATTTGGCGTTTACTTGACTGACAGGACAGCTGTATGGAAGTAAAATAATGACAAATGTTTTTGAAACAAAAAGCCTGTTGAATTAAAAAAAAAAAAATGCATTGCATATTGTAGCTTGTAGCCTATTTTAATGCATTGTATTTTTAGGGCTTGCATTTTTATGGGCTGAAATTTAGCATGGTTGAATATTTAGGCTGTGAATATTTCAAGGGGTATGTATGGCTTACACAAAGAGCAGCCTAGGGGCCCCTGACAACCTTAATCCGCCCCTGACAGCGTATGTCGGAAACAAAAACTTCAGCTCCATCCGGAGGCTTCGTACAGTTCAGCGATTGTACACACTCTAATCTAAAGTAATGAACGATGACGTCAATTTTACCATATAAATCTGAGCGCGACTCCGATGATGAAACATTGGAAGAACTGTATCAATAACGGTGCATACGTTTGCCCAGCTCTAACGCGAATGACTGATGTCACATAAACGTTGCTAAAACAAATCTTGTTCCATCCTTTATCTTTACGCAAAATAGTGAGAACGACAGTCGATCTGCATTAATAGACACAGTTTTAGGTAATTGTGGCCCACAGCTGATCAGCAGAAATATTTCAGTAAGACAGTAATAACGTGAGTTAACCGGAAACTTACACAATATAAAACACAAAACTAAGTATTTTGAACACCCAGTAGAAAATATATACATCGATAATTTTTCATGCTTACAGGTTGTTAATCGGAGGAGCAAGCTGGTCCAAAAAAACTGGTTACTGACCCATCTTTCTAGAGCAAGCGTTTTGCGAATCCCGCGTTGAACTCTGAGATTTGAGAATCAGTCGTCAGTAAAGTGACATGTTGTGGGCTGGTCAAGTTCGCGGGCAGAAAACGTACAACATAGGCGGGAATTATATGCAAATGTATCTCCAAGTGACGTAGAAGCGTAAAGCAATAGGATTCGAAACCCAAATGACTCGTAAAGGCGGTTCAGAGTCGATTCTTTCTTTTGGGAGACAATAACTTTATTTATCGCGCAATTTCAAATTTACAACTTTGTGGAACGTTTGCATTCACAAACAGCTATATTACACACCATGATAAGTGATAAAGAAAAACATTGTGCAATAAAGAAGTACTCCAAATAAAGTTTAATTATAATATTCTTATCAGTAAGTCTTAAGCAATATGTCAGTACATATGTTAATGGATTTGTTGTAGTATACTTAGTATGAAATAAATGCATTTTAAATAAGGAAGAAACCGTGGGCAGACATGGGCAGTATTTGTATTTTAAATACGTATTTAATTACTTAAGTGTATTTTGTCATTTGTATTTTGCAGGTGTGGAAAAAATAAAATGTAGTTTGTAACAAAATATTTTGAGGGAGTGTATTTAGAGTATTTCAAATACTTAAATACCTTAGAAAAATCACCATAGTAAAAGATTTTGCCATATTTTCGGTCTGATGTTGGCAATGGTAATGTCCTGGTTAGATGCACGAAAATCACGTGACACCCTGTAGACCGGGCTCCCTCCAAGAAGTGAAAGAGTTTTGAACACAGGAGAAGAAGTGGCGCTGCTCCTCTTAAAAACGGCATTAAAGGTGCCATCAGCGATTTCAGGCCCAAAAAAGGCCGAAACATAAATGATCACATTCATCTAATTTTTCCTAGCGATCCGCTAGCTGCCCGCCCCATAAGCATGCCGTCCAAAAACCGCGTCTCTGTAGGCAGCCTATGCTCTGCGATCTGCACACAAAAACAATGGGTTTCACCAACCACCAAAACCTAAATAAACAGTGTTCCAACCAATCACCGACCGTGTTGTGAGGTTTTGCACTCGTGCACGGCTGCACGCGAGGTCGGAGCACAACACCCACCCTCTGTCGGTGATTTCCTCCTTAGATGAATGTGATCATTTATGTTTCGGCCTTTTTTGGGCCTGAAATCGCTGATAGCACCCTCAAGGTAAAGTGTTTTGTGAAAAATATACAGTTCACACACACACATATTGCAAACTGAATGGCATTATAGAGAAAATAATTGTGCCTTATGAGATCAATGCACTGTGTTGTCATTCATAAAAGGACATCATATGCCCTACCTATAATGAAACAGCAAGTCTTTCGTAACTCCACTGAAATATCCATGCTAAGCACGCGTTCACAATATAAACGTATTACATATGAGAAATATTGATATTGATTTTGTATAAAACTACCACACCATTGATGTGAACTTAGCTATACATGCCATTTACGTCAGAGAGAGCTATTTCAGGCCCTGTAGAGATTAAGGGTGTACTCACACTAGCCAGTTTGAACCGTGCCCGAGTGCGTTTGACCACCAAAGCGCGGTTCGTTTGACTAGTGTGAGTGCTCCGAACCGTGCCCGGGCGCGGCTCGATTAGCCGGCCCTGGCCCGCTTGGAAGAGGTGGGCCAGAGCACGGTTCAGTTGGACTCGGGCGCGGTTCGCATGCAGTGTGAGCGCTAACCGTGCAGGAGCACGGAACAGGAAACCTTGCAAACCTCCTCATATGAGCACGAGCAGCACGATTACGTGAAAATTTTCACGCCACTAAGGCGACACATCTGTTTAACAACAGGCTGTGAGAGGGCTGTGGACCACCGTGGACCAAACGACACAAAATTATCCACAAAGAAAACAGAGCGATGGCTCTCCTTCAGAGAGCGCCGCTCTTCTTGTTTATCCCGAAACCGTCGCACCATAATGACGTAAGCGTGCTCCGGCACGAATGCTGAAACCCTATGTGAGTGCAGGCCAGAGGGGGAGTGGGGAGGGGGGACAATCGTACTCGGGCCCGGTTCATGGCAACCGTGCCTAGTGTGAGTACACCCTTAGTGAAATGGCCATACTTTTTTATTTTGCTACTTCGCCATTTTGAATTTACACATTTATCATATTTGTGTTATTGCCACTATTTGTGTTATTGACCTTTCAGTAATAAAAAAAAAGACTTAAGATTATTGTGGGAGTATTTTTGTATTTTCAAAATACTAATTACTTGTATTTACTTTAAATACATTTTTCACATCAGTATTTTGTATTTTATTTTGTTACATTTCATGAGCCAGTATTTGTATTTTGTAACAAAATAGTTTTTGATGTATTTGTGCCCACCTCTGACCGTGGGCAGTTAAAACTGGCATGAAAGTTTTTTCATGTGCTTCCTAGTTTGGTTA
The DNA here is from genome assembly GCA_030578255.1 of Tiaroga cobitis. Lineage (NCBI taxonomy): Eukaryota > Metazoa > Chordata > Actinopteri > Cypriniformes > Leuciscidae > Tiaroga > Tiaroga cobitis. The sequence goes on from CM060599.1 coordinate 5,943,733, forward strand.
AAGTAGTGTGCCCAGATTAGGCTCTCAAATGAACAACGAACAAATACAATTCTTTTTTATTAGTTCAACTATAACCCTTCAAAAATAGCAATATATTTTCAAGGCATTCTGATATACCTTTGTATCTGTAATCATCTGGTTTCCTCTCATGTTCGCTGTTTTACAGACCCAGTGGATTGTATTTCCATATACAATGCAAATCAAATCCAATAAAATCAACCGTGAATGCCATCCAAACCAGCTGTCAAACATTTGCCTTTGGGATCAGTGGTGATTGGTGGTAAGAAATCTGCAGACACTGAAGGATTATCCATGAACAACGCCCATCAAATGAGCACAACACCACATTCCAAAGATCAGAGATTCCGTCGGTACACATTCACGAAAATGAAATAGGAAAACTCCCGCGTCGAGTAGAAAGGTTTGCAGGTTTATGAAGAGCGCCTCTTAATTAGGATAGCATATCACTGCATTGACAAAGTTAATCTGTACTGTGTCAAGCAGTCCTTCCCTAAAAAAAACAACCCTCAACAAACTACTTGTCTGGCCTTAAAATTTTTAATACAGAACTTTATCGCTTCGGCGTAGCCACGTGAAACAGGATTATCCTTTTTTGCAAATTGGTAAGTTTCTTCAGGGCGTGAAGAAATACAGAGCTGAATATCATCACCATAACAGTGAAAACTAATGCCATGCTTCATAATGATATCTCCTAAGGGTAGCATGTACAGAGTGAACAGCAACGGTCCTAGTACTGAGCCTTGTGGTACGCCATACTGAACTTGTGATCGATAAGACATTTCTTCATTTACTGCTACAAACTAATAACGGTCAGATAAGTATGATTTAAACCATGCTAATGCAATTCCACTAATGCCAACATAATTTTCGAGTCTATTTAAAAGAATGTTGTGGTCAACAGTATCAAATGCAGCACTAAGATTGAGTAACACCAATAGCGAGATACAACCACAATCGGATGATAAGAGCAAATAATTTGTGACTCAGATGAGAGCTGTCTAAGTACTATGGTACGGTCTAATGTCCAAGTTAGCTGTAAGAACATTGTTAAATACTAAGATATTATCCTCAAGAGGAACAAAGGACATAACATCTAAGGAAGAGACAACATCTGTGGGGCGCTGTGCGTCTAAGCGACTCCCGACACGATCAGGCTCTGTGTTTTCTGTTATTTCGCGTTGTGTTGTGTTACAAACTGTGTGTTTTCACGTTTGACAAAATGTCAATAACAACAGTGTTGAATTTAGCGTACATCTGGCTCGCGATCGTGAGTCTATGTCGCGTAAACGGACTTTTCCTAGGACCAGATACTCCATTCGCCGTCAACCCAGGCAGGCTTGCTTACACGCGGAACCAGCTGTTGGAGTTGAGCCGGCTTGCCTTAGAGCCATCGCAGGTATCCCTTTCCACAACACAGATTCCTCTGGAGTTAATACGTGGCAGCAAACGGAGGCGAATGCGGAGGAAACGAGGGTCTAGAGGAGGTATTCGCAACAGAATGAGGAGAAGAGGTAGCCGTTTACCGCTACCGGCTATCACCCTGTCAAATGTACGATCATTACGGAACAAGGCTGACGAGCTGTCCACAATCGTGAGGTCGGACTCAGACTATAGGCAAACAAGCTTGTTCTGTTTTACAGAAACATGGCTTTCTGAGGACTTGGATTTTGATCTGGATGGCTTTAACATCATACGCTTTGACAGGGATGTGCGGAAAACACGGAAGTCGATTAGGGGCGGGCTCTGTATAGCTGTCAACAACAAGTGGGCAACCAACTACACTGTGAGAGAGACTGAGCGTTGCAAGCACTTCGAAATAATGACTGTGTCTTTCAGACCGCACTACTTACCCCGAGAATTTTCTCAGATCACTGTGATTTTAGTATATGTACCAGGACCTGATTTCACACTGGTTGCTGAACATATAACAGACAGTTACAATAGGGCTGTCAACCAATCTGGTGAACAACCAGTATTTTTGCTGGGGGATTTTAACAAATGCGATGTCACCACATATCTACCTAACTTGGAGCAGTATGTTACAGTCCCCACTAGAATGCACAGCAGACTGGATTTGTGCTATGGCAACATTCCAGATGCGTATATGTCAAAACCTCGTCCTCCTATTGGTCGTTCTGATCACAAGGTTATTCTGTTGTTGCCAAAGTACAGGTCACAACTTAAAAGAGGAGCACCACTTAAAAAAATAATTAATATTTGGAACGAAGAGATTTCAGAAACACTGAGAGGATGTTTTGAGTTGACTGATTGGGGTTTGTTTTTCGAGGATTGTGGGAATGATCTTAATTTACTGACTGATGTAATAACTTCTTACATCTTATTCTGTGAGGACGTGGTAACTCCAACTAAACAAATAACAATACATCCAAATAACAAGCAGTGGGTCACCAAAGACATGAAAATCTGTCTGGTTTTAAAAAAGAAGGCTTTTTTAGAAGGTGACACACTTCGGGTGAGGGAGCTACAGAAAGAATTTAGAAGGAAGGCTAAAATGGCGAAAATTCACTACAAGGACATAGTAGAACAAAAATTAACCTCTGGGAATGCGAGGGTGGCATGGCAGGGGTTAAACACCATGATGGGGAGAACATCTAAACCTGCAGTGATCAACTGTCAAGACCCTGCCTCCTTTGCAGAGCAGTTAAACAACTTCTTCAGCAGGTTCGACAACTGTAGCACACCAGCCAGCTGGAATCCCCCCAGCCCCAGTCTATCCCACCAGGCTCTCATCATAGATGAGAAATTAGTGGCATCTGTCCTAAGGCGAGTTAACCCACACAAAACCCCTGGCCCTGACAGGCTCAGAGGTAGAGTGCTTAACCTGTTAAGCTTCAACCCCACTTTTGAAAAATCCCCAGAAATGGCATACCCAAACTGAAACAGATGCAGTTCATGAACCCTTTGTAGTAAAAGCACAAGTAAGATCTAATTTGAAAGCTGACACCTGGCAGTTTATTGTAAATGTGGAATTAATTAGTCATAATGAAAAAAAAAATAATTAAAAATGTCTTCAAAGTTTTGTAAAGTTATTAGAAATGTATTTTTAGGAAACATCTTCATGAAAATAAAATTGAAGTTGGCATTGTATCAATCTAGAAATGTACTGCAACTAAAGCCACATGTCTGACCATATTAAGATTTTAAGTTATATTTAAAATTTGAAGAAGATAAGTCTAAAACTCTGCATTTAGTTAAATATTTTTCAAGATCATGTCATATGAATTTATTTTGATTAGACTCTAAAATGCAAACTGGTGTTTATTGTCATCTTCTAGCATCTATTCAGTCTATTGTCTCTATTGTTTTGTGGTGCAAACGAGCCCCATTCAGTGTCAGTCTCCCCTGTACACATTCACACCTCTCCGGCCTGGTTATGGCTCTAAATATAAAAATCTTTTCTTTTGTCTGCATTACAATCACTAACGACTGGCTATTCACACCGTTTCAATCCCTTTTTTCTTTTATCAAAGTTCTCACTTCACATTTGAAACTGTATCAAATGCCCTTTTTGAAAAAAGAAACATTTCAGTAAGCATTCCTATTTAGAAAAATTCATAAAAATAACAGCGAATGTGCTGTCAGGTGCACAGAGCGAGCTAGCATGTTAGCTTAGCACACCATCAATACACGACAATTTATGAGATTAAAACCATGTTTGTGCTCCAATCTTACTTTATAACGCAAGTCGAGTGTTTTAAATAACCTTCTGTGATCTGATTTGGCTTCAGATGAAAAAATAAGACAGAAAATATATTATTTTATAGTATTCTGCACAATGATAAAGTCTATATAGATTAGCATTACATTATAAATATAATCTACTATTATGAAAATACCTGACATGGCTCGAAGAACACAGGTAAATCAAATATTATTGCAATCATTTTTATTGTCTTCAAAACATCTTTATCTGCATGTTACAGCGATCTCTGGAAGCTTTGTTTGTGTCAGGGACTTCCTGGAATGTCACATGGTTATGCCACTTCTTCGTGTGTTCCATATATGGACTATTACTGTGCATAGAGCGCTCTCAGGCGGCCAGTATGGATTGAAAACACAGTACATCAGAGTATCCAGCGCTCATAATGTTTACATCGACGCATTTGGGTATAAATTCAATAAACATTATTCCTGTCTATAGAAATATGATGTAAACATATGAGATTATCTATATTTCTCCACATCTGCACATTGTTGAGCTAAAAGCCCTGAAGGACGTTGTTTTGTCAAGCGCTGTCATGACGACGACACAGGAGTTTTTTTCTGAATGGAAGCGGCTGACGCTCATAATTCATATTAAAGGTATCGACTCATTTTTTAATTACATAACTCCTGGGACAAATTAAGACATAACTGTCATTACAAGTTTCTCAGAATACAATAGTGGTCAAATACTGAAACTTGTGTATTATATCTTTTTAATGATGTATAGTTTGTCAAGGTAATAACATTAAATATGATAGTAACTTTGAACTATTTAAAAAAAAAAACGCTTCAGTGCGCCGGCGCTCCGGCAACGGTTAAGAGGCGGTGTTCCTCACCAGTGGAAAGAATCAACCATCATCCCAATTCCTAAAAAGACACATGCCAAAGACCCCAAGGATTTCAGACCAGTTGCCCTGACATCGATATTCTGCAAATGTATGGAAAGAGTGGTAGGTCTCCTCACCTCTCCAGCTCTGTGACAGGAAGACTGGACCCATTCCAGTTCGCTTATAAAGCTAACCGTGGAGTGGAAGATGCAACCCTAACTCTCTTGGACACTGTAACCAGACAGCTGGACTCATCACACACCAACACAAGGATTCTATTTATGGACTTTTCCTCTGCTTTTAATACTGTACACATACACACACTTCTGCAACATCTAGTCGAGCTTCAGGTCCACCCAAAACTGATTTTATGGATTAAGAACTTTTTACAGGACAGACCACAACAGGTACGTGTGAATGCGTTTAATTCTAGGAAACAGCTTTTAAACACTGGCCTCCCCCAAGGATGTGTTTTATCTCCTGCTCTTTTTTCTGTTTACACAAACAACATATCCTGTAACAGGGATGGAATGTTTCTGTTTAAGTATGCTGATTATATGGCCTTGGTAGCCCACTTGTCTGATACTAAGGCACTGTCTGATTACCATCAAACAGTTAATAATTTGGTCACAACATTCCAAGAAATTTCCCTGGAGCTTAACATCGATACAACCAAGGAGTTGTGCTGTCAGAGCAGGGAAACTAAAAATACACAGCAAATGTTTCAACCCCTCAGCATCAATGGTCAGCCAGTTGAACAAGTCAGTGTTTTTAAATACCTTGGGACAGAGATGGACACATCTCTGTCTTTTTCACTGCACGCAGACACTATGTATAAGAAAGCCCAGCAGAGCTTACACCTGCTGAGGAAACTTAGAGATTTTAGTGTGAACAAGACCATTTTAACTAGGGTCTACCAGTCACTCGTTGAATCCATACTCACTTTCAATATCTCAGCCTGGTATAATGCCCTCACCGTCAAGCACAAAACCAAACTTGCACGTATAATAAATCAAGCCAGTAAGATAATAGGCTCCCCTCAAACTCCCTTAACAGAACTTCATACACGGTCAGTACTGAGGAAAGCCACTACAATCACACAGGATCCCACCCACCCCCTTAACCAATCCTTTCAGTTAATGCCATCAGGACGACGCTAGAGAGTCCCACTTGCAAGGAAAAACATATACAAAAAATCTTTCATTCCCACGGCCATTACTATACTGAACAACCATAGATAGAACACATCACATTTTTGTATTTTGCACATGTCTGAGCTACTGTGGCTAAATGGTCTTGAGTGTATCTATGTTCTTGTATGTGTTTTTATGTTATCTGAGCCGGTCTTGTCAAAGACAAATTTCTGTCACTTGTGACAGACAATAAAGTTTTTCTTATCTTATCTTATCTTATCTTATCTTATCTTATCTTATTAAACTTACAAAAGTAGCGTGATCAATTGATTGCCATTTACAGAATGAAATATTTCGTAAAGTCTCTCTACTAGAATGAAACATCTCAATATTAAAAAAGATAGCTAAATGGTCAGAAAGTCCAACATCCACAACAGAGAAATTGGAGAGAAAATAATAATTTGCAATAACTAAATCCAATGTATGACCTTTACAGTAAGTAGGGACGTTTACAAACTGAGAAAGATTAAAACAGTCCAAGAGTGATAGGAAATCCTTGGCCATGGCACAGGCTTTCTGACCTACATGTATTTTAAAGTCACCAGAATCAAAATTCTCTTAAATTTGACAGACAATATAGACAGTAGATCAGCGAACTCAGACAAAAAAAGGTTTTGGAGGTCTATAGATAGTGCCCACAGCAGCATGGAGAGCAGCATGTGAAGCAGATACGTTTAAAACAAGACATTCAAATGTTTTAAAAAGAGGTACGGACACCGGGTGTATCTTGTATGGCAGTTTATAGACAACTATAATACCACCACCTCTACCTGTAGTCTGCGGGACGTCGATAAATCCAAAGCCCGCTGGAGTCAGCTGATTAAAAAGAAGACCGTCGTCTTGTTTATGCCATGTTTCTGTAAGAAGAAACAAGTTCAGCCTTTTGTCCATGATAAAATCTGACAGCAGCAAAGCTTTGTTCGTTTGTCACGTTAAGTAATGCAGCTTTTAAAGGGCTTGCAGTCACCGCATCACAGCAATGACACTCGAACGGTAGAGCTGATAAGTTAGTTAAATCAACACCAGAGTAAGTCTTCTAATCCTTCGTCGGCAGTTCGAAGACGAGGAGGAGATGTATTTTTGTCCTGATCTCCGATGAATATATCGCTTGGGCCGCAGCAATCAAGCCCTGTCACAGTGGACATAGGTGTCCCTAGACAGATAATAATTCCACTTCAGGGATAACAGCTGGCGGGAGGTGTACTGTAAGGCCATATTCATTGAAGCAGCGTCAGCATCAGCTCCAGATAGGCCAATCTGTGAGCCCACAAAGCCAAAAGAAGGCCACCAGGCCAGCACCAAGAGAGGCAAATTCCCAGCGTACATAAATAAAATACACCGCATCACAATGTCTGTTCGGAGAGCGGAGCGGCAGCCAGAACGCGCCAGCGTACCCAACTCGACCGGAAGTCAACTTGAGGAGGAGAATTTTTTCAAATGATTTTTTTTCACTTGAATGTGGGGAAGTTTCATTTTAAACAAAAAGCTGAGAAAAATCGCACTTCTGTCAGGACCACTATCGTCAAATACGATTGACAAGTATCAGTTTGGATTGGCGGTATGGTTCCGTTCTGGGCGAGAACTCCCTGTGCATCCATGCAGCCTAGCATGGATAAGAGCAGCAATAACCCCTCTTAGGGTAAACAGAACAGAACCAACATGAATGTGTGCAAATATATTTAATTCAAGATTTTAAAGTACAACATAATTTGAGAATTTATTCTGATTCAAGGGGAATCAGAATGCCAAATCCTGACTGATGAGAGGAGGAGCTGGGGAGGGAGGAGGGTAATTAGCTCCTGAGAAACGCGATAGCTGCTGATAATACTGAAGGAGCTTATATATGTACACTCTGATAGGCGTCCTATTCCTATAGGTAGATGTGGATCAGCTGAGAGTCAGCTGATGCGAGCTTGACCAATGTTACCTGCCAGAACTGACGCTACGCTTTTTTTTTGTCAAAGACTATGTCCGGATCGGATTCAGAATGATGACCAAAACAAAACACAGATGGAGTAGATTGAGTCCATCAACACCCCTAAAGCTCCACAGTCATTAACCCTTCCTAGGTCGACATTTCAATGATAACATTAGGCCTATAAACATTAGGTTTATAGGCACTTATAGGCCAAATATTAGACTTTTCTGTCAGTATAATTCATTCAATTCAATTCAATTCAACTTTATTCGCCATGTATAAAATAAATACAAGGAATTTGATTTGGTTTTCTCCATGCAGGCAACACACAGTGAATACAAAAGACATAAGGACAAAACAGTGCAAGGACAAACAGAGACATTATGAGCAATAAGTTAATAAGAATATAAATAGTGTTGTGTTAATAAAAACAGAGTGCAATGTATTCAGGGTTTAAGAGTCATTTAGGAGGGCTATTGCTTGGGGGAAAAAACTGTGTCGATGGCGTGATATTTTAGGCAAAATGGCCCTGTACCGCTTTCCAGAGGGGAGAAGATTAAACAAACTATTGGCAGGATGAGAGGGGTCGGCCGCAATATTTACAGCTCTGTTAATGGACCTGGAACTGTGCAGGTCCATGATGGGTGGCAGGGGGCAGCCGATGATCCGCTCAGCCGCCCGGACGACTCTTTGTAGCCTGGCCTTTGCACGGGCTGACGCAGAGGCAAACCAGACCATGATGGAGGATGTTAACACACTCTCAATGACCGCTCTGTAGAACTGTACCATGATGGGTGGACTGAGCAGTAAGCCTTTCAGGCGGCGGAGGAAGAACAGGCGCTGCTGGCCTTTCTTCACTAGTTGGGAAATGTTATTGTCCCATTTAAGTGTGTTGGTGTTGGTTGTGCCCAGGAACTTAAAGTGCTCAACCACAGTCACAGATGAGTTGTTAATGACCAGAGGAGGATGAGTCGGGGGCCTTTTGCGGAAGTCCACTATCATCTCCACTGTTTTATTGATGTTAAGCTCCAGGTTACTGACTGCACACCAGGACTCCAGGAGACTGACCTCTCTGCGGTAGGCCGACTCGTCGTTGTTGGAGATGAGGCCTATTATGGTGGTGTCGTCCGCATATTTGATGGTTTTGACAGAAGGGTCTCCAGAGGTGCAGTCATTGGTGTACAGTGAGAATAGCAAGGGGGACAGCACACACCCCTGAGGGGCACCGGTGTTGACTGTGCGGGGCTGTGAAAGATGTGGGCCCAGCCTGACATACTGGGTCCTGTTGGTGAGGAAGTCTGTAATCCATGAGCAGAGGAGGGGGTGAATGTTCAGCTGGGTCAGTTTGCTGTGGAGGAGGACAGGGATGATGGTATTAAAGGCAGAGCTGTAATCCACAAACAGGAGTCTTGCGTAGGTGTTCCGATTGTCCAGGTGTTGTAGAATGAAGTGAAGTGCAATGTTGATTGCATCGTCAACTGAGCGGTTGGGTCTATATCCAAACTGAAGGGGGTCCATGAGCAATGTTGATTGCATCGTCAACTGAGCGGTTGGGTCTATATCCAAACTGAAGGGGGTCCATGAGGTGGTCAGTAGATGCTTTGAGATAAGAGAGGACCAAGCGTTCAAATGTTTTCATGACTACAGAGGTGAGGGCGACCGGTCTGTAGTCATTCAAGCAATTGATCTTGGGCTTTTTCGGCACCGGAATGATGACGGCAGATTTAAAGCATGCTGGTACTCGACATAGTTCTAATGATTGATTAAAAATGTCTGTCAACACTGGGGACAGCTCGCTGGCACAGTGCTTGAGGGAAGCAGGTGACGCCATGTCTGGTCCACACGCTTTCCTGATGTTCTGACCTTTAAGCAGCCTCCGAACCTCATGCTCCGTGATGACCAGTGGAGCAGTTGGGGTGGTGGCAGGGGAAGGAGGGACAGAGAGGATGGAGTGGGGGGACCCACACGGGGCTTCAAACCTAGTGCACAACACACTGAACTTGTCTGGTAGATTTGGGTCATTGGAGGCTGGGGAGGGTGGCTTTTTGTAGCCCGTGGCAGATTGTAGGCCCTTCCAGACAGCTCTGATGTTCTTATCCCCGACCTGTTTTTCAATCCTGGCCTTATACAGCCTCTTAGCATGCTGAATGGCTTTGCTGAGTGCGTATTTGGCCTTGATGTAGGCAGCCTTGTCTCTACTCCTGTGGGCCGCCTCCTTCTCCTTCTTCCGTAGCCTTACTTCCTTATTGAACCATGGCTTACTATTCCCATAAATGACAATAGATTGCCTGGGAATCCAAAGTTCCTCACAAAAGTAAATGTAGGACGAGCATGTGTCTACATACTCATCAAAGTTATTGCATGCCAATTTAATAGTATCCCAGTCTGTAATATCAAAGCAGGCTTGTAGTGTTTCAATTGCAACGGGTGACCATTTCTGTACAGCCCTCTTGATCGGTTTTTGTTTTTTGAATAGAGACCGGTATGTGGGGAAGAGTTTAATCACAGCATGATCGCCATTGCCTAGTGGCGCACGCGCACAAGCACGGAAGAATAGCAATGATCTAGAGTTCGTTCTCCCCTGGTGGCACAGCGCACCAACTGATGGTATTTAGGATTCATTCAAGTACACTTAAGTGCAATTTTAAGTATATTTCTTAGAAGAACATACAAAGTAGACTGAAAGTATACTTTTAGTTTTTTTTAAAGTATACTAATAGCACACCTGAATAAACTTCTTTTTCATAAGGGTGGCCTTTTCTCTCTCCCTCTCTCTCCTTAGCTGTGACCTCAAACTTGTACACAATTCAATGTCGCCATTTCCATCTTTATTTTAAAATAAATTAGCATCAGAAGGGCACCAGACATATCAAGCACGATGTAGAGTGGTGACCGAATTATGACCAAATAATTAGATTGTAATTTAACTCTTTTAATTTAACTCTTTTAATTCAAGTCCTGTAGGCTTATTGGCTCATCAGGGCGTAGTGAATCCTCTACCTCCAAGTCTTTGCGGCGCGTGCTTGAGGTGCTCAGACATGTTCACCTTGATGTACTCCTCGGTGGCTGCGGAATCAAATTTCCCGATCCTTCTGCACAAGCAGAAAAAGACAAAAGATTTAGATATATGCAAAGGCAATCTGCAGTCATACACACAAGTCCGCACATTTGTAAGCAAAAATATGTTTCCTGTGCATCATCCACTACCAGTACTGGATTAATACAAAGCCATCTACAAGAAGCGACTAAGCAGACTGTACTTTTTGAGAAAGCTTAGATCCTTTAATGTGTGCATTAGAATGTTAACAGTGTTTTATCAGCCTGCTGTGCTTAGTGCAATTTACAAAAGCTGGCTCTGTGCTTGGAAACACATTGGACTCCATAGAAATTACTAATGAGAAGAGTGTTGCAAAAAAAAAAAAAAAAGGTTAAGTATTCTGGATAAAACAACACATCCACTAGAGCTGTTTTCAGTTGGAGGCTACTTCAGCTTCAATGTAATAAGGACTGCCACAGGAAGTCATTCATACCCACTGTTATAACAGTTTGTAATGACTCACCTTTGTGCCGTGAGAGGAGTATAATATTTTGAGAGAATTGTGACTATTATTAACCATCTTTTACTTTCAACTTGGCTGTCTATTGTTTCTTTCTTAATGCTGTAACACCTTAATTTCCAATTGTGGATGGATAATGTCTATGTATCTATCAAGATAGAGAATTGGCATTGCTTTTTTTTAAAAGTCAGAAGGGAAAGGAAATGTTTTGTCTAAAGTTATTATTTATAGACTGGTCAACATGAAACTTGGGCTTACCTTGTATTGCTCTATAAACCTTTGTTCCCTCTAAAGGCGTTTCTCCCTTTTCCCCTTGCCCTTCAAATTAAATTTGCCCATGTTGGTGAAGAGCCTAAAGAAAAATAAATGTCAATAATTTAATGTGAAGGATATGTAGGAACAACATTACACATGCAGCAAACCCTTTACACTACTTTATCAGTGTCCCCTAGGGTGTCCTCCTTTTATCCCTCTACTTATCTGCTTGCCAAGCACAGCTGGTCTATCTTTCAATGCATTTGGTTGTGAACTTGTATTTTCATTAAATTTTCACCTATTCAGACATGCTCGGAAAGAAGGCAAATGAGAACATGCAAAAAATGTTGTAGATACCTCTCCAACACTTTGTGGACACAGTCCTTGGTGTTCTGCCCACCAATTCTTGAAATGTGCAGCACCTGTTGGAATAAGTCCAGAATAAAGTTGACTGACACTCCCCAGAGGAATCTAACAGTGTGCGAGTGCACTGTATTATTTTATTCTAGGCTATCCATTACTTCCAGACTCTTAAAACCTACCAGGGTATCAAAGGCCTGTGCATCAGAGAGGTGTTGCTCCTGTAACTCAATGCTCTCTCTATGGACAGCTGAAGAGGCAGGCTGCGTTTCCCTCAGGCGATGGTGGATGTCGACCAGTAGGCTCAGGATCTTTTTCTGGAACATTGAAATAAATGAACACATTTGTTGATGATTACAATGCTCCAATTAGAATAGCAAGGTTAGCTAGCTCATAATTGTTTTTGTAATCAGCTTCAGTGTTTGTTATTAGTACAGCAGTTTTGGAGAAAGAAACCAAAGTCCAAAGAAACGTCATCATCTGACATGATAGAAACCAAGCCACGGCTATAATTGAAAAGCAGTTTCAACAACACACTGAATCGCGCCAAATGCCTGGCATGTTGCCTCGGCCAATCAGAGTGGTTTTACTGGTTGGGTTATGATGATGTGCTGCCTCAGAGTGACGTTGACTGTTTTTTGACTCTTTTTTTGAAATCCAAAGGCCTTGATAAAGAGCTGTCCTCGGCTGTCCTGCTGCTGTTGGTTCTTTTTAAGTTAGGAATAAGGTGGATAGGCCTAATACAGGCTACCATGAAATTATTTGTAATGATATGAGATATGGAGGACCAAAAGGCGAGATTCACAATGATACAGTCTTTAATGAAAATGAGAGGCGAATCACTGAATCAAAAAGGAACATAAATCTTCTTAGGATTCTTAGGAAACAGTCAAAACAGAAAACTTCGCTGGTTGAAATAGAACATAAAATGCAAGTTGCTTGTCACAGGATCTCCTGATGCGCAGCAAAGCGTTAGGCGAAGTTGAGGTCCCAGTGGAGACTGCAGAGGGAGAAGAGACCCGCCGAGAGCGAGGGTACCGTAGACTGGATACCGCGTCTGGTCAGGAACCCAGCGTCTGAATTGGCAGGTCAGAGTTCAGTGAGCGAGTAAGAGAACGGATAAATATACCTGGCTCGAGGAGAATCATCCACATGACTCACACAGGGCAGGACAGGACAGGACAGGACAGGACAGGACAGGACAGTAGTGATGTTACATATGACACTGAAGCTTCGATGCGCGTATCACACATGCGACACAATTTCTAGTGAAGCCCCGTATCGGGGTGTGTATTGGTTTCCCCAGAGTCACGTGATCGATGACAAATGAAGCCTCACTTTCTGTCCAATCACGTGCGCGTTTCGCTTTGGGTGTCAGAAGGCTCGAACTCCAGATCTCATTTAATGAGTCATTGTTGGCTCAGTCTGGTTGATGGGTGTTTCAGGAGAGTGCTGTACTTTGAAAGTTAATAAATATAATCAGAGACTACACTGTAAAAAATTCCTGTAAATTTCCATGGAAATTTAACAGCAAAATGCTGTTTTCATGTAATAACTGTAAGTTACTGTTTTTTGCAATGCATTATGGGAGAACTTGGTCGCTTCAAATTTCGTCTTGACCAGCAACAGTATGACACTGTTATTTAACAGTATAATACCATATTTTCGTACATGTGAGAAGACATTTTAGTTTATCTGCACGAGGTCATTTCGCAGCTCTGCCTGTTATTCATTTATTTGTAAACTATTACTTTTAAATATTAAATTTTAAACATCCAGTGATGAAGCCTATTTTAATCCACAAGATACCACAGGAACGTGAGCCCATTGTACAGACTGTCATCACATCACATTCAAACGGGTAAGAAACTTTTATCCAACTTGCACATTTTCCTAAAATTTATCTGAGTAAAAAATTAGTGTGAAATGTTTTTTTCTTCTTCTTGTGCACAATTTTAACGTGAGATTCAAACCGTCCATTATCTGCTAACTTTACTGTTGTTTGCAACTACGTATTTGATTTGATCTGTAACGTTAGCCTAATAAGTAGGCTACCTCTAAATATTAACATACAGTATACAAATGATCCAGTTAAGTGTAGGATGACATGATAGCATGTATTAATCATGGAAAAAGTAACCGAGTAAAATATGATAGCTTGTTTGTTTGTGAGCTCGTTAGCATACACTCAGAGGGCATTGGTTTGCTACCGTCATGCACACTTTATGCATATGCAACGGACACATGTCCCAATCTTTCTCTAAGCAAAATATACGTGAGGTATTATCAAAATTCATCATTCTTGTGTAATTACTGTGAACGTGCGTGTTCAAACCGCTGCAGAAATAGCAGCATAACAGATGGATGGACGGAATGTCGATCATTTTCAGATTTTTCTTTTTTTATTAAGACTTTATTTTGTTTATTTTTAATGTATCTCTTCTTTACATTATGTTTTTCTTGTCATTGTAGTTGAACTCCTGAAGGCTTACTTTGTAGAGAAGCAATGACTGCTTCTTTAAGAAACTGTAAGTTTGCCTATTGTTTGTTCTATGAACACCTGAATAGTAATTGTTCACCTAAAAATGGTAGTTCTCTCATCATTTACTTAACCTTATGTTGTCTCTTTCTCTTGGAGGAAAAATAAAGATATTGTCGTGGAGAAATGATGTCTGTTTGTTTGCCCAAACAATGGAAGATGAATGGGGACCAAACCTTCAAGCTCCAAAAGGAACATAAAGGTACAGTACAATTAAAGGGATAGTTCACCAAAATTAGCCCATGATTTACTCACCCCGAAGCCGTCCTAGGTGTATATGACATTCTTCTTTCAGATGAATTCAATCAGAGTTATGTTTAAAAATGTCCTGGCTCTTCCAAACTTTATAATGGCAGTGAATGGGCACCATTTTTTTGAAGTGCATCTATCCATCATAAAAGTGTCCCAAACAGATCAGAGGGGTTAATAAAGTCCTTCTAAAGTTAAGCGATGCATTCTTGTAAGAAAAATGCCCATATTTAAAACTACGCCACAAGAGTAACACTTAAAAATGTATGACATAGATGTATAGATGTAGGAGTAGCGTACGCTTTGACGCCTCTCTCAAACACACAGGGCTGGGCAACTGCGTTCATCATTACGTTGTGTGTCAAGTTCAAATGTTACTCTTTTGCCGTAAATCAATGCAATTGGCCTTCTGCAGGAAACTAGTTATTTTAGTTGATAAAGTTTTAAATATGGATATTTGTCTTACACCAACGCATCGCTTCACTTCAGAAGGCCTAGATGTACGGTGAAACGTGTTTGGTCTGTTCTCACCCAAACAAATTGAATCACTTCAGAAAACTAGTTAAACCATGTGACCCATATGAATAACCTTTATCCTTCATTTACTATGACTATTGGTGTTTGAAAGTTTGATCCCCATTCTCTTCTTTTGCATTGTAGGGACAAAAATACATTTCATCCCAATGAAAATATCATCTTTTGCATCATTGGAGTTTAAATTTGAATAAGGGTGAGTAAATGAGAAAATTATAATTTTTACATAAACCATTCATATTCTGAATGATAGGCCTATTGCCTCTGTATATAAAGAACAAATAGCATTACGTTTTAAAAATATCGTTTGCAGATACTGTCAGTCATCTTAAACTGTTTTCTTTACCAATAGATGTCTGCCACTCCTGCTGACCTTAAGAAAATGCTTGCCTGTGTCTCCTTGTTTTACCTTTCTTGGAAAGTATGTCATATTAGATTATGTCTGCATTTTGTTTCACTAAAACAAAGCTCACATTTCCAGACTGACACATAACTTTCCTTTATCAGAAGATCCACATTTATAATATGCCTCATGCTAGAATCCACTGACTATAAATGTACTCTGTATGACCTGTGCAGTTTATTCCAAGTCTTCAGTTAATTATCCAGTAGTTTTTGGTTAGACATTTTTAAATAATCAAAATTATTCACTGCAAATCATTTAATTGAAAATGTTCTCCTCTTATTTTTCAGATACTTTATTGGAATAAATCCGTAAAAGAGGACCAAAGCTGCACGGAGAAAAGAGGTGTGTAAAATACCTAGGAAAACTGTGCAGAAAAGACTTTAACCATCAGTCAAAAAGTATAAAAAACTGATATTTATTTTATAAACTATTTGTTTTGATATAAAATAATGGGCTAGTGTTCACTGAAACCTGACTAGAGAGTATATTTGTATTTTATGAACAGTTAAGGTATGCATGTAGCCTATGTAATTATATATACCTGTTTTAAGGCATATTGTAAAAGTCTATCCAGTGTTGTATGAGAATAAATCTAAAAGTTTATCTAGTGTTGTGTTGTTCTCTTTTTTAATTTATGAGTTGCACATGACCTCCACCACAATGTCGTTAATACGAGTGGAAAGCTTGGGATTTTCTTTAAGCCCTGATGTTTATGAGTTGGGGGCATGTCAGTGAGAAACATGGCGGAATACCATAGTACTTAAAGGTATTTACACTGTAAAAAAAAATAATCCTGTAAAAAAACGGTAAACTACTGGCAGCTGTGGTTGCCAGCATCATACCGTAAAAATATGGTGTGTTACCGTTTTTAAAATTAACAGCTAAATACCGTTTTGTCAGCTACAGCTATATGCTGTTAATTTACAGTTATATACTGTAATTTAACAGCATATAGCTGTAGCTGACAAAACGGTATGTTTTGTTAAATTACAGTTATATACTGTAATTTAACAGAATATAGCTGTAGCTGACAAAACGGTATTTAGCTGTTAATTTTAAAAACGGTAACACACCATATTTTTACGGTATGATGCTGGCAACCACAGCTGCCAGTAATTTACCGTTTTTTTACAGGATTATTTTTTACAGTGTATTTATATAGAGACATGCCACTTCCTCAATCCTTAATACAACTATATAGGGAAAACCCGTAACGGCAAAGATGGCGGTTGTATGCGCATGCCCCGCCCCTCCCGCTGGAAAGCCAATCGTCTGCTTTTAACAGTCAAGCCGGAAAACATTTAAGCCTATCGTCTGGTTCCACCGACGCATGCGCACAGTTGAGGTTTGCGACAGCGGAAAATATGTTACTGTTTGAAAAGGCGGCAGATTTGATATGTGTTAGTTGTGTAAATATCAGACATCCCAAGTCTCCCGGAAGTTCCGGGAGTCTCCCGCAGATTGATAGCGGCACTCTAATGACCGCAAATTAGTTCAAATCTCCCGGAATCTAGAGCGAGCGAGCAGTAGCGCGCGCACGACAGAGAGCGAGAGAACCCTTGCGCATGCGCAGTAAAAGTATAACCTGTGGGGAAAAAGGCATTTTAAACCTTATTTTGGGGCAAAGTCATCATACTTTTTCAGCGATTTTTATCATATTTTATTAGTGTTTGTATACATGCAGTTTTTATGTCCCGGTGACCAGTGAAGGTGCAGTTCTGGGTCTCTGCCCATTCATTTAGATTGGAGCCTGGTCTTGTTAGTCCGAAATAGCTGCCCGGAGGCGTTGCCAAGATGGCGGCCGAGTGGCATGACTTGGCTAAAAGGACTTTGATATAATACATTAAATAACCAAAATTTATTTTTCACTACTTAGGCTATTTTTTTTCTTTTGTCTTTTTGTTTTGTAATATATTTGCACTTTTGGTGATTTTAGGTCATTTGGTGTTGGTATTTGGGATTAGGGTGGGCTTAGGGGAGAGGGGATAGGGTGTTGGTGTTTGGTGAAGGGTTTGTATTTAGAGCAATGGCAACAGCCAAAAAAAGGAAGACTTCCCCTATCTGGGAATATTTTGAGCTTATAGCTTCCAATGTGTGTATGCATATATTATTTAAAAAATGTTATTGTTGTAAGTAATTTCTTACTTTCATATAACTTTTTTAGAAGGTGAGATGCTTGGTGTGTGACAAAGAGCTTGTCTATGGAAACAACACATCATCCATGCAAAGGCATTTCAGAGCTTTACATGAGACTGCTCAGCCCCACAATCCAAGCACACAAAGTAGGACTGTTGCTTCATGATTTTTATTCATAATTGTGAATGCATTATCATGATTTCAATTAATTATGTATAATATATATTTCTTCTTTCATTATAGTATCTCGCAAGCAAATGGTTGATGAGGCATTGGTCAACATGGTCATAAAAGACTCACAGCCATTTACAGTGGTTGAGGATGAGGGTTTCAGGGGCCTCATCCATGCCCTTGATCCTTCCTATATAATCCCAAACAGACAGGTGAGGATAGCAGCAGAGGTTGATTTTTATGTATAATCTATATAATAAATCTTTATCAATAATAATATAATTTTACTATAACTGTTTTGTGAACTCAAAAAGGCTTTAAAGAAAATGGTGGCTTCAAAATATGAAGAAGCAAAGAGGAAGGCCAAGGCAGACATAGAAAAAGCAACTGCTGTGTCTATAACATCGGATATGTGGAATTCTATCAACATGGATGCATATCTTGCAATAACCTGCCACTATTGATGACAGTTATAAGATGAATACAGTGTTGTTGGATGTTGAGAAGTTCCCAAACAGGCACACAGCGGAAAAATGGCCCGGGTGAAAACGAATGTCATGATGGAGTGGGCAATCAAGGACAAAGTGAAGTGTCTTGTCACAGATGCAGCATTAAACATGATTGCTTGTGCAAGAATTCTGCAAGTGAGACATTCAGTTTGCATTGCACATGCACTTAACACCATGGTTAAAAAGTCTTTTGATCAGGTACCAGCTCTGTGTGACATTCGGAACAAAGCTAAAAAGGTGGTCACCTATTTTCGAAGCAGCACCTCTGCCACAGAAATGTTGACCCATGTGCAGCAAGAGATGAACAGGCTAGTTCTTTAAACTTGTGAATGAAGTGGAAACACGCTGGAACAGCACTTTTCACACGCTTCAACGGCTGCATGGGGAAAGGCAAACTGTGGGAGCATCCCTTGCCTCACTTAAAACTGATATAGCTCCACTTCATGCACAGGACTATGAAGCCATACAGCAAGTTCTGTGTGTTCTCACCCCATTCCACCAGGCCACAGTAGAGCTGTCCGAGGAAAAACGTGTGTCTGGCTCCAAAGTAATTCCTTTGCTAAAAATTATTCACCATTCATTACAGGTTGAACAACTAAGGTATGTATTTTTATTTGTGTAGAATACTCTTGATTATTAAATTATTGAATTATTAAATTTGTATTTTTGCACAGAGTAAATCATTTTCTATTTCATACACTGTAAAAAAATACTGTAAAAATACGGGAGATTTTGAACAGTAATTTACCGTTATTCATAAATACAGTTGAATACTGTAAATGACGCTGAATTTTACAAGCAAAATAATAACGGCAAGCTACTGTTCAGTCTTACGGGATAATACAGTATTTTTTTCTGTCTAGTCACGTGCTTGAGCCCGCTCACAGTCACAACTCGCAGGAAAATCACAACTCATCGATTTTCATCACCATGCGCGCAGTAAAAATAATTACATTAGGCTACATTAAAGGTTTAACTACATTACTTCAATATTTTATTACGTGAGAAGAACGAGTAAGAAGACGATTCAATTCAGAAAGACGATTTGAACTCCGACTGTGACCCTGCCAGCACAGATCGTGGACGGAGCTTTCAGCATTCATCTAACGTTACTCTTCGTCAATTTATCCATTTAAGTCACAAACTGATAAAAGTGTTATCCTGTGATATTTACTTGATTACCAAATCTACGTCAGGGATTGTGCTTTATTTTACCATTTGTTGTAGGGTTTATTGAAATGTGCACTAAATCAATGAGGCTAACAGTTGCCTCAGTTCCCTTTCGAGGGAACTCTACACTGCGTCGAGAATCGACACTTTGGGGACGCTCCCTAAGCGTGCGCCTCTGAAGTATGAATGAAACTAATCCAATCCTGATTGGTGTTGCGTCGTGACGTAACATGTGACGGCATACCCGGAAGTATAAAAGTGACGCTGTCATAACACACACTAGCTTTCGCTCTTCAGCAAGCGCTCTGTGTTGAAACTGTCTGTCTTATTTGGTGTTGTTTGTCAATCAGTTGATCAGAATGGCCAGCAAACAATTTAAAAGATGTGTGCATCCTTGCCCTCGTTTTATTACGGGTGGGGACACACATGCTTTGTGTATGAATTGTTTGGGAGCGCAGCATGCACAAGCAGCTCTTGAGGGAGCTGTTTGTGCAGACTGTGAAGCACTTCCTATTAGAGTGCTGCGCTCTCGGCTGGCGTGCTTTGATGAGCACGGTCAGGTTCGCGTTCCCCACGGTTCTGGTCCCGCGTCCGTTGAGGCGGCGCGGCGATTTAGATCGCGGGGTTTGCAGCGGGATCTTGCAGATGAGAATGAGACTGCTGCGGCACTTTCCCATTCTTCGTCTGAGGATCCCGTAGCCCCTGAGAGTGGTACAGGAGCCCGCATCGCGGCTTCTCCTGCCCACGATCAGGTCCCAATGCTTGAACTCTCTGCTTCCGAGGAAGTGAATGTGCTCAGCATTGACGCGGATGACCGTGATTTGGGCGCGCCAGTTCACGGCCAAAGCTATGAGGAGCTGGTAGAGGTTGTGACTCGTGCTGTGGCCAGACTTAACATCAGCTGGCCACATGATGAGCAGGGAACGCAAGTGAAAAGCAAGCTTTATGAGCGTTTCCTGCAGCACAGGTCACAACCTCAGCGCCGGGCTAACTGTTTTCCCCAAATCTTACAAATAAAGAGATAGAAACTCTCCTGGGGAAAACCCCACTCTTTTTCATATCTAATCACATTCATTATATGATTATTTGAATGTGGTGGGTGTGAGATGGGCGGGTTATGGCAAGAAGCTGTAAATGGAGGAAGCTTTAGTGAGCTATCTTTCTCTTGATGTGGCATCTTCGCTTAAAGTCGCGGCGCTGCCCAACAATCGTGCAGGGCACCTCTGCACTGGTTGGCTGGGCTTCTATGGGCTGGTACGTTCCTGTACTCTAAGACGATTTTTACAGGCGTACCATGGCACTAAACGTACCATAGCTTATTGTAGCAGTTATGATGGTTGAGAGACATCAGTGGATTAATTTGTCTGGTATAAAAAAATGGAAGACAAATATTTTCTGCTGAACGCTCCGCTATCACCTTCTGGCCTGTTCTCCGACGCTGTAACTTCAATCGTAGACAGGTTTTATGAATAAATAAATAAAATAAAAAAAATATATATAAAAATAAATACATATATATATATATAAAACTATATATGTTGTCCCGCCGTTTTTGAACGTTTCGGGCTACATCGATTTCCAGCGAACGCACACCGTGGCGTTCACCCCAAGAGCTTGCAACCGGGCACTGACTATGGTCACAAAATTTTTTTTCCTTTAACTTTTTCCTGCCGGTCATCTGCTTCAGGAAGTCGAGAATAGTGCTCGAGAAACACCCGAGGCCGGTCCCAAGGGGCTGGTTCCCTTAGTAGATTTTGTACAATGGCAATGCCTTCCAATTATCTATATGGGTCCTGAATATTTTTAAATATGGGTACGGACTGCAGTTCGGTTACCGACCTCCCAGCTTTTTTGGGGTCGTACCGACCGCAGGGGTTCCAGAACAGGCTCGGGTTATGGAACAAGAGATACAGACTCTACTGGAGTTTAAGGGGCCATAGAGAGTGTTCCCCTACCAGATAGAAAGTCCAGGTGTTATAGCCGGTACTTTTTAGTTCCA
This sequence comes from Tiaroga cobitis, assembly GCA_030578255.1. Classification (NCBI taxonomy): domain Eukaryota; kingdom Metazoa; phylum Chordata; class Actinopteri; order Cypriniformes; family Leuciscidae; genus Tiaroga; species Tiaroga cobitis. Next base: position 5,965,303 of record CM060599.1, read on the forward strand.
AAGGAGGATGTTGGACTGAGGCCAATTTTAGATCTAAGGCTATTGACTTGTTCTTTGAGGAGATCCATGTTCAAAATGCTTACAATTTCCATTATCGGAAACCAAATCAGATCCGAGGACTGGTTTGGCAGGGTAGATCTAAATGTTGGGGCTGTCCACTCAGTTGCAGGGCAACCGATGTTGTTCTTCCAGCGGGGCCCGGAAATGATGTGTATTGCCCGCCGTCTATGACGCTTCGGGCCGCATCATTTTCCAGGGAACGCACTCTGCATCGTCTGTCCTCGAGAAATAAAAAACGAGCATCAGTTATGGTCACGAAAACCGTATCGACTACAGCCTGCCGGTTTTCCGCTTCAGGCAGTCGAGAAGGGTGCTCGGAAACCACCAGAGACCAGTCTCGAGAGGCTGGATCGGATGTGGTTCTTGCAGCAGGGCCCGGGAACGATGTGTATTGCCCGCCGTCTATGACGCTTCGGGCCGCATCATTTTCCAGCGAACGCACTCTGCGTCGTTTTTCCTCGAAAAATAAAAAACGAGCATCAGTTATGGTTACAAAAACCGTATCGACTACAGCCTGCCGGTCTTCCGCTTCAGGCAGTCGAGAAGGGTGCTCGGAAACCACCAGAGGCCAGTCTCGAGAGGCTGGTTCTCTTAGATCGGGTTCTTCCGTTCGGCCTAGCACTCTCTCCCCGCATGTTCATGTGCAGGTTTATGGATGTAACTCTGGCTCCACTGAGGCTTCAGGGCATCCGTATACTGAATTACTTCGACAAACTGGCGCTTATTGGCCCAGTCTCGAGAAATGGCAGTTCGGCATTGAGATGTCGTCCTTGGCCAAAATTAGAATCGGGGGTTGAGACTCAACACTAAGAAAAATGTGTTGGAACCAGCTCAGAAGACTGCTCTTCTGGGCATGAAATGGAATTCGGTTACAATGCAGGCACGTATGTCTCCCGCTCGTATCGAATCCATCCTGGCCATGGTGTCCGGGATAAAGCTAGGCCAGGCCATCACTGTAAAGCAGTTTCAAAACTGCTGGGCCAAATGATAGCGGCATCCAACATTATACATTTGGGCCTTCTACACATGAGGCCCCCTTCAGTGGTGGCTGAGAGCCAAGGGTTTTTTCCCTCAAGGGAAATCTGTTCTGTATAGTCAGAGTTACGCGCAGATGCCTTCGTTCTCTGGTAATTTGGAAGAAACCTTGGTTCCTATCCCACAGGCCAGTGCTGGGAGCGTCATGTCGTCGGAAAACCGTTTCGACAGTCGCCTCCCTCACTGGTTGGGGCGCGGTCATGGACGGCCGCTTTGCCAGGGGTCTGTGGCAGGACCATCATCATTCTTGGCACATAAACTGTCTAGAGATGATGGCTGTGTTCAGGGCTTTGAGGAGCTTCCTCCCAGACATTAATGGTTACCATGTCTTAGTACGATCAGACAATACGTCTGTGGTAGCTTATCTGAACCAACAAGGGGGACTCAGATCGCGCCCTCTGTGCAGACTGGCGCATCAGATCATTTTTTGGTCCCAGGGGAAAATACTCTCTATCAGAGCTATGTATATTCCGGGGGTTCAGAATCAGGGAGCAGACATCCTGTCGAGGCAGGGGCTGAGGCCCGGGAAATTTAGACTTCATCCAGATGTGGTGAAGTCAGTATGGGAGAGGTTTGGACCATTGGAAGTGGATCTGTTTGCGTCTCGAGAGACGTCCCACTGTCCACTTTGGTTCTCCCTCTCACATCCAGCCCCACTGGGGTTGGATGCCATGGTACAGGCCTGGCCGAGGCTTCGCCTGTACGCATTTCCCCCGATCGCTCTGCTTCCGGGAGTCCTGGAGAGGGTCCGTCAAGAGGGCATCAGTCTACTTCTGGTTGCCCCAATGTGGCCGACCCGAGTATGGTTTTCAGACATAATATCACTCCTGATAGCTCCGCCATGGCAGATTCCTCTGAGGACGGGTCTGTTGTCTCAGGCAGAGGGCACAGTCTTCCACCCTCACCCAGAGCTGTGGAAGCTGTGGGTCTGGCCTCTGAGGGGGTTCAGTACCTAGATGCTGGTCTATCAGCTGGAGTGGTTGAAACCATACTTAGCTCTATGGCTCCGTCTACTAGGAGATTATATGGCCTCAAGTGGAATGTCTTTTCCACTTGGTGTAGAGAACAGGAGTTAGATCCAGTTAACTGCCCAGTGGCTTCAGTTCTGGAGTTTTCTTCAAAATCGTTTTTCTGCGGGTCTCTCCCCTTCCACACTTAAGGTGTACGTGGCTGCCATTGCGGCTTTCCATGCGCCTTTGAGTGATGGGCCTCTGGGGAGGCACCAGTTGGTCATTCGTTTTCTCCGTGGTACTCGGAGGATGAGACCGGCAACCAGGTCCAGGGTTCCTGCCTGGGACCTGGCAATAGTTCTTGAAGGGTTATCCCTGGCCCCCTTCGAACCTTTGCAGTCGGCTTCGCCTAAGGACTTAACGCTAAAAGTGGTATTTCTCTTGGCTATTACCTCACTTAAGAGGGTGGGAGATCTCCAAGCCCTGGTACACCAGCTTGCTTGGAGTTTGCCCCTGGCAGAGTAAAGCTTTTTTGCACCCGAGTCCGGTCTACGTGCCTAAAGTATCGAATACGGCTCGGTCTACAGTTCTTCAGGCATTCCATCCTCCACCTCATGTGTCGGCAGAAGAAGAGAAGCTTAATTGCTCTGCCCCGTCAGGGCTTTGAGCGTGTACCTTGAGAGGTCCTCTTCTTGGAGAAGGTCGGACCAATTATTAGTATGTTTTGGGTCACCTAAGAAGGGGCTCCCGGCATCCAAGCAAACTATTAGTTTTTGGATTGTTCAGGATATTACTGAGGCTTACAAGGTGCGCGATTTGCCTTCACCTTTAGCCGTAAGGGCTCACTCAACTAGAAGCATGGCTTCTTCTAGGGCCCTTCTTTCGGGAGTACCTCTACAGGAGATCTGTGAGGCAGCCGGTTGGGCTACTCCACATACTTTTATTAGGTTCTAAAGTCTCCACCTTCTTAGTACGCCTGGCGCACACGTGCTCAGTCCTTGCTGAGTGCCTAAACAGTTTCACTCCGGGACAGGCCTAGTGGGCACTCGTTCCCCAAAGTGTCGATTCTCGACGCAGTGTAGAGTTCCCTCGAAAGGGAACGTCTCGGGTTATGACTATAACCCTTGTTCCCTGAGAAGGGAACGAGACACTGCGTCGTTCTGCCACACCCCTTGAGGCCTTGGAGCGTCTTGCTTCATCGCGAGGCTAGTGTGTGTTGTGACAGCGTCACTTTTATACTTCCGGGTATGCCGTCACATGTTACGTCACGACGCAACACCAATCAGGATTGGATTAGTTTCATTCATACTTCAGAGGCACACGCTTAGGGAGCGTCCCCAAAGTGTCGATTCTCGACGCAGTGTCTCGTTCCCTTCTCAGGGAACAAGGGTTATGGTCATAACCCGAGACGTTTTACGCAACACTTTTACTATTCCTAGAGAGAGCTTAAAGATTGTCTGAGTTAAAATATAAGATTATTTTTCACTGGAGGTCTGTGGATTGTAGTGTAAAAATGATAACTTGCAACATTTGTGCTAAAACATGGAGCAACACATTTGCGTATGTCAGGCACATGCGAGCTCATAGTTTTTTGCCGAATGCATCATTTAAGTGTGGTTTCCCTGAATGCAACCGAACATTTTATAAGTTTTCAGCCTTCAAGTGTCACACTTATGGCCATAAATATGGAAAGAATAGGACTAAACCAGATAGTCTAGGTGATTTAACATGCCATATTGACTTGTGCAGCTGTAAGTGTGAGGATATCCGTGGTCTTCTTTTACATCTGAAAAGTCATTTTACCGAAGGTAAGACAGTTACATGCCCTTTCAAACAATGTGACAAAAAATTTACTGTGAAGTCTACATTCACAGTGCATGTGTCAAGAAAGCATAAAGATTGCTCTAAAGAAAGTCTAGTTGACTCAATTGCAAATTCAATCAGCAGTGATTACTAGGAGAGTGATATGCAACTTGGTGGTCCCAGTCAGGCCAGTTATGAAGACATGGAGATCTACCCAGAAAAAGCAGACGAAGAACAATTTCTATTAATGGTTAAAGTCTATAGAAAACAATACATTTAAATGCCTTCCAGATTCAAAATCTCTAGTGTTTATGATAATGATTTGCATGCATAAGCTACACATTTTGTGAAAATATTGATGTATATGTTTGATTTTATTTTCATGTTTTCCAGAAACTACAAAAGTCATACTTGATCTCGAAACCTTCCCAGTTGATTCAACATATACAAGTCTGTCATTCGGCCTCCAGTCCACTGCCTTGTTCCTCTTCATCTTCACTGTCAAGCCCTTCACCATCATCACCTTGTACTTTAAGCAGGGTAAGCCAATCAGCCAACATATCCAGTAAATGGCATGAAACCTTTGAGATTCCTTGGAATAAAATGCCTGAGGAAGTGCAGTTAGCCATTGCCAATGGCAAGCGACCTGCTCCTGACAAGCGACGCCAGATGATACGCATCCTGGTAGATGAAATAAGAAAGCATGAGGTTAACCCCACACACAATGAATGTGTCATCATCTGCCGTAACATTATTAAACAGTACCCCAGTAGTTTTGCAGATATGACACCTGGAGGTGTCATCATCGGTGGTGGATTTACTTAACTCCTTACTCAAGTAAAAACAAGAATTGAGAACATGAACCGTGCAGGGACATTGAATCGACACCGAACATCAACACTGCAGAGGCCAAGTGATTCTTACGGATGCACACAATTTAACCCAGAACTGCCATCAGAAGAAACAAATGATACACTGGAGCAAAAGCGGCAGCAACTGGAGACAATCTACAGACAGGAAGGTATTCACAGTGGTGAGAAGGCTGAAGTGATAAACCTTATGAAAACAACATTCTGTCTTCAGCGTAAACTAATCAATCAGATTCCAGCACCTTCCATTGAAGATTTGAGAATCCAGTGGCCTTACCTTTTTACCCAAAGGGGTATCTTCTCTCACTTCGAGTTACTAACTGACAATGACGTGTTACGTGCCATGGAACTATCCATTAAAGAATGTGGACAAGGAATAGTGAAGTATTTGATGACCAAAGCAAAGAACAAAGATGTCATCGCCCAGGGTGAAGATGGGGAGTTGACTCTCATCCAGCTGCTGATGGCCTACTTCGATGAAAGAATCGAGGGACTGATACTCCGTGCTGATGTAAGTTTTGCTTAGTATTATTCCATTTGTTTAATATTTACTTATATGACTACACATTTTCATTTCACCACATACCATTTTCTGTTCTACAGATATCTGCCACTGCAGCAGATGTTGAGCACACCTTGACCCTCGCTGCCAGCCCACGACTGATACTGCTGGGTAAGTGTAGCATGGATACTCATACTTATGCATACTCCATAAGCAAGGCATGGAGTATAAAATAATAAAACAGTATAGAACCTACTGTGTAATTGCTCTCTTTCTGTATTAATCTCATTAAATGGTTAGTTCACCCAAAATTAAATTATCCCATATAACTCACCCCTCAAGCCATCCTAGATCTATATTACTTTCTTCTCTCAGCCAAACACAATCAGAATAAAAAAAAAGATCTATATTTTTTTAACACAGATTGTGTTTGGCTGAAAGAAGAAAGTCATATAGATCTAGGATGGCTTGAGGGGTGAGTTATATGGGATCATTTAAATTTGTGGGTGAACTAACCCTTTAACTTATGTTTTGTTATGCTCTTAAGTGTAACTTATTGTTGTTTTAGCCTTCAAAGGTCATTGGGAAAGTATTGATTTGCAGCAGTATAACGTCTCGGTTACGGATGTAACCCTCGTTCCCTGAGTAGGGAACGGAGACGTTACGTCGGATGACGGAGAATGGGGGTTTCGCCAGAAAGCCAATCCTCTTCGAGTATTAAAAAACGAGCCTATGGCAATGAAATGCCATGGGTCTGCGGAATTTGCATAATGTATCTCCGCCTCACTGCGTGAGTATTTAAGGAGAGACAGCTGCAACAGCAGATCATGTCTTCGCTGAGGAGCCGAGACTGAACTCAGGCGTCTACCCAGCGGTACAGCGGAAGTGGCAGGGAGACGTAACGTCTCCGTTCCCTACTCAGGGAACGAGGGTTACATCCGTAACCGAGACGTTCCCTTTCGTAGTCACTCCGAGTTACGTCGGATGACGGAGAATGGGGGTCCCCGTGTAATCACGCCACCTTCACAGCTGTCTTCCAGTGCCCTGCGAAGTCTGACCTCCCTGTCGTGATATAGGCACGGACGAAGGAGTCCTACTTAACACAGGAATACCAAGGTACACTGGGAAGCATATCTCATGGGAGATATGCCGCAGCATGCCTACCCATAGGGAGGACTTAAGAATACACATATGGCCCAAGGGGGCTACATATAGAGGAACACTGGAGTGACCAGCCCGTAGGGTGGCATCTACTTTCAACTCCAGGAGTGGCAGGTGACTTGCCGAGGGAAAGACACATGCTCAAAGAGGCTTACAGTGGAAAATACACATGTGGGGGTTACTCAGAGGAGGAACCATGCACACGGAGGCACCTAGCCGACGCACAGGCAATAGACACTGGCGCCAGCGTCCACCAAAGGGGCATGGTCGACCTTGCTGCTGGTATGCCAAAGCAATGGCGTCCACTATCCAGTGAGACAACCTTTGTTTGGAGAGAGCCTTTCCCTTCAGCTTCCCACCATAACAGACAAAAAGCTGGTCTAAGGTCCTGAAACACTGCGTCCTGTCTACGTAAGCACGGAGGGCGCGTACTGGACAGAGCAGTGCCAAGGCTGGGTCTGCCTCCTCCCGGGGCAGCGCTTGCAGGTTCACCACCTGGTCCCGGAAGGGAGTGGTGGGAACCTTGGGCACATATCCAGGCCGGGGTCTCAGGATCACGTGAGAGTGACCGGGCCCGAACTCCAGGCACGCTTCGTCAACGGAGAATGCGTGCAGGTCCCCTACCCTCTTGATGGAGGCCAACGCAACCAGGAGCGCTGTCTTCATTGACAGGATCTTAAGCTCAGCTGATTGCAGAGGCTCAAAGGGAGCCCTCTGCAGGGCACTTAAGACCACTGAGAGGTCCCAAGAGGGAACGAGAGGAGGGCGAGGAGGATTCAGTCTCCTCGCTCCTCTCAGGAACCTGAGGATCAGGTCGTGTTTTCCAAGAGACTTACCTTCAACTGCTTCGTGATATGCGGCGATAGCGGCCACATTCACCTTCAGGGTGGAGGGAGACAGCCTTCGCTCCAACCCGTCTTGCAGGAAGGAAAGCACAACGCTGATCGAGCATCTCCTGGGGTCTTCTCGGCGAGAAGAGCACCAGTTAACGAAGAGGTTCCACTTCAACACATAGACATGTCTCGTGGACGATGCTCTAGCGGAAGTGATGGTAGCCGCCACCGCTGGTGGCAGGGTACTCAAACCTGCCTCGTCCCGTCCAGGAGCCACACGTGGAGTCTCCAAAGATCGGGACGAGGGTGCCAAAGGGTGCTCCGTCTCTGAGAAAGGAGGTCCTTCCTCAGAGGAATTGGCCAAGGAGGTGCTGTCGCGAGGAGTATCAGTTCGGAGAACCAGGTCTTGGTGGGCCAGTATGGGGCGACCAATAAGACCTGCTCCTCGTCCTCCTTGATCTTGCACAGAGTCCGTGCGAGAAGGCTCACTGGGGGAAACGCATACTTGCGTAGGCCCTGCGGCCAGCTGTGCGCCAGTGCATCCGTGCCGAGCGTGCCCTCGGTCAGGGAGTAATACAGGGCGCAATGGGATGAGTCGTGGGAGGCAAACAGATCTATCTGTGCGTCCCCGAACTGGTCCCATATCAGCTGGACCGACTGGGGATGGAGTCTCCATTCGCCAGAGGTTGGCCGGAGCCGAGACAGCTCGTCGGCTGCACGGTTCCGCACTCCAGGAATGTAAATAGCACGAAGGGACCTCAGGTGCTTCTGACTCCATAAGAGGAGGTGGCGTGCGAGTTGCGACATACAGCGAGAGCGTAGACCACCCTGACGGTTGATGTACGCTACAGTCGCGGTACTGTCCGAGCGGACAAGTACGTGTTGACCCAGGAGCAACGCACGGAAGCGGTGCAGGGCAAGGCGTACTGCCAGCAACTCAAGGCAATTGACATGCATGAGGCGCTGGGGTCCTGTCCAGGAGCCCGCGGCTGCATGTCCATTGCACATGGCGCCCCAGCCCGTGGCAGAGGCATCTGTGGAGACGACAACATGCCTGGAAACTCGTTCTAGGGGAACTCCGGCCCGTAGAAAGCTGAGGTTCCGCCACGGGGTGAAGGTCTGACGGCAGGTCGGAGTAATTAGAACTCTGAGCGTACCGCGATGCCATGCCCACCTCGGGACTCGATCGCGAAGCCACAGCTGAAGCGGTCTCATATGAAGCAATCCGAGTGGCGTTGCTGCGGCTGCGGATGCCATATGCCCCAGGAGCCTCTGAAAAAGTTTCAGTGGGACCGCACTCTTGCCCTCGAACTGTCGAAGACAAGTCAGCAGTGAGTGTGCGCGCTCGCTCGTAAGCTGCGCGGACATGGCGACCGAGTCTATCTCCATACCGAGAAAAGAGATCCTCTGCACGGGGCAAAGTTTGCTCTTCTCCCAGTTGACCCGAAGGCCCAGACGGGCTAGGTGCCGGAGCACTAGATCTCTGTGTTCGCAAACCTGATCTCGAGAGTGAGCTAATATTAGCCAGTCGTCGAGATAATTCAGGATGCGAACCCCGTGTTCGCGTAAGGGAACAAGGGCTGCCTCGACGACCTTCGTAAAGACGCGAGGAGACAGAGCCAACCCGAATGGGAGAACCGCGTACTGGTATGCCTGCCCCTCGAAAGCAAACCGAAGAAACGGTCTGTGTCGAGGTAAAATGGAGACATGAAAGTAGGCGTCCTTCAGGTCTATCGCTGCAAACCAATCCTGTGGCCGCACGCATTCGAAAATGCGTTTGGCCGTGAGCATCTTGAACGGCAGCCTGTGAAGGGAGCGGTTCAAGACGCGCAAGTCCAGGATTGGCCGTAACCCACCGGTTTTCTTGGGGACAATGAAGTACGGGGTGTAAACCCGTAACTCCACCTCGGCTGGAGGGACAGCCTCGATTGCACCCTTCGCCAGCAGGGTGGCAACCTCCGCTCTCATGATCGGGGCATAGCCACCGACCACAGTAAGCGGACTCCCCTGAAGCGGGGAGGAGACCGTGCGAACTGAATCGCATAGCCGAGCCTGATCATTCGGGCGACCCAACAGGACAGATTGGGGAGCTCTAACCAAGCCACCAAACACTGATCCAGTGGAATCATCCGAGCCACAGGCGTCCCCCCGGAGGGGCAGCGGAGCGGAGTGACCGGCACAGGTGAGGGTGGCATAGCGGCCCAGCACGCGTGCACAGTCATGCTCCGCGTCCTGACAGAGGAGACCAGGGAAGGACCAGCGTTCCGCGGGGGTCTGCTCTGCCAGGGGTCTGGCGATAGAGGGGGACGAGAGTGGTGTGGTCTGGAGACGGCACGCACTGTCATCCGCACCCTCAGAGACAGAGGGGAACGAGAGTGGCGAGGCTCGGGGGCGTCGCGCACTGCCGTCCAGCTCTGCGTGCTCAGAGATGGGATGCAGCTCTTTTTTAAAAGATTCTCCCCCAGCCCTCCACCGGGGGAAGGAGTGGGCCTGCAACCACTCCATGAGAACTGCAAGCCATAACTGAGCTGCCCGTAACGGGAGCGCCGCATAGCCTGGCGTACAGCGGGGCTGCGGGGCTGGTACGGGCAGGGGCACCTCCCTGCGACCACCTCCACGGCCCGGCGCTGCTGGGGCCGGGCGGGAGGGGGCGGAAGTCGCAGGAGGGCGCATTCGACGGCAAGCGGACTGAAGCGTCTGAGCCGCCGGCTGATTGGCAGCAGAAGCCGCAGGGTCAGAAAAAAGCCACAGTCCACTTTTGGGCGGCCGAGAACTGTTGGGCAGAGTTCTCGACCGCGCCGCCGAAGAGGCCAGCCTGGGATATGGGGAAGTTGAGGAAACTGGTTCACTCAGCCTCGCGCACATCAACCAGGTTAAGCCAGAAATGTCTGACCACACATGTGGACATCACCTGACTCAGGGAGCGTGCGGTCACCTTCGTCGCTCGTAGAGCAAGGTCGGTGACGGCAGGCAGCTCAAGGATGAGCCCTGAATCAGCCCTACCCTCGTGCATGTCACTGAACACCCAGAAGGATGGCAATAACACACAGTGAGGTGGCAGCCTGCCCCGCAGCTCTATAGGTCCCCGCCACCGGAGTAGACAAGAACCTACAGGCATTGGGGGGGTGCTTAGGGTTGCCACGCCAGGTGGAGGCGCTGTGGGGACACCTAAGTGTTGCCACAGAACACTCCACAGGGGGGAACCCCAGTGTACCGTAGACTGCGGCCTCTACGAGGGCAGAGAAGGCGGAAGAGGCCGCAGAGCAGTCGCGAAAAGTCAAAGGAGACTTCCACGATCTCATGGCCTCTTCATGCACATCCGGGTAGAAAGGATTTGGGTTCGCCACCCCCAAAAACCAATCATCAGCCTCAAGTGCTCGGGATATGGCAGAATTTTCCACACAAACCCGATACTCGTGGCAGCCCGGGAAAGCATAGCTGTGAATTCTGAATCAAGCTCGCTATGCTAGCACATCCGAGGACAGCAGCACAGACGAGCCATCTCCAGAGGACTCCAGCTCACCTTGTGATGCGGCGATAAACATGATTTCATCAGCTGGTGGACCGAATGAGAACGCGGGCCCGCGGGCGGGCCGGCGAATCCACTCGGGACCACGTGGGTTGCAACGTGAAAGACGGGGTGTGGACCGAGGAATTTTCGTCGGTTAGTTCCAGACCTGACGTCTTAGTCACCCTGGCCACCAGCCGAAGTATTATCTCACGTGGAGAAAAATAGATCGGGTGATGGATGAGGGGACTCTCACTCAAATGAGCTCACAGAGTCTCGACCGTATACATTGCGATGGTCACGTTCCCACTGAGAGAACGTGACACACCCACGAGCGCTGTCCGAGCGTGATCAAAGCCCAAACACGCCAAACAGCGCTCGCGCCCAACAGCTGAATCTATCAGAATACCGCACTCAGAAATACACGGGCAGATCGTCTTTAGAAAGACGCGTCTTTAAAAAGACGTGCCGCGTGCACGCTCTTTTAGTGAGAGGAAAAAAACTCTGCGGATGCTGAAGCGACCAGGGAGAGACACACAGACCGGCAGACCACTGCTCAGATCGCAGGCAATATGAAACTCGCTGGATACCGCCGTCACACCAACATCAGAGAGTTCGCTCGTCTCGAAGAGATGTAGTCACTGAGAATACTCAGGATTTGGCTTGTGGAGTGAAGAGATTCTCTTGGCTCCGAAGCGAAAACATGATCTGCTGTTGCAGCTGTCTCTCCTTAAATACTCACGCAGTGAGGCGGAGATACATTATGCAAATTCCGCAGACCCATGGCATTTCATTGCCATAGGCTCGTTTTTTAATACTCGAAGAGGATTGGCTTTCTGGCGAAACCCCCATTCTCCGTCATCCGACGTAACTCGGAGTGACTACGAAAGGGAACTTATGATACTCAGTGTACATAGAGAAAAAAAATATACTGCTCAATTTAATTGTGTGTGTTTTAGCCAGTAATAGGGCACTCATACCCATATTTGATACTGTTTCGGGACATTAACTATATTTGTTGTCTGAATCAGTTGCTGGGGATGAAGTCACTGTAGGAGGTTGGATGATCAGTGTGGAAAACAACGTAATCTGTGAAGGCATCCAACAGACCTTCATCACTGGCCTGGCTGCAGTTTTTGCCACCTACTATGTCTTTAATTTGCAGTAACAAGAAGAAGCTGCAAGGACATTGGAGTTTGTTCAAAGGTAAATCCTCTGCTAGACATTTAGTCCCTCTTATCAGCTCTGTTCAGGAATGTTAAATTGGTGACTTTCTCTTGTTCCTATATTGACTTTATGATTACAGTAGTTTCTTTCGATAGTGACTTGAAGTTTATGTTTGCACGTGCATTCAAACGTGGCACTGGGTTCAGGCCAAATGTATTGTCATGCTGCATGTTTTGAATAGAGAGAGTAATTCTCTCTCATTTCTATGCCGACAAATGGTGGACAAAACAGCACAAGCGCATAAACACAGCACGCAACTGAATTACATCAATTTGAGCACGCTGACACAGCTTGCACGTAAAATGTAAACATGCCACACTCAAATCCCACACTCGAGGACAAACCTTCCTGTTAACAAATGCTATTGGCTTTTGGCCTCTTATTTTGATTCGCTGCGATTGGCTGTTGTTGGCCCTCAAAACAGAAAGCGGGATCCTGGATGACAGACTGTAAGAAGGTAAGTTTTATTTCCAACTTCATACGTCTGTTTATCTATGGTGTTTATATGTAAAGGGTACAAAAATGGTACTGTTAAATTTATGTATAATTTGGGTAGAATTAACACAAAATTGATCTGATGTATGTTTTACAATTTCTTTTCCATCGATACAATGATGTCTTTTGACCTGATTCTTCTAAAATGGCTGACCCAAGTTTGCATGTATTGATTTAAATATTTAGGACATTTTTACATAATTGACTTGTGTAACATAGATAAAGTAACACGACACCTCTTGATGTTAACTAAAAATAGCTAGTCAAAAGACATCATTGTATCGACGGAATTATATATATATATATTTTTAATACATCAGGCATATGTAAATGAACAATTTTGTGTTAATTCTACCCAAATGATACATAAATTTAACAGTATAATTGTTATACCCGTTACATATAAACACCATAGATAAACACATGAAATTGGAAAGAAAACTTACCTTCTTACAGTCTGTCATACCAGATCCCGCTTTCTGTTTTGAGGGCCAAAAACAGCCTATCGCAACAGGAGGACCACATTCACGGCATACAAGCAGCCAATCAAAATAAGAGGAGCTGCGATTTGGCCAGCAGCCAATAGCATTTGTTAACAGGAAGATTTGGGCCCCGGCCCTGAGTGTCAAACCTGACTTGTGTGCAAAGATTTCAGCTGCATGTAAAATAAGAACTCGTGTGTGTGGAACCTGTCAGGACTCGCGGCTTTGTTATTTGTTAATATGTGCGCACAATCATATTTTTTGTCCTTTGAGTGTTCTGCATGTTTACATTTTACATGCCAGCTTTGTCACGGTGCTCACACTGTTGTAATTCACTTGCGTGCTGTGTTTATGCACTTGCACTGTTGGTCCACCATTTGATGCCATACATTACCTATCGTTGCACCAGCCGTTTGTAGAAATCCATGACCAGTCTGAACAATCCAGTCGACTAACATAATTAGTTGCTTTAAGGGATTTGCGTGTTTAGGAGAAATAAATAAATAATTTTATTTTACATTTAAAATACAGTTCTGAACTCATTTAGGGGTAGCATTGTAACATTTATTTTTATCTTAATATTTTCAGACCAAAGTCCTAAAAATCCATCTGCTTAAAGGGATTTCACCCAAAAATGACAATTGGGTAATTTACTCACCCTCATGTTGTTCCAAGCCTGTATGAGGTTCTTTCTTCTGTTAAAGAATGTTGGTAACCAGACAGTTGACCCATTGACTTCCATAGTATTTTTTTATTCTACTATGGTCAACTGCCAACTGTCTGGTTACCAACATTTTTTAACATATCATCTTTTGTGTTCAACAGAAGAAAGAAACTCTTTCTTTTTGATGACAACATTTTCATTTTGGGGTAAACTATCCCTTTAACACCACTGACAAAGTTATATAGCCTAATGCTGTCTTCATTACTCTAAAATACTTAGGTCTCCAAATGCCTCAAAACTAAACATGATGCAAATACTACCATAATGGCAACAACCTAGAATATTTATATTCTGAATGCATTGGGTTTTGTATGTCTAAAGTGCAATTAATCTTTACTTGCCTCACCTAATATATTATATTTCTCTGTAATTACATTGTAGACGCTTTGTTGGTGTGAACCCCGTGAGAAGAACAAAAGCTTGCCAGGCAAAGGTGGTGTCCAAGAAGACGGGGAAGCTTGTCCAGAGAAAGGCAACCACTGTGAATTTCCATGTGGCCACCCTCTTAAAAAACCTCATAGACTTCGAGTGGGGCTTTATTTAATCAGGTGAAGTCGGAGCATTGTGCTGTCCAACTATGTTTACATGAAGTTCTATAACCAGATGTTTGTGACGGTATTGAGTTAAAGGGTTAGTTCACCCAAAAATGAAAATTAAGTCATTAATTACTCACCCCCATGCTGTACCAACCCTGTAAGACCTTCGTTCGTCTTCGGAACACAAATGAAGATATTTATGATTAAATCTGAAAGGTTGATCACTCCTCCATAGGCTCCCTAAGGGAATGAATCCTGACGGCCCAGAAAGTCAATGAAGAAAATGTTTAAATATTCCATGTCGCAACAGTGGCTCAACTATAAGTTTATCAAGCGACGAGAATACTTTTTACGCAATACGCATGCGTCGTGGAAATCTCTTGAAGTCTCGTTTCAGGCCTACAAGGACGAAAAGGAATAGTCGAATAAAGTCGTTATTTTTGTTTGTTTTTTCGCACAAAAAGTATTCTCGTCACTTGATAAACTTATAGTTGAGCCACTGTTGCGACATGGAATATTTAAACATTTTCTTTAATGACTTTCTGGGCCGTCAAGTGTCATTCCCTTAGGGAGCCTATGGATGAGTGATCCAGCTCTCACATTTAATCATAAATATCTTCATTTGTGTTCCGAAGTGGAACGAAGGTCTTACGGGGTTGGTACAGCATGGGGGTGTTGTTTAAAAAAAAATGTATAGCCTGCTATGTTCTTTCCTACATTCTTTCACAGACGTATTCAAGTTTAAACCCAATAAACGTATTATTCAATGCATTACTTCTTACAAATTTTATCAAATGCATTTATTTAATATTTTCATGTCAATCCGTGTTCAGTTTGACCACGAATCATGCGCTGTCACTTTAATTCAGCGCCTGCAGCACAAACGAACTCTGCACGCACCGCACTTGGACCTGTTGACATGGGTTTGGTAAAAAAATATGCACTGCAAACAGAGTAGGCCTATGTGTAAACCCCTTATTTACACTGCACACATCTGCGGCGCATTACGGCTCCGACAATGTTTTATTCCTACCTTCAACTCGGTGTCAACTCACACCAGGAGCATTTCCACGTGTTTGCCGATTTGTGGGCGCGATCAGCTCCGGTAGCCGTGTGGCGCCGCAGACGTGTGCAGTGTAAATAAGGGGTAAATAAGAGGTGAAACGGGAATACAATAACCCATACAATTTGTATTATGCATTTCCTGGACATGTTCTTGCTAACTAATCAAACACTTGATCAGACTACTGATCTATCTGTAAAACACAATCAGAAAGAGCTAAATTTTAAGTTCACAATTCACATATACTTAATTTTTAGTAAGCAGGAATAATTTCTGACTTTAAACAAATACCCATTTAAATGCTTAGGATGTTTGCGTTGTAAGACTGTTCAGGGAGACTTTAGATTTAAAGACGGTGTCTCGTTATGCAATGTTTTCTTAGTCAAATCATACAATTTCCTATTGATTTAATAGAACGCGTGAGCTCACTAGGGAATCACAATATGGCGGCGCGCTGGCTTCACTGTTTATGATGTCATGAGCTATCCAGTCATTCTATATAGATCAGTGGTTAGCTAGCTGTGTGTATTTTGTATAGCTATCGTGTTCCCTTTGACACAGCCTCCACTACAAGCACGATCACTCTGACATTTAGAAGAGCATTTTTCGTGATTCACGAATTTGAGCCAAAACAAAATTGCCCTAAAGCAAATGTCCATATCGTCATGCAAGCGTCGTGGCTAGTGTTTGGATCAGTGGTGATGATCATCAAGCGGCTTTCGCAATCGTGTGTTTGCGTTTTGTGTTAGACTGCTACGGTTCTCTTTCGCATTTGACCGTGTCGTCAGGGCTGTAGTGGAGGCTAAACGCAGTTTACCCACCGCTGAAATTATGTCAGAAACAGTTACTTCTCACTTCGGAGTTTTGCTAAGTTACCTCTCAGCAATTCACTACCTCATGGAGTTTATGTAACTTTACCACATGTATTACCACTAGTATTGGTGCAAACATTTAATAGTAACATTCAAATCATCAAATATGTTCTGAATTTCTTTTATGTATTTTTTAAAACATTTAGTAGCGCACATCAGGGTCCACTGTACTGTAATCTCCCTGGCAATCTCATAACATCCTGCTTACTGTTTATGTTTGCTATAATTCGATATGCAGGACAATTTCATGTTTTTCCATTAGTGGCAATGATCTTTATACAGTATTATTATTATGTCTGCAGGTTATGCAACATCATTAATGAAGGCGCTTCGGGAAAGCTACACCAATTCACCTGCAGCTCTTCGAGAGGTTAGCGCCAGTTTGTTCTGATGCACGCGCCCCCATCGCCAAATCCTTCAAACAGGGTCCTGAGGAGCCCGTCAGCCTCTACCTAGCCCAGCAGTCACGCTTCAAGAACCTAATTTCACATTATTTTCTTTCCACAGACAAGTCCAATGATTTAGTTGTATTTGTTTATTTTAGTTGTTAGTTATCTTCTTTCCTTCTGTCCCTGTCATCTAATTTAGTGGTGGTTTCCTGCATTCTGCATGTTTTGTTTTGTTTTCTTTGTGTGCTGTTGCTTTGGTTTTACTTTGCACGAAATCATTACTTTTTAGGCTATTGATGATGGGGTGGTGATGGCACAGTGGATAAGACACATGCCCTTGGTGTGAGAGACCCGGGTTCGAATCCACTGCGAGACACCAATGTGTCCCTGAGCAAGACCCTTAACCCCTAGTTGCTCCAGAGGCATGCGACCTCTGACATATATGGCAATTGTAAGTCGCTTTGGATAAAAGCGTCAGCTAAATGAATAAATGTAAATATAAAATGATTCCCGTGATCTTGTTTACCTTCGTGATCACGCAAAGCGGTCTGGAGAGGCGGTCTGTTCAGAATTACAACCAACATAAAATCTAAGTGTGCATGTACAAATTTGCAGTAGTGTTCAGGAAAATATAAACTTTATTAACATAAAATGAAACCGGAGAGAGATAGTTAATGAGTGAATTAACTATGTTCTTAAACATGATCCATAACTGTTAACGGGATTAATTTCAGTATGGCTAATGTTCATCCTACCCTAATCATGGACTAAACCATATCAGAAAACACACACAAATACATGTATTCGATGTACAGTACACATGTATATTTGAATCACACATAACTAACCTTAACCCATACACATAATATATTAATTGTGTGTGTTTGTGTATATATATACACACACACACACACACACACACACACACACACACACACACACACACACACACACACACACACACACACACACACACACACACACACACACACACAATTCATTTATTTAAATGGGTTAGGGTTATGTGTGTATATATGCACAGGCCTACATACATAAATGCATATATATATTACAAACAATATATACTTCAGGTTACCATAAGTTAGCTAACTTTAATGAAGAGTTGGTCATGTGAGCTATAGCTAGCTGCAATTAACCCAATTTCTTCCAATAAGCATTAACTAAAACTGGCTACATAAAATGTACTGACTAGATTCACGAGAGGTCGGCTACGGAGCCCCCCAGTCCCACTTTGTCAAAAAAATTTATTATAACTATCTCGTGGCTTCAAGATAGTATCTCGTGGCCTCAAGATAGTATCTCTATCTTGAGGCCACGAGTTACTATCTTGAGGCCACGAGATACTTATCTTGAGGCCACGAGATAGTTATAATAATTTTTTTTGACAAAGTGGGACTAGGGGGGCTCCGTATGTAACTACTCGTGTAACTATATTTAAATAGAGAAAACGTGGATGTGTTTGGTCGCTTCTAACTTCATCTCTGTTTGGCCCATATACAATGAATGGGGCTAAGCTAACTGCTCTCAAAGTTCTCCGCCCGACAGAGCGATTGAGTGCACGCACTGAGACGAGAGAGGTATGTATCAACTCGTCTTAGATAAGAGAATAACATGGTTTAATATGAAAAAACAGTGGAGTATCCCTTTAAGTGGATATAGAAACTTGGGATCTCACCATCTGACTCCTAAAACCCATTCTTCCTCACTCTCTTTCTTTCTGCAACTCGTATAAATGTGTGTGTGTGTGTGTTAGATATTAGTTTTATGTGCTAGTCATAGGCTTATAATCAATAAAGTATTGTTTGTATTTGAAAAGAGAAGCATTACTTGTGTTATGTGCCTACACATTTATTGTCTTGAACTGCGATCTATAAGCTATCTTTATGCTTTTACCCTTGAATTATTTCTTAATTTAGCGGTTAGCTGGGAATTAGTCTTTCTTGGCCATGAAGATATTATATTTCCTAGAATTAATAATTGTTTATGCTTTCCGTTCATTGGATGAACTGATAAAATGATCATACTATTGATTCTGCTACAGTAAATTCTGAAAATAATTAAATTATTACTTATTGATCATAATCCGTTATGAATAATAATTAGTTATATTTATACGGGCGTATAAACGCTACAGTGCCTAGATTTCCACCTATACCGGCTTGGGCAATAATGTTTTTTTGTTTGTTTGTTTTTTTTGGTAAAGAAACAGAATTGCAATAAAAACACCAAGACTTTAAATGCAGTCTCCAGCTTTATTAAAAGCATATCCAAATGCTATATGCTATAAAGTAACATTTGTGAAAACAAAAACATGCATGAGTACAGAATGCAGCGCATTTTATGACGTGTGAATCAGATGCTTCAGTAAACTTTGATTATACTATGACCACATCTACAATAATATGAAGTGAGGACACATTTTATTCTTGTTAAACTTTCCCAAAGCCTGACTTAGCCACCAAAAGATTTGTAGTTAGGTTACATGTTTGAGATTTATAGAAGAATTTTCATGATATTTAAAGTAAGATTATGTAAGTTTCTTTTAATCATAAACACCATAATAGTTAAGTTTCAATAATACCATATAATAATGGATAGTGTTGAAATTTGCAGTTACATTGACTGTAACTGAAACTTCTCTTTGCTATATTAAACAATTCCAGACTCATTTTAAGCAATGCATGCAGATATATAAATGATGACTTGAGAAGTTATGATTAAGGTATTTAACTAAAGCACTTGGTTATTCTTGGAGTTGAACCATCCCGATATGTTATCATGATTGTGCGGGCGGCAGCGGGACTTCAGTTGGAGGGTTCGGCTCATCGTCAATCTTTAAATCACGGCAGAACAACACTGGTTCTTGACCGAGACCCAGGTTGTACTGCCACAGATATACAGACTCGTTTGGCTTCAGCTGAAATGAGAGTGTTTCTTCTTCTTCAGTCACTTCGCTCCAGCTTTCTTTTTCAGTTCTGACCTGTGAACCTCCATATTCTGCAGATAAGGAGAACTGAACCTTCGTAATTAACTTTGCAAGAGCTCCAGTTTCAATCGAGGCTGATGCGGATATCTTCCAGTTGTGTGTGATCTGGGTCATCTTCTCCTTAGTGTAGCCAACCTTTTTATTGATTTTCTGTTGCCATGTCACTGGTGTATTGCTGTCATTTTTAATGGTTTTAATATTCTCCCACTTGCCAAAGGATGGGCCTTTAGTTATGGACAGCCCACCAGGAAGGAAGTTAAGAGCATCGGGGTGAACAGATTGGACACCACGGGATGTAAAATGTCTGACGTTGTCACCCCAGCCGAACTCAACTCCCCACTCTGAGGCTGGCTTGAGGAAGCAGAAGGACATACCTACGCCCCAGTAATAGAGGCCGTTACTGCAGTCGGGATCCAGCTGGAATTCTTCAGGGTGTGAGTCTGTATTCAGATTACTTGTTCTTCGGTAAGTGCCCTTTTCTTGGAAGATGATGAAAAACTGGTAATCCATTACGAAGTAGTGGTCTCCGCCCTGGCAGTTGGGATGAAGAGTGAAAACTTCTGCATCGCTGTCTGTCGTCAGGTCACTAACTTTGCGGACTGACTTGCCCTTAATGATGTATAATGAGCCATAATGGCCACTAAGGTAATGGTCTCCATTTTGGCAGGCAGGGTGCAGACTGGAAATAGAGATGTTTGAATTCTTATTTAATTCATCTATCTTCATATAGCAGCCGAGATCAGAGCGGATTATTAAATTGAACCCGTTGTGATAACAGATGTCAGTGCCCTTTGCTTTGCTCTTGGGAATAATGCCTGTCATCGTGTTTGAACCTGCAACACAGAATAAGAGAATCATTCAATCTCCACACCAGATGAAATGCGGTTATTATAGTCCTTCTATAGATTAAGCTCACTGATTACCGAAACAGCTTTATATATGACGGAGGAAAAGTGACGGCTAACTGATGATTTAATCCTGAGCTTTTATTTCAACGAGTTTAATTATCTAGCAGAAGAAACACTTTTCATTTCAAAATGCACCACTTGAACTTGAGAATTTTAAAACAAGTAATTTTTTTCACATTTGGTCTTTGTTTGATTTGGACTTTCCCATACGGAAATGTAATATATATATACATATATGTCCCTATATCCGAGTAGTGATGTCATGTATGTTACATATAAGGCAATATATTATTGGCACATATATACTGTGACAGGCAAAAGCAAGTAAACTCTTTTATTGAGAGACATGATGACATTAACAGGTCAGAAGGACACAACTCAGGATAGTACGTGGCGACCTTGGTAGACAACCCGCTGATGGTGCTCGGTGGTCCAGAGTAATCCTCAGGTCGTGGTGAAACTGGTGGAAGTGCAGGAATTCAGAACGGAGAACAAACAACTAAGCAAATCCACAATCCGAACGAGACAGGCACGTCACAGAAAACACACACACAAGGAGAACCACAACGATCTGACAACAGAGATACCAGTTATTGCACATATAAAGGGACAAACAAGTGGTGACAGCTGGTGCTGTAATCAGCGGTGATCAGAGACCACGCCCACGGACAAACAAACACACAACAGCACGTGGACAAGAGAGAGAGTCAGTGAATCTATGAACTGTGACATATACATCCTCATGATATATGAAGATATAGGTTTATACCATATATGAAATACCCATATTTCAACATAAATGCAACATATGCAAACATTCAGTATGCTTACCGTATTTTCCGCACTATAAGGCGCACTTAAAAGCCTTTAATTTTCTCAAAAAACGACAGTGCGCCTTATAATCCGGAGCGCCTTATATATGGATCAATTGGTTAATTGGATCAATTACACTACACATTATAGGGAAGCAACCAACTGGTTTTTGTGGTTGTTGTCAGGTTGCAGAAACTATAGAGCATGTGTTGTTGAGTTGCAGACAATATGAAGAACCGAGGAAAAATATGATGGAAGAGTTAGGAAAAGTTGGAGCAATAGGGACAGGAATGAAGGAAATACTGGAAAGTGGGGAGAATGAACAAAGCAGAGGAAATATTTGATTATTTTTATCAAGAACAGGACTGATGAGAGGAATATGATGTAACTGGACATGACAGGAAATAAAGCCGGAAGATGGCGGTAGTGCAACGCTGATGGATGCAAGCTGCCGATAAACTCTAAAGAAGAAGAAGAAGAATTGGATCAATTGGTTAATAACGTTCCGCGCTCCGAGCGCTCACTCTTACTAACAGACACACGAACAGACACACACTGTCCCCGGCGCTGCTCGCGCGGCACAGAATGTTTTTAATTTTGTTTGAAATTGGATCACATGGGTAACTACAAAATACAGTTGACGGCAAAATGTCCATAACTTGTATTAAAATATATGTCGGCTAACAAAATATAAAGCCATGTTTAATAAAGTATATTTGTATAATTATGCAATGCATATACATAATACGAGTATTGAATATGAGACAGACATTATGAACATGTATTTTACATACAGTATATATTTTTTCAGGGTTCTGTTATATTTATTTTATATTTTAAATTTTATACATTTTGTATTTATTCTATATTTTAAAAATACATTATTTAATATCCTGATGTTATATATTTAATAAGTTATATTTAATTTAAATTTGAGTATAATTTTAAAGTTTACTAATTCATCCTTGGAATTTACTTCCTTACTTTATTGCATATTACTTTCAGAAAGTGTTCAAATGTATGACTAATGCATAAATCGCGTTACAATCCTACACACAAGTCTATATTAAACCTTAAATTGAGTCTTATCGGAATTCAAATGTTTCCTCAACTTGGTCCGTGACCAATCAGATTGTGTTTCTCACCGCCTGCAGCCAATCAGAGGCAGAGCTGCTGACGGTACTCGTCTGACTCTCCCTCGTTCACCTACGGGAGGTTTGGAGGTGAAGTACAATGTCGCCACTACAACGTTTGCAGTGCGTATCTGATCCGTGGCTGTACCACACACACATACTCACTATTTTTATTTTAACACATTTTCTCTATTTTAACAACATAGGGCAATTATTCCATGCATTACTTCTGTATATTAAGTTGCTCAAGCAAGTGGTCAAATATTTGACCATGTACTTGTAAACCATGTGTTTGTAAAATCACAAACATAAAATTGTCAAAAACAGCCGACGCTCATGCCTTTTCTTTTCCATTACCACAAATCTTGCATGTCACAAAGAACTTGTTTTTCCACCTCCACGAATGAGACGAGTGTCGTTCATTATGTCGCCTTGTTGAGGTAAATTGTAGTTTGTATCATACATACGGATAATGTATGATTGAGATAGTTATAAATAACCGGATAAGTTACGGCTAGCAATAAGGACGGATCTTTACTTAATGCTATTGGGTCTATTTGATGTGGGTCCACACCAATCAAGCTCATCTTCTCTGATACCGACGAGATGAAGCCATTAGGCCACTGCTCCCCTCAACTCAAATCTGCGTGCGGCTAGAGGCAGGACAGACGTCATGTCAACAATATGGCCGCGGTTAGATCCTTCCGGGCGACTGGGCTGGGGTGAGGCAGAACACAGCGAGTGGGCGAAGCAGAGGCGGAACACAGCGAGTGGGCGGGGCAGAGGCGGAACACAGCGAGTGGGCGGGGCAGAGGCGGAATACAGCGAGTGGGCGGGGCAGAGGCGGAACACAGCGAGTGGGCGAAGCAGAGGCGGAACACAGCGAGTGGGCGGGGCAGAGGCGGAACACAGCGAGTGGGCGGGGCAGAGGCGTAACACAGCGAGTGGGCGGGGCAGAGGCGGAACACAGCGAGTGGGCGGGGCAGAGGCGGAACACAGCGAGTGGGCGAAGCAGAGGCGGAACACAGCGAGTGGGCGGGGCAGAGGCGGAACACAGCGAGTGGGCGAAGCAGAGGCGGAACACAGCGAGTGGGCGGGGCAGAGGCGGAACACAGCGAGTGGGCGGTGCAGAGGCGGAACACAGCGAGTGGGCGAAGCAGAGGCGGAACACAGCGAGTGGGCGGGGCAGAGGGGGAACACAGCGAGTGGGCGGGGCAGAGGCGGAACACAGTGAGTGGGCGGGGCAGAGGCGGAACACAGCGAGTGGGCGAGGCGGAACACAGCGAGTGGGCGGGGCAGAGGCGGAACAAAGCGACTGGGCTGGGGTGAGGCGGAACAAAGCGAGTGGGCGGGGCAGAGGCGGAACACAGCGAGTGGGCGGGGCAGAGGCGGAACACAGCGAGTGGGCGAAGCAGAGGCGGAACACAGCGAGTGGGCGGGGCAGAGGCGGAACACAGCGAGTGGGCGGGGCAGAGGCGGAACACAGCGAATGGGCGGGGCAGAGGCGGAACACAGCAAGTGGGCGGGGCAGAGGCGGAACAAAGCGACTGGGCTGGGGTGAGGCGAAACAAAGCGAGTGGGCGGGGCAGAGGCGGAACAAAGCGAGTGGGCGGGGCAGAGGCGGAACAAAGCAACTGGGCGGGGCAGAGGCGGAACAAAGCGACTGGGCTGGGGTGAGGCGGAACAAAGCGAGTGGGCGGGCCAGAGGCGGAACACAGCGAGTGGGCGGGGCAGAGGCGGAACACAGCGAGTGGGCGAAGCAGAGGTGGAACACAGCGAGTGGGCGGGGCAGAGGCGGAACACAGCGAGTGGGCGGGGCAGAGGCGGAACACAGCGAGTGGGCGGGGCAGAGGCGGAACACAGCGAGTGGGCGAAGCAGAGGCGGAACACAGCGAGTGGGCGGGGCAGAGGCGGAACACAGCGAGTGGGCGGGGCAGAGGTGGAACACAGCGAGTGGGCGGGGCAGAGGCGGAACAAAGCGACTGGGCTGGGGTGAGGCGGAACAAAGCGAGTGGGCGGGGCAGAGGCGGAACACAGCGAGTGGGCGGGGCAGAGGCGGAACACAGTGAGTGGGCGAAGCAGAGGCGGAACACAGCGAGTGGGCGGGGCAGAGGCGGAACACAGCGAGTGGGCGGGGCAGAGGCGGAACACAGTGAGTGGGCGAAGCAGAGGCGGAACACAGCGAGTGGGCGAAGCAGAGGCGGAACACAGCGAGTGGGCGGGGCAGAGGCGGAACACAGCGAGTGGGCGGGGCAGAGGCGGAACACAGCGAGTGGGCGGGGCAGAGGCGGAACACAGCGAGTGGGCGGGGCAGAGGCGGAACACAGCGAGTGGGCGAAGCAGAGGCGGAACACAGCGAGTGGGCGGGGCAGAGGCGGAACACAGCGAGTGGGCGAAGCAGAGGCGGAACACAGCGAGTGGGCGGGGCAGAGGCGGAACACAGCGAGTGGGCGGTGCAGAGGCGGAACACAGCGAGTGGGCGAAGCAGAGGCGGAACACAGCGAGTGGGCGGGGCAGAGGGGGAACACAGCGAGTGGGCGGGGCAGAGGCGGAACACAGTGAGTGGGCGGGGCAGAGGCGGAACACAGCGAGTGGGCGAGGCGGAACACAGCGAGTGGGCGGGGCAGAGGCGGAACAAAGCGACTGGGCTGGGGTGAGGCGGAACAAAGCGAGTGGGCGGGGCAGAGGCGGAACACAGCGAGTGGGCGGGGCAGAGGCGGAACACAGCGAGTGGGCGAAGCAGAGGCGGAACACAGCGAGTGGGCGGGGCAGAGGCGGAACACAGCGAGTGGGCGGGGCAGAGGCGGAACACAGCGAATGGGCGGGGCAGAGGCGGAACACAGCAAGTGGGCGGGGCAGAGGCGGAACAAAGCGACTGGGCTGGGGTGAGGCGAAACAAAGCGAGTGGGCGGGGCAGAGGCGGAACAAAGCGAGTGGGCGGGGCAGAGGCGGAACAAAGCAACTGGGCGGGGCAGAGGCGGAACAAAGCGACTGGGCTGGGGTGAGGCGGAACAAAGCGAGTGGGCGGGCCAGAGGCGGAACACAGCGAGTGGGCGGGGCAGAGGCGGAACACAGCGAGTGGGCGAAGCAGAGGTGGAACACAGCGAGTGGGCGGGGCAGAGGCGGAACACAGCGAGTGGGCGGGGCAGAGGCGGAACACAGCGAGTGGGCGGGGCAGAGGCGGAACACAGCGAGTGGGCGAAGCAGAGGCGGAACACAGCGAGTGGGCGGGGCAGAGGCGGAACACAGCGAGTGGGCGGGGCAGAGGTGGAACACAGCGAGTGGGCGGGGCAGAGGCGGAACAAAGCGACTGGGCTGGGGTGAGGCGGAACAAAGCGAGTGGGCGGGGCAGAGGCGGAACACAGCGAGTGGGCGGGGCAGAGGCGGAACACAGTGAGTGGGCGAAGCAGAGGCGGAACACAGCGAGTGGGCGGGGCAGAGGCGGAACACAGCGAGTGGGCGGGGCAGAGGCGGAACACAGTGAGTGGGCGAAGCAGAGGCGGAACACAGCGAGTGGGCGAAGCAGAGGCGGAACACAGCGAGTGGGCGGGGCAGAGGCGGAACACAGCGAGTGGGCGGGGCAGAGGCGGAACACAGCGAGTGGGCGGGGCAGAGGCGGAACAAAGCGACTGGGCTGGGGTGAGGCGGAACAAAGCGAGTGGGCGGGGCAGAGGCGGAACAAAGCGAGTGGGCGGGGCAGAGGCGGAACACAGCGAGTGGGCGGGGCAGAGGCGGAACAAAGCGACTGGGCTGGGGTGAGGCGGAACAAAGCGAGTGGGCGGGGCAGATGCGGTTTATAGATATCAGGGCTGGGTAAAAAATATCGATTTCTCGATTTTAATCGATTCTCATTTTTACGAACCGATATCGATTCTTAAATCCCAAGAATCGATTAGTCATCCTGTTTTCAGTTGATGAATGAATGGAACATTGTAGCGCGCATCCCATCCATGAAATCGCATGATCTTTGTGCTTTGTTACTATTGATATGAAACAAAGTTTCAGATTTCAAATTACGTCCATTTTCTTACGAAATTCAAAAACATAAACCGTTTTGGCGCTGTGGCGTGAGATCGCTCTGGCTCAGCTCAGCTCAAGAGAAGCAGCAGCGTGGAGCGCACATGATCTCCTCTTCTGCCTTAATAATACCAGTGACAGCGCCAAATAAACATGAATGAGCGTCTGAAAGTGTGTTAAAAGACAGAGTACAACTTATCGAAATCCGTATCATGTCACATAGAATCGCTCAATCAGTGTTTCACCAGTGGAAAGACGTCAGTAAAACAGCGTCATGTAACGTCACATTTACCTCAGAAAAACCATATGTGACCATAAACTCTTTAGTCAGCTAGAAAAATTAACTCTAGAGAGGAGCATTTTGCTAAATATATGCACCATATTACATATTCATTATATTTTTTAATGTTCTTCAATATTTAATGCATATTTGAATACATCTGGCAAGTTTTTATGACAGCCACCATTTAAATGTTTATATTTCATATAACTTTATTATTATAAAAATAAATAAGTGTAATTTAGTGTTTGTATACAAATCAGTTAATTTTTAACTTCAGTATTTTAGTAGGCTAATGAAGCCTAGTATAACTGACTCTCATAGTTTACAGCATTAGTTAAGAGATTTGTTTTCCTTGAGAAAATTCGCCATGTTTTGTACCTGATATACAAAATAATCAATATTGAATCGAATCGGAATCGAAATCGAATCGAATTGTGAAATTTGTGTCAATACCCAGCCCTAATAGATATGCTTATAAATCAAGAAAAAGCATTTATAGCTGTATTTATAAACTGCTTATTAATGTCTATTAATGCGTTATAAATGATGAATTAACTGTTTAATTATATATATCATAGTCTTCTAAGGAAATTTAATAGAAACTTTTCTGACTCAAGATTTCTAGTCAAGTTAACTTCATTTATATAGCGCTTTTTTCTAAACTTCGAATTCTAATCTATCTCATTAATTACTTGTTGGCATTTAATATGTCTGTAATACAAAATAATCTTGACTACAGAATACAGGTCTTTAAATGTGCTCTGTATTTTAGAAACATACTCACCTGTTCGCCTGTAGACGGAGTCAGAAGAGCAGCTTTTCCTCGATGGAGTCTGAGAGATGAGTGTCAGTCTGACAGATGTCTGCCTTATATAAAGCTCAGAAGAGGGCTGGACAACACACCCACACACACGCCTCAAGGCAGACTCATCAGCAACAGGAGTAACCAACAGTCAAGTCAGTCCAATCCAACTGTTTGAAAGGCCATCAGCAAATGCGCATGCGCTACTTTCAGTCAGTCATCAGCACAGCCGGGAGAGCTCAATTGTGTGTGAATGTGTGCGTCAATAAACGAATGTAAGTTGTTTGTTTGCTGAGAATATGATATAAATGGTTGTTAAGGACCTGTAGTTGCAACAGTTGTAGTAAGCAACTGCACATCCAATGGCGCGGGCGAATCTGACGCACAACCAATAAGCTAGCCCAACGTCAGAGCCCGTCGAGGGGGCGTGCCCCGCCTATATAGACCCCCGAATTCGCCATTATAGCAGGTTATACGACTGAAGCGACAACTTCACCAGTTACCATAATGCGGCCGGCTACGCAATACTCGTTCCCTATCTCAGGGAACTGAGGTTACAATAGTAACCGAGTAGTTCCCTTTCGAACGGTCACTTCGTATTGCGTAGCTATACGCAGTGGGGACACCATGCAAAACGCCGCACCCTGAGTAACTGGTTGTCCCGCCACTCAGGACCCCTGAGCTAACAGAACCAGCCAGAACCCAAACATATGCATATACATGTATATATAACAGACCAGACACAGTCGGGCCTGAATAATATACATAATAAGTTAGTCACCACTAACAGAATATACTAACAAGACCAGACCCCGTCGGGATTATTAGTATAACTTTATTACCGGCCGAAGCGGGTTTATGTGATTATGCACAGTAATTTTTGTAGACAAGACCAGCCCCTGTCAGGTCTCAATCATACCGAAAGTACCTTCGCCTGCAGGGAAGGTACCTCCATATTATAGAACTTCATAAATGTGGAAGGCGAGGACCAGCCGGCCGCATCACAAATATCTTGAATGGGAAAACCAGAAGACCAAGCCCACGAGGAGGCCATACCTCTGGTCGAGTGGGCCATGACACCTATGGGGCAAACCTGACCCACTGCGGTGTAAGCCAAAGAGATGGCATCCACTATCCATCTAGACAGTCTTTGTTTAGTGACTGGATCACCCTTAGATCAGCCCCCAAAACAGACAAACAGCTGTTCTGATTGTCTAAAAGACGTAGAACGCTCCAAATAGATTCTCAACGCCCTGACAGGGCAGAGAAGATTAACCTCCCCATCCTCAGCAGAAGGGGGAAGGGCTAATAGCGTAATCACTTGTGCTCTAAACGGCGTTGAGAGCACCTTGGGCACATAACCATGCCTGGGTTTGAGAATGACTCTGGAGTCATCCAATCCAAACTCCAAACATGCAGGACTCACTGAGAGGGCCTGCAGATCTCCCACTCGCTTGATAGATGCCAATGCCAACAGGAGAGCAGCCTTTAGCGAAAGTGGTTTCAGATCAACCGACTGGAGCGGCTCAAAAGGTGGACCCCTCAGGGCCCTGAGGACCGTGGAGAGGTCCCAAGGCGGCACCGAAGGGGGCCTGGAGGGGTTAATCCTCCTAGCACCCTTCAGAAACTTTACCACCAGGTCATTCCTTCCCAGTGATTGGCCAGCCACCAGCGCATGGTGCGCTGCGATGGCTGCCACATACACTTTGAGCGTGGACGGGGTGCGACCCGCGTCCAGTAGCTCCTGCAGGAAGGCGAGCACCACTGAAACCTCACATGACTCTGGGTCAATACGACTTTTCGAGCACCAGCTGGAAAAACCCGACCACTTTAAAGCATAAAGGCGCCGAGTAGACGGGGCCCTTGCTTCAGAGATAGTGCTTAAGACCCTGTCAGGCAGGTCCCCGGATACCCGTTTAGGGGCCACACATGGAGGGCCCATAAATCGGGTCGGGGATGCCACATCGTTCCGTTGGCCTGAGTGAGGAGATCCTTCCTCATCGGAACAGGCCAGGGGGTCGTGTCCGACAACTGAACCAGTTCCGGAAACCATGGTCTGGATTTCCAGAGAGGAGCCACCAGTAGGACTGAGCATCTACTCTCCCTGACCCGCTCGATAATCTGTGGAATCATCGAGACGGGAGGAAACGCGTACAGGGGGCGCCTGGGCCAGAGATGAGCCAGCGCATCCCTGTTTTTCGAGAAGAACATCCTGCAGTGGGTGTTGGCTCTCGAGGCGAAAAGGTCTACTTCGGCCTCGCCGAACCTCTCCCATATTAGTCTGACCGTCTGACGGTTCAGGGACCACTCGCCTAGGGGAGTGTTGCCCCTTGAGAGCATATCCGCGCCCACATTCTGGACGCCCGGGACATGCACTGCCCTCAGAGAGCTCAGATTGGCTTGTGCCCACATGAGGAGGTCCCTCGCCATCACATACAGGTTGCCTGACCTGATGCCACCCTGGCGATTTATGTAGGCCACCACAGACATGTTGTCTGTACGGATCAAGACGTGTTGACCCCTGAGGTTTGACAGAAAAGCTTTTAGGGCCAAACCAACCGCTTTCATTTCCAGACAGTTGATATGTAAGCTCTGCTCCGTGCTCGACCAGAGGCCGGAGGCAGGCATGCCCTCGTGCAGCGCTCCCCAACCCATGTTGGACGCGTCTGTAAAAACCACTTTCCTCCTGGAAACTATCCCCATGGTCACCCCCTTGCAGTACCAGTCCTGATCCCGCCAGGGAACCAGTGTTCTCAAACACCCTTGATTCACCATAATGCGCAGGCTGCCTGACTGCCATGCATGGGTTGGCACACGGCGTTTCAGCCAGTGCTGCTGCGGGCGCATGAGCAGTAATCCCATGTGGAGTACTGATGATGCAGCTGCCATTAGACCAAGCAGTCTCTGAAACCTCTTCAGAGGCGCGCGTTCGCGCGCCCTGAATGCGGCTACCACCGTCTGCACCGAGAGCGCGCGCTCTCGAGTGAGCCGCGCTTTTATTGTCACCGAGTCCAAAACCGTGCCCAGAAAGACCACCGTCTGGCTGGGAATCAGTTCGCTTTTGGCAACATTGATTGTGAGACCCAAGCATTTTAGATGGCTGAGAATCAAATCCCTGTGCACTATTAGTTCGTCTCTCGACTGCGCCAGTACCAGCCAGTCGTCGAGATAATGCAGCACACGCACTCCCTGGCTTTTCAGCGGGGAGAGCGCCGCATCTATACATTTCGTGAATGTACGGGGCGCCAGAGCCAGACCGAACGGCAGAACGGTGTATTGATATGCCCTCCCCTCGAAGGCGAATCTCAAAAATGGCCTGTGACGAGGGTCGATCTGAATATGAAAGTAAGCATCTTTCAGATCCATTGAAACAAACCAGTCCCCCGGGCGAACCTGCGCGAGAATCTGTTTGAGTGTTAACATTTTGAAAGGCCGTCTCATGAGAGCCCTGTTCAAACGCCTCAGATCTAGAATGGGTCTGAGCCCGCCGTCTTTCTTTGGAATTAGGAAATAACGGCTGTAAAACCCCGAATACATTAGCGCGGGAGGGACTAACTCTATCGCTCCTTTTGCTAATAATTCTTGCACTTCGGTGCGAAGCACGTGATTCACGCCACTTCTCACCGATGTCTCGATAACCGCCTGGAATTTCGGGGGTCTGCGAGCGAATTGGAGCGAGTAGCCTCGCTTTATAGTGTTTATGACCCAACTCGACACACCAGGGATGGCTTGCCAGGCCATCACTCGTGTGGCTAGGGCGTGACACACTGAATGGGGGGGACCGCCTAACATAGGGGGACCTGATACCCTTATAATGTGATTTGTGCACATACTGAGTGTTTGACTGACTATATAGGCTTTTGCCTGGGGGGAAGTCAGTGTTACAACAGGGCGGGGGCCGCCTAGTGGAGGGGGACCGTGAACCCTTGTGTTGTGATTGTGAAACATGCTCTTTTTGTGCTTTATTTGGGTCGCCGTGAAAACGGCGTTTGTTTGCAGAGACGCGCTCACTGCTGCGGGCCTGTTTACAAAAATAAAATCCCCAGCCGCCTGAACTGAACAGGGAGCTGTGGGAAGTTTCGCTGGTTTCTTCGAGGGTGGTCCGGCTAGCGCGAGACACGAGCCCTCTCTCTTTCCCCTCCGTGCTAGGACGACTTCGGAGGCGCCTGGTCGGCCGCGGCGCTGGGTCGAGGGCCTTGACGCCTGGGGAGCAGGTAGCGCTTCGCGGGCCTTGACTGGCGCTGGCTATCAGCCGCAGGGCGGGGCTGAGAGGCCTGTTTCGCCGGCTTGGCTAGATGAGGCGAAGGCGGAGGTTTGGGCTTGCTGGACGCGGAACCCGAACGCTTCGGCAAGAAGTGTCGCATGGCCTGGGACGCTTTCTGTGCCTCCGTGTACCTCTCCGAAAATCCCTTCACCGCCGGGGCGAAGAGACCAGAGCTGGACACCGGAGCGTCGAGAAACCTCGTTTTGTCGGCCTCCTTGATCTCGGTGAGGTTAAGCCACAGGTGGCGCTCGAGCACGACCAAACAAGCCATGTTCCTGCCGATGGCTTGTGCTGTAGACTTAGTAGCACGCAGCGCTAAGTCCGTAGCACTCCTCAAGTCCCGAAACGTCTCCGGGTCCGGGCCAGCCTCGTCCATGGACCGGAGGAGTTTGGCCTGGTAGACCTGCAACACGGCCATCGTGTGCAGGGCCGATGCAGCCTGGCCGGAGGCGGCGTACGCGCGTCCAGCGAGGGCTGAAGTGTTACGGCAGGGTTTATTGGGATGAGCGGCTCTAACTCGCCAGCTAGCTGCAGAGCTCGGGCAAAGATGAGCTGCCACGGCCTCTTCGAGGGGCGGCAGAGACTCATAACCCTTTTCCGCTGCGCCATCCACGGAGGAGAGCGTCGCGGAAACTGCGGATCCCACACGTGCTGAATAAGGAGCGCGCCAGGCCTTGGTTAGCTCCTCGTGGACCTCGGGGAAAAATGGCGCCGGTTTAAGACGCGGGGCCTGCTGGCGCCCCTCCAGAAACCATCCATCCAGCCGACTACGAGGCGGCTCCTCGGGCGAGGCCCACTCGAGGTCGAGGTCCGCAACGGCCTTCGTCAGGATCCGAAGCATCTCGGCGTCGGAGTTAGTCCTGGTCGCTGATCCGCTGGCCACCGATTGAGAAGCGGTGACGGGGTCGAGAGAGCCCGGCCACTCGTCCTCAGAAGCGGCGATGGATAGGCTGTCGTCGCGCTCGAGCGATCCGCCGAAGGAGACGAGGCCCGCCACGTGCGGGGGGGGGGGGGGGGGGCGCTGGTCTCCTGCGAACAGGACTGGTGATGGCGTCTGAGTTGGAGAAAGTGAAGCACACGGGGACGCGGCCGGCGTGCGTTCACCAATCTCCATACCCTCCGGTTGCCGTTGGCTGCGACGCTTCTTCTTCCTTGGAACAGAAAGCGCGGATGAAGCGGCCTCGCCGTCCCGGGAGAGAGCTAGCCGATTGCGCAGCGCGGATATAGGCATGCAGTCACAGGCCTCACATCCGCCGGCAGAGAGAGCATTCTCCGCGTGGTCGATCCCCAGGCAGGAAATGCAGCTCGTGTGTTGGTCTGCCTCGTGCAGACGGCCTCCGCACGTGGCGCAGGATGGACGAGGCATACTGAAAAGAATGTTAGCAATAAAGAATAAAGGATATAATGTCGCCGGATAGCCACAGGTGAGACGGCGTCAGGAGAAATCGACGTGCAGGCGAAGTCTGCTGAATAGAAGCATGCTCAGGCTGAAAGGCTTGAAAGGCTGAAAGGCTTCGTTCGACGGCGAAGCTACAGCAAAAAGCTCAGGGTCATGTATACTGTCGCTGAAGGAGTAAAATCTGCTATAATGGCGAATTCGGGGGTCTATATAGGCGGGGTACGCCCCCTCGACGGGCTCTGACGTTGGGCTAGCTTATTGGTTGTGCGTCAGATTCGCCCGCGCCATTGGATGTGCAGTTGCTGCAGCACAGCCTATGAGCGGGTCAGACGCTCAGGGGGCTGGCTGTGCAGCTGCAAATGCGTTTTACATATAAGCTTCAGTAAATCGAGGAAAGGGAGTTTCCCCACTGCGTATAGCTACGCAATACGAAGTGACCGTTCGAAAGGGAACTATTTGTTATATATTTAATATGCCGCAGCGCCCAACACTCTGGTCGCGCCGCTCTCACTGTGGAACCGGCAGGAATCAAGAGTGTCTCCTCTGGTGTTCGTCGAGCTACACAATAGCCAATCAGAAAATAGCACTATTGTATCTGGGAAGATTTAACGCAGCAACCAATGAAATAAATTGGAAATGATGTCTGTGTAATGATAATCAATATTATTAATATATCTTTATTTCTTTCCTTTGTAGACCACACACACACACACACACCTACACATCCATCTACAAACCACCCTGTTAAGCAATACATCCTGTGTACCGCTGTGTTGTGAACAGTTAAGACTGGAACAATACACCTCCTTTTGGATTGAACTGATCTGAATCCAGTGTGTTCTGACCGACACCCCATTGATGAAGTTAGATCTGAGCCCAGGGGCGGACTGGCCATCTGTGTGATCTGGAGAATCACAGAACGGCCGGTAGTCCAGGACGGCCGGCGGGCCGGCCCACCGCCCGCCACACACGCAGTCACAGACATCCCAAGTCTCCGGGAGTCTCCCGCATATTGATAGCGGCTCCCTAATGCCCGCAAATTAGTTAAAATCTCCCGGAATCTAGAGCGAGCAAGCATGCGTAGCGCGCGCATGGCAGAGAGAGGGAGCGAGCTAGAGACCTTGCGTGTGTGTGCTAGTGTGAGCATTAAAGGACCCAACCAATCAATTGTCAGTGCGGGCGGGCTTTTATCTCTACTACTCCCGAACCGAATTAATCAGAAATTACTTTGCAAGTTACTTGCTAGGGATGATGTTAGGAAGTGATATTCAGCTTGCTACATTTTTAATGATTACAGTAGTTAAAACAGCTAAACTTCAACATTTTAATAGTAGTAGCTAATATTAAGGAATATGTTGTGCTTTTACTTTTAAAAAAGTTGGTAACGTTACAACTAATGCTTACAAACTTTGAAGATTTTGAATACAGAAGTTACATTTGTAATGGTGTAGCCTATTTTCATTTAGATGTGGTATTATTATTTGTGCAGTAGCTAAGATTAATTACTCCATAAATTAATTAATATTATTAAGTAAGAAATTCATTTTAAGACAGCATGGAATAGATTCTGTAATATACTGTTAGCTATAATTTGGATAGTATAGTTTCATGAGCCACAATTAAAGTCTTGTGACACTCATGCCAGGCGGCAGGCGCTATTGTTGTTGTTGTCGAGTTTCCGCGCGCCGATTGCTTTGGGCCGGGCCTAGTCAAAGTCCAGGGCCGTTTTTTAGTCCCAGTCCGTCCCTGAGAAAACAATTGTTTCAAGATTAACCTTGCAGAATATTATAGTATGAAATAAGCTAAAATAATGAAATATATATTTAATAAATAAATGTGTGTGTATATATATATATATATATATATATATATATATATTAATAGATAAATATAAATAAGATTGCACATGCTTAATATATTATATATAATATCTGAAGACGTCTAAGATTTTGTATCTTGTTATCCCTGAAGACAAGTGTGAAAAAGTATTCCATTGCAGATAAATAAGTTTGTGTTAAGGAAAAGATAACATGTGCAGTGTGCTGATGGTGAACACCATTGGGTGACGAAGTTTCAACAGTCCAAAATAATTTACTGCAATCTTAGAATTGTTGTAAATGGGAATTGTTGATTCAATTAAAAAGATAAAAGGAATTCCTGGTTGAGGAAAATGTATTCACCATGTAAGATTATTTTGAACACAGCATGCAAATATAGAAGAAAGATTGAAGTCTGATTATGATAGGGAAAACTATTTGATTGTATTATACTCAGATAATCAAAGGTAGTTCCCCTTCAGGGACTACCGCTGCGTGTAATCGCAGTGGGAACGCCCCTCAGCGTAACGCGTCTGAAGCATGAATGAAATCAGTCAATGGAGCGCCACAGCGAGTGACGTCACCGACCACGAAGCTATAAATACCCCCTGAATACACAAGCCACCAGCTTCTGTTACTTCAGCAGCGCTCTGTGTGTCATTGAAATCTTTCGATTGTGTTTGTCTGATTCTGTCAGGGGTTTTTCACGATATATATAAAAAAAACAAAAAAAGCGAGCAGTATAGAAAGTGTGTTCCCCCCTGTACACGTTACATCACGGGTGGGGATTCACACGAGCTATGTGTGGCTTGTTTGGGTGTTCAGCATGCCCAGTCGGCTCTCGAGGGAGTCGATTGTGAGCATTGCGAGCGCTTTCCTTTGAGAACTCTGCGCTCGCGGCGATCGCTCTTCGAGGAGAGCGGTATAGAACTCTGCGCTCGCGGCGATCGCTCTTCGAGGAGAGCGGTATGCTGCGAGCTCCCCAGGGCTCGGGTCCCGCTTCTGTTGAGGCAGAGCGGCGGCGCTTGTCTTGGGGTTCGCAGATGGATCTCACTGGCGACGCTGAGACGGGCCCCGCCCTATCTCAGCTTTCTCCGGCGGGATCCAGTGCCTCTCACCCGGCTCTGGAAGCACGCGCTGCGGCGGTTACTTCTGCCCGGGTCGAGGCACATGATGATGTGTAACTTAGATTATCCAGTTCTGAGGAGCTGGATGTCGAAAGTTTGGCATCAGAGGAAACTAGCTCACTTCATTATACTGCTGAAGAAGGTTTAATGGATGTGTTATCTCGGGCTGTTGAAAAACTCAATATTGAATGGCCAACTGATAGACAGGAATCTAGAAATAAAAGCAAACTAGATGATAGATTTCTGTCTGCACGTCCTCAGCCTTCTCGCCGGTGCTTACCGTTCTTCCCAGATCTTCATGCTGAGGTTTCAAAGACCTGGGTTAGACCGGTTTCGAGCAGAATATATACTAATCAATCCAATGCATATGGTAATATTTTTGGTGCAAAGTCTGCTGGATATGTGACGATGCCGAAGGCGGAGGAGACGCTCGCGAGCTATCTCTCTCCTGCCTCGGCATCTTCGCTTAAAGCACCGGCTGTTCCTTCTAGACCACTAAAAAATACTTCTGTGCTGGTGGGGAAGGCTTACTCGGCGGCTGGGCAGGCGGCTGCATGTTTGCATACAATGGCCATTATGCAGGCTTATCAGGCCGACCTGCTTAAAGATGTGTGTGAGGGGGGAGAAATTTCGGCAGATACGATTAATGAGCTCAGGCAGACTGCTGATCTCACTCTCCGGGCCACCAGGGAGACAGCTAAATCTATCGGCCGGTCTATGGCAGCCATGGTGGCCACAGAAAGGCATTTATGGTTGAGTCAAACTTCTATGAAAGAAAAAGATAAATCTCTCCTTTTAAATGCTCCCGTTTCGCCTGCGGGCCTCTTCGGTGACGCTTTTCACTCTGTCACTGAGAGGTTCCAGGAAGAGAAAAAACAGGCGGCTACTTTTCATAAATTTATCCCTCTTAAAGTGCGCGTCACTGGGGCTGCTGAGCGAGGGCAGTCCCAGCCGTCGAGTTCGTCGTCTAAAAGAGCACAGCAGAAGCGGAGTGTCGCGTCTCGTGCCCCCCCGCAGACAAACTGGAGGGACGAGGCGGGGCGCTCTCCAGCGCGGCCTTCTCGGGGCAGGACTGATCTGAGGACAGTCATCGTTGCCAGGAAGGCCGCGTCGAAAAAGTCCTGACGGGCTGAACGTCAGGACTCTGAGGGTGGTCCCCATCGGGAAAGGCTTGAGTTCGCCGCTCAAAAACACGACGCCCTGCCTTTCTCGATGCCCTCAGGGGTTTGTTCTACTAACCCTGCCTATACAGGGCGTAGAGAGACTCGGCGAGCGATTTCCCGAGGGACGCTCGCCCCCTCCGAGGAGGGTTGTGGAGTGCTCAGACCAGCTGTTTCCTGCCAGTATGTTACAGGGCGCTGTGTCTGTCACTCGGGATGTTCATCCAGAGGCCAGCCTCGAGAGGCTGGTTCCCTTAGTAGAGTTCCTGGCGGAATGGGAAATGCTTCCCAATGTTTCTCAGTGGGTCCTGAATATTATAAAGAACGGGTACGCTATTCAGTTCAGAATGCGTCCACCTCGGTTCAGAGGGGTTCTGCCCACGGTGGTGGGCCCCGAGCAGGCTCTGGTATTAGAACAGGAGGTAAAAACTCTGCTGCAAAAAGGGGCTATAGAACGGGTTCCTCCACCCAGCAGGGAGTTAGGATACTACAGCCGGTACTTCATCGTTCCGAAAAAAGATGGAGGGCTGCGTCCCATTCTAGATCTGCGTCTCTTAAATCGCACTGTAGGGAAGCTCAAATTCAAGATGCTCACTCTCAAGCAGATCGTGTCACAAATCAGATCCGAGGACTGGTTTGTCACGATAGATCTAAAGGACGCTTACTTCTATGTATCCATCCTCCCTCAACACAGGAAGTTCCTGAGGTTCGCTTTCGGGGGCGAAGCGTACCAATATCGGGTTCTTCCGTTTGGCCTAGCACTGTCACCCCGCACGTTCACGAAGTGTATGGATGCAGCTATAGCCCCGCTGAGGCTGCAGGGCATCCGTATTCTGAACTATATAGACGATTGGTTAATTCTAGCTCAATCAGAACAACAGGCGGTTCGGCATCGAGGTGTCGTTCTTGCTCACATCAAAAGGTTGGGGTTGAGGCTCAACGCCAAGAAGAGTGTTCTTTCTCCATTAAAGAGAACCACTTTTCTCGGTGTAGTGTGGGATTCGACGACGATGCAGGCACAGTTGTCACCTGCTCGTGTTGCTTCGATTCTCGCCGCAGTAGATCAGGTCAAGCTAGGCCAGTCATCCACTGTAAAACAGTTCCAGAGACTGTTAGGTCTCATGGCGGGTGCGTCCAACGTGATACCTTTTGGCCTCCTGCACATGAGACCGTTACAGTGGTGGCTCAGAACCAGGGGATTCTCCCCGAGGGGAAATCCGCTTCGCATGATCATGAGTTCGCGACGGTGTCATCGCGCCCTGGTTATGTGGAAAGATCCTCGGTTTCTGTCCCAAGGCCCTGTGTTGGGAGCTCCTTCTCGTCGCGTTATGCTAACGACAGATGCCTCTCTCACGGGGTGGGGGGCGATCATGAGTGGCCGCCCAGCTCAGGGTCTGTGGGAGGACCATCACCGTTTATGGCACATAAATTGTCTAGAGATGTTGGCAGTGTTTCAGGCTCTGAAACACTTCCTCCCAGACCTAAGGGGCCACCATGTTCTTGTCCGAACAGACAACACATCGGTGGTCTCTTATATCAACCATCAGGGGGGTCTGCGTTGTCGCCCACTTTACAAACTGGCACGTCAGATTCTCCTATGGTCCCAGGGGAGAATTCTTTCTCTGAGAGCTATTTATCTCCCGGGGTATTTAAATCAGGGGGCAGACATCCTGTCGAGGCAGGGGCCGAGGCCCAGGGAATGGAGTCTTCACCCTGAGGTGGTGGAGCTCCTATGGGAACATTTCGGTCGTGCCGAGGTAGACCTATTTGCTTCCCGAGAGACATCAC
This sequence comes from Tiaroga cobitis, assembly GCA_030578255.1. Lineage (NCBI taxonomy): Eukaryota > Metazoa > Chordata > Actinopteri > Cypriniformes > Leuciscidae > Tiaroga > Tiaroga cobitis. Next base: position 6,004,330 of record CM060599.1, read on the forward strand.
ACTGTCCACTGTGGTTCTCTCTCAGCCTGCCAGCCCCACTGGGGTTGGACGCAATGGTACATCCGTGGCCGAGGTCACGTTTGTACGCTTTTCCCCCGATCGCTCTGCTCCCGGGAGTTCTGGAGAGGGTTCGCCGGGACGGGCTCAGTCTTCTGCTAATAGCCCCGTTCTGGCCGGCCCGAGTATGGTTTGCGGACCTAGTGTCTCTCCTCGACGGCTCTCCCCTAGAGATACCGATCAGGAGAGATCTAGTCTCTCAGGCGAGTGGATCGATCCTTCACCCCCGCCCAGAACTATGGAGGCTGTGGGCTTGGCCTCTGAGGGGGCCCAGCTCATAGATTCTGGTCTCTCGACTGAGGTCGTTGAGACCATCCTCCAATCCAGAGCTCCCGCCACGAGGAAGTTATATGCCGCGAGGTGGAAACTTTTCACCTCTTGGTGTGGAGAGCGCCAGCAGGACCCAGTTAACTGCCCGGTTGGTACAGTGCTGGATTTCCTGCATGACCGTCTCTCCACAGGGTTATCCCACTCCACACTGAAGGTGTACGTGGCGGCCTTAGCTGCTTACCACGCCCCTTCGAGCGGAGGTTCTCTCGGGAGACACCCACTTATATCTCGCTTCCTTCGTGGCGCCTTGAGGCTGAGGCCTGCAGTTCCCACGAGGGTACCAGCTTGGGATCTGGCCATCGTCTTAGAAGGTCTCTCCCTAGCTCCTTTCGAGCCCATCGAGGAAGTTTCGGAAAAGTTCCTTACACTAAAGACTATCCTTCTTCTCGCTATCTCGTCTCTAAAAAGAATTGGAGATATTCAAGCACTTTCGGTGGCTCCCTCGTGCCTGGAATTTGCTCCTGGTATGGTAAAGGCTTTTCTCTGTCCGAGACCAGGGTATGTTCCTAAGGTACCAACCACTTCGGCTAGACCTATAGTACTGCAGGCTTTCTGTCCTCCGCCTTTTTTGACGTCAGACCAGGAGAAACTTAATTTGCTGTGTCCCGTTAGGGCTTTAGATGCGTATGTCCACAGAGCTGCCCTGTGGAGGAAATCAGAACAATTGTTTGTCTGTTTTGGGTCACCTAAGAAGGGGTGTCCGGCATCTAAGCAAAGGATGAGCAAGTGGGTGGTCGAGGCCATCTCGCTTGCTTACGGTTCGGCCCATCAGCCTTCACCTTTGGCTGTAAGGGCTCATTACACCAGGAGTATGGCTGCCTCTACAGCTCTTCTTTCAGGAGCTTCTCTTCAGGACGTTTGTGATGCGGCAGGCTGGTCCTCACCGCACACTTTCGTCAGATTTTATTCCCTCAACCTTAGCTCCACTCCGGGGGCTCAGGTTCTCTCGTCGGCTTGTGTCTCCTAATGACACACGACGGGGATTTGGTCGTATGGGGATGTGGGTATTGTGTTCCCACTGCGATTACACGCAGCGGTAGTCCCTGAAGGGGAACGTCCCGGGTTACGTATGTAACCCTAGTTCCCCGAAGGGACGGACGCTGCGTGCCCTGCCATACTCCCGGCATCCCCTTGGATCGCTTGCTTCAGTAACATTAGAAGCTGGTGGCTTGTGTATTCAGGGGATATTTATAGCTTCCTGGTCGGTGACGTCACTCACTGTGACGCTCCATTGATTTCATTCATGCTTCAGACGCTTTACGCTGGGGGGCGTTCCCACTGCGATTACACGCAGCGTCCGTCTCTTCGGGGAACTAGGGTTACATACGTAACCCGGGACGTTCTCCTCACACAGATGCAGTTCATCAGATTAAGTACTTTCCACTAATGTTTGAAAGTGTTTCATCATATGAAACCAAATTCTTTTTGTCAAATGTTTAAAAACAGTGTCATCAAGGCAGCGACATTCATGCATTTTGTTTAAATTGGACTTGTGTGTCCGCAAGTACTTTTTGTTTTTGTACAATATGAATGTATAAACAAACTCATCCATGTATACTGCACTATCCTAAAACTGTCCTAACTCATAACACTTATTCACAGCAAAATATTCACGCTTTGGCCTTCCGTCCACACTGAGACGGCGTTTTAATGAATGAAAACTAAGCTTTTTGAAACGCTCTCCAGAGTGGATACATCTGAAAACGCAGGTTGTAGTGTGGACTGTCAAAACGGAGGAATTTAAAAACGATGACGTAAGTTTAGTCATGAGACGCATATTGTACCAATAGATATTCATGTGTATACCGGTATTGTGCCTGCTATTCATGCATTTTTTTAAATGGGAACTTGTGTGTGCGCATATATTTTTGGTCTATGTACAATATGAATGTATAAACAAACTCATCAATGTATACTGTGCTATCCTAAAACTGTCCTAAGTCAAAACTTTCCTATGTCACTTAAACACAGCAAAATAAAGGGCTTAAAATAGCTTTTGACTCTAAAATGTGTCTTATGTTTCTGTACACTCAAACACAAAACCCTATTGCCTCCACACATCTCTCTCACGGTCCTTCTTTAACTGGCAATGTCTTGAATTTTGGATCTAAGAGACACTAAGCTAGGAATATCATTCAGCTGCTGTTCAGCTGCTGTTTTCGGCAGCATTTATAAAGAGCTCTGGTCCACTGGGAGCAAGAGGCTCTGTGCTCTTCTATACTGAAGCCAAATCTGAGAACTGATCAACGCCAGAGTGTGTTACTGACAGACAATAATTACTACAACGCACTTACAATGGGAACATTCAGGGATATACAGTCCATAGACTTCAATGTATGAATCGCTAAAATTATTAACTATATTTTGAGACAAAGGTCTTGTTAAAGATTTTGAGTTAGCGAGGGAAGGGCATAACCTATTTAAACGCAGCCGTCCTCAGTGTTTCGTCGACCAGCCCACGGCACCTCAAGAAGGCTCGACAGTGACTCTGGCGTCCCAGAGTCACCCCCCTCCGTCCCCCACTCAACTCAGCCCAGCTTACTGACCTCTACATCCCTCCTGCTGCTGAGACCTAACCACAATCTCACAATCTCTCCGCAACCCAACCATACGCGCCAACCCGTTTGACTAAAGGCTTGTACACACCGGGACGAATATCGGCGCGCGTTATTCGCCAGCGTTTTTCAACGCCTTTTTTGTGTTCACACCCAAGCGATTTTCACTAACGATGAGCCGAGTGAACCTGCCAATTCATTCCCTGACATTAGATGGCGCCCATTTGCTCTGCAATACCACTCCATAACAGTTCTCTTTGCCATATAGTTCTTTATGTTCCGACACCAACGAGACCAGCAGCTCTACATTCATCTAGCCTTGCATCTTCCTCGTCTTATTTCTTCCCGGCCGTGTAGACGCTACTTGCCGCATATCTTCTTTGCCGTTACGTATGTGTGCTCGGCAAGACCGTTTTGTGTTTGAGCGCCCCCAAGTTGTGTTTTACTGTAACTTCAGAAGCTCCAGACACATGAGCAAAAGCACCAATCTCATTGGTCGGATGGTTTTTGGCGCGGCGCGTCACACTATAAAAACGAACCTGAGGCGTTTTAAAAAAAAAATGACGCTTTTACGCGTGGCGTTTTTCGTGTCGGTGTGCACACTCACATTGGCGCCCTTTGTTTAGTCACAAGGCGTTAAACGTCAGCGAATATCGCGCGCGGAATTCGTCCCGGTGTGAACAGGCCTTAAGGCTGTCGAGCCCCACTGGTGTGTTAATGCAGTTTCAGTGGCAACGGTTCCGTATGGCATACCACAACATCTGCCCAACCACCCGTCATTCACGAAATATACACAGGAACGTAATGACTGTAAATACTAGACAACCTATACAAATAAACCAACAGACTCTTCAAGTTTTCAAGAATTCTACGAAACCGTAGCGTGGCGGCCTGTACACAGCCAGCTAGAATCTTTCCGTCTCAACCACAGCCAGTTGCTGCTCCTCTCTGCTGCTTCAGATAAGTTCTTTACTGTGCGACACAACTCTTGGCCACTGAATCCGACAACTCTGAGGAACCGGGTTGTAGAGTGTGCCACAAAACCTCGACAACCCACTTCCACAGGATAAACCTGGGCTCTCCATCCTCGCTGGTCTGCTTCAGTGGCCAGATGAGCATACCGCAGTTTCTTCCTCTCATATGCCTCATCTACCACATCCTCCCATGGCGCTGTTAACTCTATCAGTTGAACAATGCGTGCTGATCCAGACCACAAAACAATATCTGGTCGGAGGTTAGTGGTGGCAATCTCAGGTGGAAAAATAAGACGTTGATCAAGATCAGCCAGCAACTTCCAGTCCCTAGCAGCCTCCAGTTGTCCTGGGCGAGAATTGGTGTTAACACCTTTTCTTGGTGGTTGCTCGCCTGGGGAGAGGAATATTGTCTTCTGCGTGAAATGTTTTGCTAGAACAGGCGGCAACTTATTGGTCATACTACGCTTGCCTTCCAATGCTAAAGCCAAACATCGCAATACTTGGTCATGGCACCAAGTAAACCACCCTTGGCTAAGAGCCACCTTACATCCTGTCAAAATGTGCCTTAATGTGGCAGGTGATGAACACAAAGGACAAGAGGGATCCTCTCCTACCCAGAGGTTTCGGTTGCGCGGTGATGGGAGAACATCATATGTTGACCTAATAAGGAAACTTATCCTACTCTCTTCCATTGACCAAAGGTCTTGCCAGCCCATCTTGCGTTGTTCCACACTCTCCCATCTCATCCACTCTCCCTGCTTGGCCTGGGAAATGGCCTTTATACATCTCATCCTCTCCTCCTGCTTTCACACCTCGTTGACTACCAGCTTCCTCCTTTGAGCTGGGCCTGCCTTGTGCCATTTAGGAGGAGCTTGTCACAAGTCTGTCCTGTCATATTTTGCACATGTGGTGTTCTGTGTTCCTGTCTCTGTCTTGACTCCTCCTTCCTTGTTATCTGATTGTTGGTTAATTGGTCTCACCTGTTTTTCTCGTTACCTTCCTTGTTTGCTTCCCTATTTAGTCTCCCTGTGTTTGTAGTCCTGTGCTGGTTAATTGTTATCATGTTCCTCGTGTTTCCTGCTGGACCTGATTTATTCTTTGTCTGTTTTGGTTTGTTAGTTTTTGTATTTATATTTACTTTATTAAATCCTCTTCCTGCACTTGAGTCCTCGATCCTTTCCACTATCCAGCCGTGACAGAACGAACCAGCCTTGATGAGGACTCAGCGGAAGACTTCGGGTCAACCACCAGTCGTGCCGATTGACTGCCCGCACTATGACCGGATCATGAAGGTCTCTGCATTGGTTTCCTTGCACCAGGAGGGGAGGAACATAAGAGACTTTGCCCAGCAATTTTTCTCCGCCAGTGAGGGTTTAGGGTTGGGAAAGACGGCTCTTAAGGACCTCTTTAATTATGCCTTGGATAAGCCATTTGATGCGTCGGAGTTGGAAGTGCTGAGAGCTTTTGACTTTTGGGCTTTTATTAACGTTTTAGACCCACAAGGGAAACCTCCGGTGTGGCAACAGGCAGCACCTCCGGAGGCAGTTCATCCCACACCGTCTCACATTCGTCGGCACAGGAGGAGGAGGAACCCCATGGCCTCGGAGGATCCGACCTTAGTGGTCCCGAGTCCGGTGGTCCCAGTTTCGGGGGTCCCTGTTCCGGTGGTCCCTGTTCCGGTGGTCCCTGTTCCGGTTATTCCTGTTCCGGTGGTCCCGAGTCCGGTGGTCCCGCGTCCGGTGGTCCCGCGTCCGGTGGTCCTGAGTCCGGTTGTCCCGAGACGGAGGAGGAGGAGGAAAAAGGCTTCCTCGACGACTCGTCCGGTGGCTCCTTACCCGGAGACCATCCCGGAGGTGACTGCCATCCCTGACGTGCCACCCAGGCGCCTTGCTCTGCCCGCGCCGCCCAGGCGCCTTGCTCTGTCCGCGCCACCCATGCGCCTTGCTCTGCCCGCGCCGGCCAGGCGCCCTGCTCTGCCGACCCCGCTCAAGCTGCCCGCCCTGCTGGCGCCAACCCAGCGACCTGGCACGTCTGCCCAGCCAAAGACTGTTCACGTCCCGTCTGTTCCTGTTCCTGAGCCGGAGCCAGTGTCTGCTGTTCCTGAGCCGGAGCCAGTGTCTGCTGTTCCTGATCTGGAGCCAGTGTCTGCTGTTCCTGAGCCGGAGCCAGTGTCTGTTCCTAAGTCTGTTCCAGTGTCCCCAGACAGGATGGCCGCCGCCGGGTCATTGTCTGTTGCTGTTCCTGAGCCGGTGTCTGTTGCTGTTCCTGAGCCGGGTTCTGTTCCTGTGCCATGGTCGTCCTGGTCGTGGCCGCCCGAGGCGTCTTCACCGCCGTGGCCGCCCGAAGGACCTGTCCCGTTCTGGCCGCCTGCACAGCCGGATCCGCCCTGGCCGCCCGATGGACTGTCTGCTTCGCCCTGGCCGCCCAAGGGAAAGTCTCCGCCCTGGCCGCCCGAGGGGTTGTCTGCTTCGCCCTGGCCGCCAGTTAAACCATCACCCCCTGTTTCTGTTCCCTTCCATGGACCTGGCCCCCATCCCTCCCCCTGATCCTCCACCGTGCCACCTCCCGCCTGGACTCTTGTTTTGTATGTTATGTCTTGGAGCGTCTGGTAGCCGCTCCTTAAGGAGGGGGTATTGTCACAAGTCTGTCCTGTCATATTTTGCACATGTGGTGTTCTGTGTTCCTGTCTCTGTCTTGACTCCTCCTTCCTTGTTATCTGATTGTTGGTTAATTGGTCTCACCTGTTTTTCTCGTTACCTTCCTTGTTTGCTTCCCTATTTAGTCTCCCTGTGTTTGTAGTCCTGTGCTGGTTCATTGTTATCATGTTCCTCGTGTTTCCTGCTGGACCTGATTTATTCTTTGTCTGTTTTGGTTTGTTAGTTTTTGTATTTATATTTACTTTATTAAATCCTCTTCCTGCACTTGAGTCCTCGATCCTTTCCACTATCCAGCCGTGACAGAGCTAAACTGATGCTGACCACTTTCTACCAGTTTTTAACACAGGGGCTGCCTCCCTTACACATTTAAGAGTTTAGGGAGAAACTGACACACAAAGGAAGGTGGACTCTATGCAAATGGCCTTTCTCCCCTACCCCCAAAATAAGGTGTAACCTGAATGCAAATTACCATTGAAAAGAAGTGGTGGCTATTTAATGGAATGCAGCAAGGAATCGGGGCTCTTTCTGTATCTCAGATCAGCCCGTAGATGCTGAGTCGCCGAGATTTTCCTCTTTGTTCTAGAACATTTGATGATTTGCATTGATTATCTTTCAATTGATTATGGAATTGTTATAATACATTTACCTGACATAATAAATTGTTATATTTGATTATTCTAACAGACTTTGGCTGCGTCCCAATACCTCCCCTTACCCTAGATTTCTGCCCTAACCCTTGTTTTTGCGCGTTCTCGTGTAGGGGTAGGGTGTCCCAATACTCCAAAGAGCAAGGGGGAGTGCTATTCTCCCCTTAAAATCAACCCTCAAAACAAAGTGCGGTCCGATGCAGGCTTAAAACGAAGTGGAAGATGAAATTACCCAGGATACCTTGCGAACTCAGCGAGCCGGTCAAATTTTTCAACTAAGATGGCGGACACCGCTGGAAAGGAACAATTTTATTTTAAGTATATTTTCGCAAATACGCATGTTAAAATGTCGAAATATGTTGGAATATGTTAGTTTGATGCACATCCAATGGACTGTTGAGTTTTCAACACTAATGTTAGAAAATATTTCACGAAGCTATCTGACGATGTTCATATGATATCTGCCGAGTGCTTCAAAAGCAAATCAAATATACATCTGATCTGGGTAAGTTAGTTAATCTAATTTTATTTTCGATTTTGGCTTCCAAGGATTATAAAAAGAAGATATGTGAGGTAAAATTATTCAAAACTAGCCGCGTTCGTCTAGCGCATCATCTTCCCTTCACAGCGCGCTGTCATTTCTCTCTAAACCCAAACCTAACGTCAGAATCAGCACTGAGCACAATCGGTGATTGTTGTAAAGTGCAGTGTCTGCGGTTTCTAAATTGCGGGACATTGGTGGTAAAAACAGCTACTAAAAGCACAATGATCCGCGCAAGAGACGTTGCCCTGGTTCCCATGGCGGCGCGCGCGCGTTCAGAAACGGATTGCAACTAACTTTAGACAAGCAAACTTTGGGTTTTGTGTGCGCTTCTAAACGATCAGATACAAACAAATATATGGCAAAATTACCGGAAATGCGTCTTCTATATTCCACATGTCTTCTCTGTTGATTCATCAGATGTAGATAAACGAAAACAGCCCACACAACAGGCAACACAACAACTGGAACCGGCAATTTTATGAATGAAAATAGTAGTAGAAGTAGTAGACACTTTGACGCTGCGCGTGACGTATTGAGGATTGCCGCGCTAATTTGCATATAGTGGTGTCCCATTTCATAGGGAAAGATCTTCAACTCCACTTCCCTCGTTGAGGGGACTTTACTTTCGAGGGCACTCAAGACCAAGTGGAAGTTTTAAGGGGGGGGGGAAATGGGACAGGGCCTTTGACTTTATTTTCATTGGATTTAAAAGGAATAGTCAAACATTTACGTATACTTAATGATGCACAGATATCATTGAAAAACACTTTAATTTTATGGAGTCAGATGAAACGAGTTAATACATTAGATTAAATGTATTGTATTTAATTAAAAATCTCCCTGCCATGGGAAAAGACGGAACACGCGTTGAGACCTTCACCTCTAATCGATACCGCCATTGGATCGAATTAGACGGACTTACACTTCCCCAATAACCAATTAGTGCAGGCTACTGTTGTAGTCATGGTTGTCATGTCATCCATGTATGCTCTGATTGGTGGTAGTCGCATCCCAGAAGCCAAGCGCTCTCCTCCTACTACCCATCTTGATGCCCTAATGATTACTTCCATTGCCATGGTAAAAGCCAGTGGAGAAATGGTGCATCCTGCCATTATTCCAACCTCTAAGCATTGCCATGCAGTGCTGAATTTTGGAGTTGAGAAACTAAATTGCAAATCTCCAAAATAGGCTTTCACTAAATTTGTTATTGACATAGCCATGTTGTATGCTGTTAAAATGCCTGAGCCATAAAAGTAGAATGAGGAAGTAGATCATTAACAACTTGTGCAACAGGGATAGGAAATCACTTTATTTGTTTAAAAAAAGTGATTCTAGAGAGTGAATGAGGAAATATAATTGCTGAGGTTTCTGTAAAAGTTGCAGATGCGTGTTTGTGAGTGGGAGTGTGTGTACGCATGTGTTGTAAACAACACCGCAGTATTAGAGACACTGCTGACCAGATCCAGCAGAGCTGAGTGTGTATGCCCTGTGTCCAGGATATATACTAACTATTCAAGTGTTATTTTTCTTCTGGTGGATATCACCTATATCTGGTGGATCACTTCTGAAAATTCCAGCACAGCGCTACAACAACCATAAGGAAATGAGCCTTCACAATAGATAATGCTTTACAATGAACTCTGTTGGAGAGCTACATAGGCAATGGCTGTTTATCTGTTCAATATAATACCTTACGGACCTGGTAATAAATATAAACGTCATCTCCGCATCACTTTACTTTTCATCATCACTGATTACAGGTATCCTGAGAGGATGGGCAATGGGATTTATTTTATTCCATTTCCTAAACCTAAACAAGACAGAACAAAATGTCTGCTTTGGATTAAGCTGTGCATTAATCCGATGACGTGGGCGCAGTAACCAGGTTCCCTAAGGATTCAACCGCAATCCCAATAAAGATGAAAACTGTAATTTTCTGGTTGTCATACATACTACCATTAAGTTAGATGGTAGTATTTTATTTGTGTACATTTTAATCATTAACATTAAAAGGCACAATCTTTTTACAACTAAAATAACAGTAAAGGGTAAAAAAAACCTGAACTCCTAAAAATTTAAACGGAAAAAACGGAATTTGGGCTAAAAAGGCCCTAAAATGGGGTCAGAAGTTGTCTGAAGTGGTTTCTTGGATGGTCTGATGAGGTCTGAAGTCATCTGATATGGTCTGTCTGAATTTTTATTGATCTGTCTGAGTTGGTCTGATTTTCTATTTGTCAAGCATACATTAAAAAGCATCTTTACAAGCTTAACTTTTATGCCCCTAAATGGACAGGTTGGTGGGAATATACGGGATGTGAGAAAAACAACTTTTTTTTCATAAACTATACTATTTCCTGGTTTGACCAATAACAGGTTTGTACTATAAAAAAAACAAAAAAACATTTTCATACAACGTAAATCTACATCAACAACCAATTTCATTTTTTACTGAACAGCACAGGATAGAGCAAACTACAGTCGTCCAAAGCTTTACAGAAGCAGCTGACTTATTGAGAAATAACTATATAACCATAGTCAGTGCTTTAAGTGGGCCGGTACGCACCGGTACTCAGTACCGCCACTTCCAAATATATCTCTTGAGCGTACCGCCACCTCTTCGTTAGTCTCAGCCTCAGACGTCACGCCCACGGAACGTTGGCTAAACGTCTGATGCATATGGTACACTTAACTGGAAACACTTCAGGAATGTCGAAGTCGTCATCTGATTGGTTGAATTTGATCGGATTTCCGGGGGCGCGAGTGTCGCGTTTATTTTCGGTCCGCCGGGAAACAAAGCGCAGACGTGTGATTGCGGAAGAAAAACTGTTGTGTTTACATGAGTGACAATGAGCATTTATCAAGATCAGCTAAACGTAGGATTCTCAAAAGTATGCAAGGTTCACGGCATAGACTCTTTAAGAGATGTCCAGGAGTTTTGTTTGAGCCACTTAGTGGAGACAAAAAGAGATATTTTAGCCTGTTTGCCGAAGGTATTTGGGAAGAGTATTATTTTCCAAGCCTGGCCGACCCTTTGTCAGTATTTAGAAGGATTCCCAGCAGATCCAATTTGACTAGTTGTGTGTCCCCTCCTATATCTATTATGGAAGATCAAGTGAAGTAGCTAACTGCGAAGGGGATATCAGCCGCGTTTGCGGGCAAACATGAAACAACAGACGCTGACATCGCAGCTGGCCGATTCAGTATTGTGTTCGGTTCTCCAGAATTGCTTGTGGGTGTTAAAAAGTGGAGAGATATGCTTCAAACAGATGTTTACCGCGAGCGTCTCATCGGTATGGCTGTTGATGAAGTGCACGCTATTGTTGTTATACGTGCACGAACAGATCAATGACTTACTGCTTGTTTTCTTCTCCTTCTTTGATTTTCTATGCTGACTGACTTGTTGCACGCCGGTCTGTTGTTGTGGGGACATTTCCACGCCCCGAAACGTGACGCTGAACAAAACGAACTGTAATTGGTTGTTTGACATGTCGGTCAAACGGCCTTATGGGCGGGCCTTGGCCAAAGAAAGCTGCTATGAATTCCAGACCTTCAGCCGTCAGTCTGAAGGTCTGGCTACGCGAGACTACCTCTTCGTGCGCCCAGAACGTGCTTTTAGCGTACCGGTACGCTCATTTGCACATCTGTTTTAATCCTTTGGCTGCGCTGTCGCTTTTCAGAGCTCCCTTCACAATACACGCCTCCTAATTCGTCCCACCGAGAGCAGAGACTTACCCATACGCCCTTGAGTTTAACAAGTGAAAAGCGCATGCAACGAGTTTGCCGCTGTCAGTGTTAGGTGCTCGGTTAAAATACAAATAGAGCATCACAGTGCGTGCCGTGTAACTGTCTGGTTAAACCCCGCGAAGCTCCGTGAAGACTGAAGATCGTGTAATGACGTAGGGCTAGCTCATTGGTCGCACGTCAGAGGCGCCTGCGCCATTGGATGTGCAGTTGCCGCAGTACAGCCTATGAGCGAGCCAGATGCTCAATGTGTTTTACATATAAGCTTCATTAAATCAGAATCAGAAAAGGAGTTTCCCTGCACATTCACTATATAAAATTCACTGGAGGAAAAAGTTCGCGTGGCCGTCGTCAGATTTGGAAGTCGCTCAAAAGGCTCTTTCGCGGTTGTGTCTTCAGTCGACTTCAGTGAGGCGCGGTGGTTTATGGGATGAATAGTTCCTTCGCTCGGAAATGAAAATATGTACACAGTCTTGTACGTTTGACTTTATTTGGATTTTCTCTTCGTTTTTTCACTCGAAATGATATGTTGTATGCTTATGAGTTCAGCCTTAGCTGGTTATCCTCAGACATGCTCTAAAACTCTTTAGATACGGTTTTTCCAAAACGTCAATGGGAGAAATGAATGGGAAATTTACTTCCGGCACCAAAGCTCTCTCGGGCTGTGGGCGGGACTGTTATGCTCTATACCCCAGACAATAACATTTAATTTTGTAACAGAATAAAAGTTTTTTTTTTTTTTACAAATGTAATTTTACTCTGTTTATTAATGTTTTTACTCAACATTTGTACAGTTTTTGGAGGATTTATGATATATTTTAAATATCTATAAATAATAAATATTTATTTAAATAAGGCTTTTTACATAAAAAACAGCATTTTATGTCAAATTCACTTTATAAAAGACCCAGATTTCTAACTTTCATTCATGGAGATAACATGGATCATTTTACATGGTTTAATGTAAGATTGTTGGCCACTTTTTTGAAAATGCAGTTTTAAAATAAAATAAAAATCACTTTAACCACTAGATGGCTATTGAGCTTCACTATATGCTATTTGCTATTTGACTAATCAAAATATATCTTTTCACAAGTTTTTCCAGTTGGATTCATATCCACATTTTGTACATTTTAATTATGTTTAGTAGCTCTTTCTACTGTAGCTCTTTCTAAGGGTATTTTTTCAATACCCTTTGCACATTTTATTTATGTTCAGTAGCTCTTTCTAGCTAAAGCAAATCTACAAACTAATAAAAGGATTTATTATTTTTTATAAGGTCGTCTGTTGATTGCTGTTTACATTTACATTTAGTCATTTAGCAGACGCTTTTATCCAAAGCGACTTACAATTGAGGACTAAACCAAGCGAGTCATCGTGAAGAGGCAAAAACAACGCAAGAAGTGCTCAAAATACAAAGTTCAGACATTGCTCGGAGTAGCATAAGCCAGGCAAGCGAGGATTTAAAGGAAAGGATTATTTTTTTTTTTTCATGTTAAGTGCTCCCGGAAGAGATGAGTTTTCAGTTGCCTTTTGAATGCTGTCAGGGATTCTGCATTCCGGATGACGGTGGGGAGATCATTCCATCAGCATGGAACCGTGAATGAAAATGTTCTGGAGAGTGATTTTGTGCCCCGCTGTGATGGTACCACGAGCCGTCGCTCATTGACCGATCGTAGGCTTCTGGTAGGGATGTAGACTTGTAGTAGTGAGTGGAAGTAGGAGGGAGCTGAACCTGTGGTCAATCTGTAAGCAAGCGTCAAAGCCTTGAACTTGATGCGAGCAGCGAGTGGTAGCCAGTGCAGAGAGATGAACAGAGGAGTGACGTGGGCCCTTTTGGGCTCGTTGAAGACGAGACGAGCTGCAGCATTCTGGATCATTTGTAGAGGTTTAGTTGCACATGATGAAAGTCCAGCCACAAGAGCATTGCAGTAATCAAGCCTAGAAATGACCAGGGCCTGGACGAGAAGTTGTGTTGCATGATCAGTTAGGAAAGGCCTGATCTTCCTGATGTTGTGCATAGCAATCGAGTTGTCTTTGTAATGTGGTCAGTGAAGGTCAGCTGATCATCAAAGGTTACTCCAAGATTTCTGACCGACCTTGATGGGGTGATTGAGGATGAATCTAGCTGGATAGTGAGGTCGTGCTGTAGAGACTGATTGGCAGGGAGGAGGAGAAGCTCAGTCTTTGCCAGGTTGAGCTGCAGGTGATGATCCTTCATCCATGCCGAGATGTCCGACAGACAGCTTGAGATCCGTACAGCTACTGTGGGATCATCTGGTTGAAATGAGAGGTAGAGTTGGGTGTCATCAGCATAGCAATGGTAAGAAAAACCATGTGCCTGTATGATGGGTCCCAGTGATGTGGTGTAAATGGAGAAGAGGAGCGGTCCAAGAACTGAACCCTGGGGAACCCCTGTGGTCAGCTGATGTGCTTTGGATACCTCACCTCTCCATGCGACCTTGAAGGACCTACCTGTGAGATAGGACTCAAACCAGTTGAGGGAGGTTCCAGTGATGCCCAGTGATGAGAGGGCGGACAAGAGGATCTGATGGTTCACAGTGTCGAAGGCAGCAGACAGGTCCAGTAGAATGAGAACTGATGATTTGGAAGCAGCTTTTGCGATCCGCAGGGCTTCCGTGACTGACAGCAATGCAGTCTCAGTTGAATGTCCTTTCTTGAAGCCAGATTGGTTGACATCCAGCTGGTTGTTCAGAGACAGGAAAGATGATACTTGGTTAAAAGCAACTCGTTCAAGTGTTTTCGCAATGAATGGTAGGAGAGAGACAGGTCTGTAGTTCTCTAGAAGTGATGTGTTTAATGTTGTTTTTTTAAGCAGAGGAGTTACCCGAGCCTGCTTAAATGCTGTAGGGAAAATGCCAGTGTGGAGGGATGAGTTGATGATGTGTGTGAGAGCTGGAAGAAGTGTGGGAGAGATGGCTTGTAGAAGGTGTGAGGGGATGGGGTCTAGAGGGCAGGTGGTAGGATGACTGGAGAGGAGAAGTTTAGACTTCTTCCTCGGTTAGTGGAGTGAAGGAGAAGAGAAGGTTGTTGGCTGTGGGAGAGTTTACTTTGGGTTCCTGTGTGTGTGAAGCTGAGAACTGACTGCTGATAGTTGTAGTTTTGTTAGTGAAGAAGTTAGCAAAATCATCAGCAGTGAGCGAGGAGGTGGGTGGTGGTGGAGGTGGACAGAGAAGAGAGTTGAATGTCTTGAACAGTGAACGTGTGTTAGAGGCGCTGTTGATCTTGTTGTGGAAATATGAAGATTTTGCGGTGTGAACATCAACAGAGAAGGCAGAGAGCAGAGATTGATACCTACTGAGGTCAGATGTGTCTTTTGATTTGCGCCATTTCCTCTCCGCTGCCCTGAGCTTGGTCCGTTGTTCACGAAGAACCTCAGATAACCAGGGGTTAGAGGGAGTAGTGCGTGCTGGCCTGGAGGAGAGAGGGCAGATGTTGTCTAAAGAGGAGGTTAGGATGGAGCATAAAGTGTCCGTTGCAGTATTCACATCCAGAGATGAGAAATGTGAGGGTGAGGGAAGAGAAGATGACACAGCAGAGGAAAGATGGGACGGAGAAAGTGAGCAGGAAAGTAAATGGTGGGGAGGTTGGTGGAGCATGGGTAGTGAGTTGTAGATTGAAAGTAATGAGGAAATGATCTGAAACTTGGAGAGGTTTCATCAAAATGTTGTCTGTGATACAGTTGCGTGTGTAAACCAGGTCCAGTTGGTTGCCTGACTTGTGAGTACCGGTGGTGATGAGCCGTTTGAGATCGAAAGAGGCTAGGAGAGAGATGAAGTCTGTTGCATACGGTTTCGCTAGGTGGATGTTGAAATCGCCAAAGACTACAAGTGGGATGCGATCCATGTTTATATAAAACCCCTTCAATATAGTTGTTGTTACCTCAGGGGAGGAGGGGAATCAGCAAAAAATAAATAAATAAATAAATAATAGAGTACCGCCATCTCTTTTGGGCTACTTAAAGCACTGACTATAGTTTTATGTAGGCTATGTATGTATACAACTATAACTTATAAATCACGCTGCAAATGTGATTTTTGACTGACAGGGTTGTAAAAATTCCGTCATAATCTATTACCGTCATTTTAATTTTTATATAATAATAATAAGACATTTAATAGGCTCTGTTTTTGTGCACATTTTCATTTTTATTCACGAACTCACAGGACAAGCATATAGGCTAGATTATGCTAAAGGCTATAAGAGAAAGTTGAACTTAGACCACAGAGACTGGGTCACTTTTCAGGTTTCATCATGAATGTCTGTCCAGTAAATCGCAATAAGCTTTGTGCTTTGTTACTTTTGATATGAAACAAAGTCTCAGCTTTCAAATTCTGTCCATTTTATCACAAAATTCAAACAATAAATACCGTTTTGGCGCTCTTTAATATGGCGCGAGAGATCACTAGCCTCAGTTCAAGCCTCAAGGGGGTAATCCACCAGCCGGAAACTGAAGTCTCCCCGGGCACCGCCATAGCTCAGTCACGTGATTATGATGACGCGCGAAATTCAGATGGAGGGCAGGGAGTGAAGAGCGCAATGGACGAGATGGAGGAAAGTCTGTACTGTACTACTTTACACGCTATTACAAGAGAAACATATAAACAAAAAATCAAACATATGTTGGACGTGATCCTTACGTTATGAAGAGGAGCGATTTTTCAACTGAATTGAAAGATTTTCCTGCCATCGAGGCAGTAGATATCAGCAACTACCTCGTCTTACAGACATACTTTGACTTTACAAAGTTAGGAAACGTTACACAAACATACTTAAGTTGTATTAACTCACCTTTGACGAAGTGATCACTGCACACACGGCCATTTTCCCATTCGGCTCCTCCCGACCGCAGATAGGTTTGCAAGCCGTTTTTCCGGAGTTTTTCGGTCAATTTCTTGCATTTTCCCTCTTATGAACAACAACTTTTGGTACACGATAAAACTCCTCGTGGTTTGATCGATTTAACTAACCATAAACAACGCAAAACATAGGCATTTTGAGTTTGTTATAGTGCTTTCTAAATACAGCAAATCACTCCCTGCCCTCCATTTGCATTTCGCGCCATGGCAACGCAGTGGCGTGACATCATATGAAAACAAGCTATTGGCTAGCAAGCCTTCACCTGCTGTTAGCATTCCATTGACTCCCATTCATTTTTGCGTCCCTTTGACAGCGAATAACTTTACATCTGAGGCGTTTAAAGACTCCATTTGTCCATTATTTATTTCTAAAGAAACACGACAATGTATAAAATGCTCCATTACCTTGTATCTTACGTTGTGGCCCCGTAGAAGCAGTTTTTGTAAAAATAGGCTAACGATTGCGTCATAACACACGACTCTCTGTCGCATAGAAGAGAAATGACCGTAAAGACAGATGTAGAAGCTCACGCGCAATCGGGGGACGTGGAGGCATAAAGTCAAGGGAGAAGCCCATAGAGAGTCATAAAGTTGCTCCTGCTGCTCATGGACAGCTTATACTCACGATCTCTGGCTCTGCGAGATTCAGAAGGGAATGATTCAGTTTCCTCTTGGCACCACTACTAGAAGACGTACAACTGTCTGTCAGGTTTCTCACGTCACAACTACGTCTTCAAGCTCAGTTTGAGCATGCGCAGTGCGCTTGGCAATCAGGAAGTGAGTGCTTCTATTTGACTTCACTTTTCTCCGTTGAAGTCTATGGGGTCGCTGTGTCCATTTCTTTTACTGTCTATGGTTCAAGCGAAGTGCGAGTGAACGCGATCCCTTCCTCTTTACTACGTTATACGAAATAAACATGAATGAACATCAGAAAATACGTTGAAAGATACAGTCCAACTTACCGAAATCCGTATCATGTCTCTCATGTAATTGCTCAATCAGTGTTTCAACCGCAGAAAGACGTCAATAAAACATTGACTGTGTAAAACAGCTTAGTAAACAATGTAACTCAGAAAAGCCATTCGTTGCCTTTACAGTCAGCAAGAGCGCACTCGCCACCAAGTGGACAGGAGTGAGAATTACAGTTACAAGTTACAATCAGATCATCATTACCCTCAGTGACAGTGTCTCTGTCAAAATTAGATTGATTTCAGATTTGTCCATCAGTGCTTTGGTCAATGACGAAAAATGTCTGGTTAACGCAACATCTGCTGTAGGCACCTTCATCAGGGACGGACTGGGGCTAAAAAACAGCCCTGGACTTTCTCCCAAGTAGGCCCATCATCCGGCCATTCGCCCCTAGCCGTGCGCGACAGACACTAGCCAGGATGTCCTGATACTATGCCACAATACTGTAGCCTATCAGACAAGGTATTCACAGCAAGTAATATCTCAAAACCAATGATGATAATTGGGGTTTTGTTTATTAATGAAGCGTCAGCCTTCAAATAAAAACAAAAAATGTACAATGCCATTACATCTGCATTGAAAATAAAATACAAATAATGAAATGTCACTGGCTACAGAAACCCCAAAATTACACAAACTTGTAATTATAAAACTATTACTATATACCAGGGGTCTCCAACCTTTTTGTGTGTGAGGGCTACCTCAAGGGATAAAACAATCTAGAAGGGCTATACTCAAAAATAATTATTATACATATAACATGGTGGTGCTTTTTTTACCTTACCTTTACCTATACTTTTAATTTTAACTTTTTTACTTTTTACCATCATCATATTGCGAAATAATAAAATATCTTGATATTCTGGTTCAGACTTACAAGCGTAAAAAAAAATAAAAAATTCCTGAACATTTTGGAAAACATATATTGATTTTTTTTTAATTCTCTATAAACCTATTGTTTTTAACATTCACAAACAACATCTTAGATTTGTGTGAACGACAGCTCTCGAGGATAGTGCTACAAAACTGACTGCAACTAGGGCATTAAAAGATCAGGGAAGGAGGTCAGGAAGAAGTGGCAGGACTTTGCCAGCCTAAAGGGCACTGCAGAGGACAACATTTAATAAAACAAGTGGTGGGACCAATGATTCCCCTTCTCACAGCAGAGGAAGAAAGTCACTACTTGGCACAAGTGCTTCAGAAGGCATTTGTGGTGGTATTGGAATCCATGGAGGAGTAGGGGTACTCAACCTCAGCCTGAGTCAGGTCCTTCATGCTTAATCAGCTTAATCTGCCATCTCCCAGCACATCTCCTAGTCCTCCAGCAGCGGCTCCCAGGCCTCAGCCTCCAGTTTCAGTCGCCCAGACCGCAAACACAACACCTCAGCAGTTTGAGGATGCTTGTTGTTGTAGTCAGGACATATAAGAGTGTCCGTCCTTAACAGGGAGGAAGATGAAGAGGTGGAGGAGGAGGAGGATGAAGAGGTGGAGAAGGAGAAGGAGGAAGAGGAGGAGGAGGAGGAGGAGGAAGAGGTGGAGGAGGAGGAGGAGGAGGAGGAAGATTGAGAGGAGGAGGAGGAAGATGAAGAGGTGGAGGAGGAGGAGGAGGAAGATGAAGACGTGGAGGAGGAGGACGAGGACGAGGAGGAGGAGGAAGATGAAGAGGTGGATGAAGACGGCAGTGGAGCCGATCCGCAGCCGTTCTGCAGTTGGTGGAAATCCGGGGTTACTGTGCATTTTGCGGACGCGTCATCAGTACTGATAAACATGAGCTCGCTCTCGCGCATGCGCTCTTCGTCAGGACCGTGGCGTCACTATTCTAACCGGCCACGAGAGGACGCAACATATTGCAACATCTGCAGTGTTGTGGTTCATATTCATCCACCAAACAAACGTACTAATCACATTTAGGCTGTTTATTGTTTCAATACTAAACACTTTTTGGGTTAAAAAACTCGTCTTACAACCAGGAGATTTGGAAACGTTTACAGAGATAGTTTAGCCAATTAAATCATATTGACCGTGGCAGGCCTAAGTTTCAATAAAACCTTTCGCCAAAAGTGGGAATCTATACTTTTTTATCTTTTCTTTTCTTTTCTTTTCTTTTTTTTTCTTTTCTTTTTTTTTTCTTTTTTGACCATTAAAAAAAGAGAGTTCGAATTTAATATCAGAGAAAATGGACGGATATGTAAAAGTATGGTATTTGGGGTAAAAGGCGAAAGACACAATAATGAACATGATAATAAACAGCTGACTGACTTTACATGTGTTGACACGGTCAGATTCAGATGGTAAATATCATATATTCAGTTGGGTGTCCACAATCACCATATTTATAATGAAATCATCATATTTAAAAAATATATTATTCATATTATATAGCCTAATTAAACATGATATGGTGATTACTGTAAAACTATTTTAAATGATTATGGGATCTCATTCAATGCTTTCAGAATATTTACTTTAATAATAAATAATTGTGTTTTTGTATTTTTAATACAAATTATTTTAATTGAACATAGGCCATTAATGACAGTATATTTATTGAACCAAATAAACAGAAAATAGTGCAAACTTTGCTGAAGTGATATTTTTGTCTTAATTTAGACATTATTAAAAACATATTATTTTATCTAGTATATTTGCATCAATACTGTGTGTATTTTGCCCCAGTGCTGGTTTTGCCCCGTGTGTCTGTGGGGTAAAAGACCTTCAAACCTCATACATTCAGGGCCGGCGATTGCTATAGGCGAACTAGGCGATCGCCCTCTAGTGTCGCCCTTTGCCTACTTCCCATTAATCATAGAATTAGAATGACAAGCGAAATAAAACATGTTTATTAAACATGATCATCATAAGGGATAAGGCGCCCCTCAGCCACACGTTTAATTACTTGTCAACTTGATTATTAGATTGAATTGAGGATTATTGTCGATCATTTCCTAACGGGGGAGGGGGAGTTGCGTTGCGTTACGTTACGTTAGGTTAGGCAAGGCAAGTGCTGGCGCGTTGATCGAAAATGAAGCGGTCTAAACCCTCTGGTGCACAGGGAAGAAAAGGGGGGATGATGGGGCGCAAAACTCAATCTCGCCCAGGGCAACCAAAGGGCTAGAGTCCACCCTGCATACAATTATACAATTTTTAAACAAAACGTGCACTTTTACGATTCATTTTCACATAAAATCTGTTGCTTCATCAATGTTCAACACAACAACAAAAAACTGTCTGCAATCATACACGATGAGCCGTGAGAAGCACAGAGCTGTGCCTTTAGCTAGTTAAGTCGCCTAATTTAAGATTGTGTATCCTCTAATCTGAAGTGTAAATGTAAATGGAGGAAATATAGGCCAAAATCGCAATAGAATATAATCTGAGGAGCTTTGACCGATGCACATGTGTTCTGCGAGCATGAGTCGCGTTCTCCACGCATGACTGAACGCGTAACGATATCTGTGACACTCGCTGTCTCCTTTACACACCTTTACTTGCATGATCCAGATATAAACGGCATTTAGTCCTGTGAAGACAAGTGTGTGTGGACTGAGTCGTGCCTCTGTCCCGTTGCGTTTTACAGGTCTCTAGTCTGCTTAAAGTAGTCACCATGTGCATGTTTTATGTAGGCCCAATTTATAGAGAAACATTTTTTATATCGTGTTTTCATTACTTTTATATCGCGTTTCCCAAAGCTAACTATGGTCGCAAGTAGGCACTGTCGTTTTCCAGAGTTCAATGGAGACTGCAGGGATAGTTGGCCAACGATGCTTTTGGAAAACACTTACTACGATTTAACCAACACGATCTCATGAAAGTGCATATCTATACCACGAATTTAATTTCTCGTGCTATTTATACGCCAAAAATGTTTTTGCACTACGCACTGTAAACCCCTTGGGTAGGATTAGGGGTGTGGAGTGCGTGTGTGTTACTGGTATTACGCGACACAAAGTGCGTATCATATGCACGCGAAAACTGCTTATACACACGCCTTACTACGGAGCCCGGGAAGTCAGCTGTGGGGAAAATAAAAACAAATCCGTCCCCTCAGTGTAATGATATCAGTTTATGTTGTTTGTAATGATATCAGTTTATGTTGATTCCTGAGAAAACCACTAGAGGTCACTGTGTGCTAAGTGATGAGTGGTAACATGCCTGGAGGTAGACAGAAGAATCAGGCACATGTAGAAATAAAGAGAAATTAGTTACTGCAGTGCAGATTGTTTAATAAAGAAAGAATTAAACAAAACATGGTACCAGGAGTGAAATCATCCGAAGACTACCTGTTGTGAAAGCGTCAAGATGGATACTTTGAGACCACCGGAGAATTTGAAGCTCACAGGAAATGTTGATTGCAACTGGCGCAGTTTCAGGCAGCAATTTGAGCTATACATGGCAGCCATCGGGATGGACACGAAGCCAGAACCACGTAAGGTTGCTCTATTGTTGACGATTGCTGGTCCACAGTCTATTGAAGTGTATAACACCTTCGTCTTTACTGAGGATGAGGATAAAAACAAGCTTGAAGATGTGCTAGATAAATTTACTGCTCACTGCTAAACCGAAGAAGAATGAAACGGATGAAAGATATATATTTCGTTCACGTGTGCAACAACCGCATGAAACATTTGATAACTTCCTAACTGACCTGAGGCTCAAAGCGAAGACATGAAATTTTGATCAGCTGACTGACTCGATGATACGAGATCAGATTGTGTTTGGCATAAGTGATGCGAAAGTCAGACAACGCTTACCGAGAGAAACAGAGCTCACGTTGCATGAATCAATCAAAATTTGTCAAGCCAGTGAACTTGCTCAGCTGCATGTGAAAACATTTGGTGAAATGATGCCGAAAGGCGTGTCTACGAGCTCAGATACATGTCCAAAGCTGTAAAACAGAAGGATGATGTGTATAATTGCAAACGTTGTGGTACAGAACATCAACCTAAGCAATGTCCAGCTTTCGGAAAGCAATGTGTGAAGTGTAATGGTAGAAATAATTTTTTACAAAACAATGTTTCTCCAAAGGGAAAATGAGACAAAAAGAGAGATCTGTCAAGATGATAGAGGAAACTAACCTCAGCGATACCTTCTTCGTCGGCATGGTTAATTGCCAAGAAACACAGGATTCTGAAAAACTGAAAAGTTAACAGAGCATGTGTAAAATCAAGAGGGTGCTGACAGAAGTGACAAATGGAGAACACCGCTAGAGATTAATGAAATGCTGTTTGCTCTCAAGCTTGACACTGGCGCAAAAGCAAATCTAATCAGCATGACATACATCAAAAGGATGAAAGAAAAACCTAAAGTAAGGAAAAAGTCAATACTTCTCAAAGACTATAATGGACAAATCATTGACTCTCTTGGCATATGTAAACTGAAAGTAACAGTGAAAGAGAAAGAGAAAGTGCACCACCTGCTGTTCTCTGATGTGGCTGAAGGGCTAGAATCTCTGCTAGGTGACAAAGCATGTGAAAACCTGAATCTTGTCAAAACGGTGTATCACATCAACCAAGACTACTCAGTGGTGAGTACAAGTGATTATGTGGATGACATAATGGAAAACTTTACAGACGTCTTCAAAGGGTTTGGTGTTTTACCTTATGTTTACAAGATCCAGTTGAAAGAAAATGCGCATCCGGTAGTGCATTCTGCTCGTCGAGTTCCTGCACCTCTCAAAGATCGTCTAAAAAAAGAGCTAGACAGAATGATCACACTTGGGGTAATCAAAAGAGTCGAAGAGCCAACAGACTGGGTGAATTCCATGGTGTGTGTGAAGAAAAAGAATAGAGAGTTAAGAGTATGCATGGATCCAAAAGATCTAAATGATAATATAAGGCGTGAACACTTTCAGATACCAAAACGTGAAGAAATAATGAGTGAAATGTCAGGTGCCAAATACTTCATAAAGCGTGATGCTTCACAAGGATTTTGGCAAATACGTCTGGACGACGACAGTTCAAAGTACTGCACCTTCAATACTCCATTTGGTAGATATTCGTTCCTCAGACTACCTTTTGGAATTGTCTCTGCATCAGAAATATTTCACCGAGCGATGGAGAATATCATCGAAGGGCTTGAAGGAGTCAGAGTATATATTGATGACATCATCATTTGAGGATCTTCACTGCAAGAGCACAATAGAAGACTGACCGAAGTGTTGCAGAGAATAAAATTGAGTGTATTGAAACGCAACAAAAACAAATGTCAGTTTGGAGTGCAAGAACTGGTGTTTCTTGGAGATATGCTATCAAATCAAGGAATACAGCCAGACAGCGAGAAGATCAATGCCATAATAGAAATGGAAAGTCCCACTGACAAAAAAGGAGTACAACGAGCAATGGGCATGGTGAATTACATAGGAAAGTTCATTCCGAATCTTTTTGCAAGAACATCACACATACGGCAACTCTTACAAAAGACATCAGACTTTAAGTGGACAGACGAACATGAGACTGAGTGGCAGCAGTTGAAAGTAGCGTTGACATCCGCACCTACTGCAATTCTTTGATCCCACAAAGAAAACTAAAGTGTCCAATGATGCATCAAAAAAGGATCTTGGTGCTGTTCTATTGCAAGCTGATGATGAGGTTTGGAAGCCAGTAGCATATGCGAGTAGATCCATGACTGATTCTGAGTGCAGATATGCACAGATTGAAAAAGAGTGTTTGAGATTAGTGTTTGGGATGGAAAGGTGAACATGGTTCGTACTGCGTTTCCTGTATCAGATGAAAAGTCAAAGCTGATTGCACAAGAAACCAGAAAAGATACTGAACTGCAGGCTGTTGTTGACAACATGCATAATGGATGGCCAATGGGTGAATCTTCAACATATCGTGAAGTCGGGGGATCTGAGCGTAGTGGGTGGAATGCTTTTGAAACAAAACAGAATTGTAATTCCACAAAGCTTAAGACAAGACATGTTAAGCAGGATTCATGAAGGTCATTTAGGAATGGAAAAGTGTAAAAGGAGAGCGAGAGACACAGTCTTCTGGCCTGGGATGAACAAAGACATTGAGAATCTGGTGAGAAAGTGTGAAACATGTCAGAAATTCAGAAGCAAGCATATCAAAGAACCAATGATGATACCAGACTTACCAACATCAGCCTGGGATAAAGTTGGAATGGATCTCTTCCATCTGAAAGACAATAATTATTTAGTGGTAATTGATTATTACTCAAATTACCCTGAACTAGCCTTACTTTCTAATATGTCCACAAGGTGTGTGATAACACATGCAAAATCAATTTTTGCGAGACATGGAATACCACATACTGTCATGAGTGACAATGGTCCATGCTTTAGTAGCAAAGAGTGGCAAGATTTGGCAATATGACCTCAAACATGTTAACTTGAGTCCAGAATATGCTCAGTCAAATGGCAAGGCTGAGAAAGGTGTTCATATTCTCAAGCAACTGCTGAAGAAAGCTGCGGATAGTGAGTCTGATCCGTACCTCGCTTGGCTCAACTACAGAACATCTCCATTGGAATGTGGTATTGCTCCAGCTGAAATGCTGATGAACCGATAACTTCGTACTACATTGCCATGTTGTTCACAGCAAAGAAAACATGTGAAGTTAAAGCAGAAGTTCAACCAACTGAAACAAAAGCAGAAGTTCTATTATGACAGAGCTGCAAAACATTTGCAACCATTGATGATGGATGATGTTGTGAGAATCAGAAATGATGAGAACTGGAGCAAGAAAGCTGTAGTCATGCAAGAGGTAGCTCCGAGATCTTTTCAGGTGAAAACAAATATGATGATATGATGAGATATGATGGACAAATATCTCAGAAGAAACAGACGCGATTTGTTGAAGACTGAGAAAGAGTCACAAGTCTTGAATCAAAGCAATCCTGAATCTGAGTCAACTGCATTGTCTGCAAGTGATGAATGTGACACTAATTAAAACACAGACAGTCAAACATCAAACAGTCATACAGTTACACTTAGAAGATCTGCGAGACAAATTAGAAAACCTGAGAGACTGCATTTGTGAGAAATTGCTCAAAGTTATAGCAATGAAAAGTAATTTTGTTTTAGTTTAACAGTATACCATTAGTTTGATAAGTGTATACAAACTTTAAGTTAAGATGTCATACTGAATGCAAATTTAGACATATAGAAAAACATTATGTTACTGTTTAATGTTTTCTTTAAAGAAAGGGGGATGTAATGATATCAGTTTATGTTGTTTGTAATGATATCAGTTTATGTTGTTTCCTGAAAAAAACACTGAAGGTCACTGTGTGCTAAGTGATGAGTGGTAACATGCCTGGAGGTAGACAGAAGAATCGGGCACATGTAGAAATAAAGAGATGCTTGTAGTTACTGCACTGCAGATTGTTTAATAAAGAAAGAATTAAACAAAACACTCAGTTTATAAACTGTAAAAAGTTCATTTATGAGACGCGCTCCGGAGATCATGAAAGCGCGCCTGATTGTTTTATTTTACTTTACAAAAGCACAACGTGTTCTTGTTATTGTGAGTTTACACAAATAAAAGTAGTTGCGAATGATGTATTATTTTTTTGCTGTAAGACCAGAAATGATAGATTATTTTAAGTTGTTTCCACTGTTGATAGGAAAATGTAAGTGTTCGCGCCCGCGCCTCCGTGCCATTCAGTGCGCGCTCACACAAACACTTGGATATGCGTCAAGAACTTGTGTTTATATGTGATAATCTTAGCCCTGTATTATTATTGTCTAACTTGTAATATGTCTGACATTTGTC
Source organism: Tiaroga cobitis (assembly GCA_030578255.1). Classification (NCBI taxonomy): domain Eukaryota; kingdom Metazoa; phylum Chordata; class Actinopteri; order Cypriniformes; family Leuciscidae; genus Tiaroga; species Tiaroga cobitis. The sequence continues at coordinate 6,030,417 of CM060599.1, forward strand.
GAATTACTTTGTTCTTTTTTTTTTCTTCTTTTTTTTTTGGATAAAAGCGTCTTCTAAATATGCCTATGTTGCCTAAATGTAATAAAAAATAATGATAATTGTTATTATTTGTGTTTATTACTATAAATGAGTTCACTGAAGACAGTAATATGTTTATCATAAAATCATTTATGAATGTTTTATTTTTATAAAACCTAACCTTTTACAGTTTTGGAAATGTGTTTGTGTAATATTTCTTTTTTTATATGTGAAGTCTTTTTTTGCTTATTCTATTATACTGAGCTTTTTCCTCCCAAAAATGGATTTTAAAGATACAAGTAGCCAAAATATAGTTTTTTTAGAAAATCCAAGAAATTATCCATTTAAAAAAAAAGAGCTTTAAACACAATGCAATGCATCCCGCACCTAAACAGGAGGCCTGGTTGAATCATGCGGCACAGACTGGGGGAGGGGCCACAAACCCGTGTGTACGGATTACAAACCCGTGAGTACGGATTGCGAAAGCGTGGGCACGGTTTGTGAATTTGTGGGTACAGATTGCAAAAACTGAAGGCACAGTTTACAAAGCACGGATTAGGAACTCGTGGGTACGGTTTATTAATCCATGGGCACGAATTGTTAAACCGAGGGAACAGGTTAAGAATTCGTGAGCACAGTTTATAAACTGAGGGGACGGATTGCAAAACCGTCGCCACGGATTGTTTTTTTCCCCTCACAGGTGACTTCCCGGGCTCCGTACTATCGCACTGCGCTAAAAGACTTCCCGTATCAGCTCCGCTTATAAAGCCGCGATCTAATCCTGTTCACAGATATCCATAATAAAGGCTAGATGTCTTACGGCTGAGTCTCTATCGTCATCGCCGGCGGCCATCTTGTCACAGGCAAGCTTTCTGGCGGGCTCTGTGGTGCCTGATGTAAGATGAGTGATCAGCACAAACACAAATACTCTTATCTCGTTGAAATCTTGACGGATTTACAAACGGTTTGGTTTCTTACAAACGTTATTAACGTGGCTATAATTCTTTTTATTTATTATTTATTATGGATATCTATGATCCTGTTAACATGAAATAAGGGCTGCTCGCAAGCAGGTTCAAGCTTGCGCACCTGTTGCTATGACAGCAAGTCCAGGATGAGCGTCGAAGAACCAAACAATCGAAGATCATGCCAAATCGCCAACAATCAAATCCAGCTAAGTGAGTTAGCGACGTACGAAGAACGGGCCCCAGGTCAGCAGTGTCTCTAATACTGCGGTGTTGTTTACAACACATGCGTACACACACTCCCACTCACAAACACGCATCTGCAACTTTTACAGAAACCTCAGCAATTATATTTCCTAATTCACTCTCTAAAATAACTTTTTTATAAACAAATAAATGAAGTGATTTCCTATCCCTGTTGCACAAGATGTTAATGATCTACTTCCTCATTCTACTTTTATGGCTCAGGCATTTTAACAGCATTCAGTCCACATTCATACAGACTCAGTTACTCATGAGAACACAGAGTATTACTACGTTTTTAGCATGAATTATTATTATTATTATTATTATTATTTGCATTTTTGTTTGACGCATGTCATTATACTTTGCAATGGTTAACAATATTATAGGTCCCCCTGTAATGGTTCTTTTGAGCTGCGTCAAAAAACGTACAAATGCTTCCTTCATGCATTTCAATGTAGGAAGGCTTCGCTTCATATCTCCTGAGATTCCTTCATCTGAATGACCTTTAAGGGAGCATAGATGTACTCAAGTGAGTATGCGATTTGGGACGCAGCCCTAGTTTCTCCCAATTCTACTGAGTTAATAATTACATCTACACCAGCGACTCATTTTGCCCCTGACACACTGTGAGGAAGGCTGAAACGCAACAGTGAGCAGCGTTTCTGACATTTTTAATGTTTCTATTGTGATAGCCATGATGTGAAATCATTTTGTAAATCTTTTAGGCGGGAAGAAGTACCTTGGATTCTTTTCTAAAAGTTAACATGAATTATATTGAACCGGCTGAAATGTTGCTATAAAAATATTTTCTTTTCCAAATGTGCATTTTGAAAAATACATAAATTTCCCTGCTAACCTGAAGTGTTCATCTTCTCATTTATGTTCTTTTTCACTCACTGATCATATTTTATACCTGTTGAGTTTTAATTTATAGGCTAAACGAATGTGACGGATAAACGTCTCAGGTTACGACTGTAACCTTTGTTCCCTGAGAACAGGGAACTCAACAATACGTCATCGACGTTATGGGGAACGCCTCAGGCGTGACAGGTGTCTGAAATCACTATCAAATCACGTCAATCACATTGACCGGCGACAGCCCGTGAATCATTAACGTGAATGATTAACGTGCGACCTGGAAGTATATAGGGGCGCCTTGCAAACATGACAAATCACCTTATCGTCTGAAGGGACTGTACGGTAGGCAAGCCCCGAGGCATGGCAGGGAGACGTATTGTCTCGTTCCCTGTTCTCAGGGAACAAAGGTTACAGTCGTAACCTGAGACGTTCCCTTTCGAAGGGAACTCAACAATACGTCATCGACGTTATGGGGAACGAAATACCCACGCCGCCATGCTGAGGGGAGTGCATGCCCAAGGGCAGTGACAACTGTCCGAACCAGCAAATTCAAATGAAATGCTAGAACCACTCACCCTCAGGTCACACTGGGCTGTCAGTGATGGCATCCCCTACGGTCATAGCCTAAGCAAAAAGCCTCACAGGAAAACTTCCATTAACATAGTTAAATGAAAGGCCTACCTGGGCCTGCTCAAAGGCCTAGGACCACCACTTCAATTAGAAGGGGGTCCCTTCTAGGGAATGTGGCTAGGGAACCCGAAGGAACCCCAGCCAGTCACTATTCAGGGGAACGTACTCACCCCGAAGTGCCACCAGGACGGCCTGACCTGGCGTCAGAACGTAGACACTAGTCTGGCCAAATCCTGTCTGTCTGAAGACAGAGCCTCTGGACAAAAGCCTTAAGTAAGGCATCCAACCCGAGGGACTGCGAAGCTGGCAGTGAACCACTCGGCCCGGATCTCAGAGACGGGATATCCCGGAGAGTATGACTCAGCATAGTGCTTTATGATCCTTGCTAGTGAGGGGAGTTTCTCTACTCGATCCACGGATCAACCCAGTGTCTGTGTTTCAAAACACTGAGGAGGCCTGTGAAGGCCTAAGGGCTGATCTAACTGGGAGGCCTCTCGAGAGGCCTACGACCATCTGACCAGACTCAGGAAGCCGCATGCTCCTAGAGACCCTCAGTGAGGGGAGCACAAGGTCTGCCTGGTAGGCAAACCAGGCTGTAGGCAGGAAAAGTTCCGGGAGGGAACCAATAGCAGAGAATAAACACTTTAGCGAGCCAGGGCGCAAGCTCGCCTTCAGCAGCTGCCTATTAAGGCTAGCTGAAACTGATAGCAAGAGGCCACTAGCTTCATAAACCCAGCACCATAGGGAAAATGTTACAGGGAGGCCCGTAGAGGCCTACTACCTGATAACCACAGTATGTGGGGTGCTCCACCTTCAGGGAGGCCCGTGAGGCCTACTACCTGATAACCACAGTATGTGGGGTGCTCCACCTTCAGGGAGGCCCGTGAGGCCTACTACCTGATAACCACAGTATGTGGAAACTCACCTTCAGGGAGGCCCGGTGAGGCCTGCTACCCTACAACCACAGTATGTGGGAGCTCACCTTCAGGGAGGCCTGGTGAGGCCTGCTACCTTACAACCACAGTATGTGGGGAGCTCACCTTCAGGGAGGCCTGGTGAGGCCTGCTACCTTACAACCACAGTATGTGGGGTGCTCCACCTTCAGGGAGGCCCAGAGTGGCCTACTACCTGATAACCACAGTATGTGGGAACTCACCTTCAGGGAGGCCCGGTGAGGCCTGCTACCCTACAACCACAGTATGTGGGGAGCTCACCTTCAGGGAGGCCTGATGAGGCCTGCTACCTTACAACCACAGTATGTGGGGAGCTCACCTTCAGGGAGGCCTGGTGAGGCCTGCTACCTGATAATCACAGCTGTTCGGTTGTCAGTCCTTGGGCTCGTCTCCAGGGAGGCCTGGTGAGGCCTACTACCTGACAGCCAATGTAGATGGGTGACAGTTCCAAGGCGGCCTGCTAAGGCCAGCCGGCTGGGGACTCCCCTATCAGGGAGGCCTGGTTGGGCCTACTAGCTGATAGCAAGTCAATTCTGCTACAAAGGAACACTGCTGGGAACCATACTGCACCAATGAAACTATTGGGCCCACCCACAGGAGGCCTAGTACGGCTAGCTACCTGTAGCGGCTATAAAGTATGTCCCACAATGTTGGGACTCACCTCCGAGGAGGCCTGTTTAAGACCCACCAGTGAGTCAACTGCCCGAACCACCAAGGCCAACCATTTCTCTCGAGAAGTGGCCTACAGCGCCCTATTGGGGGCTGCCCATACAAGGAGGCCTGCTGAGGCCTACTACCTGATGGCACAGCCTTCGTTGGCAGATAAGCTGTTTACACAGCGCCTACAGCATCCTGGTGCCTAATCACATTGCCCATGGCAGTGTACTCAGCAAGAGAGCTAGCACCCTTAAAACAAGGGGAGTACAACATACGCCACTCTGCCTAAACGGAGGCCCCAGAAGTCAGGGGCCTACCATCTATGCATGGGCGTCTGCTCAGGGCAATGCTCTGGCTTCAGGGGAGCGAACTTCGACAAAGGAAGAAGTGAAGGCTTACTTCGTACTCGACCCGAGCCATAGCGGTGCGAGGTACAGAAATACCACGGAGGCCTGATTGAGGCCTACCACGTCCTTATAAAACAACCTCTGCACCAAACTGCATTACTCTTAGTCGCCCCAGAATGCAGAGAAGGGGGCGGGCCATGGCCTAACGACTCCCATGGGAGGAGGCTGTTATACACGGATGCAGAAACATACATTCACAAAGTGAAGAGTCAGAGGAAGAAATGCTAATTTTAGCAGAACGCCTCTAATATCCCTGGCACAGCCTAGCCCAGCTACAGAGGCGGCCCTGGTGAGGGCCAGCCTGTAAGCATAGATCTATCTGAGGGCTCGGAGGAGCCACAGCCTACTAAATAAGCCGGACATAAGATCTGAGATCGCTTCATCTGCGAGAGCGGAGCGATCACAATTGTACAGGCAGTTCCCTCGAGAACTGCCTGTGCGCGCTTCCTTCCCAGACAGAAAAATGCACAGTTCGTGTGTGTCACCGGGCCTCAGCACGGGTCTGCACACTCCTGAAAGCATTTCATAATAACCTGATTTTCAAAGCAGTAACAGACAAAACAGTCCCTGAAGACGATGAGATGATTTGTCATGTTTGCAAGGCGCCCCTATATACTTCCAGGTCGCACGTTAATCATTCACGTTAATGATTCACGGGCTGTCGCCGGTCAATGTGATTGACGTGATTTGATAGTGATTTCAGACACCTGTCACGCCTGAGGCGTTCCCCATAACGTCGATGACGTATTGTTGAGTTCCCTTCGAAAGGGAACAGGATTTGCTTGTGTGTGTGTTGCCTGTTGTGGTCTAATTCCATCCTTTTAAAATAGTCTGAATGAATGCAGTACTTGCCTTATAAAGAAATGTAACAATGTTAAACATATTGAATTAGTCTTAAACAGTAACACATTGACAGCGCTACTATGAATGATAATTAAGAATTTTGGCATTAAATTATTGTCAATGTAAAAAAAAAGAGTGAGTAAAACATTTAATACAAATAAATAAAGGTCCTCTCTGATATTATTCATAATAATATCCTTGTCCAGTACCTGGAGAAAGTCCAGGGCCCGTATTCATGAATCTAAGAATCCTCTCAGAAAACTCTTAATTTAGCTTAAAAACTTTTACGTAGGAGTCTTAGCTTAAGAGCGATTCGGGACCGATCTGAGAGCAACTCTGAGTATGCAAAAGACAAAAACTTTCATCTTAGTGAGGAGGCGGGGCTGACACTGTTGCTATGTATGACACAATCTTTTGAAGACTGTGATTGGTTGGTTGTCCAAGAAGGAAAAAATTGTGATTTTAAGTATAGGGTCTATTCTAAGCCTTCACTTTGAAATTACAGGCGTAATTTTTTCTATTTGACCGTTCACACACACACACACACACACACACACACACGTCTGGTCCACTATCTTTGTGGGGACTCTCCATAGACGTAATGGTTTTTATACTGTACAAACTGTATATTCTGTCCCCTTACACTAACCCTACCCCTAGACCTGTAGAGATGCTGGTCTTGTTGGTGTCGGAACATAAAGAATTATATGGCAAAGAGAACTGTTATGGAGTGGTATTGCAGAGCAAATGGGCGCCATCTAATGTCAGGGAATGAATTGGCAGGTTCACTCGGCTCATCGTTAGCGAAAATCGCTTGGGTGTGAACACAAAAAAGGCCTTGAAAAACGCTGGCGAATAACGCGCGCCGATATTCGTCCCGGTGTGTACGAGCCTTTAGTCAAACGGGTTGGCGCGTATGGTTGGGTTGCGGAGAGATTGTGAGATTGTGGTTAGGTCTCAGCAGCAGGAGGGATGTAGAGGTCAGTAAGCTGGGCTGAGTTGAGTGGGGGACGGAGGGGGGTGACTCTGGGACGCCAGAGTCACTGTCGAGCCTTCTTGAGGTGCCGTGGGCTAGTCGACGAAACACTGAGGACGGAAGGTGCCCACTTGAAGACCCTAGAGATGTCTCCTACTCGGCTCAATCCAGACGGTTGTCGTTCTGGTCCACTAGGGAGACCACACTGTAGTTGCAGCCGTCGTGTGTGCTGACGCGCCAAATACACTGCAGCCGTTAACGCCGGACAGAAGGGGAGTCACACCACCATATGGAAAGCAGCGTAAATGGATGAAGCATAGTGTACTGTAAAGCTACGTCTTAGTGTTGCTTATCTTGGCGAAAGCCGAGTACAAATCAGCATGAAGTTTTAACATCTACTCTCGTGTAATGGAAATCATTGCTAGGATTTTTTCTTTAATTCTAAGAGTAAATGCCCACATTTCTAAGAATTTTCATAGAATTTTGTCACTAGGAGCGACTCTTTGCATTAAGATTCTTTATGAATACGGGTCCAGATTTTTAGATCTCCTTGATTTTAAGTGGCATTTAGTCAAGTAGGGCTGCGTTTAAATAGGTTATGCCCTTCCCTCGCTAACTCAAAATCTTTTACAAGACCTTTGTCTCAAAATATAGTTAATAATTTTAGCGATTCATACATTGAAGTCTATGGACTGTATATCCCTGAATGTTCCCATTGTAAGTGCGTTGTAGTAATTATTGTCTGTCAGTAACACACTCTGGTGTTGATCAGTTCTCAGATTTGGCTTCAGTATAGAAGAGCACAGAGCCTCTTGCTCCCAGTGGACCAGAGCTCTTTATAAATGCTGCCGTATCCCTTCCTCTCTCATTATTATTTCTGTCGCCGACTGGATCATTTATTTATTAGTGCGGCCTCTTAGCCCTTCAGAGGACCTCACTCCCAAACCCAGTCTTCTGTACCCAGGGTCCCACAGCTAATGAGGGGCCAGACAGACACCGTGAGAGGAAGGCAGGACTGGAGAGAGGAACTCCCTGGAGAGGAGAACAGCAGCTGAATGATAATCCTAGCTTAGTGTCTCTTAGATCCAAAATTCAAGACATTGCCAGTTAAAGCAGGACCGTGAGAGAGATGTGTGGAGGCAATAGGGTTTTGTGTTTGAGTGTACGTACAGAAACATAAGACACATTTTAGAGTCAAAAGCTATTTTAAGCGCTTTAATTTGCTGTGTGTGTAAGTGACTTAGGAAATTTTTGAGTTAGGACAGTTTTAGGATAGCACAGTATACATTGATGAGTTTGTTTATACATTCATATTGTACATAGACCAAAAATATATGCGCACACACAAGTTCCCATTTTAAAAAAATGCATGAATAACAGGCACAATACCGGTATACACATGAATATCTATTGGTACAATATGTGTCTCATGACTAAACTTACGTCATCGGTTTTAAATTCCTCCGTTTTGACAGTCCACACTACAACCTTTGTTTTCAGATATATCCACTCTGGAGAGCGTTTCAAAAAGCTTAGTTTTCATTAATTAAAACGCCGTTTCAGTGTGGACGGAAGGCCAAAGCGGAGATAAATAGATGCGTTTTCAAACGAAAACCTATTAGTGTGGCCAAGGCCTGAGTGACCAGAAACATAAACAAGTCACATTTTAGAGTCAAACGCTATTTTACTGTAAGCCCTTTATTTTGCTGTGAATAAGTGTTATGAGTTAGGACAGTTTTAGGATAGCGCAGTATACATGGATGAGTTTGTTTATACATTCATATTGTACAAAAACAAAAAGTACTTGCGGACACACAAGTCCAATTTAAACAAAATGCATGAATGTCGCTGCCTTGATGACACTGTTTTTAAACATTTGACAAAAAGAATTTGGTTTCATATGATGAAACACTTTAAAACATTAGTGGAAAATAGTTAATCTGATGAACTGCGTCTGTGTGAGGAGAACTGACTTTATACATCCACTAAAAATCACCAAAACACAGACAAAAATGAGTTCTTGGTGTGAGAAAGTTTCTTCTTTTTATTCAGGCACAGCCAACTCCCACATCTTCACTGTGGTTACAGTTATGAGTTTCAATTCCTCCATGTGGACAGTCAAAAATGTTCCTCTCATTCCCGGTACATCTCAACTCATCCAGCCAGATTTTTCCAGTTCCTGCAGGAGATACACAGCAGAGCGTTCTGAGAGGGTTGTGGAAACCATAGCCTGTATACCATGAGCCATTAACTAAAACCCCTTAAGCATAGACAGAAACATCACCTGCACCATCCGTGTACACCTGGGTGGCCCTCTGGAAGCCCAACATCTTACACACCACCAAAGCATCCACAGAGTCAAAGCTGTCATCACACACCGTTCCCCAGACGCCATTATGCAGCACCTCGACTCTTCCACGGGTGGAGCTTCCCACTAAACGAATCACAGCTACAGACAAATACACATATATGAGACATGTTTAGGCATTGGTATGTCATGCTAAAGTGACTGTTATTTTGTAGAGTAGACAGAAAAAGAACAACATACAAGAATCTCTAAGAATTGAATAGACGTTAACACTAGCTATGTTTTCATTCACCTATTTTAATGTGAATTTTGGGTTATCGCATTCAAAAAATGCTGGACGGAAACTAAAAATGTGCATAAAAAACTTACGGTGCGAATAATTTTTTTTACTTGATAAGAGGGCATGCACATAAACTACGATGGAAACACCTTTGCAAAATACATCCTTTGATGCGCAACAATAACCTCATGTGACTTTGCCTCCGCAGAGCCTGTGATTGGATAACTGGAGTAACCAGTGGACCAATGGCATCGAAGCATCTCAAATGTTGGTTTGGTGATTCTGAAAGGTGGGAGTCAAAGTCTGTCATCAGAATGATTTTGTTTAATTCCTCCAGAAGGGTCTCACACGATTGCGTTCCCAAACACCAGCATCCGAACGCAAGAGAACATGACAGCGTTTATTGTGTTTCGTCTGATGCTCTGAGACGAGTGAATAGTATAGTCTGACACTCTGGAGGAAAACAGAGCCTGATTGCAGAAACATCACTTTTTATTACAGATATAATGTGCCAATTTGCGCACAAGTTAAATCTGCAACGTTGGATGGAAACATAGCTAGTGACACACAGTAGTAAAGAGAGATAGATCAGTATTTATGGAAATTACCAGGCACACCACCCTTGGGTCCTACATCACCCTTCGGACCTGTTTAAGACCATCATACATACAATCATGTAAATACAATCAATTCACTTGCAAAACAGGTTAATAATCACATAGATGCTGTGCACTCACAGATATCTTGGATACACAGAAAATATGCCAAAACATACCTTGATCTCCCTTTTGCCCTGGGAGAGAATAGGGTAAGAGGAAAGGAAGAAAGTCAAGAAACACACACAGATGGATGTTGCCTTCTTGTCATTAATAAACTTTTTAAAAAACCAACCTGAATCCCCTTTACTGCCCTTTTCTCCACTCAGACCCTCAGATCCTGGGACACCTACATACAACATCGAACTCAGATGACGACTGCATGACTTAAACCCAATATTTATCATCTGTTTTCATGTTTGTCTTTATTTACCTGGCAAGCCTCGATCTCCCTTTTCCCCCTGCTGTCCTGGGCGCCCTGAAAACAATGATTTACCCAAAATTATTGACAAGAGCATATTTCACTTTTATGCGCATGTGTTCTTAGCACTCCTACAATACCTTGAACGCCAAGGCCACTGTCTCCCTTTGGTCCAGGCAAGCCTTTTTCTCCAGATGGTCCTCGCAGGCCAGAAGGTCCCTGTGGACCAGGAGGCCCTAAAAGACCAGCCAACCACAGGTGAGGGCACAAATCAATGAGGAATTATGAAATTTCATGGCCTCATCATTCTGCCTGAAAACAGTCACATTTACAGGGAACCAGGATGATACAATGAGCACTTGTGAGGAAAAACTATAATCTCTGTATTTGCTGAAGTTGCCAAGTTAGCGGTAGAGTTTAGGGACTTTCAGGTAAAAACTGACTGTGAAAGAATCTGTAGTTTTTGGAAAGACTTATTATTATCTTTGAAAGTCTACACACATGTTCTCCTGAGTACTTTGTGTTTCGCTATATAATATATTCTGGACTGAAACTGCTGTGCAATAAGCTTTCTCCAATATTGGGTTATTAGCTATATATTTAGGACAAATCAAGTACACCAGACTTTATGCCAATTGTCATAAGTCTGGCTGTTGGTACGTTCAAGTCCTCCAGGGAAATTTTTGGTTTAAGTTACTTTTGTCAGACTTTTGCTTTTTTATGTTTTTTTAATTGATAAATCCACTGTAAACTTCATTGTTATATTGCAGTGCTATTATATTTGGGCCATGCAATTCGATTGTTTTGGTGTAAATAAAAAAGCCTGTCAATGTCACTGCTAAAATATCTTTAAATAGTGTTGTTTTGTTTCTTTCCAAAAGCTTTCTTACCGCTTACACCTGAAGGCCCCTGCTGTCCTCGCTCACCACTGGGACCTGGGTCTCCTTTAGGCCCTGCGGAAGAGAGATTTCAAGTACAAGCTGTCAAAAAGAGTCAAATGCAGAACAGTCAAGTGTTTTAATGGTGTTTAATAAGGAAAGCATCACTATTACTACTGTTCAGACTAAACCGATTAAAGTGGTTTTGTGGTGTGTTTGTACTTGTGCACAACTGCATTTCACTGTAAAAAATAATTTATATTTATCTTTTTTGTTATTTTAAGCAGTAGTAGTAATTAGCAGCTCTAGACAAGCTATCAAATCATCCGGGTCAGATTTATCTTTGTAGAAGTACCTGGATTTCCACGGACCCCTGGTGTTCCTGGCAAACCAGTCTTTCCATCGGCACCTGGACGACCGTCATTCCCAGGTAAACCTTGTGTGCACAGAGCAGTAAAACTCTTACAGCATGGAAAAATGTGCAAGGTATTTCCACAACACATATTTTCTGTTTTATTACTGTATGAATTATTAAGGTGGCCTTTCATCATAATAATCAGGCACCTTGTATTCCTCTTTCTCCTGGATCCCCCTTTAAGCCTGGGACACCTGGAGACAGAAATACATACAGTCAGGGAGAGATGTGGATCTGCTATACTGGGATGAGAGATGTGTGAAAGTAAGGAGGCGATTACCAGGTTTACCCGGAGCGCCGACCATTCCCCGTTCCCCTGCGACACCTGGGTCTCCTCTCTGCCCTTTTTCACCTGGAGCTCCAGGCTGTCCTACCCCCCCTGACATAAATACAGTTATTTTCAATTAATGTTCATTGTTTTGCAGCATTTTCTTTGTATACACCAAAGAAGTGAATGTTACTAATGTACAATTATTTCCTAAGCCAATGCAGCATGTTAAAACTGATGAAAAATTAAGAGCACAATACTCACACATGCTTTTCAAGAGCACTCACACCCATACACATATGCATACAGATTCATACAGACATACAAAAATACACTTACCTGGTGAGCCAAGTTCTCCTTTCTGTCCCGGTGTTCCTGGGAACCCATGAGTACCTGATACAGAGCACAGCTGGAGTATAAATACTGACTGCTCAAAGCATGACATCAAAAAGACAAAAATACCATTCACACGCATCTGTTAGAACAGAGGATGGAAGACACCAAAGGTCAAATGTCAGCTTTAGTTCAGATCAGTGTTTATGTCTGTTTTGACCAGCAGGGAGCACTAAAACTACACAGATTATGAAGGAACATGTGGAAAGTGATTGTCTCTATTCTGGTCACTGAGATCTGCTGCTGGGTTCAAAGGAAGAGATGAAAACTAGCCAATGTTCATTCCTTTTAACTGGGGAAAGGATCTCAGGGATTTTTGGTGCCTCATAGATGTTTGGTATCCTTCTGGATTCCAGCTAGGAAGAGTTGTGCAGCTAAACCTCCTTCCTCTGCCTTCCCATGCCGGTTGATGATGGTTTGAATCCCGCTCGTACTGGTGCGAGTTGTCCTAGCTATGTTTCAATCAAGTTACCTTTCTTTATAGCGCTATTTACAATACAGATTGTTTCAAAGCAGCTTTACAGTGATAACAGGAAAATAAAGCAACTAAGTTTGTTCCTGCTATACAGCAGATCTAGAAGAAAATAGCGTCACAGTCCAGCTTAAGTAAGTTCAGAGATGGTTCATGTTTGTTGTAAAAAAAGTTATAAGGGGGGAGTTGCCGGATGCAGCGGAGGAGAGTAGACGTGTTCGTGAGCTCTCGGTGGTGGTACCTAGCATCTGCCTTTATCCTGATTTAACCTCTAATCACTTTAATTTGTTCGCAAGAGGCAAAGCCATTAAGAACACTTTTGTATGGCAAGTTACAATCTTCGACATAAAAAGCGGAAAAAAACTACAACTCAAACTTTGCGACAACTCCACGAGGTAACCACAAGAAACATGGCGGACGGGGAAAAGGAAACATCCTTCAGCAAACTTCTCGACGCTGTTCAAGAAACTAAAGACGACCTCACAAAGCATATTGACAAGAAAACAGCCGACATACAAACAACATTAACGAAAATCGAGTCCTCACTCTCCACACTGGCGGAACAGGTAGAGGAGATACAGACACGAGTGAGCACAAATGAAGACAATATCAAAGATACGCGCGACCGTGTTGGCGAAATGGAGAAACTGATAACGCATCTCAAAGACAAAACTGACGACTTAGAAAACCGCAGCAGGAGGTTTAACATTAGGATAATAAATGTGCCGGGACAAGCAGAGGGTCGTGATACTGTAGGATTTTTAGAAAAGTTTATACCGCAAATCCTGGGTAATGAAAATTTTACCTCACATGTCACCATGGAAAGAGCACACCGCATCGGGAAGAAGTCTGACAGACCGCGGCCCCTCATCGCCAAATTCGACAAAGAAAAAGCCCTTCGACTGGCCAGAAGTAAAGGAGAGATGACATACGAGAACAAAAGGATATTGTTTTATCCAGATTACAGCGCAGACCTGCAGCGTAGGAGAGACGAGCTCCGCGACGTGAAGCAGATACTACGAGAGAAGGAGATGGAATACAGATTTTCACAGATTTTAACAGTCAAGTTTTTTACCACTCCGGCCAAAGTGCAACGCTTTTTGAAAGATCTCCCAAGTGAGTAGCATAAGGCTAAAGTGTCTGCGGTACATAGTCCACCGTTATAGACACTGATGAAAAGGGTTGTGATTCAAGTTACGACATGATAGCCTAATCCATGTTATATTCAAATGTTCAAAATAATTGGGACCATGGCTGATGATAAACTGTTGACCCTGCGTGCAGGCTAATGAACGTGAAGTTGTGGTTTACACTATAATGGTAGAATGGGATCACACCTCATTTAACCAACTTATATTTCTGCCATATATCTAATATTGTAAAATTGCAAACTTTTTCATACGCAAACTGTTGTGAGTGGTTAGTTTTTCATTACAGCAGTTGCTGGAACCACCTCCACCTGTTTAAGAGAGTTACCTACCTAATGTGTTTTTGTTACAGGGGTTTTACTAGGCAGGTTTTTACTTTAATGTTTTGGGGTTATATATGGTTTCTCACTAAAACTCAAACTTACACTTACACACATCCAGATTACTCTCAGGTTCAGATTCAGTCTTTTACTACCTCTAAACTCAATGCAGGAATGTATCCAGACATCCGTAGAGCCAAATATAATAATCCTTCTGAGACATCTATATGAAGAACTTTTATTATGGGTAAATTAACATGTATATCTTGGAATATAAGAGGGGTCAACTCACCAATTAAGAGGAAGAAAATGTTGACATATTTAAAGAGGCAAAAGGTAGACAATGCCTTTATCCAAGAGAGCCACCTCACTGACTCTGAACATTTAAAACTGCGCAGACACCGGGTGGGTAATGTTTTCTATTCTTCCTACTCCTCAAAAGCAAGAGGTGTCGCCTTGCTCATTAATAAACATCTGAACTTTAAATTAAATTCAGCTGAAAAGGATAAAAACGGCAGATTTTTGCTTGTGGATTGTGAAATAAATAGGAACAAGATATCCTTAGTGAATATATATGGGCCCAATTATGATGACCCGTTGTTCTTTAACAATCTGATTATGAAACGGGCGACAATTGGGGGTCAATGTGTTGTGGGTGGAGACTTTAACTTGGTCTTAAACCCTCTTTTGGACCGATCATTACCCAAAACATCTTCACTATCAAAGGCGGCAATAGCACTAAACCAAGGTATGAAAGACATAGGCATAATTGACGTGTGGCGAAATCTTTATCCAAACCAGAGGGATTTCTCTTTCTTTTCACCTATGCATAATACACACTCTAGAATTGACATGTTCCTGGTGCCACTAGCTATGAAAGCCACAGTGATCCTATCTAGCAGCTACCTTCTCAGATCATAACCCCATCAAATTCTCCTGGTTGACTGATACTCCACAGCCCACAACCCGCAGGTGGAGATTCAAAAATTACATGTTGAAAGACCCTGAGTTTATTTCATATATGACTGCCAATATTGAAATATTTCTTGATGCCAATACAAATACCTCTTCACATGCCAACATTTGGGAAGCTCTTAAAGCCTATATGAGAGGTCAGATTTTATCATACAGTGCCCGCAAGGTAAAACAAATTAGAGAGAGACTAACCAAATTGGAAAGAGATATTAAAAAGCAGGAACAGGAATACATTGCCACCAAAAAGGAAGAACACCATAACACACTAACAAAAACAAGGATGCAATATAATGCATGTATGCACCAGCAAAGAGGAAGCTGCTATGGCCAGAACTAGATATCACTATTATGAATTCGGGAACAAAACAAGCAAACTCTTGGCTTGGCAAATTAAAAAGGAAGCATTTGATAAATTTATACACTCAATATTAACAGAGGACGGCAGACTCCTTGATAATTCGCTATCTATGAATGCAGAATTCAAACAATTTTACGAAAATTTATATAAAACAAATATTTGGGTTTACAAATTGGTAAATTGGATGAACAGATATTTAAACAGAATTATATAAAACTATTGGAACAAACCAAGCTTAACGTTCAAAGATGGATTGATCTTCCACTGTCTCTCATAGGCAGAATTAATACTATCAAAATGAACACTTTACCTAAGTTTATTTATTTATTTCAATGTCTCCCGATGAATGTTCCCAAGAGTTTCTTCAAAGAGCTTAACAAAATTTTAACTCCTTTTGTATGGCAAAGAAAAAACCCTAGAGTCAAACTCATTTCTCTACAGGCTCCATATTCAAAGGTAGGAGTCAACTTACCAAATTTTAGGAATTATTATCTTGCTTCGCAGTACAGATCGATTTGGATCTGGCGGCATGCAGAGAACAATGAGGTTAGATGGGTCCCAATAGAACAACATGAGATGAAGTCTATCCCTTTAAAGGATACTCCATTCATAGGCACAAAAAAATGTTTAGCCACACTCACAAACAACTCAATAATACTGAACACATTTGCTGCTTGGCAAGAATCTCACTCACTTATCGATACAAATATTTATTTTCTTAGAAGGGCACATTTGTGGGGTAATCCCAACCTCTCACACCACATAGCTGACTCAGTGTTGCGGGGATGGAGGGAAAGAGAAATCCAAACAGTTGCTGACTTATACGTTGATGATACATTTACTAACTTCCAACAACTAAATGAAAAAATTTGCCTTTCCAAAAATAGTTTCTTCAAATTCCTACCAATTAGAGACTGGGTTAAGGAGAAATCCAAAGAAACATTACCATATATCCCAAAAGAAACTCCTCTCGAAACCCACCTATGTAACAAATTACATGGATCAGCAAAAGGAATAATATCTTCTATATACGGTATCATCAATGGAAAGTTACCGGTTTATGATAAAACATCTACAAAAGGGAAATGGGGAAAAGACCTAAACTGTACTTATGAGGAGGCAGATTGGCGTCATCTATTGGAACAAGCACAGACTGTGCTAACCTCCACAAAACACAGGCAAATTCAATTTAATATATTCCATAGGACATACTACACTCCCTACAGGTTACATAAAATTGACAGCAGCATTTCCTCCAAATGTCAGAGATGTAAAGTGACTGATGGTGATCTTATACACATGCTATGGAGTTGCCCAATGATAGAAGAATTATGCAAACGTGTCATTGAATTAACCTCAAGGATAATAGGAAGTCAAATTGAACAGGACCCTAAACTATGGATCCTGGGGGATACAAGTTCTATGAATGCGAACTACTACAAGAAATACTTTATCTTATTTGCGAGCACTGCAGTAAAAAAATTTATTTTGATTAACTGGAAATCTGAAAATTCACCATCAGTAAGACATTGGATTAATGAGCTTATATCTTACTGCACACCCAAAAAGATATTATATAATGTGAGAGGGAAGCATGCAGCCTTTAGAGAAATCTGGGGCCCCTTCATAGACATTCTGCCTTCTCTGGAAACTTCCTCATTGATGCATTTGTTGTGAGTAATGTGTAGATTTACATAGGTATGTATAAATACAAATGGGGGTATGCATAAACTATATATAGTCTGTTTAGATATATATAAATGAAAGGAAACCAAGAATCATACATGGGAAGAGGGTGGGGGGTGAGATGGGTAAAGTTCATGCAATATTTGTGTTTTTGTTTTGTATTGATTTTATTTACTTAGCGTTTTTTTTTCTCTTGTTTTATTTTCTGATGTTTAAAATTGAAAATCATCATCCTTGTAAGGT
Organism: Tiaroga cobitis; assembly: GCA_030578255.1. NCBI lineage: Eukaryota > Metazoa > Chordata > Actinopteri > Cypriniformes > Leuciscidae > Tiaroga > Tiaroga cobitis. The sequence goes on from CM060599.1 coordinate 6,047,731, forward strand.
GTGTTTGTAGGGTTATACATGTGTATATTCCTTTTGTTAAATACGACTTTCAATGTATCAATGTAGATCCTTCCTACACACAATTAACATATTGTAAGAGCTTCTATAAAAAATAAAAATAAAAATAAAAAATATATATATATATATATATATATATAAAGTTATTAATTTAGTTCATGAACATATAAAAGCGCTCTGGAGAAAACAGTGATGTCCTCGCCCAGCTCAGTTCAGTTCTCATATAATGGTGTCAATGCAAGCAGATCAATAATATTGTTGAATATTAAGTGGGACGTGTTACATTGGTGCCGTGACCCTGAGGGGAGTGACGTTCAGGTGTGTGTGTGTGTGTGTTGGAGGCCAGCTAGAAAGAGCTATGCAGGTGAAACTTCAAGAGGCTTTCTACTAATGTTATATTAGAGTGAGAGGGTGACTGAGTGACAATATTTTCAAGGCATTGTCACGGGACACAGTTACCTTGTAATCCAGGTGTTCCAGGTCTTCCAGGTGGACCAGGCAGACCAGGCGGACCAACCATGACTATGAAATATAAAGGAAAACAATAACCTAATTCTGTGAGACATGCCTATGGTGTCTCCTGACAAAATGCTTTAACGGGAAAATGCTTTAAAATGTAAAATCTAAATGTTCTTGATATTTCCACATATTAAAGTTTACTCTGCAACTTTCACCTTAAATATTACTCAAATATGTGTTTCTGTTTTCCACCCTTATGAAACGGCAGGATTTGAAATCTCCCCATTCTTGATGTAACGATTTTCCCAAACACTTGTGCTGCTATTGAGGTGATACAGGTAAGGTTAGGACAGGTTTGGTAGTCTGGGTAGGGTTAAGGGGTAAGAGAAGGCCAACAGAGTCAGTATAGATGTAATTACAGAAATAAACTACAGCTGGGTGTGTTTTAAACATAAGTACAGTGTAAAAGCATGTATGTACACAATAAGTGCATTGTATCAAATGATTAATTTAAATGTTAGTACATACTGTAGTTGTTGAAGAGAGTAAATGTAAATAAAAGATCTGAAGATACATTTCATGACCCCCTTAACGATTGAAATCATGGCAGATTCTCAAAATAGTCCCTGGTCAACCAATAGGATTTCTATTGTGTGTATGCGTACCTCTCTGTGCACTAACGTTGAGTTGGTTTAGTTGAGTCCTCAGTTTCTCGAGAGTCCCATCGTTCCCACACAGATCGGACAGACACTCCTGTTAACACACACACACACCTTCTGCTCATATACTAGGATGTGTTTGTATGGCACAACATGAATGATGGTGTGAGGTGTGTGTATATACCTGATCTGAGCTGGAGCTGCCCAGCTTGAGTCCTTCAGAAGACTTGAGCTCCTCTGATCTGGCATCAGCTGATGTACAGTGAGTGTGAACCCAAGCCTCCAGAGTGAAGACTGCATACAGTACACACCACACAACGCAGATTAAATGATGAAACAACAGAAACCCGGTGATAGCTTACATGATGCTGTGAAATATTCATGTACAGTAGTCACAAAAAGTGATGGACACTTACTGTAAGGTGCAATCACATTCGATAAAAACGGTCAGTAATATATTGTTAATAGTGGAGCGATGTATGAAGCTCAGCTCACACAGAATTCACTTTCAAACCAAGCAGATTTCTATTGGTCAGTGCGATGAATTTAAGTGACCATCTTGAAAATCAGTGCAATCTGCATAGGGGATTTTTTTGCATGGATTCCCACTAGAGTGAGTTTTGCCCATGAAATATCGCCAAGCAATGGTAAATGTGACCGCACCTTAAGGCTACAACTTAAAATATACAAATTTCATTGCATTATACGACAAATTATTTTGTGACACCTGTAAAAGAATTAACTTTTCTCTTCACTACATTTCCTTTTCTGCATAATTTTTGCTCAATACGTTTTAATCAGCTTTTGTTTTGGTGATTACAGTATAAGTGCATTTTTTAAGTCAGAGTCACATCAGATAAACCACAGGTTATTTGTAATGCAATTACTTAAACCCTAAAACTTGCTTGGTTTCAAATCAATGCCGCTTGGTTTGACATTTTGTATATAATGCAAGGACATTTATAAAGTTATACTTTTTAAATGTGAATTTATTTATTTTATTTATTACCTTTATAGGCCAGGAAAGAGTTCATTGCAATCAGCAGCAGGAGAAACACTATGAGAACAGGAATACAGTGGCGCTTCTTCGCTGGTTTCTTCAGCGTTAGCTCTGTAAAAAGCAATGCAGATCTCTGGATTATACTACAGAAAACTGATTTTATAAGTCCATTATAAATGATATGATATGAGGGAAATGAAATTAGCGCTTTTTTAAATTTCAATACACAGCATTTCCATGACCAACAACAGTCAATCAATATTTTAAATATCAGACCACTGAATGTCTGAATGTCATAATTGATCAGAGTGAAACATCCCAGAAACACACAACATTTCGAAGCATGTTTGAATGTGAGCGGTGTCAGTCTGCCCTAGACTCACCGCTGTGCTGGAAGTCGTAGCGCTCGGCCTCATAGAGCTTCATGTTGTTTTCATAAAGAGGGTTTGCCTGGCTGAATACAGACGCCTGCCCTTCAACTGTGTCCACTTCTGTCTCCATCAGCCGTTCCACCACACACTGACCTCTACACAGCCTGGGTGACAGTTTAAAAAACAAAACCAGTGAAAAAAAATCACATATGCTGGCTCATCGAAACACAAGTCATCTGACAGAAGAGATGCAGCGGAAATTGTTCCAATGAGTTTGTCGAGAAAAAGGAAGTTGTGTTGTGTAGTGTTGTGTTGTGTTGGCTACAGTAGCAGGTTAAGCATAAACTTCCTTTGCTGAAGACTAGAGCAATGATGCTGACAATTCAGCTTTGATCACAGGAATAAATTACAGTTTACTTTATATATTAACATGAAAAACAGCTGTTTTAAATTAAATGAATTATATAAAGTCATCACATTATTCTAATATTATAATGTAATAGTGACTTTCAGCTTTCATCTGGGGTCAGGTTTAGGCCCAGAAGTCCAATCAATTGGACAAAATGTCCCTTTGGGTGCAAAAGAAAACTCTTTTTTTCTTTAAAAAAAAAAAAGTTTTAGCGTGGGGCGAGAGGGGATTGAGCTGTGGGAATGTTAAAGCTATGGTCAGTCAGTAGTACTTACCAATGGACATACAAACATTTATATAGATATAGACAGTTCTGTCCTCATTATAGAAAGCTAATTAAACATACATGTGTGTGTAACTCATAATCTAGAGCGCAAATAGAGACAAACTCATTTAGAGGTCGTTAGATTTGCGTGGTAAGACATCACTTCCCGTTATAAAAAGGAAGCCTCTAAAAGCAGCCGGCCTGAGCATCTCCACAAACTTAAAGAGTATAACCAAAGCAATCAAAGCTTCTTGTTTAGCACAGTAAATAAACAGACATCACCTGAAAGCATCAGGAATACAATTGTAAATGTACAATCTTTGACAGCGTTTTATGATTCAGCCTCAATTATCGCCCCTCAAGAAAAATAGCAGTGCTTTACAACTATAGGACAAAGGAGCTATAATAAACTTATCATTGCATCTTTAAACCAACAACATGTTTATACCCACTAAACTACTGAAAGAGTTGTTACCTGTAGCAGAAGAGCCTATTCTCAATATTATTAATTTGTCTTTACCTCAAGACCAATAAAGCTGACAGGAATGAAGCCTCTCATTAAGAAACCATAATTAGATCCAAATGAATAATTAGATCCAAATGAATTAGCAAATCACATTTCAAATCTTCCATTTATGTCTAAAATACTAGAAAAAGTTGTGTCCGCTCAATTGTAAAAAAAAAAAAAAAAAAATCAAGGAAAATGTTCAGTCTGGATTCAGGCCCCATCATAGCACAGACACTGCGCTCATTAAAACGACACATTAAGTACTTCTAGCTTCTGAACAAGGCAGTATCTCAATACTAGTTTTACTTGATCTTATTGCTGCGTTCGATATTATAGATCATAAAATACTCTTAGATCAACTACAGAATTATACTGGTATTCAGGGACAGGCCTTGAGGTGGTTTAGAGACCGTACCTATCAGACCGTTACCATTTTTTCCCTATTTAAACAGGGGAAACCGGCTCAGGTTGCACATGTAACCATGGTTCCCTGAGAGGGGAACGAGATGCTGCGTCGTATGACGACACTTCGGGGAATGCCTACAGTGTGACAGCGCCTGAAGCATGTGTGCAACTAGTCCAATCCTAAATGGTGCCGCGTCGCTCGTTGACGTGTGAAGCTACAAAGGGTGCCGGCAACACAACCGGGTCAGCTTCTGGTCGACTGAAGCAAACCGCTCCCAGGAATGAAGGAAGTATGACAGAGGCGCAGCGTCTCGTTCCCTTCTCAGGGAACCATGGTTACATGCATAACCTAAAACGTTCCCTTTTGAGGGAACTCGAGCTGCGTCATATGACGACACTTGGGGAATTAACCCTCTGGGGACTAAGCCCTTTTTGGTCCGTTTTCTCTATTTTTACATTTGGGCTTATAAACCATATGTAATGGAGATGGAATGTGTTTGGTATATATGGATTCAGAAGACCCTAAGCTAACATAAGCATGCATGTAATGTGTTTATAAAGGAAGTATGATTGAAAAATGTACAATAAACTAGATAATTTCCAAAACGGAAATGAGATTTTTGCCATTAATTTCTGAAAATCACACATCATACAACAATAGTGAACAGTTTTTGAACAAAAAATATATTTGTCAAAGCCTTTGCTTGACAGACATGTGTAATTGTTAAATAAAATGTGTGAAGAACAATAAAAAATTTTACTTTATTTACAAATAGTCCCAGGCGTTTTTCTTAGGAATGCTTAGAATTTTCTAAGCAATGCTTTCTCCTCGTCACTCTCCAGTAATTGTTCCAGAGCTTGTTCCACCGTAAATCGTTTACTGCTTGCCATCATAAAAGTGCTTAAACAATAAATAATGCTATAATTGTGTGTATATAAATATATATATATATTATAATTGTTCTGTCTCTCTCTCATATTTCTCTGATAATCCGCTCCGTAAGCCTCCGTTCGCTCTCTCTCCTTCTCTCCATTCAACGCTGTTTGCGTCATATCCATAACTATATAGTACCACCCCTTGCAAGGCTACAGAGTCCTCTGATTTGCTAGATACGTCATGGTTACCTTCCTCTGATTGGGTAAGAAAAATATTTCTCCATCGGCAATTTTTCCATTGGTTGTTGCTTGCGGAATCTGGCAAACAACATTGATTTCATTGGCCTTTTACATTGCGCAGCAAGGAAGTGTGTATATTTACAAGCCGGGTAAGTTATCCCTGTTTTCAGCGGAATCTGAGGAAGACGGTAAAAAAGACCGCACCTCTCTATCATTAATAGTTTTTAAGATATTTACACATTTGTAAAAGTATGCCATTTTGGGCGGTACCGCCCAATCCGTCCCCAGAGGGTTAAATACCACCATACCGAACAAAATTCGCCATGCTGACACTACTCTAGTGTGAAGCTGCTTAGGCACAACTCAGGGCACAAGCACTTGAGACCCCGGTGTCACCGGCAGGTCCAGGCTATAAAACGTCTCGGTTACGGATGTAACCCTCGTTCCCTGAATAGGGAACGGAGACGTTCCGTCGGATGACGACGAATGGGGGTTTCGCTTAGAAGCCTATCCACTTCGAGTAATACAAAACGAGCCAATGGCAAAGAAATGCCATGGGTCTGCAGAATTTGCATGGAGCAGCTCCGCCCCACCTCATGGGTATAAAGGGCGGAAATTCCAGCAAAGCAGTATGTTTCCTCGCTGAGGAGCCAAGACTGAGCTCAGGCGATCCCCGCGGTACAGCGGAAAGTGGCAGGAAGACGGAACGTCTCCTTTCCCTACTCAGTTCCCGTTCCCTAACCGAGACGTTCCCTTTCGTTGTCACTCCGAGTTCCGTCGGATGACGACGAATGGGGATACCAGTCTAATCACGCCACCTTCTCGGCTGTCCTCCAGTGCCCTGCGTAATCTGAGATCCCTGTCGTGAGACAGCACGGACGAAGGACTCCTATTAGCACAGGAATACCAAGGTACACTGGGGAGCATATCCCAAGGTTTTTAAGGGAATACGCAATTACTGCCAACCCAGAGGGGGGGGGGGGGGGGGGGGGGGACTTAGAGAATACACATATGACCCGAGGGATGCAAATGGGGAATCACTGGGGTGTCCAGCTGCAGGTGGAATATTTCAACCCCAGGGGTGGCAAGGTGGCTTGCCAAGGGAAAGACACATGCTCAAAGAGGCTTACAGTGGAAATACACATGTGGGGGTAGCTCAGAGGAGGTACCATGCACACAGAAGGCACCTAGCCGACGCGCAGGCAAAAGACACTGGCGCCAGCATCAGGAGTGCTGGAGGAACTCAGGGCTTTCGGGGAAGCTCACCTGAGGAGAATATCGCACGTATCCAGTCCGTGGAGTGGAATGGCGAGCAAGCGAAGACACCGAACGGGTACCATGTTAGCTTGAAAAAGACAGTACATGGGAGGAGACTGGCTCCACTCGGATATTGTAAAATCTGGCGAATGTGTTAGATGTCGCCCAGCCTGCAGCTCTGCAGATGTCTGTTAGCGAGGCGCCACGTGCTAGAGCCCAAGAGGACGCCACACTCCGGGTGGAGTGGGCAGTCACACCAAGGGGGCACGGTCGACCTTGCTGTTGGTAAGCCAAAGCAATGGTGTCCACTATCCAGTGAGACAACCTTTGCTTGGAGAGAGCCTTTCCCTTCAGTCTCCCACCATAACAGACAAAGAGCTGGTCTGAGGTCCTGAAACACTGCGTTCTGTCTACATAGATGTGGAGAGCACGTACTGGACAGAGCAGTGCCAAGGCTGGGTCTGCCTCCTCCGGGGGCAGCGCTTGCAGGTTCACCACCTGGTCCCGAAAGGGAGTGGTAGGAACCTTGGGCACATATCCAGGCCGGGGTCTCAGGATCACGTGAGAGTAAGCCGGCCCGAACTCCAGGCACGCTTCGTCAACGGAGAATGCGTGCAGGTCCCCTACCCTCTTAATGGAGGCCAATGCAGTCAGAAGCGCTGTCTTCATTGACAGGAAGTTAAGCTCAACCGACTGCAAAGGCTCAAAGGGAGCACTCCGCAGGGCAGTTAGCACCACTGCGTGGATCAGGTCGTGCTTCCCTACAGACTTACCTTCTATAAGGTCGTGCTGTGCGGCAATAGCGGCGACATAGACCTTGAGGGTGGAGGGAGACAGCCTTCGCTCCAACCCATCTTGAAGAAAGGAAAGCACAACACCAATCGAACATCTCCGCGGGTCTTCTCGGTGAGAAGAACACCAGCTGACGAAGAGGTTCCACTTCAACGCGTAGAGGTGTCTCGTAGACGAAGCTCTAGCGGAAGTGATGGTAGCCACCCCCGCTTGTGGTCCAGGAGCCACACGTGGAGGTTCTAAAGATCGGGACGAGGGTGCCATAGGGTGCCCCGTCCCTGAGAAAGGAGGTCCTTCCTCAGAGGAATCAGCCAAGGAGGTGCTGTCGCGAGGAGTACAAGTTCGGGGAACCAGGTCCTGGCGGGCCAGTAAGGCGCGACCAAAATGACCTGCTCCTCGTCCTCCCTGACCTTGCGCAGGGTCTGCGCAAGAAGGCTCACTGGGGGAAACGCATATTTGCGGCCCTGCGGCCAGCTGTGCGCCAGAGCATCCGTGCCGAGCGTGCCCTCGGTCAGGGAATAAAACTGGGCGCAATGGGTCGAGTCGTGAGAGGCAAACAGATCTATTTGTGCGTCCCCGAACTGGTCCCAAATCAGCTGAACCGACTGGGGATGGAGTCGCCATTCTCCGGGGAGGGGCTGAAGCCGTGAGAGCTCGTCGGCTGCACAGTTCAGAGCTCCGGGGATATAAATGGCACGAAGCGACCTCAGATGCTTCTGACTCCAGAGGAGGAGGTGGCGGGCGAGTCGCGACATACGGCGGGAGCGCAGACCACCCTGATGGTTGATGTACGCTACAGTCGCGGTATTGTCTGAACGGACAAGTACATGCTGGCCCCTGAGCACGGCTCGGAAGCGGCGCAGGGCGAGCTGTACAGCCAGCAACTCGAGGCAATTGACGTGCCATAAGCGGTGGGGTCCTGTCCAGGAGCCCGCGGCAGCACGTCCGTTGCACATGGCGCCCCAGCCCGTGGCAGAGGCATTTGTGGTTACAACAACATGCCGCGAAGCTCGTTCCAGAGGCACTCCGGCCCGTAAAAAACTGAGTTTCGACCACGGGGTGAAGGTCTGACGGCAGGTCGGAGTAACTGGTACTCGGAGGGTGCCGTGATGCCATGCCCACCTCGGGACTCGGTCGCGAAGCCACAGCTGAAGCGGTCTCATATGAAGCAATCCGAGCGGCGTTGCCACGGCTGCAGATGCCATATGCCCCAGGAGCCTCTGAAAAGGTTTCAGTGGAACCGCACTCTTGCCCTCGAACTGTCTCAGGCAAGTCAGCAGTGATTGTGCGTGCTCGCTCGTAAGCTGCGCGGACATGGCGACCGAGTCGATCTCCATACCGACAAAAGAGATCCTCTGCACGGGGCTGCCTCGACGATCTTCGTGAAGACGCGAGGAGACAGGGCTAGCCCGAAAGGGAGAACTGCGTACTGATATGCCTGCCCCTCGAAAGCAAACCGAAGAAACGGTCTGTGTCGAGGGAGAATGGAGACATGAAAGTAGGGGTCCTTCAGGTCAATAGCTGCAAACCAATCCTGGTGCCGCACACATTCGAAAACGCGTTTGGCGGTGAGCATCTTGAACGGCAGCCTGTGAAGGGAGCGGTTCAGCACGTGCAGATCCAGGATTGGCCGTAACCCACCAGTTTTCTTGGGGACAATGAAGTACGGGCTGTAGAAGCCGGACCTCATTTCGGCTGGAGGGACAGTCTCGATCGCACCCTTCGCCAGCAAGGTAGCAACCTCCGCTCTCATGATAGGGGCATTGCCACCGACCATAGTGGAGCGGACTCCCCTGAAGCGGGGAGGAGACCGCGTGAACTGAATCGCGTAGCCGAGCCTGACTGTTCGAGCGACCCAGCAGCACAGGTTGGGAAGCTCTTGCCAAGCTCCCAACGACTGTACCAGCGGGATCAAACGAACTACAGACTTCCCACCGGTGGTGCAGCGAGGCGGAATGACTGGCCCAGACGTGGACGGCATAGCGGCCCGGTGTGGGGGCACAGTCATTGACCGCGTCCTGACAGAGCAGACCAGGGAAGGACGAACGTTCTACGGGGGTCTGCTCTGCCAGGGATCTGGGGTCAGAGGAGGATGAGAGTGGTACGGTCCGGGGACAGCGCGCACTGTCATCCGGCTCTGGGACAGAGAAGGACGAGGGGTGCACGGCCCGGGGGCGGCGCACCGTGTCGTCCGAGAACTCTGTGTGCTCAGGGATAATTGTGTCACTTCTTTCTTTAACCACATTAGGGTGCTGCCCACCCGTGGGTGAGCAGCAGTGGAACAAAAGATTCTCCCTCGGCCCTCCACCGGGGGAAGGAGTGGTCCTGCTACCATCTCCTGAGAAGTGCACATCATCCCTGAGCAGCCCGTCTCAGGAGCGCCGCTTGGCCCGGCGTTTAGCGGGGGGCGGGGTAGGAGAGGGCTGGGGCGCCTTCTTGCGGCTTCCTCCACGACCGGGCCCAGGTGAAGGCTGCTGCTTGGGCCGGGCGGGAGGGGCGGGAGCCGCAGAAGGGCGCCCTCGGCGGCGAACAGACTGAGTATTCTGCCCGGTCGGCTGGGTGGAGGCAGCAGCGGGCCGTCGGGGCAGAATGCGCTTAATCGCCTCAGTCTGTTTCTGTGCAGTCGAGAACTGTTGGGCGAAGTCCTCGACTGCTCCGCCGAAGAGGCCGTCTTGTGATATGGGGGTGTCGAGCAGCCGAGACCGCTCGTCATCCCGCATATCAGCAAGATTCAGCCACAGGTGTCTCTCCTGGACCACGGCTGTGGACATCACCAAACCCAGGGAGCGTGCGGTCACCTTCGTCGCTCGGAGAGCAAGGTCGGTGGCGGCGCGCAGCTCATTGAAGAGCCCTGGGTCTGTCCTAACCTCGTGCATGTCCCTGAGCATCTGGGCCTGGTAGACCTGCAGAATGGCCATGGCATGCAAAGAGGTGGCTGCCTGTCCCGCCGCTCTGTAGGACTTCTCCACAAGCGTAGACGAGTACCTACAGGCTTTGGATGGGTGCTTAGGCTCACCACGAGAAGAAGCGCTCTGAGGACACAGTTGCATCGCAACAGAGCGTTCAACCGGGGGGAGCCCAGTGTACCCACGGGCAGCCGCCTCATCGAGGGGAGGAAAGGCGGATGAGACCAACGAGCGGTCACGGGAAGAGCTGGGGGTCTTCCAGGACTTCGAGATCTCATCATGCACGTCCGGGAAGAAAGGTATTGGGGTTTGACGCGGACGTGGGTCCGCGGCCCTACCCAAGTACCAATCATCCAGCCGCGAGCGCTCGGGACAGGGTGGAGGGGACCACTCTAACCCGATGCTCGCGGCGGCTCGGGCAAGCATGGCCGTCATCTCCGAATCCGACTCAGGCACAACCGTATGCACACCGGCAGGTGGCAGCTGCGCTGAGTCTTCACTTCCAGAAGATTCAGACCCACCTTGTGATGCTGCGATAGACATCGCGTCCTCCTCTGGAGCGCCAAAGGAAACTCGCGGGGCATCCGAAGATGGTCCCGCGGGAATCCCCTGAACACTCGCGGGTTGCAACATTGGAGAGGGTGCGGCTGGGCACGGACTGATAGTCGGCGCTTTGTTCCAAACCGTCACCCTCAGATCACCCTGGCCACCAGCCGAAGTACCAGCTCTATTTCTAGAACCAGTAGAACGGGGGGTGGATGAGGGGACTCTCACTCTTGCGAGATCACTGAGTCTCGACCGTAATGTTGCGATGGTCATGTTCCCACAGAGAGAACATGAGTCATCCACGAGCGCTGCTCTAGCGTGATCAATGCCCAAACACACTATGCAACGCTCGTGCCCATCAGAGATGTCAACGAGTCTACCGCAACCAGAAGTGCACGGGCGATGCATCTTTAAAAAGACGTGCCACGTGCAAGCTCTTTTGTGAGAGGAAAGAAACTCTGACTGTGTTAAAGCGCCCGGGGAGACACACACTCGCTGTCGAATCACAGACAGATAGGCAGGAAGCGCTCGCTCGCCGGAGATCGCCGTCACACCAACACCAGAGAATCTCGCTCGTCTGTAGAACTGACAATATCAGGAATGGCTTGTGGAACGAAGGATGAACTTGGCTCCGAAGCGAAAACATACTGCTTTGCTGGAATTTCCGCCCTTTATACCCACGAGGTGGGGCGGAGCTGCTCCATGCAAATTCTGCAGACCCATGGCATTTCTTTGCCATTGGCTCGTTTTGTATTACTCGAAGTGGATAGGCTTCTAAGCAAAACCCCCATTCGTCGTCATCCGACGGAACTCGGAGTGACAACGAAAGGGAACCTCATAAATGACCCCGACGCATCAGATGCTTCTTGGAGGGATGCACCCGATAGTAAGGCTTTATAAGATGCCATACTCCATATAGAATAAGCTCTGATTAGAAGAGGCGAAGGTGCGCGGTCTTACCCGAATTAGATCAAAACGAATGAGCAAATTACAGACCTATTACAAATCTTCAAAAAAGGTACGCAGTCTGCCTTCACCCTCCTAATCAGAGAACAGTCCACATGAATCATAGAAACCTCATAAGTCGTTGAAAACAACTTCCACAATCCACCTACTTGCAGTTTGTTTGGTAGCCGGGCAGTCCTTATTAGTCCTCTTGTTTCGCCGACACATGGGGAGGAGGATGAAAGGCTTGGGGGACTATGGACTGGGCCACATTAGTGGGTACTTTAGGTACGTAACCCGGCCTTAGGTGAATAATAGCTTTCACCCCAACTGGAGCAAATTCCAGACAGGAGGGAGCAACTGACAAAGCTTGTAAGTCTCCTACTCTTTTGAGTGATGTGATCACCAGCAAGAATGCCTTATTTCGTATGATGGATTTGTCACATGGCAAAGCCAAGGGCTTTAGCGGTGCCAAGGACAACCCTTCTAGAACCATGGTTAGATCCCACGATGAAACTCTAACCTGAGCCGTAGGCCTCATCCTCAGGGGTCCAACAGTCGCAAGGTGGTGACAACATAGTCACAAGGCTGCCACAAACACCTCAAGTGTGGATGGGGAAAGAGAAAGAGAACAGGGCTATAAGAAGAAGACGGACCCTATCCTGGCGAACTCTTTCTAGAACTCCCGGGAGCAGAGGGATCAGGGGAAATGTGTACAGCCGAAGCCTCGGCCACAGCTATACCATGGCGTCCAGCCCCAACGGAGCTGGATGTGTCAGGGAGAACCAAGAGGGGACAATGTTCTCATTAGAGACGCAAAGAGGTCCATGTCCGCCTGGCCAAACTTTCTCCAAATCAGCTGCACTGACTCACGGTACAGTATCCATGCTTCCCCAAGGATCCACCACCTAACGGTGCATGGAGCCATGGGCGCCGGAACCATTGTATATGGGCGGGACAAGACGCACACTTTTTAAGACCAATGATATCGGACCCACTCACTTTTACCGTCTCTACTCCAGCGCATGTGTCTGTTTGCTTTTCAGAGCGCCGTCAGTCAAATCCACTCCACTTGAGGAATGATTAATAAACTACACTCCATTTCCGCTGAATCGCTACATTATATTTCTCGACGAGCCGCGACTGACGGAAATAACTGCCCTTGTACCCTTCAGTCAAATATTGCGTTGCAAACATCAATAACAGCTTTAAGTTGTCAATGCTGGCAAATGCCCATGGTATCAGCAGCGGGATGATCCACGGAGAGCTGTACATTTAATGCATACCGTGAAGCGGAGTTTAGTTTACTTTCCCTGAATACATGAAATGGCATTTACTCCAGTAACATTTTTCTGGGGGAGGACACACACACTTTTTTTTTTGCTCCTTACGCCAATTCATGGAGCTCAGCTATGGCCGCCACGCACACCTTAAAGGGGGTTGCACATCGGACGAGAAGCGCAGCGCCGATTTTACAACATTAGCCTGTTTAAAAGCTGTATATGTATTACCATTCTTTAATTTTCATTTGTTAGTATTCTACAGACAATTTCTTGGACTCCTGTAAATTTTTTTGTGAAGGTGTTACAGTTTTAAATGACTGCTTTATACCTTGATTATATTTGTTGAGTAATGTCTGATGAGGTTTTATGTGCCATGAACAATGAATTGTCTCGTCTCACACCTGCTGCTGTGAGATGATGTAATACATTTCAACTAATTCTCTTGTAAAATAAGGTTAAATAAAATTAAATATATGTAAAATCTGCATATCTAAGCCAGTTTCTTTAAGATATTTAGTTTTTGCCCACAATACTGTCATTGGGGCATACGGTATACCCCGGGGATCCTTTTAATAAGGTACAATTTTGTGCTTTCATTGCAGTATGCACAGTTGTTCCTTGGGGTACAAAATTGCCCCTTAAATGGTACAAAGTTACTTGTACCCTAAAAGATACAGTTTTGTACTTTTTTTCTGTCAGTGTAGAGATACGTCAGCTCCAGTCCGGTCAAGCCTCTAATGTAGACTTCAGATGACGCCAACACCTGAGAAGAGAAGACTCGAGAGGACTTCATTTTCTATACATCTTAATCATTTGTTAACAACGTGTATTCATTACTTCAATGAGCTCATTGTTTCTTACTTAAATTAATACATTGTTTAAATTAATACATTGTTAGCTAACTGTGTGATTTGTTATGAATGATGTATTATGTACATTTCTGAAATACATTACTTGGACACCGTCACCTCTGATAACAGATCACTGTAATTGTAATGTATACACACTGCTTTGATATATGTATTGGTAAAATCGCTATAAATTAATCAATTAAACGTGAATTGAATTGTGTGTGTGTATGAGTGTGGTTGTTTATATGATTTATGAGGACACTAGTTAAAACATTACACCTATGGAATGTTCCCATAATGACCGATGCACAGTGCACCAACATGTGTGTGTGTGTGTGTGCAAATAGTTGTGTATTCAAAGTTGATGTGCATATGCCTTTGTCCTCAAACAGTCACTTCTCGCTCAGAGAGTGTGTGTTCCTGTCGGTGTGTAAACTGGTTGGAGATCAGGCCATCTGTTTAGACAGAAAGCTTTGACCAGAACCGCAGTGCCGCCCCTGACCTCAGATCAGCTCTAAACAGCCCTCGCTGCTCACACTTAACCCGCGCTGACAGAATGACCTTGTTTACTGTACTCAGTGTTTTGTTTGTTTGTTTGTTTGATGACCACACCACTCAGTTGCTGATGTCTGTGTTGTAGGGTGATTGATGACCTTGGGTGACCCTGTCAGTGTGTGTCAGACGTCTCTACTCTCTGTGGGTGCGTGTCCTCTCTACACAGAGACGCTTATATCCGTCACCGTACAATACAGTCAGGGTGTTTAGATTTTATTTACACATTGTGTCTGTGTTAATTTGCATTTGGGTTTTAAAGCAGCATCATGTCCATAAAATCTGGTAAACTCTTTACCTCATTCTTTTTCAGTCAACCCCAGTGTCATAACTTTGTTTTAAGAAGTGTGTGAGGGGTGGGGTTGCTAATACAATGGAATATCAGTTATATGTTACATGTAGAGTAATTATACAGATATCCAGAAATAAGTTTCAATAGTACATTGAGTTTAACTTATAGAACTCATGTTTAATGAGTTTCATACAATATATCGTTAGTGCCAAGATTTTTCACGTGAACAAATACATAGATCCGCAAAGTTTGTTTACTCTGGTCTAGTGGTAGTGGTTTTGTGAAGTGTATCAGAGGTTCTGGGTTTTTATCCACCCTCGTATTGTTTTTTTCCTTATCAAAATGACCCAACCCGTCCCACCCGGAAATGATCACCCGCCTATGGTCAACTCACCAAAACACCTTCCTTATTTTCATTGATATGTTCATGAAATTTGAGCATTTCATTCTTTCCATTATAACATTATATTCCATCCATTACAGACAGCAAGGATACATGTGAATGTCATTTTTAATATTATGAATATATACGTTTTTATGTCTAGACTTGGTTTTCCAAAAACATGATGGGTACAATAAAATAAACCAATTAAAAATAAAGGGTTTTCAAAAGCCATATATTCCTTTCAATGATCAGTTCTTAAAAGATAACCTAAAGAAACTTTAATAATCTTTCATAACCTAAAAAATCATTTTCCACTGTAAAAAACATTTTGTGGAATGAAAATGGATGTATTTTTGTGAAACATTTTTGTTGTCTGTGCCGTATTTTTTTCAGTAAAATTCAAGAATTATTATCAGTTATATAGCTACATTATCCAGTTATATATTATTACAAAATCACAAACTTGTATTTTTCTGCATTTTATTTTTGAGGTTTTACTGTTATTGAGTAAACAATCTATTTCAGAAATTGCATAAATAACTGTGCAAAATGTGCAAACATGAAATGTTAGTGATACAACGTCCTGTATAGAATATTTGGTTTCCAAATACTTGAAATCCATAGCAAAAATAGCACTGTGTGTTATTTTTATGCAGTGTAATGTCTTTTTTTAGACAAACATTTGTACTTTTTTCAAAAGCAGTATATTCACTAACATAAAAAAATAAGCATCATGCAATAACTAACAGAAACTATGCAGGGGTTATTTAGAAGTATTAGACGTATTTGTTTGTTATTTGCTTAGGATTTGTCTGCATTTATTGGGTAAATAAGCATCACACACCTGGAGAAAATACTGATTGCCTAGAAGATTAAAAGCTCAATCATGTTCAGATACACATTGTGCTTTTCACACACACGAGTGTCCTTCACATCACAGTCTCACCATTTAAAAGAAACTAAGAAACTAAGTATCACTATCACCTCACATGGATGGGACAGTTCGATCTTCATATTTAGTTGTTACTGTGATTAAGGAAGGAACAACAACTTGATAAGCACAAATAAACATAGTGCTGATACAACACAATCTTGCAGGAAGTGGAGTTCGATGCGCACTCGTTTGTCTTAGATGCTGAAACACAGGGATTTCTCTTCCTCATTGAGGATAGAGGAGGTAACGTGAGGACGAGAGGTGCTTTTAGGGAAGACCACCTCACTCTACTTCTGCTTTTTCAGGAGAATCTCACACAGTGCAGTGTGGTGAAACACACACAAGTATGTTTCCACAGTTGCCGGCATATTTAGGGGTTACTGTAAGTTCAAATTCAATTATGGACAGTGGTTCCACACAACCAACTTAGGTTTAATTAGCATTAAAGATTTATTTAAAATCAATACAAAATTCTTGCGTTGTGACAAAACAAATGACTGAGAAAGAATCTATGTAAAATAGTTACGTCGAACCAACTCAACTCAATCACTTCGCTGTAACTTAAACTGGTTTTGTTTTCTAAACACGTTTCGATCTATTAAAATTCTCCAAATATTTTTCACTGAAACAACTTATAGTTTAGTCCTATTATTTACTTAACATCAAACTTAATATAACTTTTATTTACACGTGTGATGTTCAGTGTTGGCAGTCAATTTGATGATTGTGATAAATTTCTCGAATTAGTTAAAACATTTACACCAACTATATCGGATCAATTTAAGTTGGCTTGCGAACGTCCCATTACTAAAGTGGAAATTTCAGAGGCTGTCAGTTCAATGAAAAGAGGTAAATCGCCAGGGAATGATGGGCTTTCAGTCGAATTTTATTTGCATTTTTGGGGAATTATTGAAAATCCTCTATTTGATTTATTTAAAGAATGTATCTTAAAAGAGGAAATGTCTGCGAGCATGAAGCAAGGTTTAATATGTCTTCTCCCTAAAACTGATAAAGATCATTTAATTATAGAAAATTGGAGACCTATCATACTCTTAAATATTGACTTCAAAATTCTATCGTTAATTTTTGCTAAACGGTTAAAAAGAAGTCTTCATGAGATAATAAGTGAAACACAAACAGGTTTTATGTCTAAACGTCACATTAGCTCCAATATAAGACTTGTTCTCGACCTGCTGGATTATTCTGATAACATCAATACTGATGCAATGATAGAATTTCTTGATTTTTATAAAGCATTTGATACTGTAGAACATTATTTTTTATTTAAAGCACTTCAGATTTTTGATTTCGGACAGAAAATGATATCTGTAGTTAAAATGCTTTATAAAAATATTGATAGCTCTGTAATATTATATCCAAACACCACTAAAAGATTTCCTGTACTGAGATCAGTTCGCCAGGGCTGCCCTATTTCACCGTTTTTGTTCCTGCTGGTGGTTGAATTATTGTCATTACATATTAAACACAGTCCTATTATTAAAGGATTGTCTATTTTCGGTAAGGAAATCAGAGTAACTCAATTAGCGGATGATACAGCTCTCTTTTTGAGTGACAAACATCAGATTAATAATGCTATAACTTTAATTGACCAATTCTCTGTTGCTTCAGGTTTAAAGCTCAACAAATCTAAATGTGAAATCTTATGTCTTTATCAGACTGATGAGGAAAAAATGTTTAACTTGCCTGTTAAGAAATGTGTAAAATATTTAGGTATTCATATCTGCAAGGATCACAAGGAACGCCAACAACTAAATTTCTCACCTAATTGAAAAAAACTAAAACAATTCTAAATTTATGGCTTCAAAGAGATATTTCAATTTTAGGAAGGATTCTTTTGACTAAAGCAGAAGGGATTTCAAGATTTGTCTATCCTGCTCTCTCTCTTAATGTCCATGATTCAATATGTAAAGATATAAATACCATATTTACTAATTTTGTGTGGAAAAACAGACACCATCATTTAAAAAAAGCGGTGCTCTCTGGTTCTAAGGATGAAGGTGGATTTGAACTTTTGGATTTCTGTGACTTAAATTATACCTTTAAGGTGAAATGGTTGAAGGAATGTTTAAGAGCACCTGAGTCCTTATGGTACTTTATCCCCAACAGTATTTTTAATAATGTAGGAGGCCTAAAATTTATATTGAAATGTGACTATAATATTACAAGATTGCCGCTAAAACTATCTCAATTTTATCAACAAGCTCTTTTGGCTTGGAAGCTGTGTCATTCTCACAACTTCTCTCCACATAAGTCCATCATTTGGAATAATGAATGCATCACTAAAGGGAACAAGTCACTCTATTTGCAGAAATGGGTCGATAGAGATATCATCTTTTTAAAAGACCTTTTTGATGGTAATAATCAATTACTTAACTATGACTCCTTTCTCAGGGAGAAGGCATTCCCAATAACGTTTAAAGAATATAATTTGATTTTTAAGTCTACCTAATGGCATATTAGAACTAATGAAAAGTTATAATAAACAAAACGATATTCCTGGTGTTAATTTGACTCTTTATGTAAATGGTATGGATATTATGAGTAGCAATTGTACTAATAAACATATCAGAAAATGCTTTTTGAATGCAAAGAAAACAAAACCTCGTGGGAAATTTTTCTGGAATTCTCTTTTTTATGAGATTAATTGGCATGGGGCATGGCTTGTTCCTGTCACGAACTGCTCCGAGACTTGGGGGTGAAGATCCAAATGCAGCTTTATATAGAATAGTCGTACAGGCAGGGTCAAGAATCAGCAAACAGGACAATGGAGAATACACAGAGAGAATCCAAGAAACAGGCAGAGGTCAGGGCAGGCAGCAAGAATCAGAGTGCAAGAACAATCCAAAGTCAAAAACAGAAAAACAAACACGGGAAACCGCTCGGAAATGCAGACACACAGTACAACAAGACTTCGCGGTGAGTGAATGAATGAACATGGTATAAATAGACTGAGACTAGCAGGATGACAAGACACAGGTGAATACAATCAGTGATAATGAGGTACAGGTGAATGTGATCAGTGATGATGAGTCCAGGCAGTGAGTATGGGAAATGTAGTTTGTGAGGAAGTGATCATAGTCTATTGTGGAGTGCCCTCTGGTGGCTCTCGAGGGCACTCCAGCTGGTGATCGTTACATAGTCCCCCCCCAATGAGCGGCTTCCAGACGCTCCAAAACTGTCCAGGTGGGTGGTGGCATGGAGGCGGATCCGGGGGCGGGATGGAGGGCCAGGTCCGTGGAGTAGAAGAGGACCTGGAGACTGCGACAGGACGGAAGGCCAGGGCGGAGCAGACAGTCCATCGGGCGGCCAGGGCGGAGCAGACAGTCCATCGGGCGGCCAGGGCGGAGCAGACAGTCCATCGGGCGGCCAGGGCGGAGCAGACAGTCCATCGGGCGGCCAGGGCGGAGCAGACAGTCCATCGGGCGGCCAGGGCGGAGCAGACAGTCCATCGGGCGGCCAGGGCGGAGCAGACAGTCCATCGGGCGGCCAGGGCGGAGCAGACAGTCCATTGGGCGGCCAGGGTGGAGCAGACAGTCCATCGGGCGGCCAGGGCGGAGCAGACAGTCCATCGGGCGGCCAGGGCGGAGCAGACAGTCCATCGGGCGGCCAGGGCGGTGAAGACCCTTCGGTCGGCCACGGTGGTGAAGACCCTTCGGGCGGCCACGGCGCAGGAACAGGCACCGGCTCAGGAACAGACACCGGCTCAGGAACTGGGACAGGAACAGACTCTGGCTCAGGAACAGACTCTGGCTCTGGAACAGGAACAGACTCGGGAACAGGAACAGACTCGGGCTCGGAGGCGGCCATCTTGTCCGTAGACGCTGGCTCGGAGGAAGTGACGTGAACAGTTTCTGGATCAGCAGAAATGATGTGAACAGTCTCTTGTTCGGCCATCTTGTCCATAGACACTGGCTCGGAGGAAGTGATATGAACAGTCTCTGGTTCGGCCATCGGCTCGGCAGAAGTGACGTGAAGCGTCTCTGGCTCGGCAGAATTGACGTGAAGCGTCTCTGGCTCGGCAGAATTGGCGTGAAGCGTCTCTGGCTCGGCAGAAGTGGCGTGAAGCGTCTCTGGCTCGGCAGAAGTGGCGTGAAGCTCAGTCTCTGGCTCGGCAGAAGTGACGTGAAGCTCAGTCTCTGGCTCGGCAGAAGTGACGTGAAGCTCAGTCTCTGGATCGGCAGAAGTGACGTGAAGCTCAGTCTCTGGATCGGCAGAAGTGACGTGAAGCTCAGTCTCTGGATCGGCAGAAGTGACGTGAAGCTCAGTCTCTGGATCGGCAGAAGTGACGTGAAGCTCAGTCTCTGGATCGGCAGGCGTGACGGTAACAGCAGCCTCTTGCTCGGCAGGCGTGACGTGAACAGCAGCCTCTTGCTCGGCAGGCGTGACGTGAACAGCAGCCTCTTGCTCGGCAGGCGTGACGTGAACAGCAGCCTCTTGCTCGGCAGGCGTGACGTGAACAGCAGCCTCTTGCTCGGCAGGCGTGACGTGAACAGCAGCCTCTTGCTCGGCAGGCGTGACGTGAACAGCAGCCTCTTGCTCGGCAGGCGTGACGTGAACAGCAGCCTCTTGCTCGGCAGGCGTGACGTGAACAGCAGCCTCTTGCTGGACGGTCTCTGGCTGGACGGTCTCTGGCTGGACGGTCTCTGGCTGGACGGTCTCTGGCTGGACGGTCTCTGGCTGGACGGTCTCTGGCTGGACGGTCTCTGGCTGGACGGTCTCTGGCTGGACGGTCTCTGGCTGGACGGTCTCTGGCTGGACGGTCTCTGGCTGGACGGTCTCTGGCTGGACGGTCTCTGGCTGGACGGTCTCTGGCTGGACGGTCTCTGGCTGGACGGTCTCTGGCTGGACGGTCTCTGGCTGGACGGTCTCTGGCTGGACGGTCTCTGGCTGGACGGTCTCTGGCTGGACGGTCTCTGGCTGGACGGTCTCTGGCTGGACGGTCTCTGGCTGGACGGTCTCTGGCTGGACGGTCTCTGGCTGGACGGTCTCTGGCTGGACGGTCTCTGGCTGGACGGTCTCTGGCTGGACGGTCTCTGGCTGGACGGTCTCTGGCTGGACGGTCTCTGGCTGGACGGTCTCTGGCTGGACGGTCTCTGGCTGGACGGTCTCTGGCTGGACGGTCTCTGGCTGGACGGTCTCTGGCTGGACGGTCTCTGGCTGGACGGTCTCTGGCTGGACGGTCTCTGGCTGGACGGTCTCTGGCTGGACGGTCTCTGGCTGGACGGTCTCTGGCTGGACGGTCTCTGGCTGGACGGTCTCTGGCTGGACGGTCTCTGGCTGGACGGTCTCTGGCTGGACGGTCTCTGGCTGGACGGTCTCTGGCTGGACGGTCTCTGGCTGGACGGTCTCTGGCTGGACGGTCTCTGGCTGGACGGTCTCTGGCTGGACGGTCTCTGGCTGGACGGTCTCTGGCTGGACGGTCTCTGGCTGGACGGTCTCTGGCTGGACGGTCTCTGGCTGGACGGTCTCTGGCTGGACGGTCTCTGGCTGGACGGTCTCTGGCTGGACGGTCTCTGGCTGGACGGTCTCTGGCTGGACGGTCTCTGGCTGGACGGTCTCTGGCTGGACGGTCTCTGGCTGGACGGTCTCTGGCTGGACGGTCTCTGGCTGGACGGTCTCTGGCTGGACGGTCTCTGGCTGGACGGTCTCTGGCTGGACGGTCTCTGGCTGGACGGTCTCTGGCTGGACGGTCTCTGGCTGGACGGTCTCTGGCTGGACGGTCTCTGGCTGGACGGTCTCTGGCTGGGCGGTCTCTGGCTGGGCGGTCTCTGGCTGGGCGGTCTCTGGCTGGGCGGTCTCTGGCTGGGCGGTCTCTGGCTGGGCGGTCTCTGGCTGGGCGGTCTCTGGCTGGGCGGTCTCTGGCTGGGCGGTCTCTGGCTGGGCGGTCTCTGGCTGGGCGGTCTCTGGCTGGGCGGTCTCTGGCTGGGCGGTCTCTGGCTGGACGGTCTCTGGCTGGACGGTCTCTGGCTGGGCGGTCTCTGGCTGGGCGGTCTCTGGCTGGGCGGTCTCTGGCTGGGCGGTCTCTGGCTGGGCGGTCTCTGGCTGGGCGGTCTCTGGCTGGGCGGTCTCTGGCTGGGCGGTCTCTGGCTGGGCGGTCTCTGGCTGGGCGGTCTCTGGCTGGGCGGTCTCTGGCTGGGCGGTCTCTGGCTGGGCGGTCTCTGGCTGGACGGTCTCTGGCTGGACGGTCTCTGGCTGGACGGTCTCTGGCTGGACGGTCTCTGGCTGGACGGTCTCTGGCTGGACGGTCTCTGGCTGGACGGTCTCTGGCTGGACGGTCTCTGGCTGGACAGTCTCTGGCTGGGCAGGTACTGTGGGGTTGTAGGGCTCCTTGTCCGCTAAACCCACAGTAAAGGTTGAACCGCACAGTAACAGGGCCAAATCAATATAAAATTCCAAAGTCCATTGAGGATTGTGCAGTGGCATGGCTGACCCGAGTGGCTCAGATAGTCCCCCTCTAAAGAAAATCATGAGGCACAACGAATCCATTGGAGTTACATTTGAAAGTTCAATAAAGTCTCTCACGTAATCCTCAATGGGCCGGTCTCCCTGACGGAGGCGCATAATTTGTGCTACCGGATTCATTTTTGATGCTGCTGGATCTGAAGTGGCGAAGTCTTCTGTCACGAACTGCTCCGAGATTTGGGGGTGAAGATCCAAATGCAGCTTTATATAGAATAGTCGTACAGGCAGGGTCAAGAATCAGCAAACAGGACAATGGAGAATACACAGAGAGAATCCAAGAAACAGGCAGAGGTCAGGGCAGGCAGCAAGAATCAGAGTGCAAGAACAATCCAAAGTCAAAAACAGAAAAACAAACACGGGAAACCGCTCAGAAATGCAGACACACAGTACAACAAGACTTCACGGTGAGTGAATGAATGAACATGGTATAAATAGACTGAGACTAGCAGGATGACAAGACACAGGTGAATACAATCAGTGATAATGAGGTACAGGTGAATGT
Source organism: Tiaroga cobitis (assembly GCA_030578255.1). NCBI lineage: Eukaryota > Metazoa > Chordata > Actinopteri > Cypriniformes > Leuciscidae > Tiaroga > Tiaroga cobitis. The sequence continues at coordinate 6,070,669 of CM060599.1, forward strand.
GATCAGTGATGATGAGTCCAGGCAGTGAGTATGGGAAATGTAGTTTGTGAGGAAGTGATCATAGTCTATTGTGGAGTGCCCTCTGGTGGCTCTCGAGGGCACTCCAGCTGGTGATCGTTACAGTTCCTTTTAGATTTTGTATCACAAACAAAGTTAGGGAATTACATTTGAAAATATTACACACTATATATCCAACAAACTTGCTTATTTCAAAATTTAAACCTGTTGACAATCTTTGCAGTTTTTGTAAGACAGAACAAGAATCGTTACCTCATCTCTTTTATGGTTGTTCATTCTGCATTACATTTTGGAAAAATGTTGAAAGTTACTTGTCAATTAAAACAAATAATACAATAACACTTGAAGGGAAACAGATTATTACATATTATGATTGTAGAGATAGAGGTTTATGTAATATTATAAATCTTTTTATTTTACTAGGTAAATTCCATATTCATAAAGCTAAATTCTCCAAGTCAAGGCCATGTTTTAAATTTTTCCAAATTGAAACCGATATATATTTTGAGTCTCTGAAACGGGTTAAAAATAAAAAAGCTATGTCAATAACTGAAATATACTCTAAAATGTTCAATTGAAAATTAGAAAAATATCTTTCCTTTTAAAGATAATGAAGTTTATAAGTCTGTCTATTTAAGATATGTATTAGGATATTATTATTATTTTTTTATTATTATTTTCTTGTTTAAACTTTATTTTGATGTTATTTTTGCTGTATAATATTTGTTTACGAACTGTGATGCTTGTATGTTTGTAACTTGAATTCTATTAAAAAAAAAAAAAAGAAAAAAAAAAAGAATTCAAATTCAAAAAACGCGCCTTCAAGAAGCTTTATGACATGTTTTATGGCCGTGATATCAAACGCTCATTGGCTCTCGTCTGCCTCGTGACAGATTGCGACATGCCGTGTTTCAGTCGGTGTAGTACATTTGAAATGGAGAAGCGCGCGCGCCTTCAGAGAGCGAACCGAAATCGGGTTAACATTTTCATGGATTAACGTTAATAACTTAAATTCTGATCTGTACCTCATACACAACTACTATAATACTGCCAGAGAGGACTGCGACTGCAACGCATCATCACGTGAACGACTTTTGGTAATGTTAACGTTACCGGTTTTGACATTTTCGCAATAAATAAATTATTGTGAAATGTATAGGCCTACTTGTCTGTCTGTTATGTTTTTTTTTTCTTCATAATTGTGTTAGCCTACGTATTTTTAAGGAATGGTTATGGGTAGGTTTAGGGGTAGGAGTAGGATTAGTGGCTCAAAATATTCTTTAATGCTATATTGATAATAAAACTGCCATTTACCTAGCTACACATCTCTGTCCATTACGTGTTATCCTTTTTATATTCTGTATAAAATGGATATGTTTAGGTTTTGGGAGTAGGATTAAGGGATCTTGTTACATTTATCTTTAAAAGTGAAAGTATACAGATATCTTTAGGATATAAAATATACGTAAATAGTTAACGTTTTGTAGCTGTAAAAACGTAATAATGTTAGTTTAAATGTTGCAAATACGTCAATATTATACGTTTCTATATATCCAAACGTACAAAAACGTACGTTTTCTATCTTTGAAAATAACGTATTAATACCTACGTATTAACAATGAGACCAGGCTACTGTATTAGGTTAAGGACCAACGTAATAGCACTGCTTATATGTTGGCATGTAACGTAATTGCGATTTGCAAAATAGTTTCCTCAGAACGTATTTCATGTGATACAGGGTTGGCTAAAAAATGCTTAAAATAACACTTTATTTCAACGTTTACTCTCCTAATTCAGCCCCTTTGCAAAGCATGATGGGAAGTGAAGTCCTGTTTGATTGAGTGCTGCATATGTTGCTTCAGTGAAAAATATTTGGAGAGTTTTTACTAGACTGAAACATGTTCAGAAAACATAACCAGTTTAAGTTACAGTGAAGTGATTGAATTGAGTTGGTTGGACTATTTAAGATTCTTCCTCAGTCGTTTGTTTCGTCTCAACACAAGGATTTTGCATTGATTAAAAACAAACCTTTAATGTTAATTAAAACTAAGTTGGTTGTGTGGAACCACTGTCCATCATTGAATTGAGTTGAGCATTTTTTTTGAGTGCATGGTTAGGTTACTTGATTTAAACATGTTATATCAAAATGAAAATATCAAGTCAAGTCAAAGAGTAACCGTTTAAAATCAATTTAACATGAAGCATGCACAAGTTAAAGTTAGTGTCAGTGAGGGAGAGTATTGCTAAGTGATCAAGTGTGGAAAGTAGTATTAAAGCAAGTGTGCCAACTCAAAAAAGCTAACCTATTAAGCTAACCTGAAAAGACAAGAAGGGAAGTTACGCTTGCAGTGTCCACTGCTCCCTACAAACCTTTTAGCTATCACCATGGTCTTTGTAATGGTCACATGTGTGCTTTACACTTGTCTGTGTCTAGTAATAGGTTTTAAACTTTAAGGAATATTCAGTACAATCAACAGAGTTTGCACAATGTTGATTAAAGTAAAAACATTTTTACGTCTCTATAAAATCTGGGTTACAATGAGGCACTTAAAGTGGAAGTGAATGGGGCCAATTCCTAAACAGGAGGGATGGGTCAAAATAATTGTCTGTATTCGTAGTAAAACTGCTGAAATTGTGTATTGATGAGTCAAATATGTTGGCAGTTTTCCTTTTTGCTAAATGTAATATTATTCATTGCTCTACCATCTGCATTTGCTCAGTATCTTTTAGTTTCATGGTTGTGACAAGTTTGCTTATGGTCCGACAAATAAGTCAATGGGCCATGTATGTTTTTCTAGTTGGGAAGACTTACTTTACGCCCCTTTCGTTACTCCAGGAGCCGACTCATGTAGTGAAAGACCAGACTCTCAACTCCTTTGTTTTAGCCTGTGCAGTGCTGAGGTTGTGCTCAACATCATATATCAATATATATTTTGATTGCACATATACGCTGCCTGCGATTTGAAATCTCACTGAAGATGTTTGAACACCCTCTCAGAGAGAGAGAGAGAGAGAGAGAGAGAGAGAGAGAGAGAGAGAGAGAGAGAGAGAGAGAGAGCTTAACACCCTGTTATGTTTGTTAGGATCATTATAATGGCCTGTTTCCCTCATGGACAACAAATCAAACATTCATTATCAGGGGTGAGTGTGGCTGAAAATGTAAACATCAAAAGCAAAAACAAGGAGTGTATTTTTATCTCCGTTTGTTTTTCCCTTTTTAAGTGAACAGAAAACGTGTCTAGCAAACCATTTTGTCGTGTCTCTTAAGATCAAGTTGTTCAGGTGTCAGCCCGGTGGTTACGGTGGCGAAAGGGAGAGCATGTGACAGTGTTTTATTGGCAGTGACAGCAGGGGAATGTAGTGTCGGGCCCAGACAGCAGCTAGAGCTCAATCAAAGCTATAAAACACACCTTACTCTGACACACACACACTCTTTGTCTCTGGCTCGCTTGGTCTCATGGTTATTGCATGTGATTTAACGGTTATGAAGGGACACGGAGAAGAGAGGAAACGTAGGATAAAGAAGGAGTGTATCATAATATCGTCCACTTCTTTCTGCTGTAAAATCCCCGTCCTGTTGACCAAACGGCTCAGGTAAATCTGATCACTCTTTACACAGAGAGTTGGTGTCTCTTTACATTCTGCTTAGCTGGGATTCGGTTTCTCACTCTGACCTTGTCCTCTGTCAAGAGCTTCTCCTGCTGATCATCTTAAACACAATGGCACACCAGGCATGATTAACAATGAAGAAAGAGAGGAGAGAGAGATCTCACGGGAACATAGATGGGAGGGTACTTAAAAATAGTTTCAAATGCTTAACCGATAAGAGGTTAGACTTTTAGGTTGTGAGGTATTTGAGCATGGAGGATTGCACTTGTCTTTGAAGAGTAAAAGCACAGGGGTCCTCAGGTGAAACTGCAGGATAACTTCTCTTAGCTTATTTTACAACTTAAGGCGTTCTAGAGGTCAACACCATTCATAAGTCGACAGCATTGCTGAGTATTTTCTGCTTAAAACTGCAGTGAACCAAAGTCAGTCTCAAAAACACGGTTTGAAATCGCTGGTGTTTCTGACGTCACAAACGACCTTGTAACCAATCAGATCAACGTGTGATCGTCAACCAGTGGATCTCTGAGCTGAGTGAGTGAGTGGAGGCGGGGCTCATTTGATGAACAATTATTCATTAAACCGTGAATACTTACTGAGGCAAGGGTGTCGAGTTACATTCAAGCTTTTTTAAAGGTATGACAAAATTTCTTTTCAACGAAAAAACGTTTAAAAATGTAATTTTGGTGATCAAAGATGAGTTTAAAGGGATACAATCATTGACTACAGGGGGACTTTAACTGTATAGTAGCAATCCACAGTAAAGTAATCTGGGTAAATGACTACACCTCAGCTCTCAGACTTTGGCATTTCATGACAGCACATATTTTGAAAGGTTTCAGAATGTCAAATCCTGTAAAAGAAAAGACTGTCCCGTGGCTGGAAGATCTTTAGAAAAGTGAGTGGTCAGTTGTACACTTGACTATATGCAGTGTTGGGTGTAACTAATTACTAAGTAATTAGTTACTGTAATTTAATTACTTTTCTCTTGAAAAAGTAAAGTAAGGGATTACTCTTAATTTTTCTGTAATTTAATTACAGTTACTTCTGATGTAATTGAGCTAAATACTGTGTATAGACCAATCCGAACTCACGGCAATTCGAATGCTTTTTATGAGGTGTCTAAATCGTATAACCTCACTAGTACAAATTCGTACGAATTAGCCATCTTGTAAAATAAGTATGAAATGTCACGAGAACAGACTGGTATTAACTAGAACAATTCTATATAAAACAATTGTGGGTTTAACATCAAAATGTATTGTCTGATGTTAAAAAGTATGTTTATAATGTAACCTTCTCCCTTTAAATTGTTTGGTCAGTTTAAGGATAATTCATGCAATTTTATAGTATTTATTTGAAAGAATCAAAACAGTTTCATGTCTATCCTTGTATTATTCAGCTGGTTGAGGTTGATATGGGATTTAGAAAGTAATTAGTAGTTAAAAGTAATTAAATACTTTTTAGAGAGAGTAATTAGTACAGTAATCTAATTACACTGCTGAAGAGGTAATTAGTAACTAGTAATTAAATACTTTTTTAGAGTAACTTACCCAACACTGACTATATGTAATGCGATGTTATCAAGGAAGTGTTGTACATTAGCTCACGCCTCTTCTTCATTACAAAAACTTAAAACCACATTAAAAATGAAATTGGTGGAATAGTGTCCATATACATCAGAACAGACTATTTTTAACATTTAAACAGTAAGATCGATGCATACTGTTTGACATGGTATTATTCTGTCAGTAGAAGGATGCTGTTTAACAATGAACTGAACTTTATTAACTGGTTAGTACAGATACATTTCAATATATCAACATTAATAACTATTGATAGGTATAATTATTGTAATATTATAATATAAAAATATACACACCCCCCCCTCCCCCCTTTAACTGTATAGTAGCTTGATAAAAATGAGCCCCCCCACCCACAATATCGTTTCCCAATATCCAAAACCACATGAGCACTGGGTGTAATGTTGGTAGAGGATCTCACGGTGACTAATAGCAAACGTTCAATGGCAAAAATGCTGTTTAGGTCAATTTTGGTAAAAAAAAAAAATCCCCCCATTCTCAATCTCTTCTGAATTTCTCTGAAACAAATGACTGTGGGATTTTGGGTATGCTGACAATTACAGTTTTGTTTTAGTTTCTGTTTCTTCTGAAATCAGCTGCGCAATTCTACATGATTCACACAAGTTGCCGAGTTGTGACGTTGTGAAGGATGTGTCAATTTGAAGTATTGCACAATGCACCAAAGTTTGTAGTGAATGTTAATAGATGAATATATCTATTTAAATTGTACATGCAGTATTTCAATGATTTTAAAGGTTTGAGGCACAAAACAGCTTATAGACAACAATTGTAATGTTTATCACTCACCTTTCATGGTTCGCTTTGTGTAACAAAAATATTTAGTTTTGATGCTGTGTATAAATAAGTGACAGAAATTAATCATTTTTTTTTTACACTTTTGAATTCAGATGAAGTCATTTTGAGTTTATTGTTGACAATATAATGTGGGCTACTTCTGACATGCTGTAACATGTCCGGGATACAAGCTTCCCATGTGAACTGAAGTAAGTTGAGGTGAACTGAAGTAAGTTGAGGTGAACTGAAGTAGGTGAACTGAAGTAAGTTGAGGTGAACTGAAGTAGGTGAACTGAAGTATGTTGAGGTGAACTGAAGTAAGTTGAGGTCAACTGAAGTAATTTGAGGTGAACTGAAGTATGTTGAGGTGAAGTATGTTGAGGTGAACTGAAGTAAGTTGAGGTGAACTGAAGTATGTTGAGGTGAACTGAAGTAAGTTGAGGTGAACTGAAGTAAGTTGAGGTGAACTGAAGTATGTTGAGGTGAACTGAAGTAAGTTGAGGTGAACTGAAGTAAGTTGAGGTGAACTGAAGTATGTTGAGGTGAACTGAAGGAAGTTGAGGTGAACTGAAGTAAGTTGAGGTGAACTGAAGTATGTTGAGGTGAACTGAAGTAAGTTGAGGTGAACTGAAGTATGTTGAGGTGAACTGAAGTAAGTTGAGGTGAACTGAAGTAAGTTGAGGTGAACTGAAGTAAGTTGAGGTGAACTGAAGTATGTTGAGGTGAACTGAAGTAAGTTGAGGTGAACTGAAGTATGTTGAGGTGAACTGAAGTAAGTTGAGGTGAACTGAAGTAAGTTGAGGTGAACTGAAGTAAGATGAGGTGAACTGAAGTATGTTGAGGTGAACTGAAGTAAGTTGAGGTGAACTGAAGTATGTTGAGGTGAACTGAAGTAAGTTGAGGTGAACTGAAGTAAGTTGAGGTGAACTGAAGTAAGATGAGGTGAACTGAAGTATGTTGAGGTGAACTGAAGTATGTTGAGGTGAACTGAAGTATGTTGAGGTGAACTGAAGTAAGTTGAGGTGAACTGAAGTAAGTTGAGGTGAACTGAAGTAAGTTGAGGAGAACTGAAGTAGGTGAACTGAAGTAAGTTGAGATGAACTGAAGTACGTTGAGGTGAACTGAAGTAAGTTGAGGTGAACTGAAGTAAGTTGAGGTCAACTGAAGTAAGTTGAGGTGAACTGAAGTATGTTGAGGTGAACTGAAGTAAGTTGAGGTGAACTGAAGGAAGTTGAGGTGAACTGAAGTATGTTGAGGTGAACTGAAGTATGTTGAGGTGAACTGAAGTAAGTTGAGGTGAACTGAAGTAAGTTGAGGTGAACTGAAGGAAGTTGAGATGAACTGAAGTATGTTGAGGTGAACTGAAGGAAGTTGAGGTGAACTGAAGGAAGTTGAGGTGAACTGAAGTAAGTTGAGGTGAACTGAAGGAAGTTGAGGTGAACTGAAGTATGTTGAGGTGAACTGAAGGAAGTTGAGGTGAACTGAAGGAAGTTGAGGTGAACTGAAGGAAGTTGAGGTGAACTGAAGTGTGTTGAGGTGAACTGAAGTTGAGGTGAACTGAAGGATGTTGAGGTGAACTGAAGTAAGTTGAGGTGAACTGAAGGAAGTTGAGGTGAACTGAAGGAAGTTGAGGTGAACTGAAGGAAGTTGAGGTGAACTGAAGGAAGTTGAGGTGAACTGAAGGAAGTTGAGGTGAACTGAAGGAAGTTGAGGTGAACTGAAGGAAGTTGAGGTGAACTGAAGTATGTTGAGGTGAACTGAAGTATGTTGAGGTGAACTGAAGTAAGTTGAGGTGAACTGAAGGAAGTTGAGGTGAACTGAAGTATGTTGAGGTGAACTGAAGGAAGTTGAGGTGAACTGAAGGAAGTTGAGGTGAACTGAACTGAAGGAAGTTGAGGTGAACTGAAGTATGTTGAGGTGAACTGAAGGAAGTTGAGGTGAACTGAAGGAATTTGAGGTGAACTGAAGTGTGTTGAGGTGAACTGAAGGAAGTTGAGGTGAACTGAAGGATGTTGAGGTGAACTGAAGTAAGTTGAGGGGAACTGAAGTATGTTGAGGTGAACTGAAGTAAGTTGAGGTGAACTGAAGGAAGTTGAGGTGAACTGAAGGAAGTTGAGGTGAACTGAAGTATGTTGAGGTGAACTGAAGGAAGTTGAGGTGAACTGAAGGAAGTTGAGGTGAACTGAAGGAAGTTGAGGTGAACTGAAGTGTGTTGAGGTGAACTGAAGGAAGTTGAGGTGAACTGAAGGATGTTGAGGTGAACTGAAGGAAGTTGAGGTGAACTGAAGGAAGTTGAGGTGAACTGAAGGAAGTTGAGGTGAACTGAAGTAAGTTGAGGTGAACTGAAGTGTGTTAAGGTGAACTGAAGGAAGTTGAGGTGAACTGAAGTAAGTTGAGGTGAACTGAAGGAAGTTGAGGTGAACTGAAGTAAGTTGAGGTGAACGTCTCGGTTACGGATGTAACCCTCGTTCCCTGAGTAGGGAACGGAGACGTTACGTCGGATGACGGAGAATGGGGGTTTCGCCAGAAAGCCAATCCTCTTCGAGTATTAAAAAACGAGCCTATGGCAATGAAATGCCATGGGTCTGCGGAATTTGCATAATGTATCTCCGCCTCACTGCGTGAGTATTTAAGGAGAGACAGCTGCAACAGCAGATCATGTCTTCGCTGAGGAGCCGAGACTGAACTCAGGCGTCTACCCAGCGGTACAGCGGAAGTGGCAGGGAGACGTAACGTCTCCGTTCCCTACTCAGGGAACGAGGGTTACATCCGTAACCGAGACGTTCCCTTTCGTAGTCACTCCGAGTTACGTCGGATGACGGAGAATGGGGGTCCCCGTGTAATCACGCCACCTTCACAGCTGTCTTCCAGTGCCCTGCGAAGTCTGACCTCCCTGTCGTGATATAGGCACGGACGAAGGAGTCCTACTTAACACAGGAATACCAAGGTACACTGGGAAGCATATCTCATGGGAGATATGCCGCAGCATGCCTACCCATAGGGAGGACTTAAGAATACACATATGGCCCAAGGGGGCTACATATGGAGGAACACTGGAGTGACCAGCCCGTAGGGTGGCATCTACTTTCAACTCCAGGAGTGGCAGGTGACTTGCCGAGGGAAAGACACATGCTCAAAGAGGCTTACAGTGGAAAATACACATGTGGGGGTTACTCAGAGGAGGAACCATGCACACGGAGGCACCTAGCCGACGCACAGGCAATAGACACTGGCGCCAGCGTCAACAGTGCTGGAGGAACTCAGGGCTTCAGAGAGGAAGGCTCACCTGAGTAAATATCGCACGTATCCAGTCCGTGGAGTGGAATGGCGAGCAAGCGAGACACTTAACAGCTCCCATGTTAGCTTGAAAAAGACAGTACATGGGCGGAGACTGGCTCCACTCGGAGATTGTAAAATCTGGCGAATGTGTTAGGTGTCGCCCAGCCTGCAGCTCTGTAGACGTCTGTTAGCGAGGCGCCACGCGCTAAAGCCCAAGAGGACGCCACACTCCGGGTGGAGTGGGCGGTCACACCAAGGGGGCATGGTCGACCTTGCTGCTGGTATGCCAAAGCAATGGCGTCCACTATCCAGTGAGACAACCTTTGTTTGGAGAGAGCCTTTCCCTTCAGCTTCCCACCATAACAGACAAAGAGCTGGTCTGAGGTCCTGAAACACTGCGTCCTGTCTACGTAAGCACGGAGGGCGCGTACTGGACAGAGCAGTGCCAAGGCTGGGTCTGCCTCCTCCCGGGGCAGCGCTTGCAGGTTCACCACCTGGTCCCGGAAGGGAGTGGTGGGAACCTTGGGCACATATCCAGGCCGGGGTCTCAGGATCACGTGAGAGTGACCGGGCCCGAACTCCAGGCACGCTTCGTCAACGGAGAATGCGTGCAGGTCCCCTACCCTCTTGATGGAGGCCAACGCAACCAGGAGCGCTGTCTTCATTGACAGGATCTTAAGCTCAGCTGATTGCAGAGGCTCAAAGGGAGCCCTCTGCAGGGCACTTAAGACCACTGAGAGGTCCAAAGAGGGAACGAGAGGAGGGCGAGGAGGATTCAGTCTCCTCGCTCCTCTCAGGAACCTGAGGATCAGGTCGTGTTTTCCAAGAGACTTACCTTCAACTGCTTCGTGATATGCGGCGATAGCGGCCACATTCACCTTCAGGGTGGAGGGAGACAGCCTTCGCTCCAACCCGTCTTGCAGGAAGGAAAGCACAACGCTGATCGAGCATCTCCTGGGGTCTTCTCGGCGAGAAGAGCACCAGTTAACGAAGAGGTTCCACTTCAACGCATAGACATGTCTCGTGGACGATGCTCTAGCGGAAGTGATGGTAGCCGCCACCGCTGGTGGCAGGGTACTCAAACCTGCCTCGTCCCGTCCAGGAGCCACACGTGGAGTCTCCAAAGATCGGGACGAGGGTGCCAAAGGGTGCCCCGTCTCTGAGAAAGGAGGTCCTTCCTCAGAGGAATTGGCCAAGGAGGTGCTGTCGCGAGGAGTATCAGTTCGGAGAACCAGGTCTTGGTGGGCCAGTATGGGGCGACCAATAAGACCTGCTCCTCGTCCTCCTTGATCTTGCACAGAGTCCGTGCGAGAAGGCTCACTGGGGGAAACGCATACTTGCGTAGGCCCTGCGGCCAGCTGTGCGCCAGTGCATCCGTGCCGAGCGTGCCCTCGGTCAGGGAGTAATACAGGGCGCAATGGGATGAGTCGTGGGAGGCAAACAGATCTATCTGTGCGTCCCCGAACTGGTCCCATATCAGCTGGACCGACTGGGGATGGAGTCGCCATTCGCCAGAGGTTGGCCGGAGCCGTGACAGCTCGTCGGCTGCACGGTTCCGCACTCCAGGAATGTAAATAGCACGAAGGGACCTCAGGTGCTTCTGACTCCATAAGAGGAGGTGGCGTGCGAGTTGCGACATACGGCGAGAGCGTAGACCACCCTGACGGTTGATGTACGCTACAGTCGCGGTATTGTCCGAGCGGACAAGTACGTGTTGACCCAGGAGCAACGCCCGGAAGCGGTGCAGGGCAAGGCGTACTGCCAGCAACTCGAGGCAATTGACATGCATGAGGCGCTGGGGTCCTGTCCAGGAGCCCGCGGCTGCATGTCCATTGCACATGGCGCCCCAGCCCGTGGCAGAGGCATCTGTGGAGACGACAACATGCCTGGAAACTCGTTCTAGGGGAACTCCGGCCCGTAGAAAGCTGAGGTTCCGCCACGGGGTGAAGGTCTGACGGCAGGTCGGAGTTATTAGAACTCTGAGCGTACCGCGATGCCATGCCCACCTCGGGACTCGATCGCGAAGCCACAGCTGAAGCGGTCTCATATGAAGCAATCCGAGTGGCGTTGCTGCGGCTGCGGATGCCATATGCCCCAGGAGCCTCTGAAAAAGTTTCAGTGGGACCGCACTCTTGCCCTCGAACTGTCGAAGACAAGTCAGCAGTGAGTGTGCGCGCTCGCTCGTAAGCTGCGCGGACATGGCGACCGAGTCTATCTCCATACCGAGAAAAGAGATCCTCTGCACGGGGCAAAGTTTGCTCTTCTCCCAGTTGACCCGAAGGCCCAGACGGGCTAGGTGCCGGAGCACTAGATCTCTGTGTTCGCAAACCTGATCTCGAGAGTGAGCTAATATTAGCCAGTCGTCGAGATAATTCAGGATGCGAACCCCGTGTTCGCGTAAGGGAACAAGGGCTGCCTCGACGACCTTCGTAAAGACGCGAGGAGACAGAGCCAACCCGAATGGGAGAACCGCGTACTGGTATGCCTGCCCCTCGAAAGCAAACCGAAGAAACGGTCTGTGTCGAGGTAAAATGGAGACATGAAAGTAGGCGTCCTTCAGGTCTATCGCTGCAAACCAATCCTGTGGCCGCACGCATTCGAAAATGCGTTTGGCCGTGAGCATCTTGAACGGCAGCCTGTGAAGGGAGCGGTTCAAGACGCGCAAGTCCAGGATTGGCCGTAACCCACCGGTTTTCTTGGGGACAATGAAGTACGGGGTGTAAACCCGTAACTCCACCTCGGCTGGAGGGACAGCCTCGATTGCACCCTTCGCCAGCAGGGTGGCAACCTCCGCTCTCATGATCGGGGCATAGCCACCGACCACAGTAAGCGGACTCCCCTGAAGCGGGGAGGAGACCGTGCGAACTGAATCGCATAGCCGAGCCTGATCATTCGGGCGACCCAACAGGACAGATTGGGGAGCTCTAACCAAGCCACCAAACACTGATCCAGTGGAATCATCCGAGCCACAGGCGTCCCCCCGGAGGGGCAGCGGAGCGGAGTGACCGGCACAGGTGAGGGTGGCATAGCGGCCCAGCACGCGTGCACAGTCATGCTCCGCGTCCTGACAGAGGAGACCAGGGAAGGACCAGCGTTCCGCGGGGGTCTGCTCTGCCAGGGGTCTGGCGATAGAGGGGGACGAGAGTGGTGTGGTCTGGAGACGGCACGCACTGTCATCCGCACCCTCAGAGACAGAGGGGAACGAGAGTGGCGAGGCTCGGGGGCGTCGCGCACTGCCGTCCAGCTCTGCGTGCTCAGAGATGGGATGCAGCTCTTTTTTAAAAGATTCTCCCCCAGCCCTCCACCGGGGGAAGGAGTGGGCCTGCAACCACTCCATGAGAACTGCAAGCCATAACTGAGCTGCCCGTAACGGGAGCGCCGCATAGCCTGGCGTACAGCGGGGCTGCGGGGCTGGTACGGGCAGGGGCACCTCCCTGCGACCACCTCCACGGCCCGGCCCGGTGCTACTGGGGCCGGGCGGGAGGGGGCGGAAGTCGCAGGAGGGCGCATTCGACGGCAAGCGGACTGAAGCGTCTGAGCCGCCGGCTGATTGGCAGCAGAAGCCGCAGGGTCAGAAAAAAGCCACAGTCCACTTCTGGGCGGCCGAGAACTGTTGGGCAGAGTTCTCGACCGCGCCGCCGAAGAGGCCAGCCTGGGATATGGGGAAGTTGAGGAAACTGGTTCACTCAGCCTCGCGCACATCAACCAGGTTAAGCCAGAAATGTCTGACCACACATGTGGACATCACCTGACTCAGGGAGCGTGCGGTCACCTTCGTCGCTCGTAGAGCAAGGTCGGTGACGGCAGGCAGCTCAAGGATGAGCCCTGAATCAGCCCCACCCTCGTGCATGTCACTGAACACCCAGAAGGATGGCAATAACACACAGTGAGGTGGCAGCCTGCCCCGCAGCTCTATAGGTCCCCGCCACCGGAGTAGACAAGAACCTACAGGCATTGGGGGGGTGCTTAGGGTTGCCACGCCAGGTGGAGGCGCTGTGGGGACACCTAAGTGTTGCCACAGAACACTCCACAGGGGGGAACCCCAGTGTACCATAGACTGCGGCCTCTACGAGGGCAGAGAAGGCGGAAGAGGCCGCAGAGCAGTCGCGAAAAGTCAAAGGAGACTTCCACGATCTCATGGCCTCTTCATGCACATCCGGGTAGAAAGGATTTGGGTTCGCCACCCCCAAAAACCAATCATCAGCCTCAAGTGCTCGGGATATGGCAGAATTTTCCACACAAACCCGATACTCGTGGCAGCCCGGGAAAGCATAGCTGTGAATTCTGAATCAAGCTCGCTATGCTAGCACATCCGAGGACAGCAGCACAGACGAGCCATCTCCAGAGGACTCCAGCTCACCTTGTGATGCGGCGATAAACATGATTTCATCAGCTGGTGGACCGAATGAGAACGCGGGCCCGCGGGCGGGCCGGCGAATCCACTCGGGACCACGTGGGTTGCAACGTGAAAGACGGGGTGTGGACCGAGGAATTTTCGTCGGTTAGTTCCAGACCTGACGTCTTAGTCACCCTGGCCACCAGCCGAAGTATTATCTCACGTGGAGAAAAATAGATCGGGTGATGGATGAGGGGACTCTCACTCAAATGAGCTCACAGAGTCTCGACCGTATACATTGCGATGGTCACGTTCCCACTGAGAGAACGTGACACACCCACGAGCGCTGTCCGAGCGTGATCAAAGCCCAAACACGCCAAACAGCGCTCGCGCCCAACAGCTGAATCTATCAGAATACCGCACTCAGAAATACACGGGCAGATCGTCTTTAGAAAGACGCGTCTTTAAAAAGACGTGCCGCGTGCACGCTCTTTTAGTGAGAGGAAAAAAACTCTGCGGATGCTGAAGCGACCAGGGAGAGATACACAGACCGGCAGACCACTGCTCAGATCGCAGGCAATATGAAACTCGCTGGATACCGCCGTCACACCAACATCAGAGAGTTCGCTCGTCTCGAAGAGATGTAGTCACTGAGAATACTCAGGATTTGGCTTGTGGAGTGAAGAGATTCTCTTGGCTCCGAAGCGAAAACATGATCTGCTGTTGCAGCTGTCTCTCCTTAAATACTCACGCAGTGAGGCGGAGATACATTATGCAAATTCCGCAGACCCATGGCATTTCATTGCCATAGGCTCGTTTTTTAATACTCGAAGAGGATTGGCTTTCTGGCGAAACCCCCATTCTCCGTCATCCGACGTAACTCGGAGTGACTACGAAAGGGAACTGAAGTGTGTTGAGGTGAACTGAAGGAAGTTGAGGTGAACTGAAGGAAGTTGAGGTGAACTGAAGTAAGTTGAGGTGAACTGAAGTATGTTGAGGTGAACTGAAGTAAGTTGAGGTGAACTGAAGGAAGTTGAGGTGAACTGAAGGAAGTTGAGGTGAACTGAAGGAAGTTGAGGTGAACTGAAGTAAGTTGAGGTGAACTGAAGGAAGTTGAGGTGAACTGAAGTAAGTTGAGGTGAACTGAAGTATGTTGAGGTGAACTGAAGTATGTTGAGGTGAACTGAAGTATGTTGAGGTGAACCGAAGTAAGTTGAGGTCAACTGAAGTAAGTTGAGGTGAACTGAAGTAAGTTGAGGTGAACTGAAGTATGTTGAGGTGAACTGATGTATGTTGAGGTGAACTGAAGTATGTTGAGGTGAACTGAAGTAAGTTGAGGTGAACTGAAGTATGTTGAGGTGAACTGAAGTATGTTGAGGTGAACTGAAGGAAGTTGAGGTGAACTGAAGTGTGTTGAGGTGAACTGAAGTATGTTGAGGTGAACTGAAGTAAGTTGAGGTGAACTGAAGTATGTTGAGGTGAACTGAAGTATGTTGAGGTGAACTGAAGTAAGTTGAGGTGAACTGAAGTATGTTGAGGTGAACTGAAGTAAGTTGAGGTGAACTGAAGTATGTTGAGGTGAACTGAAGTATGTTGAGGTGAACTGAAGTAAGTTGAGGTGAACTGAAGTAAGTTGAGGTGAACTGAAGTGTCTACTGGACAAACTGCTGGTCCACTGCTGGTCCATTTCCCAGTGTCAGAAATCCTGACAGCAAGATGGTGTTATTTTTATTTCCATTCTGTGCAGCAAGCCATACTGTCTCACTCTCAAGGGATATGAATATGTGAACTCATGGAATTAATGTTAGGAGGATCATGATTGAATTAATTGTTCATTAGCACATTAAATCATCAGTCTCATTGCAATACACCCTGAGCTCGGGTGGAAATAATAGGTCATCCTGGGTACTTTGCCTACTGTTTTTTTAAATACTATGCATTTAGACATACTACTCTGTTGGCATACTGTTTTTCACATGCACATTGATTTTGGATGCAGTGTCTGGATTCTCCCCAGACTATAAACACACACTCCTGTCACTCATTTATGCAATCAGAACAGCACTTATAAGCCGCGTTTCAATTACCCTTCAAAATTGCGCAAACTGAAATCGTGAATTGAAAATACGCCAAATGTAAACTAATCAATTTCGCAAAAACTCCCATGTATTGGAAAAAAAGTTTTTACGCTCACATGAGGTGGTTTTTCAGGCAATTATAAAATGAATATTTTACAAAAATGATAATGGAAACAGTTTTTTCGCATTTACAGGTCACCTGGCGAACGTAACAGTCGATCATTCTTTAAAGATGGTACGGTGTGTTTGGACAGAAGACGAGACGGAGTTCTTTTCATAAACTTGTAAAAGACAAAATATCATGGTAATACTGGATAACAACAAAGAAAGCTGAACTAACAGGGCTGCCAAACAGGGCTGGGGAAAGACAATCCAGCGCTCTGGGCAAAATAGGAATATGCTGCACCCTAGGTTAACATTTTAAAGAGAAAAAATGCCAATTTATCACGCATTGACCCCTACTGTTGACTTAAGACAGGTGTAATGGATTAATACAGTTTACTTTAAATTTGTGACAGATTTGTTGCTTTTGTAATTTGTAAATTTGTGAAATTGTAATTTCGGCCAATTGATCTTGTGACAGTCGATCGCAGATAGTTCTTCACAAGTTTGCACGCCTTCTATATTCAGAAACACCAGGCTTTGAGCAGTGGAAACGGGTAATCACAGTGACGTTCAGAGTATGAATATCAAATCCCCTGCTCTTAGCAAAGCCATCCATCGAGTATTCAATGACTGTGCTCGTCATGGTGCGGCGCCCTCTAGTGTCTGGTGCCCAGGGCAATGGCCCAGTTTGCCCAGCGCTTCCACCGGCCCTGCTGCCAAACGTGGTATGTCATTCATGTCCACGCTCTCATCAAGCACAACACTTAATTGCATTTTTCAATCCAGCTGTTTGCTGCTCACTGAACCATTTCTTTGATGCGAACAGTTCTGGCTGACACTGGGATATCTTTGATTCTAGATTTGATAGTCTCTTTGTTAGGCAAGCCGTCAATAAAACATCTGTGCTAGAGAGGAAAGCATCCTTAATGTATTCTCCATCGCAATGCAATGCAACGATCAATTCGTTAACTCTCTTCAGAAGCTGTACAGATCAAGCAAAAACTTGGAGAGTGCTGGTTTGCTTTTCATTATCGGACACAGCGCGTCTGATGGACTCTGCCCTGTCTGCCTCATCTTTAAATGATTTCTCATGTTTAGTTTCAAAGTGGCGCTTAACGCTGGATGTGCGGCACACAACATTTTTCAAACCACATTCTTCTCTCCAAGACGGCTGAAATGACCGAACTGCCCAAACATACATTTTTGCCTTCTTATGTTTTGCCATTTGTATTTCGCAGACACGTGACGTCTACAGCACAGTGATAACTATAACTGAATAAGTAACTTGATTATGATTAAGGATTATTAGGTAATTTGTCATGTGAATCCAACCAGGACATAAACATTTTGGGTTACACTTTATTTGTATGGTCTCTTTAACACATTCAGTTGACTATAAGTAATGTTGCCCCTACATGTGTACTAACTCTCATTAGGGTGTCAGTAGAGTATTAGTAGACTGGTAGGGTTAGAATAAGTTGACATGTAGTTGCAAAGTCACTTATAGTCAGTAGAGTGTCTGTTGGAGGACCATCACAATATAGAGTTGGCAGACATTAAGCAGAGAGTCTACTAATACTCTAATGAGAGTTAGTTGACATGTAGTTGCAAAGTTACTTAAAGTCAACAGAATGTTTAAAAGGGACCATCAAAATAAAGTGTTACCACATTTTGTAATAAATATAACATTCATCTGCATGTGCTAGGCATGCCATTGATTTTCCAATAGTGGCACGCGTGCCTAAGGTTTCCGACCCCTGGAATATCCTATCGATGCACTATGATTTAAATAATTTGGAACAGTAGTAATATGTTCTTCATTTGCACATCTGTTTGTCTATGTCTCAATAAACTCAGTGTTGCACACACATCCATCCTCTGTGGACAGGATACTTCGGCATTATCTCTGCAAAATAAAACCTTTTATGTGTTTGTATTCTAAAAGAGCAAGCACAACTAAGCTTTGTCTGAACATAAGGCATGAACACAGAAAACATATTTTCTTCGAACCTGTGTGCTGGAACTCTTGAACTCGGGTTTGACGTCAGTCCCAGCTCCGACATCCGACATCTGAGGCAAACTGAACGCAGCATAATAATCAGCCTTCACGATTTAAATGATGGAGATTATTGATGAATAACCTGGTTAGGTTAGAAAAGGATTTATCAGTAAAGTTTTACAGATTTCATTGAAGCACAGCAGCTCATGCCCATGGATGTCACTAATGCACAGGTGACCTGTAGTGTTTACCTGACAATCATCTGTGAACACTTTTTGCCAGACAATGAAGCAGAACAGCTGCATAAAGCTACTTTTAATGCTCGATGTGTGAAGGTGTCTGCTACTGCAACACACACACACACACACACACACACACACAGTCACTGTCAGATCTTGTGTGTATCATTAGCATAATGAAACTCGTATTGAGCTTAAGAGAGGTCATCTGTAAGTGGCCTTTAGCTAATGAGAGAGACAGACGCATTAAGGGACAGACCGATCAGCTGCACACACACACACACCCACACCCACACGCACACATATGGAAGGAACTATATATGTGTGTGTTTTGGAGAGGTGGGTCTGTAAGGTTCAGCTCTAAGCTCATGTATAATTCATATAGCTCTTTCTTTATCTTGATTGACAGCATGCCCCCCAAAACCCCTCTTCCACAGATCCACACTTACACACGCCAGTCTTTACCCTGCACACCTTATCAGACACATGCATACCGAGACAGAGGATCAGCCTCCTCCTATCACTGGGGCAAGACCGGGTTCATGACGGGTGTAACTGGCCAATAGGTGCGGGACAACAGGGCTGATGGCTGTGCATAATCACATGGATCTCATCACTGCTGCCTTAAATTCAGTTTGGCATTTCTCCCAGAAGGAAGAAGGCCGGACCTCATCCAACGTTATGGAATGACAGGCTTCTTTCACATCAGAGATCAGATCCCCTCTTGCTTTGACTTCTAAATTGCAACTTCATCACTACAAATGTGTAATTACAAATATAGTTAAATACATGACATGCAAAGTATATTCTTTTAAAGTTCACAAGTTCTCTTTTTAAAAATGTGCTAAAATGTACTCCTTTTTTACAAGGGAAATTTGATGTTTGATACATAAAACGCAAAATATGCCTCCAACATCCTCTTTTTTTAATCCTCACAGCACAGGTCAAGTGAAGTGGTGACAAGTGAAGCTAACCTGAGCCCTAGGGCCCTATTTTAACAACCTAAGCACATGGTCTAAAAAGGTTGTGCCTATTCTCTTAATGAGTAATGGGTGTATTTTGGTTGTAATGTGCAATAATCAAATCACAGTCTCATCTCCCATTCCCTTTAAAAGCCAGTGTGAACAAAACCCGAAGTGTACGCGCGTGTGGACCTATAGGCGCGCATTAATGACACGCTCTTTAAATAAAACAAAACAATACTGCACAGTTCAGTTGCCTCAAAATAGCAATGCGCCAACAATGCGCCTGAACACACACACCTCATGGCGCAAATGCATTTGCTATTTAAACGATGAGGCGCAGGACGTGAAAATGATAACTGCGTCGGGCTGAAACTAGTGAAAAACACTTGCGCTGCATTGCGCCGGGTGTATGATAGGGCCCATAGAGACCGAAGCGCACACAGGCTGCTAAAAAGTACCTGTGTGTTTATATGAAATACTTTTTCTAGCCATATTAATTGTAAGTATTTCTTTATATTACGGTAGATATTGAACCAGTGACAGATTATTTTTGGAGGCTCCCAAAAGCATGACATTTCTGCTGTCTTCAACGTCACAACTCAGATGTGAAGGTTTTGGGACTGTGTGTGTCCCTCTGTCGCCATCAGTCCATCAGCGTCTCGTGATGTCATCATCCTGTGATGTCACCGGGGTTATCAGTCACATGACATTTACGGCTCAGGTGATTGAGTGTGTTCAGATTGCCCGTGAGCAAAAACACACATTGCTTCCTTCACATTTTACTCTCTCTCTCTCTCTCTCTCTATGCTCCAGCATCCCCTGCAAAGCTTCATAGAACAAGCAGTTTGGAAAATGAATGGATTAATTTATTACAGTTAAATACATAATTTTATACTTTTTTTGCCCTACCTTACAGCTTGCACCAATGTTTGAAACGACATGTGGGTCAATCAGTAATAACAGAATTTGCATTTTGGTGTGAACTGTTCCTTTAAAGCCTTCAGTGGAGTGTCACTCCTAATTCTGTTTCTCATCCACTAGATACTAAGTTCTGTCATGAAACCTTGTTGTTCAAGTCAACCTGCGTGCAATCGCATCATTCTCTATAGGGCACGGCTGATTGGTTCCTGCTTTATTAGTAGCCAATGAGATCGCTGCTCAACCTTCAAATACTTGGTCAGCTTTTGCTGTTGCAGGTGCAGTGCGTTCTCAGAAACCCTCCACCTTCCCCAGCTCCACCTGTCTAGATCTGCTATGAGAAATTCATGTATATTGTACAGCAGCAGAATGTCTGTTAATGTATGGCAGGAGCAAGTCCCAAGCCAAGGCAACAGATATATTCCACCAAGAACAAACATATCAACATTGTCATACCCATTTCTATGCCAAATGCTCTGAGAGTTGTCATGATAGAAATTACAATCATGCACATACAAAGCATATCTCTAATATATACTGACAACTCTACAGTGTAGCTCTATAAAAAAGGGAAATACAACTAAGTCTATAATAGAGTGCTTATGTGTCTAAACTTTGTAAGTCACAATGAAAGGACAGGGCGTATGAACGTGTGTGTGTGTGTGTGTCACAGTCAGTCTGTGCTCAGGGAGATGCAGCTGGTACCAGAGCAGTGTCTGTGGGTCTGCAGGCAACATTTATTTTTAACTGTCTTTCTCTCATACACACACTCATATTTCTATGCTCAGAATTCATTTGTAATATATCTCATTGCTTAATTTGCATTCCCTGGTGAAAAATGATGTACACTTTAGCATACTTTTATGGAAAAAAAGAACATACTGAGTGTTAACTGAATGCAATAGTTGCATGTTAATTGCAATACAAAGAAAATGTATTATACTGTAGTACATATTTAAATGCTACAATGCTACATCTTTTCAGAATTGTATTATTGCTACTTCTGTCTTTGGTTAAAGTGCACTGCTGAATATACTGACAAGCATTTATTGTAAACTAATATGAATGTCATTTCTTTTGAAACTTGTCTGTGAGTTCGAGCCAGATTCCGATAAACACATCCATGAAGAACAAGCGGATCAATCCGATCCATCTTCACAAACAGGACGTTTCATTGTGGTAATTGTTTTATACCTCTCTAAAGTTTCAGTTGTGATGTTATAATTGTGTCATTTCTCACGACAAATCCTTATGTCCATTAAAACTCTGACCTGCATCAAACTGCACAGGACCTGCAGGGAAGCAGTCGTTAGAAAGATTGTGAGAATACAACAAAGGGTCTTGGTTGTACTGAGGAATAGTGTTGAAAATACATTTTACTGATTTTTCAATTTTTTTGAAGTCCGTGTAATGATGTTTTTCCCTTTGAGAGGATTCTGAGCTCTACACACTTGCTTGATTCATTGTGCATCAGCTTCACTATTTATAATCATTAAAAAGCGGTTATACATCTTCATCGCAATCTCACAAGTTCCAATATAAATGGAGCGCTCTTTGCACACTTTCTGCCATGCCAAATCCTGCATATAATATGCTTGCTTTTCTGTTAAAGTCCCCCTGTGGTGAAAATCCAGCTTTTAATGTTGTTTATATGTGTATGTGGTGTTTTTAAAAACACGGTTTGAAATCGCTGGTGTTTCTGACGTCACAAACGAACTTGTAACCAATCAGATCAACGTGTGATCGTCAACCAGTGGATCTCTGAGCTGAGTGAGTGAGTGGAGGCGGGGCTCATCTGCATATTCATAGAACCGCGTATACTAAATGAGGCATAGAGTTACATTCAAGCTATTTTAAGCATGACAAGGAATTTTTTTCAAGGAAAACCCGTTTAAATGTGTCATTTTGGTGATCAAAGATGAGTTTTAAGGGATAAAATGATTGACTCAACAGGAGGACTTTACAGTGGTTAGTGAATGTAGACGCTTTAGTAACAAATAATTTATCAGGAGCGTTTATGCTGGGATGTGTAGGTTGTGCGGCGACACGTAACTTGAAACAATTTCAAAGAAATCTATTTAAATGTTTTTAAAGGAGAAGCGCATATCCTCAGTGTGTTGGTTCCCCCGCATATGATC
This sequence comes from Tiaroga cobitis, assembly GCA_030578255.1. Classification (NCBI taxonomy): domain Eukaryota; kingdom Metazoa; phylum Chordata; class Actinopteri; order Cypriniformes; family Leuciscidae; genus Tiaroga; species Tiaroga cobitis. The sequence continues at coordinate 6,092,728 of CM060599.1, forward strand.
AGAAAATCCATATTTTGTGTTTTGTTGCTGTTTTAATATAGAACTCAGTCTATTTGAATTATTTTAGGCTAAATATGGGATGTTGTTGTTTTGGTGAATGTTTGTTTCTCAGATCATAAAAAAGTGTGCCCCCTTATGAAAACAAAATGCCCTCCCCCCATTCTATATGTTCTGGTGACGGCACTGAGTACAGTTTAAAAAAATACATTCTTTTAAGATTTTGAAGTACACTACAAGTGCACTTTCAGTAGAAATAAGCACACTTTTTCACATGGAACGGTTGCAACTTTACTTATTATTCATTTCATACTTCCCTCAGATCTGACCTCAAGTCAAATATCATTCCTCATAATATTAGCACTTAATATGCATTTAATTAATTCCGGCTCTGTATGCTCTGTATTCATGTTAACACATTGAACATGAATAAGGAATATTCCAGCTAGAATTTAAACATTATCTTGTCTATTTTAGATTTATCTGCTCATGTGGCGTGACACTTTCATAAGAAACATCATGATATGAAAATCTGAAGCCTAGATAAAAACAAAAAAAAAACATGACAGCTAAAATGACTCCTGTAACAGATTTTGGCAATAACCATCAGTTGCATCTGGACTTAAAAGTCTGAAACACATTAAAACCAATTTTCCGACAGAAGCAGCTAGAGAGTAAAATTAAAAAAGGGAAAGAGAGAGAGAATGAGAGTTAGCTTGAGGATGGCCTGGGCATCAGTGATGAAGTTTAAGATGATGGGAGATTCCTGAGGTTGCGCACACACACACACACACACACTTACCCAGCGTGTGAAGTGTGAAGTTAGTGGTCCAGTGAGAGCCCTGGGGGTCGCTGCTCTTGATGACAGATCACCCAGAACTCCATAACAGCTCATTATGTAAAAGCCTCATGAATAGAGATGTGACGGGCAGACCGCAGCTGTGAAGATCGAGGCAGAAAAGGACAGAAGATGGGCGCTTCACCATCTCAGATTTATTTCAGCATTATTAACCATAATTCAGTCGCCATGATGAGCTGCCTCAGGCTTAAACGCCGCACACTGGACAGCAGATATAGAAAAATGCACACAAATCACATGATGTATGATTATAACTGAACAAAGCACACATGATGTGTGGAATTAAGTACCAAGAGAGTGAAAGGGATGGAAAAGAGTGGGATTTTTTTTTGGTCCAGGGTCATATAATTACTACAGAGATTGTCCCTTCATTATTCAGATTAGTGGTCCATAAACTGTTTCAATAAATATGTTAATTTTTAAATATTATTAATGGCACAGTACAAATAATGCAAACTGTAATATGATGTACAGCGTTTGTATATGTAACATGTATATTGTGTTTTTGCTTCTGTCATGTTTGCTGTGTCCTTGTGTCATTTGACCCAGTTTCCCAGTGTTTGGTTGTTGTATTCAGTTCACCTGTTGTTGTATAATTTATTATCTTATTAGTTCCTCGTTTAGTCTAGTATGTATACTCCTTGTGTTCCTGCAGTCTTTTTCCTGTCTCCGTCAATTCATCCAAATGCAGCAAAGTACAAACTAACCCAGCAAGCAATATTGTGTTTAAAAGACGTCTAATAGCCGTCCAAACACAGCCCAGACGTCCAGGCTAAAACAAGGCAAAATTTGGGCTGTCAGTGAAAATTGAATAGACCTCTAAACCATAGCATAAGAATAGACTAGTCATCAATTAGATAACAAAGAAATTAAATGAGTGAAGAAATGAAACCAAACACCTTGTAATCACTGTTTACTTTGCATACATGATGGAATATCATACATCTCGTAATTATTTTGGCAAAAACGACGTAACAAAGTTTGCGTTATTCTGGCTAGAGGTGGGTTACTCATAGCTGGACTGCATCGGTTGGGTCTATAGTTAACCCAGACGGTGAAATGACGGCTATTGCTTTCTGGGAAGGAAGACCATAGAGGAGGCTAAAAGGCAGTACATAGAGAAAATTGAGAGCTTTTACTCCACTGCTAAAGCTAGGCGGATGTGGCAAGGCCTCAACACATCTTAGACTATAAGAGCACTTCAGATGTAACCAGCTCCAGTCACCCTGCCTGAACAACTAAACCAATTTAACACCCGCTTTGAGACCTCCAGCAGCTATACACACAGCCAGATCGCACAACCTAGCTGAAGTACACAAAGCCTTAAGGAGAACTAATCCTCGCAAGGCAGAAGGCCCGGATAACATCCCTGGACGGGCCCTCAGGGCATGTGCCTCAGAGTTGGCTGATTTTCTCACCTCCACCTCCAATCTGTCACTCTCACAGGCCACGGTCCCCCACCTGTTTTAAGACTACCAGCATTATCAGTTCCCAAAAAGAGCAAAGCGACCTGTCTGAATGACTACAGACCAGTTGCACTTACTCCAATCATTATGATGTGTTTTGAGAGAGTGGTTCTGACCCACATTCATTTTACCGGAAATACTGGATCCCTTACAGATCCCGAACAGATCTAGCTCGGACACTATCTCAGCAGCCCTACATATAACCCTCTCACATCTCGAAAACAAAGACACTTACACTTTTTTTCATGGACATGCCAGCCGTCCAGCTGCTCTGTCTGGAGCAGGAGGGAAAAAGTCTCGAGGACCACACAAGGATAGAGGACGGAAAAGTACATTGCCCTGGAGCCTGAACCCTACGATGAGTTTGACCAGGTGCTCAAGCCGGCAACACCATGCAACGCTGAAGTCATGGAGGGCATGGAGGGAAGCCCCGCCCACAATCCCACCACTGTGGATAACATGACCACTGGAAATTCTGTGATCTCCCGAATTTACTGTATCTCCAGAGTGCCCGCCCAGCCTCCCTCTACCGCCTCCTCCTACAGCCAGTTCCCCAGCCCTGCCTTCGCTGGTTCCGTTCAGCATCGCCTACACCATTCTGGGTGGATCTGCCTCGGAGCTTCAGGTCACAAGCTTCTCCCAGTATGAAGGATCCCCTAACTCCGCCTTCACTTCAGGGCCCATAGCTCCACCTCGTTCTTTCGACCCATCATCTTCACCTTAGCTACCCCATCTCTCGGCTCCACCGGAAACCATCGTCCTGACGGCTCCACCGCGCTCCCTCATCCCACCAGCTCCGCATTGGTCAAACGTCGTCCTGCCTGCATCTTCGGCTCCGTCTTCCCCCTGGTTCCACCTTGTCACCAATATTGCGTGGGCTCTTTGGCTCTTTAGCTCCACCTCGGTCTCCATCTCCAGTGGCTTCTTCTCCATCGGTGGTCCCTAGGGTGTCATCTGCCATCTACCATATCTACCATGGCTCCCCTTCCCTTAACTCCGCTCTGGGTCTTTGTAATGGCTTGACCTCAATCTGGTACCTCCTGCTTCTGGCTCCAGCTTGGCTCCTCCTACCTCAACTCCCCCATGGGCCACGGATCGGCCTTCGTGGCCTTGCCGATGTTACCAGACTCAGTCATTATGGCCGGGGATGTATAGCCCCCCGCAAAAAATTCCCATGGGCAGAACAATGGGGTTCTGGGCCAGAGAGGCTCAGGCACTGAAGGTCATTCTGGACACTGGACGGGGACTGGAGTCGTCTCTGAACACCTGAGGGAGATTCAGGCGCTGCGGTGGCCATCTTGTCTTGGGTTTTAGAGTATTTTTTGAGTTTTCCACTGAGCCTATGTTGGTTCTTCAAGCTTATTACACGTTATAAGAGAAGGCATCATAGGATAAAATGCTGTTATGATCTTGGCAAAGGGATGTACAGAGTATTAAATGAAGGGCTGCCAATAATTGTGGAATATATATAGTTCAGAAAAAATATTTATTTTATAATAAGCTTTTCCCCCCTATCTTTTTAGCCTATTTAAGGTTAGATTTATTTGTGAATATTTTGAATGAAAGACCAGGAGGATTTTCCATTCATTCTTTCTCCAAACCGCTTCTCCTATGTAAGGCCCTGTTCCATTTCAGACATGACAATCCTGCTCACGTGAACTCTCATTCATCCTGTCATAGTACATTATCTCTCTCACATAATCGCATGCTTACAGACATAATACACACCTACAACAAAGCATGCTGACACATTCATTTATTCATACCCACATGCACACACACACACAGAGAGAGAGAGAGAGAGAGAGAGAGAGAGAGAGAGAGAGAGAGAGAGATGAAGACCGCTCAAACAATGGGCAGCAACAGCTCATAAAAATTACATGAGACGATTTAAGATGGTAAATGTCAGCAGGAACTAAAGAAACACTCAGAAAACTCTCTCTCAGACACACACATCACACACTGAGCTTTAGATAAGCTTAAATGGCAGAAAGTCTCTTACCTACTCTGGGCTTTTGTGTCTGTTTTGCTTGTTGACAGTTCTGCAGATGAGGATGGAGATGTTGGTCCCATTGATTGACAGCTGTCATCTCTTAGCTGATAAAAGGCCTCAGAACAGCTTCACATGTTACCGCATCATTTCCCGCAATACAGCCGACTCATTAGGTCGTTAGAGGGCATGTGTGCTTAAAATCTTTCAAAAGTCCTGTTATGGCTGGGGGTTGTGAGAATAATTGCCGTTTAGCTCAAAATAAGCTTTAATTTGATACAAAACAAATGAAAATAGCTTAAGATTTGGCTGATTTAGACTCCCAGAGAGGAGGGGCACTCTCCTCCTCACACAGACGAGGACAAGGAGGATGACTGAACAATTTCTAATAAATATTTTATTTATCATTATGGTCTACTCTTCTCATTTTTAAAAAGTATATTTCCAACATAACCAGTATACAGTACAAGTCTAAGGCCACCACCAGCTTTATTGTTTTAGCAATGTTTTATTGACCATCCTTATCTTGTTTGCAGTCTTTATTTTTTTAGATGCAAACAGAAAATACCTGTCTTTTAATCTGAGCCTAAACTTACTATAAGTGCTTCTATGTGTAGTTATGCACACCTCCTCGAAAATTAAATCCGTTTTTTTGTAGTAAAACTTGACAACAACGGTATTTTATGAAAAATATATAAAATGTATTAGAGTGGACAACAGAAATACACAAAACTATATGCCATAGTCAACTTTGAGTTGCATGCCCACACTGATGTCCTGCAGTGCCTTGAAAAGGATGACGTCCTTGTCCTCCATTCACATCCACCCTGCAGTGAAAGGGCTTCAGGTTGGGCGCTTTCGTTGAATGGTTTATCCTTCTACCAACAGTGTCTGAATCAGGGTGGCACTCGCAGGCGAAGGTCTGGGCATCGATGCACAGGTCTCTCGGTCCGGCTTTAAAGAATAACATGTTACCGGCCTCGTCATGCAGGCCCATGGCCCTCGCTGGGATAACCCCGCCGTGGCAGTCACAGACGACGTCGTGCTTGGAGAACGTCCGGGTTGCGACGACTCCTATAATAAAGAGAACATTACATTTTTGAGTTAATGAATAAACATTACATGTAGAGAAACATTTCAGAATTTAATTTTAGTTCTTGCTGCAGTTCATGGCTGCTAAAATCTACATTTTACATTGTTTTTTTCTGCACTTACAAGACAAATGAAAGGTTTTCTTACCTAACCCTTGTTTGGCGCCAAAGTCTTTGATGGCCAGGCCCGACCAGGTCTGCTCAGACACACACCGAATTATGAACTTGTCATCTTCAACTGTTCGCTTTGTAGCTGGTCTCCACAGTCGTTCGATGTCCTCCGGCACAGGACAGTTGACCTTCCAACCCTCCTGTGCAATAAGCCTTGCCACCTTCGCGGCCGAAGGCTTGCGGAGTGTAAAATGTGCTGAAAGACAGAATTAAATAGCGTTACTCATGCGAGTCACTTATCACTGTAAATGAATGGTTTGTGTAGTTTGTGTTGAGTTAATGAGTGTCAATGCTGTATTGATGGATTCAGAGACTTACACAGCAGATATTCCACTCTCTTGGCATACTGGGTCGTCTGCCAGTCATCAGGAAAACCTGATTCGCCCCGCTGCTTCTTTGATGGCGGCTGACCCTCCGGCGAAACAGGAAATCTTGCCACGAACACAACAAAGTCTTTCCGAGATGCTCCAGCTCTACTACTTGTGGCCACGGATGTCTCGTCCGCAGAAGTGCTGTATAAGTGAGGGATACAAGGTTTAGAATATACGAAAAATGACGAATGACAACTTGCTAATTTCGCTGTGCAAGTTGTTTGTGATGAGTTATGCCCTGGTTGGATGAAGAGACACACCTGGCCAATGAGTCCAGCAGCAGAGCTGTGTCCACGACATCCCGAGGCCGGACCGCACCAGTGCCGAGGGCCAGGTAATGGTGCAGTGGCCCCTGTTGCTGCGCCGGGAGCTTTTCTGCAGCCGCCTCAACAGCCCTCCGCACACACGGACTTGAAAAAGGGGCCAGCTTATACCTGCAGAAAGAAAATGTAAAGTGGAATCTTAATTGTGATGTAACTGTGATGAGACTAGATGCAATTAAGTGTATCGATTCACACACATGCACATGGATCTGTGTAGGTATGTACAATTTACGGAGCCGATTCATGTCACGCGAGACACTGCGAACATCCACGCCGGACGACGAGACAAAAAAACTCTTGCAGAGTTTTTCCGGCTGAATGTTCTCAGGCCTGATGGATGTGAAGTACAGCTCCAAGCACTATGAAAAAAGACCAATGAGTTATTAAATGTAAAACACTGGTGGTAAGCAATCAACTGTTTGTATCAAAACTTACAGCTTGCTCCTCTTGGGTCAGAGCGATCTGCATACTCGAGGTTGTATGCCGATCACAACCCTGTCACCCTGCTCAGTCCTGTTCACCCACTCTGCATCCTGGGAAATATTGAAACGGCGTTATTTACTAATGCATACGTGTGCAAATATTAAAGCATATCACAAGTGTAAACTCGTTAAAATAGATGAACTTACCGTCAAGGCTTCCACAGCTCCTGGGCCCTGCATGTGGACGAACACCAAGAGCGCCTCGCAATATAATAATAATAATAATAATAATAATAATAATAATAATAAGTTTAATTTGTATTGCACTTTACACGTGAAGGACACATCTCAAAGTGGTGCACAGGTAAAAACACTAAAAACAGAAAATAAGTCAAAGGCAGCAAGAAACAAAATTATATTAAGAAAATGCAATAAAAAATTAGGTCTTTAATTTGTTTTTAAAAACCTCTGTAGACTGTGGCACCCTCAGGTGGTTAGGGAGGGCATTCCACAGTCGAGGCGCAGCTGCCTGGAAGCCCCTATCTCCCATAGTGCAGAGTTTGGACTTGGGGACCTGGAGTTTATGGCTGTCAGAGGAACGGAGATGCCGGGTTGGGTTATGCGTATTTATGAGTAGTTTAGGAGACAGATCTTATAATCAATCCTGGACCTAACAGGAAGCCAGTGAAGTTTATGGAGGATGGGTGTGATATGTTCTGATTTGCGCACCCCCATCAGGACCTACAATTCTGAATGTACCGCAGTCTCTGCAGGCTCCTGCCAGGGATCCCGATGAGGTGTGAATTGCAGTAATCGAGCCTGGAGGTTAGTAGCGGTGCTACTACGCAATAGTAGCGGTACAGCGTCTTGTCCGTGTTGGAGAGCTCTCTGTCCATCTGCAGGTCCCTCTGGATCCTGAGCACGTCTGACTTTGCCACTCTCAAAATCCTCTGGCAATCTTTAATGCCAGGAGCCCTCTGAACAAACCGGCTGTTTGGATTAAACATAACAGACAAGACTATTGAAGATATTGAAGTTATGAAAGACGCCACCCTTGTGATTATGTGAGTCAGACATTAATAATGCCAGAATAAAGGCTATAATGGTTGAATTAGTAATATATGCTCATCTAGTAAATGCATCTTAATTAAAGAGTTTTTAGATATTTGGACTGCAAACAAGACAAAAATACTAAAGCATTTACATTAAAGCATTTCAGCTTAGGCATTTAAGCATTTCCACTTACGCTTGAGGAAGATCAGACGGAGCAGCAGAGGCAACTTCTTCGTCCAGGTCACTGTCAGACTCCCAGGGCTGGTTAGTAATAAACCCCCCCGTCAAAGAAGCTCCTTCACCATGGTGACCTGAGAGCGTCTGTCGGGCAGGAGCACACAGAGCTGGTTGAAGTCCCAGGACCTGTTGTTGCGGACCCACTCTCTGCCCGAAGCCTTGGCTTTCTGAACCTCGGCTGCTCTTTCCTCAGGCGTGCTTTTCTTCATGCACACCCTGGCCAGATGAACAGCGAGGTTGTCCTGGGGCTTTTGGCACAGCAAACAGTGCACAATGTTGCGATCAGCAGACCTTCAATACAAAACGACATGATATAGAATAAATTGTTTAAACAATGATCTGGAATAATGAGACATGATTTTAAAAAAAATTGATTAAAAAACTCAAACTAAATATGCAGCAGTCCTATTAGCATTTCTATGGGGCTCAGTTTCAACTTTTAAAACTTCAAAACCCCAATTACTTTGCTTTGAAACATTGTTAACATAGGTTTGTTGTTTTGATTTTAAGCAAAATTGGTTTGTCTTAAACCACATCAAAGGTGAGATAAAAACCCCAATTCAAATAATGACCTCAAATGATTATTCTTGAATAAAATAATTCTCGAAATGAAGGAAACATCCTCTGAATGAAAGACAAATAACACAAGCAAATACAGTTAAGAAGCAAAAACACAAGCCTTACGTCTTCCGAGCTTGTTCAGCCATTGCAACAGCAGTCAAGCACAAGTATCCAATGAAGTCAAACCAACTGATTTTTTTGAAAAACTGTGGCTGTGGCCCCAGCAGACCAAGCTATCAGAAATGAACCTGAGTGTGTATTCAAACTAGCCAATCACATCGCAGCATCCAGAAGACATAGCCAATGAGGTCGCAGCGTTACACAGGTGAGAATGGGCCATCATGGTTAGGGCTAGCTGAGAAACGGGTTTGTTCTAATGGCTGCCATGCATGCTAATGTGAGTCAGCTATCTCAAAATATGCTTTTGCAAGTTTCAAATTATTTCAACGGTGAAATTATTTTACTGAAAAAATAACACTGTATAAAAAAACTGTAAAATAAAGAAAAGAAAAAAGAGCGGCAAATACTGTTATGTATTGTTCTCATTGTAAGAAGGCTCTCTTCCTTGGCATCTGAGGATGGTGTGCATGCAGTCTTTTTTCTTTTCTTTCACATTTTTTTTCTTTGTAATTCAGTAAAAATCTCAAGCTTTTTTATGTGTTTTTTTTTTTAATCAAAATAAAGCTCATTGTCTGTAGTTTACAAAGATACTAATGATATTGTTCATTCAAAATAGTGCTCAAAGTGTTGTTCACACAGAAATGTTTGTGTCAGCCATTAGAAGCAAGCCCGTGCACAGGTGAGAACGGGCCGTCATGGTTAGGGCTATTCAGCTGAGACACTGGCCTGTTCTAATGGCTCACATTCATGTTAATGTGAGTCAGCTATCTCACAAAAGATGTGAGATAGCTGAGGTAAAGTTCTCCCAATATGATGATGTGAAACTTTACCTCTGATGTAAATCATGTCCAATCTCTGCATATGCTCTCTGTGAATGATGATGTGAAACTTTACCACTTGTTGTCAATGTAAATGAATGGCCTAGATTGTGTTGAGTTAATGAGTGTCAATGCTGTATTGATGGAGACTTACACAGCAGATATTCCTCTCTCTTGGCGTACCGGGTCGTCCGCCATTTGTAAAGTTATCACAAAGTTATTCACATCAGAGGTAAAGTTTCACATCATCATTCACAGAGAGCTGATTTAAATGAGAATCAGAGAGATTTAAATGTAAATGTAAATGTTTATTTGCATTTAATTATGCATAATTTACTGTCATTACTATAGTACTAAGTACATGTAACATATGTAACAAAGACACTGTTAAATAAAGTGTTACCAAAATGTATTTTGGTTCCATAAACTGTGTGTTGTGGTCACATGTTAACCTGTTTTACATCCAGCCCTGCAGATTTGAATGTGTAACGTATAATTACAGGTGGAATCAGTCTCCAGATTGATGTATTTCTGGACCCCAATGAGCCGAGCCTGTCTTTTGTTCAGGAGGTGGAGAAGGTGTGAGAGTATGTACTGACTGAAACAACTCTCCAGGCAGACAGTCCTCAACTACTGGAAGAGTCTCAAGAGGTCAGTAGCCTACTGTGTAACGTAACAAACACATCATGTAACAGTCGACTGATAATTATCGGATAGGCTGTCTTCTGGCTGTAACAACCATTTCTTTCTCTCTCTTTAAGGTTCATGAAGTACAACATCTCTTCAATGACTGCAGAGACTTTATCCATCCTTTGGACGGCATACGTATGTCAAAGAAGGTCAACAAGGAGTTGACACAAAAAAAATGTTTTTTAATGAAATTTTTCCGATTAAACGTAAATTGTAGGTGAGTTCAACATTACTATTGTTTTTTCTCAGGTACCATGGTTACGGCAAGGAGATGCTGCCGGCAGACTGCTTCACAATCCATGTTTTTATCTCGAGTACAGGGAGGCCATAACCCCTGCAATGACCAGAAAACACTCCATGCCAAGTAAGTGCCATTATGCATATCTGTATATATATTTTTTTTTTACTAAATATGCACGTTTTGTAACAATAATATGTCTGGGATGGACAATTAGTGAAATCTCATAGAACATGTCACCATAATGGCTAATGCTTCTCATGATTTGTCTTTATAGAACATTTTGGTCTGCATCAGCCGGGGTCAGGGATCAGCGCCTGGATGGACAGGGCTGGACGTCGAACCTCCCACAGGCTTCCCCAATACTGAGGCATGCGAGCAGCGAGAATTGAGGATGTCCAAATTCCTTTTTTTTTTTTGGGAGGCTTTAAAAATATTCATTTTTAGGATCACATTTTTTGGTCCTATGTAATCATATTTTATTCTGTACACACAGATGCTATTCTCACCTTTTCTTCATGTATTTAATCCATGTTTGTCATTTCTTATTAAGAGATCTGCTGGATCTCCTGCGGGAGCTAGGCTCGTGTTCACAGTAGTGGTGCTGGATCTCCTGCGGGAGCTGGGCTCGTGTTCATGGTGGTGGTGCAGGATCTCCTGCGGGAGCTGGGCTCGTGTTCACGGTAGTGGTGCTGGATCTCCTGCGGGAGCTAGTCTCGTGTTCACGGTAGTGGTGCTGGATCTCTTGCGGGAGCTGGGCTCGTGTTCACGGTAGTGGTGCTGGATCTCCTGCGGGAGCTGGTCTCGTGTTCACGGTAGTGGTGCTGGATCTCTTGCGGGAGCTGGGCTCGTGTTTACGGTAGTGTTGCTGGATCTCTTGCGGGAGCTTGGCTCGTGTTCACGGTAGTGTTGCTGGATCTCTTGCGGGTAGTGTTGCTGGATCTCTTGCGGGAGCTGGGCTCGTGTTCACGGTAGTGGTGTTGGATCTCTTGCGGGAGCTGGGCTCGTGTTCATGGTAGTGTTGCTGGATCTCCTGCGGGAGCTGGGCTCGTGTTCACGGTAGTGGTGCTGGATCTCCTGCGGGAGCTGGGCTCGTGTTCATGGTAGTGGTGCTGGATCTCTTGCGGGAGCTGGTCTCGTGTTCACGGTAGTGTTGCTGGATCTCTTGCGGGAGCTGGGCTCGTGTTTACGGTAGTGTTGCTGGATCTCTTGCGGGAGCTGGGCTTGTGTTCACGGTAGTGTTGCTGGATCTCTTGCGGGTAGTGTTGCTGGATCTCTTGCGGGAGCTGGGCTCGTGTTCACGGTAGTGGTGTTGGATCTCTTGCGGGAGCTGGGCTCGTGTTCATGGTAGTGTTGCTGGATCTCCTGCGGGAGCTGGGCTCGTGTTCACGGTAGTGGTGCTGGATCTCCTGCGGGAGCTGGGCTCGTGTTCATGGTAGTGGTGCTGGATCTCTTGCGGGAGCTGGTCTCGTGTTCACGGTAGTGTTGCTGGATCTCTTGCAGGAGCTGGGCTCGTGTTTAAGGTAGTGTTGCTGGATCTCTTGCGGGAGCTGGGCTTGTGTTCACGGTAGTGTTGCTGGATCTCTTGCGGGTAGTGTTGCTGGATCTCTTGCGGGAGCTGGGCTCGTGTTCACGGTAGTGTTGCTGGATCTCTTGCGGGAGCTGGGCTCGTGTTCACGGTAGTGTTGCTGGATCTCTTGCGGGTAGTGTTGCTGGATCTCTTGCGGGAGCTGGGCTCGTGTTCACGGTAGTGGTGTTGGATCTCTTGCGGGAGCTGGTCTCGTGTTCACAGTAGTGGTGCTGGATCTCTTACGGGAGCTGGGTTCGTGTTCATGGTAGTGTTGCTGGATCTCCTGCGGGAGCTGGGCTCGTGTTCACGGTAGTGGTGCTGGATCTCTTGCGGGAGCTGGGCTCGTGTTCACGGTAGTGTTGCTGGATCTCTTAAGGGAGCTGGGCTCGTGTTCACGGTTGTGGTGCTGGATCTTTTGCGGGAGCTGGGCTTGTGTTCACGGTAGTGGTGCTGGATCTCTTGCGGGAGCTGGGCTCGTGTTCACGGTAGTGGTGCTGGATCTTTTGCGGGAGCTGGGCTTGTGTTCACGGTAGTGTTGCTGGATCTCTTGCGGGAGCTGGGTTCGTGTTCACGGTAGTGGTGCTGGATCTCTTGCGGGAGCTGGGTTCGTGTTCACGGTAGTGGTGCTGGATCTCTTGCGGGAGCTGGGTTCGTGTTCACGGTAGTGGTGCTGGATCTCCTGCGGGAGCTGGGCTCGTGTTCACGGTAGTGGTGCTGGATCTCTTGCGGGAGCTGGGTTCGTGTTCACGGTAGTGGTGCTGGATCTCTTGCGGGAGCTGGTCTCGTGTTCAGCAGGTGAACTGCTTTAACTTCAGACCGCCGCCCTGCGTTTCACTCATAGCTGAAATATGCTGTGACTGACTCCATAACCTGCCCATAAACAAACACAGCTCTAAGATAATATTTTAACATCTGATGCAAATAGATTTACTATCTTTGTGAATGAAATAATTTGTTTTATGCAAGGGATCAGGGGTTTCCATCACGCAAAAAAGACCGACTCCGCTAGGTAGGCTAACTGACCTTGCGTCCTTGTATGTTGCCTTGCATAAAATAAAATGATTTACAGCACAGTAATGATTTTATAGATTAAATAAAACATACACAAACCTGTATTTCGCAGAAGAAATGCACCAAATCGGCGGCGCTGAGAACTCTCCAGAAGAGGATGCAAATGCCCGTGCTCTTGCATCACCAGATCACTGTAAAATGTAGGCTACCGTGATATTGCTGGAACTTGAATGGTGCAAAATAAGTTTAAAATGTATAAGAACTAAGTACTTTTACTAAGGTAATTTTGAAAATGGCCTAATTATAATTTTTTAATTGTAATAATTTGGCCTAATTGTAATATTTTATTGGGGTATCTGTACTTTTACTCAAGCACTTGATTTGTGTACTTCTTCCACCACTACAATGCTAAAAAACTGGATTATTGTAGTAACTACTGTGTATGACTGTTCATTAGTTACTTTATAGTTATTTTTCTTGAACCTTGATTAGTAGATAATCAGTAGTAGTTCTTCAGGAGGTATGACAGAATTCATTAGTTATTGATTAACTAACTGTAACTTAACACAATCATAAAATTCTATTACATGCTGATTAGTTAACACATCTTCATTAGTAGTTAACAGCAGTGAAGAAGTAGTTAATGAAGAACTACCTACTAGTTTTTTAATAATTCCTTTTTAGTTATGCAGTAAGTAAGATACAGTATTCTAACGTGTTACCGCGATTTGTTTTCCTTTGGTTGTTGATACCTCAAAGTTAGCACTGAGTCCAGTGTATATTTATTTCTGTAAATATTTATTTTTTGGTTTAATTTCGTAATTTTTTTCTTTGACACATCACTGTGAATATGTACACCCCTACTTCTCCACTGGCATTTACTAAAAATCCTCTTTGGATAAAATCTGAGTCCTGAGCCTATCTACCACCTCCCCTTGATCTCTACGGGACACGTTGTGACATATAGTTTACATTTTTCTTTGAGTAATTGGAAGAAATGCTTCTTCTTTTTTACATTTTGTGTAAACATTTCCTGTGTTTTCTGTATGTATCCCAAAAATAAGACCGAAAAGATCTCTGATAACAAGTTATTTTACACTTTAGTCAGGATCAGTCTTCTGAAAATTAAGAAAATGTTAATCTGAAGACTTATCTGAAGACTAATAAAGAAAATATGCACTGTCCCTTTTAAAATAAAATAAAGAATAAAATGGCCAGTTAGGTATGCAATTACTGTATTACTAATTAAAACATCTAATGTTTTACATAATGCTAATACAATTAAGTGCAAACTAATAACTAACTAATTGCAAACATTAGTTGCAATTATTATCCAATTATTACCACAATCCCATATAATCCAAATACACCGCTCACCCTTGCGTCACAGTGCAAGCACGTTAAATGACCCATGGGTACGTGCTGGAATCCCAAAAGAGTGAGAGAGCGAAATGAATTCGAAGCAGAGGGCCAACGATGAGCCTTAGCGCTCTGTGACGACACCTGTGCTGATTTGTGTTGATTTGAAAATCCCACACCGCTCACCCCAAAAGGAGTGGTCAGCACGTACCCATGGGTACGCCCGGGAGAGTGGAATGTCGTAAAAACGTGAGGGACGGCTTTTTTGTCGAAATTCGCACAGAGGGGCGCCGACCGAGGCGGGGGAGGCCCGAGTCAGAGTGTGACCGGCCGCATACCAATCGGTGCAAAAGTTGTGAAAAAGGTAAAAAGTGCATAAAAAAACGCACGGGGCGAGTCAGTGGGGTGACACCAGGTGGTCAGAAGCGTCCGGGGGCCACCACCGGGGTGCCGCCGGGGGCCGCCATGTACCCATCGGTGCGGGCTCGTGTACCCATCGGTACCAGAGTCCTCAGAAAACTCTCTCTCAGACACACACATCACACACTGAGCTTTAGATAAGCTTAAATGGCAGAAAGTCTCTTACCTACTCTGGGCTTTTGTGTCTGTTTTGCTTGTTGACAGTTCTGCAGATGAGGATGGAGATGTTGGACCCATTGATTGACAGCTGTCATCTCTTAGCTGATAAAAGGCCTCAGAACAGCTTCACATGTTACCGCATCATTTCCCGCAATACAGCCGACTCATTAGGTCGTTAGAGGGCATGTGTGCTTAAAATCTTTCAAAAGTCCTGTTATGGCCGGGGGTTGTGAGAATAGATCTTCAATCTACTTACATCCACCACTTAAATGTCAATCTTGTGGCATATTTGACAACTTTTCTGAACATTCGGTATATAGTCCATGAATCGTATTGTATTTACTTGTTTTTATGGTGCTTTTTTGAGTTATTTTTGAATTATTGTGACATGTATAATGTATCTGCTTGATCTGTTTTTATATTGTTGTATTGTGGTTACTCTTTTGAAAAAGAAGTGCTTGGCTGTTCCTCAATATGTGTTCTCAAGTGATCTTGCGTCCTTGTGTCCTTTGTGTGACAAAAAGATTATCAGATTTCTTCTAGTCAGTGCTGCTGAATATATTTAGAAGAGATCAGTAATGGTGTACGGTGTGTGTGTGTTAGTGTCTCTTTAGCATGCGTTAGAGGGGAGTGCTTGCCCTTTAACCTCTGATTGTCTGCGGCGTGCGGCGCATTAGAGAGAAAGGTATAATGAGTGATGGACAGCAAGTGTATGTGTGTTGGACTGCATTGCAAGTGCCTTCAGCTCAGGTTACCACATATATCTTTACATACAGCCCATGAAGGGTCACTAGAAGCCCTTTTCTCGTGATACCCTTAAAATGCCATTGTTTTACTGTAGTATTTTTGTGGAATTAGTATTTTGCTGGAATTATAAAGGAACATGTTTAATTTTTATTGAAGTATGATTGTTCTTATAGTTTCTAAATGTGTTTAGACTGCTATTAAATGACCCATTTTAACGGGTCTAATTTCTTACACCTCAGTTTAAGTATGTTAAGCACAGTGCAGAGTCTTTTCATTTGTCTTTATTTTTACACTTCACGAAATAGAACATTTTCTTTTACGTCTCCTCATGTCTGGGGAGACAAGGGTCTCAAAAACATGCTTAACATTGAAGAACCAGGTTAATACTTTGATACAATTTCTATAATGAGAACTGATTATAAACAAAATGTCAACGTAATAACACGCTTCAGTTGTCCTCCATAAAAAAAAGTTGCATTACTTATATTTGGGGTTGCAGAGACCACAGATATAAAAATGAATAAATGCAGTGACTTTTCTCTGACTGTGATTTCTGCACACTGTAAACACACAGATGCCAGATGTTTATTTGGATTTGTTTTAACAATGGGGTTTTATCTGGGGTCAAGTTGTTAGGTAAGATGGGGTAAGATCATTCAGTTTGCTGTGATGCTATTATTAAAAATCTTCAATTAAATGATTGGCAATTAAATAAATTCACCTTTCAGATTAATCTCTTTTACTGGGATTCTGATTTGTCTGTTATTGGTAATTCAATTCCAATTAATAGAATAGTTGATTTGGTATTTTACATTAATGAAACTTAATATGGAAAATAACAAAAATCACATATACATTCTGTATAACCCAGGGGGAGTTTCTTACAGTATATTTTGCGCTATATTTTGTGCTAATTCTCTATCAGTGTGCACTGTCTCTGAAATCCCTAAAAAAGCTCCATTGTAGTCTTGAGTTTGATTTTAGGAACGAACACGTCACAATATTTCTCATTTAAATAATTTCTGTCCAAGGCATATGCAAAATAAATGGGCGGGTTCTGCTTGAGTTAGTGTGTTGAAACTGGTGCTTATGGTAAGGGTGTATTACCAAGGGTGTAATCCACCAGCCGGAAACTGAAGTCTCCCCGGGAGCCGCCATTGGCTAGCAAGCCTTCACCTGCTGTTAGCATCCCATTGACTCCAATTCATTTTGGCGTCACTTTGACAGCGAATAACTTTACATCTGAGGCGTTTAAAGAGTCCATTTGTCCATTATTTATTTCTAAAGAAACACGACAATGTATAAAAGGCTCCATTACCTTGTATCTTACGCTATGGCCCCGTAGAAGCCGTTTTTGTAAAAATAGGCTAACGATTGCGTCATAACACGCGACTCTGTGTCGCACAGTAGAGAAATTACCGCATAGACAGGAGGAGAAGCTTGCGGGCAATCGGGGGGACGTGGAGGCATAAAGTCAAGGGAGAAGCCCATAGAGAGTCATGAAGTTGCTCCTGCTGCTCATGGACAGCTTATACTCACGATCTCTGGCTCTGCGAGATTCAGAAGGGAATGATTCAGATTCCTCTTGGCACAGCTACTAGAAGACTTACAGCTGTCAGACAGGTTGATCTCGTCACATCTACGTCGTCAAGCTCAGTTTTTTTTATTCATCTCTGTTCAAAAGTTTGATGTCGCAAACTGAATGAGGTCGAACCCAAAATTGGTTTAGAGGCTATATCTCGGCCAAGCTTTGATCAATCGAAACGAAAATTGGTACGCTTCATCGGAACCATGGACTGAGGGTCCATGCCAAATCTGGGGACAGGTCGTGAGTTCTGGAAAATGGCTATTTTGGCCAATAACTTTTGAACAGTTTGTCAGAAAATCATAATCTTGTCTCATGCCGGATCAGTGGATATAAAGTTTGCCAGGATTGGACAACCCATCGGGCCGCAATTTTGAATTTTAGCATAAATTGCAATATCTTTTAAACAATTTGACATATCTTCACAAAAATTGGTAGGGATGATCGACACCATGTCCTGAAGGTACATGAGAAGTTCAAAGACAGCGCCACCTAGTGTTCCAGAGATATACGTTTTTTTGCAAAAACGCTTATAACTTTTGAAAACGTTGTTTAAAATTCAGTATCTTCATATCTGTATATTATGTTCCTTGGTTTATACCGATTCCGACGTTATCTCATTTCTCATTTTCCAACAATGTGACTGTCCGCCATATTGAAGCAAATAATAAACACTTTTTCTGCTACTCCTCCAACAAATTTTGCCCAGTTTTGTCCAAAATCGGTTCAAATGATCTTTGATCTGAGCCGCACAGAAACAACTAAACAAATTTTTATATTCACTACTGTTCCCGAGATACTCGTCTCCGAATGTGACATTACCTCTATTTGTTGTCATATGCTATTTAGCTTAGCTTGCCAATCAAATAGGATGCTAATCCGAGGCAATTCTTTCTAATGTGGATTACACATTACACATAATTTATGCTATAGTGACCAAGTGATCTTAGATGTCTAATTAGTTAAGATGCTAACTAATGCTTTTGTATGCTCATTCGCACACTGAAGGCTCTCCTTGGCAGCTTGGTGAATCTGCATCAACTTAGTAGCGCATCTTGCTATGCCCCAAGCCCATAGCCTTTCAGGTCGTCGGTTCGAGTCCCTTGTGGGGCAACTTTATAAAATGATGTAAATTAGAGCCAAGAGCTGCGGTTCTGCCTTCAAAAGCTCAAATCCCTTGTAAAATGAAACTAACTGTTGTGTGAGTGGCATGCTGTTTAAAGCAACAGGCTATATCTTTGAAGATTGTTTAATTAAATCCAGTGTGTAGCAAACATTAAACCATGTGTATTGTGCAATGTTCAAAACAGTCCTATTTAAAAAGCATACATCCAAACAAGCCCAAAAAATTAAACAGCCACAACGGATTGGCCCCCAATCGCTGCTTGCAGCTATATTTATTATTATTATTATTACAGATACATCATTATTTACACATTCAATGACCCAAAACATACAAACAATGAGTTAAATCTCGACAGACCATGAGGGCTGAACAGACTGGATTGTTCTAAGCAGCTTCTGGCGATGTTTAACAGGAGATGTGTGATTGTGTCGAGACTCAGTGTGAGGATGAGCAGTTAAGGTTGCTGAAGCAGCATAGAGTGTCAGCAGAGTGTTTGTCCGTGAGAACTAATGATGAAATAAAGTTGCTGTGACGGAGACACTTTGAATGATGTCATTACTGGAGTCTGTGCGTGTGTGAGTGTGTGTGTATGTTTGCGGAGGGCAGTGCTCCTGCTGACTTCCAGAAAGCCCTCCAATGCAAAACTGGGGTGTGTTTTCCAAAGCTAATATGGTTGCAAGTGCTGTCGTTACCAATAGAGTTCAATGGAACTTGCGATCATAGTTGGCTAACGATGCTTTTGGGAAACACACCCCTGGTTTGTTACCCAGCTGCTGCTGTGTGTGAGTGTGTGTGTGTGTGCTGGCAGATGAACTGAGATAAATGAGCAAGGGGGAGAGTAAGAAGGATAGAGAAAAGTGATGTGAGCCCCCTGGCTTATTTTCTCTCACTCTGTAACTACCAGCTGTGCCTCTTCACACGATCACGAGGATCAGATCGCACATACAGAGACTAATAAAAGCTTATCAAGGCCCATGTTCCTACACAAACTCCCATCCAAACTCTAAAAGGATGGGTGGCCAGTCAAATACTTCAAATGAATAATCCAAGACAAAACCAGAATAATTCAGGTGTTCTCCGGATTCATTTGAATTCATGGGTTGTGTGAACAGTCATACAATTTGGCTCTTTTGTCAAAGCCAGTAAATCTTTTGGATCAGTCAGAGATGTGTTTTGCACAAACAAATCAAACTAGATTAGCAGTGCTAGAAAGACAAGGACCAGGCATTTAATTGCTGGAATTATGTGTGTTGGGTAAACATATATGAAAGATTAGTCTGATATTCAAACACATGGCTGTTTATAAACTAGAAGACATGTTTGTGAGAGCGAAACTCTTGTTTTACATCTACTGTTCTTCCTCATGCTGGATGTTAGTGGCCAGCGGTGTGTAATCAGGCGTTTATGGGGAGCTCATTATATATAACGTGTGTTAAGCCAAGTGTCGGATGGATTAATAGACGCTCTGATGTTGTTTGAGGATGTTTATTAACCTTCTCTTTAAACCAGAATGTAAAACATCTGAATGTACAGGCACCAAATACCCATCGAAAAGCCGCTAAACTCAGTTTTTGGTCAGTGTGATTTTCTAAACAACTGTTGTTGGAAATGATGCATTATGTCATTTGAATGTATGGCCTGTTTATGTTGTTGATGTTCTCCTTCTCTGTCTCTGTGGTCGTGATGTTTGGCACGCTCAGTTACCGCTGGAGGTCTCAGAAGAACCTGTGTGAGGTCAAACGTCACGTCCCAGAGTTCACTGCCGAGCAACAACACTTCATTAAAATACACACACAGGTTTGTTATATAATACAAATTGAAAACACACTGTAATGCTCCATTGCTCAGTCAAAGGTTTCAAATAAAGCCATTTGCAGTAGATCTGCAATTAGGAGTTAAAGCTAATTCAGCCAAATATATTAAGAAGTCCGTTCATTTTTTTTTACTCAACCTCATGTCTTCCAAACCTGCATTGCTTTCTTTCTACAGTAAAACCCAACCCAACAACATTGGACCCTCTTGGCTTTCACTATATGGGGAGGAAAGGCGGAGACATTTTATGACACATCTTTTTTGGGGGGTTACACAGTAGAAAAAAAAAACCTGCAACACTTTACTTTACAGTGTCCTTGTTACACATGTTGTAGTTACTATAGTAATAATTATACATTTTATATGCAACTAGCCCTAAACCAAACCTGGTAGCACTTTATTTTACAGTCCTGTTCCCCTTGTACACATGTACTCATTATAGTCATTATAATAATTTGGTAATAACTATGTACTAACCCTGAACCTACCCCTAAACCTAACCTTAACTCATACTTTCTTAGGAAAGTACACTGTAATGTAAGTACACATACTGTCAAATAAAGTGTAACCCCAAATCTAACCCTTACCTTATCATAAGTAGGCTACGTTTAGTTAATTATTATTACATAGTCCTTAAATTCATAATTACACTGCAACACAGACACCTTAAAATAAAGTGTGACCAAAAAACATAATTTGGAACAACATGTGTGAGTAAATGATGATAAAATGTTTTTTCGATGAAAATCTATTAATTTTTTTTCAATGAGAAATGCTTGTTTACACTTGTCCAGCAACTAGCATTAGACCAAAATAAACTACATGAAACCAATTTATCTAACAGCAGAAATGGTATCACACTAGGGGCTCATGGATGCAGTTTTACAGGGGGAAAACTCAATTTGAGCAGAGAACTGTACAGATAAAGTTAATAATCATCTAGATGTGGAATCCTGATCACCATCCCGTGCATGCTTTGCTGTTTACAATTTTTAATGTTGCGTTTAATTGGGTATAATATCCAAACACAAGACATCATTAAACAGAAAGGTACGAATTCAGACAACAGATTCTCACACGGGCTCAGAGCTCAGATGATCCTGATATTCCCAGCGACAGTACGGACAGGAATGACGGTGGAGTGTCGCGCGGAGAGAGGAGATGCTTGAACAGTCCGTCTGAAACCAAGCGCGTAAGCGCTCAGTCTGGGTACAGAATGAAGCCAGAGAATGTACTGTATTTGTTGTTGTTTCCTCCGTGCGCCTTTCCGCCGTCGAGTTTGACATAAATCTCGTCGCCAGAGTCCAGGTGCAGCACGGCACTGTTGCTCGCGTAGTCGTAGTTCTGATCGGCGTCTTGCGCGATGGCGCTCGCGCGAACCTGTTCAAATAAACACACAATGTCATTCAGTGCCATTGCATTCGCAGCGCTTACGATAGCCAGTAGTTTAGTAGCAAAATGTGTCTTAAAATGAACCGATCTTCACTAATAAAAACCTTTCATTTCGTTATAATATTTGTTAAAACAGAGAAAACAATCGCGTAGTTACATTGAGAAAGAATCAAAAAGTGCGGGCTGGGTTTATAATAATAATAACAATAATAATAATAATAATAATAATAGTAATACATTAGTAGCATTTTTTTATGACCACTAAATTCTGTTTTCCACACCACGCGCAATGACAGTCCATGCATTTGGATCTTCTACCGAACATCCGTATAAAACTAATGTAAGACTTGCTCAGTGTGCGAATAATTGATTTACTTGTAGTGGCATCAATAAAGTGATAAATAATGACAAAAATGTTTTGTTTTATTGATATATCGTCCGAACTATAAAGCTGTTGCTAAAGCGATTTATATACACAGTGTGTAACTTTTATGTTTACCGAAAACACT
The DNA here is from genome assembly GCA_030578255.1 of Tiaroga cobitis. NCBI lineage: Eukaryota > Metazoa > Chordata > Actinopteri > Cypriniformes > Leuciscidae > Tiaroga > Tiaroga cobitis. The sequence goes on from CM060599.1 coordinate 6,114,825, forward strand.
ATGTCTAGCCTATGTGAAAAAAATCTTTAAGGCCCTCCCTGTTTTTTTTCTAGTCGACATTTTTTATGGATGATTCAAGTCTTGTTAAGCCTTAATTCGGATATTTAGTGTTCTGCTCCTGCAAACGTTGTAGAAATACCTGTCCATTTTTACAGAGGTCTGCCCACATGCTTGTCCCGTCCCCTCCGCGCATCAGCACATGGTAGGTGAAGTAGTAAATCCCCGACACCTGACACGTAAACTTGCCAGTCGTGGGATCATAGTGATTTCCGACATTTGTTACTACATCATCAAACCGGAGCACCTCGTAGCCTTCATGAGGGTTCTTGAGACCCACGTAAAACGCGATCTTGGTGTACCCTAACACTGGACCAACGTCTCCTGTCTCAGTCCTCGCCGTCCCCGACGTGATGCCGGTAAATCCAGGTCTGCCCGAGTCCCCAGGTGGTCCCCTTGGACCAGGTGGACCGGGTTCTCCAGGTGGACCCCTGGGTCCCGGTTTGCCCGGGCGGCCCGGTTCCCCTCTAGTCCCTTGAGCGAAAGATGGTGGGATGGCACTGAGGTCCTGCATCACCTCCAGCGCCGTGGCGCTCGGTTTGGGGTTGTACGGATCACAGATCATCCGGCAGGTGCCTATCATTTCGTAGTGCGCTGAAACCACGGAGGTTTGGACCAGAAGCGGAATTGCGATGACCAGCGCCACGATCATGATGATGCCCACGACCGCGCCAATTATTCTCTTGCTGTGGAGCACCCGGGAAGCGCGCGCTAAAAAGTCCGGCTCGTTTTTGGAGGAAATGGTGACACGCACGCTTGAAAGTATGACAAGGGAAAAAAAGCTCTATTTCCTTTAAATGTATATACAATGCACACACTCCCACCTTCCTTGTGACCTCTGGCAGAATAGCACCGTCTGTGCCAGAGATGTCAGAGAAACTATTGGCTTTGGTAAACGCGCGCTGGAGCGCGAGACGGAGCGGTGGTTGCGCGCAGAGAGAAGACGCGCTGACTGACGTAGCAACGGTGTTGCAGTTTGGATGATAATAAACGATGATGTGATGATAATCTCGCATCTAAAGCTATGCATAAATTTATAGATGATCCGAGCGAAACAAAACTATGTTCGCGTTTAACAGAAATTGGGTTTCAGCCCCCTTAATTCTCAGATAGTCTGGTAGTTTAATTGTGATAATTGACATGGTTTAGTTTTCAGATCTGAGCAAATTTGCGTATAATTCTTCATATTTATCGCATGGTGGTGTCCATGCAAAATTAGCCTTTAATTAGCACAAGCCAACATGTTAGGATAATGCACCATAGAAGCATAAAGAAAATGTAACATTTTTTTCATGTAAAAACAGTCAAACACTGGGAACCTAACATCCAAGTTAACCGGATTTATAGTCAAACATATTTGATTTCATCGAATCAACCTAAATACGTGAATTTATACCAAATATGGCTTAAATCAGGTAGAAATAGATCTTTAAGGTAACAACTGCAGGTTACCACTTTTTAAAGTGTACCATGATATATGAATATGTGTTCAGTGCCATGGTAAAGTATCACTGTAACCATGGTACCACTACAATACATTTGGAAAACATTAGCATTACTTGCTACAATGCTTTATGTTTTATTTTTATTTTTACTTTTTTTTTACATTATTTGTTTTGTCATTAAAAAGAAATTGATGAAGATTTTTTTGTTTCTGTTCTTGAAGATGCAGTGACTGTCAGTCTAAAAATGACAGAGCTAATTTCTATGGAAGAAAATGAAATGGCAGCTTGCTATTTACTTTTTAAACATGATATTTAACATTCCCTATATGCAATTATAAATATTAAATATAACAGATGGAAATGAAAAGATATTCACAATAATAATATAAAATTAAAAGTAGCAAACTAAATATGAAAGCAGTTATTTCACAGTGGCAAAAACTGACATGCCTGAAATGTCAGAATACATTTATGTGAAATATAAAGCAAAAATACACACACACAAAAAATCATTTTGATGTATTTTAGGGTTTAGCCTAGAGAATGCTATTTATGCAAATGTATGACCCTCTACATATATAATTATTTTTTCTTTGCACCATCATTTAGTTTAGGCATTACTGACCACACAAGTACCAAAAATATCAAGATATCACTATGGAGCATGAAGAAAATAATAATGCAGGAATGACTGTTTAGAGATAAAGTGATAATTCTGTCAGTGGTACAAGATGACCTTGAGCCGGTTGATTAGTGTTTCACAGGTGCATCATCAGAGGAGAGAGGGATGAGGGAGGATTCAGAAGGCACTGAGCTGTTCTAGACGGAGTGTTTTACCTCGGGCTTTATTTAAAACTTGTGCCCTCGTACAAGGTTTCAGCCTAAAAAACATGCGAGATGTGACATGTAAGAGAGAGTCCTTGCTATTCTATTCGCTGCTCTGATTTCTTTATTTATGTGTTAAAAGTTTCTGTGTGTACATGAATCTGTATGTGCATGGCTGTGTTTGTCTCTGTGTCATTGTGTGTGTGTGTGTTTAAACTTATCTGCTCACTGGGCTGCTGGATGTGAGTCTGACTGCTATGACTCAGGGTTACGTGTGTGACAGAGACCAAAACCATGAATAAACTGGCACACACACCACATTCTCTCTCTCTTCACTCACACACGGCCATGAATATATTACCCCTTACACACATCCACTCATAAATAAACCTGTGCTCTCTCTCTTTCTCGCTCACACACACACACACACACACACACACACACACACACACACACACACACACACACACACACTTAATCACACAGACACACCCAGACATTTGTGTTCCGTCACCAATCACTCGTAGTGTTAAAAGAGGCAGTATCCTGAAATGTGTTTGTGCGTGCTGGGACTTAAACGATAGATGGAAAACAGGAGAGTGGGTAAGATGAGCCAGAGGGTAAATTAGGCCACCTCCTGTACACTCTAAAACTGCATGCATTTTTTGGAAACGTTGTTTTGGTTGTGGTTCGACTCTGCGTGACTGTGCTGATGAATATGATTATCCTACTTCTCATATAACATTCACTACTATGCTTAAGAGATATAACCAGTTTACATGGAAAGGGTACAATGGTATTTCTGAGCCGGGGTTGATGCAGGAACTGTGTATGGAGACTGATTGTGTCCTCCAGGCGACAAAAGTCACGGTGTGGCCGTCGGCCAGACAATGTCCACCTTGGTGGACCAGGAGCGCCATTTCTTGTTGGACCTGGCTAAGATGTAGCCTGACAATGTCAGACTTCGTACTTCCGCTCAATTTCAGTTCGCTTCTGTACTCAGTCTGAGATAGCGACCTATCTCTCAGTTTTCCTCCGGCCTGAAAACAGCCGGCCAATCAACGAACAGAGGGCGGGCTGAGAGCCGTGAAATAGACGCTAAGCGCCGAGTTTAAGATTGTATTTTAGGTTAGGGAAATGGAAAACGACCGCGGATATGGAGACACGGGATGCTGTGGAGAATATTCCCAGCATTTGCAAACTGAAGCCCGAACAAGAAGAGTGTTTGTTAAACATTTTGAATGGAGGTGATGTTGTGTCCCGATTCCCGACAGGTTTTGGGAAAAGTTTAATTTATCAACTATTACCGGTCGTCAGCGAGAAACTGGGGAGGCCAAAGGCCGGCAAGGCGATAGTTGTGATTGTGTCTCCCTTGGTTGCACTCATGGAGGATCAGGTTAAGGAGGCAGCAAAACTCGGTCTGTGTGCTGCACAGCTTGGGGTGCACAATGATCAAGAAATCATGGAGGGTAATTTCAACCTTATTTTTGGTAGCCCCCAATACTGGATTCTCAATCAAAAATGGCGAGCTATGTTAGCATCAACCCTATACCAAGACAACCTCGTCTCCATTGACGTTGACGAGGCACACGTCGCATACAAATGGTGAGTTTGCATACACGGGTTTGGTAATTAACTTCAACAAGTTAATTTATTTTGACATCAGCTCAGTTCAACACTGTCATTTGTTGTCTTTTGTTGCACGTTCACAGCCATGTTCACTCCGAGAAAGAAAACGCTTTTCAATTATGCCATTCCAGACTCTTTCTACGAAGCAAAGCGAAGTAGCAGAGTTTGGTATTACCAGGCTAGCTGAGATGAAGTACGCAGAGGAGAACTGCACCCACCCAGTCCAGAAGCGGACTAGCCCCCAGTCTGCTCGTAGCCGAGGGCGCCCCCCTGGGGTGTCTAGACCAGCTCTGGCATGACCGGAGTCATCATCCCGAACACACCGTCGAGCCCCCCGCAGGAAGGCGACACAGCCCATCCAGGCCACCACTAAACCCTCAAAGTGTCCATCTAAGCGGCCCTTGAGACAGGTGGCCCAGAGGTGGAGGGAGCTGCTCTGAACCAGGAGATGGTGAGCGCACCACTCCTTCCCCTGGAGGAGGGCTAGGTGGAGAATCTACAGTTTCAGATTATTCCTGTTCCGCCCAGTTTTTCAATAAAATAACAGTTTATTCAGCCTCTGGGCCATACTGGGCGTGCTCTGGCAGTAAACGACACCCCGCTTCCTCACTCCCAGCCACCCTGTATCTTGCTACAGGACACACTGAAGGACACACTGCTTCCTCACGCCTCTTTAGCCAGTCCCTCACAGGACCCACGGAGCCAGGTAAGTGTCACACCACAATCACTGCCTTTACACGCGGAAAATGGGAGCCTGGTTAGCCCTTCCCGGCTACGTGATTCAGTTCGCAAGGCGTACCCCCAGGTTCAGCGGCATCCTTTTTATCTTTGTGGCAAACAAAGGCACCCCTGTCCTGCATGCGGAGATTGCGGTCCTGTTTGGCGAAGGAAGGAATAGAGCCTGTCCCTCCAGCCGAGATGAAATCAGGGTTTTACAGCCCATACTTCATTGTACCCAAGAAAAGCGGTGGGTTACGGCCAATCTTGTATCTGCGTGTCTTGAATCGGCCCTTCACAAACTCCTGTTCAAGATAATCAAGCAAAAACGTGCTTTCGCCACCAGGATTGTTTTACAGCGAATGACCTGAAGGCCGTGTACTTTCATGTCTCGATTTTATCTTGACACAGACCGTTCCTATGCTTTGCTTTCGAGGGTCGAGCATATCAGCACAAGGTCCACGCTTTTGGGCTATCCCTCGCTCCCCGCAACTTTACCAAAGTTACAAAGGCTGCCCTTAGCCCGCTCAGGGAGGTGGGCATTCGCATCCACATTAACAATCTCGATGACTGGCTCATTCTAGCTGCCTAAATATGAACAGCCAAAATATGTTCCACTGAAACCATTTTAGAGGCTCCTGGGGCATATGGCATCCGCAGCCGCGGTAACTCCACTCGGATTTATGCAAATGAGAAGGCAACAGCACTGGCTACATGGCACTGCGGCATACTTCGTGTGACAATCAAACAGAGCTTTCTCCAAACATTCAGCCCCTGGTCAGACCTTGCCTTTCTACTTACTGGAGTGCCCCTAGAACAAGTGTCCAGGCATTTTGTTGTGCAACAGGCATGCAGCTTCGGGCTCCTGGACGGGACCTTGACTGCAGCGGCATATCAATTGCCTGGAGCTGCTGGTAGTGCTGTTTGCCTTGCTCCGGTTTTGACCGTTGCTTCAGGGCAAGCACTTGTTGGTCCGCCAAGTGTCAACTGCCAAGGTGGGTTACTCTCATGTTCCATGTCACATCTCCTCCTTTGGAGTCAGCAGCGGCCGTTCACAACCCGGGCGAGCTCAATCATGCGGCTAACGCACTCTCACAACAGCTCATGCTCCCGGGAGAATGGAGTCCCCACCCCCAGGTGGTCCATCTGATCTGGAGTCAATTCGGGGACACAGGTAGACCTGTTTGCATCCCAGAAGTCCTCCCATTACCAGTTCCATTCCCTGACCGAGGAAACCCTCAGCACATAAGCACTGGCACACAGCTTGCCCCACGGCCTACAAAAGTATGTGTTTCCCCCAGTGAGCCTGCTCGCACAGACACTAGGTGCGTTCCATTCGACCGTAAGTGGACTGCGAAGTGGACTTCACAGGGTATTTCACCATCTTGAGTGAAAGTCCAATCCGAAGGGAACGAACATCTTCAGTTCGAAGGTCACTGCAAACGGCGTAGGGAACAAGGGACCATCGATACATCACTTCACAGGAAGTGGAGAGCGACCATCAACCAACTGTCATTGTGCACCGCGTCACCAGTCTGAATTAACCATAGAGTCGTTGGAAGAGATTTCAAATGTAAATTTCTAACGGCTCTGAGTTTACGTAACATTATGCATTTGAGTATTCATAAATATTGTTATTATTATACAAGCTAGAGTATTTATGAATGGTTGGGGTGATGAATGTTACATTTCCATAGTCTATTGTATGAATATCTACACAAATTAAACGTGTTGAGAAGCAGCTGAGGCGCAGTCTAATAAACTAATACGTTTTGATTTTTATTTACTAGATAGGCTACGTGTTTTGTATACACTCACCTAAATGATTATTAGGAACACCTGTTCAATTATCTAATCAACCAATCACATGGCAGTTGCTTCAATGCATTTAGGGGTGTGGTCCAGGTAAAGACAATCTCCTGAACTCCAAACTGAATGTCAGAATGGAAAAGAAAGGTGATTTAAGCAATTTTGAGCGTGGCATGGTTGTTGGTGCTAGACGGGCCGGTCTGAGTATTTCACAATCTGCTCAGTTACTGGGATTTTCACCAAGTGGCAACCTCCCTGTCTCTCTCTTGAAACCAACACGGAAGTGAATTAAACTGCAATTCATCGACTGGCCGCTTGAGGCAGGCTGCAGAAGTGAGTAAAATCTGCATCTCCCCCATGTTAAAATGGCCATGTTAAAACTTTACAGCAGAAAAAAACATGTTTACAGCCTGGAGCAAAAAGTGGTTTTGGTCTTTATAGCTTATTTTGCCCTTCATGACAACTGTGAGGGGGGTGAATTTTTTTACAACTCATCCGTTTAAATTATATTAAGCCTGCATAATTAAGGGCGTGGCCACTTGAGTGACAGGTGGATTGCGGCCATTTGTCTGCTGTCTGTTAACGTCACCCTCAGCTAATTCCAGCAGCTGCTGTACTTGCCATCTCTGCCGTGTTTGTGCTTTTTTCGAGATTATTTCATACAATTTAATACACGCATTATACCTTCGCCCACGCTGTTGGATTCCGTCGTTGTCGAGTATGGAGAGAACAACCAGCGCTGTATTTCCAGTTGTTTTCCTCGCATGCTCATTCAAGCTAATGAGCATTCACGTTAATGGATGTCTGACAATTTTCTTGCTAAAAACGTCTGTAGATATAGACCACACTCGTTATGCGGTACTGTTGCTCTCACGGAAGAGATATGCTTATTTAACTTTTTAGTATTAAATAAAAAGTACTGTCAGATGAAATCCTGCAGGAGTCAGTGCTTTCTCTCCGTCCATGCAGTAGATGCACACACTTGAATGAGCGCGGATTTCTAGTGCATTTACTTGAACTTCTGAGGTGAGGTGATATCTTTTGTTTAACCCATTTGAGAAATTGAGAGGCGGCCAAAATCAGGTTTTAAAATGGACTGAACAAAGCTCTTTAAGAACTTGACGTGCGATGCCCTGCTGACTGACATGTATGCGCATGAATCACTGTCACACGCACAAGCTCAGAGAATATTGTAAGTTACTGCATGATAATACATTTTTATAGCAGAATAATAATACATCATGACACAGTCTCACTTTTAGTTACGTCTTTTAACTATTATAATATTTCAAAGGGCAAAAACATGAACTTTAACTGTTGGCTTTAATTCTTCAATCAGCTGTCACTTTAACGCAAAGCCAGTAGCTCCACTCACGTCCTGCCTTTTTGCCCATTTTCTGTTATCTGGTAGTGACGAAAGGTGACGTGCTGCCAAGATGGTGACGGCCGGCCCAGCCCACTTTAGGCTTCAAAAACGCTCTTCAGATACCTACGGGTGACGTCACGGACACTACGTCCATATTTTTTTACAGTCTATGATTTTCACGCACAACCATTTCTAGGGTTTACAAAGAATGGTGTGAAAAGGGAAAAACATCCAGTATCCAGCAGTCCTGTGGGTGAAAATGCCTTGTTGATGCTAGAGGTCAGAGGAGAATGGGCCGACTGATTCAAGCTGATAGAAGAGCAACTTTGACTGAAATAACCACTCGTTACAACCGAGGTATGCAGCAAAGCATTTGTGAAGCCACAACACGCACAACCTTGAGGCGGATGGGCTACAACAGCAGACGACCCTACCGGGTACCACTCATCTCCACTACAAATAGGAAAAAGAGGCTACAATTTGCAAGAGCTCACCAAAATTGGACAGTTGAAGACTGGAAAAATGTTGCCTGGTCTGATGAGTCTCGATTTCTGTTGAGACATTCAGATGGTAGAGTCAGAAATTGGCGTAAACAGAATGAGAACATGGATCCATCATGCCTTGTTACCACTGTGCAGGCTGGTGGTGGTGGTGTAATGGTGTGGGGGATGTTTTCTTGGCACACTTTAGGCCCCTTAGTCCCAATTGGGGATCGTTTAAACGCCACGGCCTACCTGAGCATTGTTTCTGACCATGTCGATCCCTTTATGGCCACCATGTACCCATCCTCTGATGGCTACTTCCAGCAGGATAATGCACCATGTCACAAAGCTCGAATCATTTCAAATTGGTTTCTTGAACATGACAATGAGTACACTGTAGTAAAATGGCCCCCACAGTCACCAGATCTCAACCCAATAGAGCATCTTTGGGATGTGGTGGAACGGGAGCTTCGTGCCCTGGATGTGCATCCCACAAATCTCCATCAACTGCAAGATGCTATCCTATCAATATGGGCCAATATTTCTAAAGAATGCTTTCAGCACCTTGTTGAATCAATGCCACGTAGAATTAAGGCAGTTCTGAAGGCAAAAGGGGGTCAAACACACTATTAGTATGGTGTTCCTAGTAATCCTTTAGGTGAGTGTATATAATCTTATTATATTATTTTAAATTAGAAAGCAAAGTAAATTACAATATTTAATTAAGTTATATCATAATCTGCGAGACCCCGTTGTTGCAGGGCATTCCAAATGAGCGATTATTGTCAGCGAAGTCCACTTCAACTGATGTACCGTGTTCAGGGAGTAGGGAGCAGTGAACACTGCATAGGGACCCTGTCGAATGGAACGCACCTACTGTGTATGGTCAGGGAGGACGAGGAGCGGGTCTTGTTGGTTACTCCTTACTGGCCCTCCCGGGCATGGTTCTTGGACCTGATGCTCCTTGTGACAGCCCAGCCCTGTTGGATTCCCCTCGGGAAGGACCTGCTTTCTTAGGGATGGGAAACCATATGGCACCTGCATTCAGACCTCTGGAACTTCAACGTGTGAAAAGGACCTCTGGACATGACGCGGAGGACTAAAGTGGCCTATCACTGGCGGTTGTAGACACCATCACTCAAACTAGAGCCCCCTCTATCAGGCATGCTTATGCTTTGAAGTGGATTCTGTTCACTGAGTAGTGTTCTTCCTGGTGGGAAGACCCGCAGAAATGCCCGATCAGTTCTGTGATTTACTTCCTGAAAGAGAGGTTGGAGCAGAGGCTGTCCCCCTCCACCTTGAAAGTGTGTGTTGCCGCCATCGAAGCACATCACGATGCAGTCGACGGTAGGTCACTGGGAAAGCACGATCAGGTCATCAGGTTCCTGATAAGCAACATGAGGTTACATTCTCCCAGACCGCACCTCATCCCCTCATGGGACCTCTCTGTGGTCTTTTCTGGTGTACAGAGAGCTCCCTTTGAACTGCTGGAGTCAGTTGAGCTCAAGATCCTGTCTCTAAAGACTCTTTTTTTTATATAGTTACAGTAAGTGCATCGATTTTTTTGTGTTATAGAGAGCCTAAGTCCCTCCCCTTCCGGTCGACCACCATGGGACCTTATTTCGACAAAATATTGTATGGTAGTCAATGGCGAGAGACAACAAATATTTTGATCTCGTTTGAATTGTGCCCTAAATTACACATATGATGTTTGTCAATTTAAAAGATGAATTTTAAAGTCAAAAAGTCGCAGTTTGATGTAAAACTGTTGAGGTATAAGACAGTGAAAATACGTCATTAAAAAGACTACAAACCCAAAAGGCGCACATTTTCTCTCAATGAAGTTAACTTTACTGAAGCTAACGTCTGTCATTGTTTCTATAGGCTTACGTTATAATCGTAACGTTACGCCGTCATGCCTGAGTGTTTTGTACCAGACTGCACACACATGAGCAGCGGATCTTGCTCGTTGTTTCGCTTCCTGGGAGATGTAGTTTATTGAGCGATTTTCACATAAAACTAAATGTTACTCTTCTGTTTTATGACAAACTGCGACTTTCTTGACTTTCAGAATTATCTTTTAAATTGACAAACATCATATGTGTAATTCAGGGCACAGTTCAGACAGAATAAAAAGATAAGTTGTCCCTCGCCATTGACTATCATACATATTTTTTCCGAAATAAGGTCCCATGAGCCGGAAGCGGAGGGGAGGGACTTAGGCTCTCTACTGCATAGTGGCATACCCAAGTAAACACTGTTTCGTCTTGTGCACTATAAAACTATCAGTTGAATTTAGACTGCCCTGAAATGCAGAAGGATATTAAAATGGCAGTTTTCTGCTTAAACCGTTGTGTTTTACAGATGTAGATGGCCCTTTTTTGTGGTACAGAGCTCTAGTGAATCAGCACTGACTCCACCTCTGCCACAAACAGGCCTAATTATATCAAAAGTACTTGTGCATGTTTGACCATATGTGTGTTGTTTGCAGATGAGAGTTAGTCTCTGTTTTTACAATGCTGCTGGCTCTATACAAGTCAGAGAGATGAAGACAGTACAGATACAGAGAGAGGAGAGTGTGTGTAAGAGTTTGGTTTTGTATGTCATAATGACATATAGGGCTCTATTTTAACGATCTGAAACGCAAGTATCAAACGCATAACGAGGGTAACTTTGTGGGCGGATCTCGGCGGGATAAAGGACTCTTGCACCCGATAGAAATCTAAAATGTGTTGGTCTGAAGTCGCTACATTACTCATAGGTGTGGTTTGGGCGTAATGTGCAATAAACCATTCAGAGCATCATCTCACATTCCCTTTAAAAGCAGGCGCGCTTGTTCCATGGCGGATTGCTATTATAATGGCGGATTTGCCAGACGCTCGCCAGGGTTCACAGCCGAGGAGGCCGACGTTCTCATCAGGGCCGTAAAAGACAGAAAAGTGACGTTGTATGGGGATTCGAGAAACCCACCCGAATTAGCTTCGGTTAAACAGGCGTATAATAATTTGGGTAAATGTGTAAGCTACATCTATACCTATTTTTTCACATCTTCATGGACACCACAATGATTTCCCTCGGGTGGTAATATATTTCCTTGTAATTATGTATGGTTTGTAAAAATGGGAACTGCTGCGTCTGTGTATGAGAGAAGCAAAGTGTGTGTGTGTGTGTTGTGCACACGCTACATTATGGCCAAGCATGTGCCCTTAAAATAGCATCTGAATAACGCACTGAAATTAGACAAGGTTTTTCCTGGTCTGTTGCGGAATTTTTTTCTGAAACTGAATGTAAATGTTAGAAATTAGATGAAATTAGAAATGTAAGAATCTTACATTTACTCTGTGCAAACATACTGTATTTTAATTCAATGCAGTTTAATGGAAATTTTAAAGGAATTCCACACTAAAAATTGGGTTCTCTCATCATTTACTCAACCCCCTACCATGAAAAATGCACTGTATATTCATTCATCTGCGTGTGACAATTGGCCAGAGGTGAAAATAAAGTTTGTAATATTCGGAGGGTGACTAAAAAAGGACATAAAGGAGAGCAGGATCCAAATGCAGCGATTTATTAATGATATATAACAAAGGTAGGCCTACAACTAACTCTAAAAGGCACATTTAGGGCCTAATAGGTCAATAGCAATACTTTGTAATTGATACCAGAAAGAACCAGTGTAGAGATGAAATGTGAACTACACGTGAAGAAGGCGATCTGTTCTTGGATGAAGTGATTCTGCTACTCTGATGAAAAATATCGCCACCTGCTGCCAGTGACTCACAATGAAAATCACAGCAAAGGGAACATTTTAACAGATGTATTTCAACATACTGGTTGAAGAATGTATGATGGTATTTAGTATTTAAAGCTGCTTAAATCATATTTGATATACAGTTTACCTAATCATCCTGTTCAAAGGCAGAGAATGAAAACTGTCAGACAAGAATAAACATCTACATACTGACAGACAACAAAACACATCAACTGCTTGCATGTGCACACGCACGCACACACACACGTTTAAATGTCAGTGTGCCGATAGCAGTGAATGTCTCCTGCTCAGGACTAGTGCACTGAACCCTGCATACATTAACTCCCCCTGAGGTCAGACACACACTTAAAGGGACACTCCACTCATTTGCATTAAGCTTTCCATTGTTAGAAACCCAGTTACACTATTGAATGGTTGCGCAACACTCTCTCATTTTCCCCTGAGACGAGAGAAATCTGCTATTTACCCTTTTCACTTCCTCCTACAATGACGCAAAAATCGTCATATTACGTCATTGTAGGAGGAAGTGTAAGAGGGGGGGATTTCTGTAAAGACTACAAGCACTAGATCCCACCCTTTCAAACCCGCCCATAGGGGGCTGGACCTAATGCGCTAACAGAGCTATCACAGATCAGTGCCAGTGCGTTTGATTTCACCGGCAGAAACTTTTTGAAAATATGGACGAAGGTACAGAATACGCAGACGGATGCATTATGGAGGATTTGGATTACACATAGTCTCAGCCATCTTTTTTGGAAGGTAAGCTAGCAGGCTCTTGTTCTGTGGAGAAAGCTGAGTAGTAACTTTAGGGGTTACCGTCCTCTTTTTCCCGGACATGTCCGGGATTCAGCTTTTGCTTTCTGCGGTCGCCATGCATTGTTTACATGTACAGCTTTTGTTTCAATCTAACTGAATTCATTCCGATTGGTGAATCTGAATGTAGTGTTTACATGAACGCTAAAAAGGTGATCGGTTGATGTGCGTTTTAACATTGCTAAGAAAATTCCCGCTCCTCCGTGAGAGATATGAGACCGGTAACTTGCGTCTCACATGTGTCGCTCATCGGTAATCACACCACCGGCCTCGCGCCGTTCTCCCGCGGCCCTCACTCGTCCTGCTCGCCACAGTAAACATGATGAATGGCGACTGTAGAACGCACAAGCCGAATCCTGGACATTTTGGGCGATCTCGAAACACATTTTCGGGCAGACTCATCACGGAGACTCAAGACTTGTTGTTGAACTACTGCGCTCTGTTACCGGTAGGCGTGGCCTCCTATGGCAGCGAAGCAAGTGCATTCTGGGAGTTGTTGTCTTTCATCCACATAAGCCAAAAATACATTTTCTGGCTTTTCTCAGTCTATAAAGCTCCAAATTAAAAAAATAATTTCACATTTCTTCTACATAATTACCCATTTTAAATACACATTCATCTTTCCAGAGGTGGAATCACCCTTTAAAATGCTAGCTTTGCCCTTTATGCGCACACACATAAATACACACACATATATACACACATTCCAATACAGTGAAGGGGGTCAAGTTTGGGTCAAGTACAGTCTAAGACAAGACAGTAATGCTGTAATGAGTGTCTAATAATCAAACTCATTAATAAAGACAATAAGCACATCATGCATCATCATACGCTTGTGGAAAGAAGAGGGCTTAACTGTGTTGAAGGTGCACTTAGTCTACTTCAAATCTTAAAAATACATTTGGTTACACTTTATTTTACAGTGTCATTGTTAAATATGTTACATGTTACTATAGTAATAACTTTAAATTATGCATAATGACATGCAACTAACCCTAAAACCAAACCCTAACCCTATAGTAAGTGCATGTAGTTACTTAATATTACTATACTTAAATGTATAATTACACTCTAACAACGACACCTGAAAATAAATTGTAACCCTTTATTTTAATTGTTACAGTGTAATTATATATATATATATACTTAGTAATATTAATATTAATAACTATATAATTATAATATTAATTAACAACATGTTCATGGGTACTTATTGTATTGCTTAAGAGGTTCTCCTGCATTGCTGTTATAGTTCCAGTTTGGGACGAGAATCACTTGCATGTACAGTGAGGAGTGCTGTGAGAGACTGCTGCTCTTCGGCTCATGTTCGCTGTATTGTTCATGTGGGTGCGCGGGACTATTGATTTTATTTGGTGTATGTATGACGGGTTATTTCTCTGTTCAGTGAATTGTATGAAGGGTTGGTTAGCCTTAGCCGGATATCTGACGGGAAGTCCCAGTCGTCGGCCTGTAAATTGGGCGTTTGATCGTGACATGGCTTTGTCTCGATGCTGCTGTTTTGCTTTGGTTTTGATTGCTTTTGGTGATTTGAGTTTTTTTGTTGTTTTGGTGTTCGTAAGCTCATATTGTGAGGTTTATGATTTATTTAGTTTAATTTTGTTATTCTTTTCAGAATTCTTTTTGATTTATTAATATTTTTGTAATTTGTAATTGCCTTGGCTTATTTTGCTTAGAGTTATTTGTTTTTCTTTTCTTTAGTTTGGCTTACATTTAGATTTGGAGCATTAGATTAATTTGTTATTTGTTTTGTGATTTTGCCTTTATTGTCGGTAAGCGACATTTAAAGGGTTAGTTCACCCAAAAATGAAAATTAAGTCATTAATTACTCACCCCCATGCTGTACCAACCCCGTAAGACCTTCGTTCGTCTTCGGAACACAAATGAAGATATTTATGATTAAATCTGAGAGGTGGATCACTCCTCCATAGGCTCCCTAAGGGAATGAATCCTGACGGCCCAGAAAGTCATTAAAGAAAATGTTTAAATATTCCATGTCGCAACAGTGGCTCAACTATAAGTTTATCAAGCGACGAGAATACTTTTTGTGCGAAAAACAAACAAAAATAACGACTTTATTCGACTATTCCTTTTCTTCCTTGTAGGCCTGAAACGAGACTTCAAGAGATTTCCACGACGCATGCGTGAGAATTGCAATCTCCTTCAACTACTTCAGTTCAGTTATCGCGCGTTCTTCTATTTCTACTTCTAGTTCTTCTATTTCCCATGATTCATAGCGGGTTCAACTGACAAAACGGTTTTCTACTTCCGGTTGAAGTGTTTGATTACACAGAATTCTAGCACTCTAGTCCAGACATTAGAAAATGATCAGTCTACATGCGTTTTATATTTAATATGAGCGAAATACATGTGACATGACACAACAAATCTTTAACTTTTAGGTGGCAAAATATTTTTTAGTAATTCTATGAATTGCACTGCGCGAAACAAAAGTAATACTAACCGGACGAAGAAGGGTCGGCCTCCACAGAACATAAAATATTCTTTTTATTTTATTTTTCGTGTTCGCATTTATAAGGAAAAAAATAATGTTACGGACGGGACGTGACAGTTCTCCGTTACGGACGTGACCGCTCTGAAAGCGACTTTAAAACTTTCACAGAGACCTCAAACAGAAAGCACAAAGCCTTTCTTTAAAGTGAATTTCGTTTTTTATTAATTGTATCTTAATTTTAATCAATGTTTCATCATCCAATTGCCTGGATTTAATAAATAAGAAGTAAATATAGTAGAAAATAGATCATCATGACACGGAGGCGCCGGCGCGTGAACTGGACTCTCGTCTCATAAATGAACCGAAACTCAGTGTATAATGTAGGCCTACTTGCCTCACAGACCTGAGAAATATATAGAAAGCTTGAATGTCTACTTTTAAACAGAACATTTCAAAACGAAAGAAAACAGACTGCTCTCTGCTTATGTAATCCGTATGAAATGTGCATTTCTCTCTGGCGCGTTCACTACCGCGAAGATCGCGAGTCAGTCAACTTCATCTTTGCAGCCGACACACTGACACAGAAAACACTTGTTTATTAATAAACAATTAAAACGCCTCCTTGCTATATTAGAGATATTCAGCAGTCGGGGGTGATAGAGACTGTCGGATGTTCGTGTATTGCTGGATTAGGGAGATCGTGCAGTCATGCATCAGCTATATCCTTTGGAAGGTATGAAGAAAAGAAAAAAAGTTAATTTTGTTTTTATCTATGATTTAATAAAAAATAACGTGATCGGATTACATTTTTATGAATGTTTTTTTTCGATTTAGTTTAGCGATGTGGGATGAAACAATCTGAAACACATGGCAAAAGCATATAGACCAGATTAGAACCGGAAGTTGGCAACCGGAGTCGTCGTCATGGCAGCGCGCATTGCTTAGAGAAGAATAAAGTGGATAGCTCTGTAAAGGAGAGCGCACTTTATGCCACAGTTATGCCACATTACTGTAGTACATGCAACGTCTAACAAGGACACTGTAAAATAAAGTATTACCAATATGTTTTACCAGTCAGCAATGTTTCAGAGGGCTCTTAAAAGTGTGCAAAGAAACTTATTAATTAAAACCATCCTTTAACCACAAGATATAGTTGAGTAGCACTTAAGGAAGCTGGAAATTCCTACATGAAATGGAGTGTATTATTAGATGACAACTGTATTTCCAGTACATTGTCTTATATCACGTGTGCGTTCATCCATTGCTGCGAATGTATCGGCTGATATGTTATTGTGATGTTTCTGTGATAGTCTGCAGTGTGGGGAAGTGCAGTGGTGTGAAGCGGGTCATATAGGCCAGGTTAAAGTGGAGCTGGGGGGAGGAACTGCTCCCAAACTGTCCAACTGACCCAAACTCCCAGCAGCATCGCTACTGTGTGTGTGTGTGTGTGTGTGTGTGTGTAAGGGGGACTCTGGTCTGAAGGCAGTCATCACCCCTGGTCTACACACACACACACACACACATTTACATATCGCTGGACAGTTTACAGACCCTAGAGGGACGTAATGGTGGTACAAATATGAGATGGGAGAAAACTATATATTTCAAAACATTCGCTTTTGCTCGCAAAACTTTTGCATTCCCCCAAGAAACATTGCGTTCACTCGCAAAAGAAAATTTTGGAGAGAATGCAATAGTATAGTTTTTTGGTAACACTTAGTTGACATTAGTTAATTTATTAACGAACATGAACTAACAGTGAACAATACATTTGTTACTTTATTTGTTAATCTTAACGTTAATTAATACAAATAAACCTGTTCATGTTAGTTTACAGTGCATTAACTAATGTCAACAAGATTTTAATAAAGTATTAGTAAACGTTGAAATTAACATTAACACAGATTAATAAATGCTGTAAGTGCAGTTCATTATTAGTTCATGCTAAATAACATAGTAAACTAATAACCAATTGTAAGGGGTGTACAGTTAAAGACCCAGAACCAGATATGAAGAATGAAGACCCGGAGTCAGAATTATAAAAAATTAAAGAAAAGTTTTACTGAAGATAGTTTGCAGTTTCATCAGCAGAAGTCAGCTTCAAGACTCACACAGGAGTTCGTAGGCCGCCTCGCTTACAGTTACAAAGATCACAGCAGTTATACCATTTCCAAGGTCTAAGCTATGTCATTGCTTACACGTTGAATGATTCTCATTGGCTAAAAATAGATAAACACAGTAATTTTCCACACATATACAGATAGACGGAAGCATGTCTCCATCGATTATGCAGATGAGACTCAGAGGCTCGTCACGACCTTCCAGGTCGCAGATTTGGGTTGCTGGGCGCCAGCATGTCCAGAACAACAACTCAGTCAATCTCCAATAATGGCAGTGGTTCCTTAACCTGCAAACAAGAAGACTAACACACACACCGAAACACTGCTTTTCCAAGGTTGGATTTGGCCAGGCTCTAACTATAAACAGGAGAGTCGTCTCAAAACATCAAGATAATGCCTTCTTTCTCTCAAGGATAGCTAAACTTTAGTCTAACTGAAGTAAGACTTTAACAAAGAAATGGTCCCTTAAACTATTGGCTTCAATGACCCCTTTATGTTTTAACACTTTGGAGACCGTTCTCAAACAAAAAAACAAATCCCTATTTCATTTCTGGAAGCTGGGGTAAATAAGCAAGCGCTGTTACTGCATTTAGATATCAAATACAGACATTAAAGAATACATGAAAAGAACATTTCAGTAATCACACTGGTAATTTCTATAACAAAGTAAAATCTCACAAGTCTAGAGAAGTCATTCAACTCATTTAATATGTAGAAGGAAAAATATTGATTAATACCTTGATTATAATTCTTCATCATTGCATATACATTGAAGCAGCAGTGGATTTCAGTCCACTCCTTTCACAATGAACCTTATTGTAAAGTGTTACCATCTCATATCTTTTCCCATCACCATGTCCTTTTAGGGGCTCCGTAACATGGTTTATTTGGGAACACACATATTTCTGTTGTCAGTACTTATTCAGTAGCCTTTAGTCATTTCAAAAGCAGAACATCTTTCATTGAAGGCTCTGGCGTTGAGTAATCCTGGACAGGTCAGCAGGGGAGCACGCGTCTCACACACTTCAGATGTTTCAGACTCTGGTTTGTTGAGTCACGTCTCGTGTGTTTGTCTGCTGTTTGTCTATGGCCACAGTAATGATGCATGAAGGACACATGTCGGTGCTAGTTATGTCATCACAGCGTAAGCATACTCAACGTTTCATAATGGCCACAAACACTCTCTTTGTTCACGGCTGGACATCTCAACAACTCAACAGCCCAGTTTCTGCATTGCCATTTATGGGAGCTGGAATGATGTCACACTGTATGAGAGTTCAAATTTCCAGTAACACTGTGCAATTAAAATTAATTAACACAATAACTAAAATTAAAAATTTAAAGCGTAGTTTTTGAAGACTGCGTATGTGTGAACGTGCTCTAGTACTCAAGAACGAGACTATGATTGAATCTGGAAATAAAGCAAAATAACTGAGAAAATTGAGGAATAGTCCTCAGATGGCATGTCCTTAATTATAGCAAAACATCTAGCATACTCCACATCAAAACATACTGCGTGACATCATTAACCAATGTGGTTGAACGACCAATTTGCGACAATATGGTTTTGGGAAACTGTCGTGACTAGCCATTCTTCAACGACTGATTTCTTCAACGATGCGTCGTACTGTGGCAGTGAAGCAGCGAGTTACAGCGCAGTACGGGAAACACACCCCTGATTGGTTCCTTTGTACATGTGTCTTGTTTTCATTGGTTCCTTTGTTTCAGAAATCATGTTCTCATTGGTTGTGATAGTCATATGCTCCCCTGTATCATGTGTTTAACCTTCAGGGCAGGTTGTGTTTGTGTCGTTTTGACCCGTATAGAGGATTTCCTTTGCTTCACACACGGTATAACTACTTTCCCAAAATTTTTCAACTTTTCAGTAAAAAAATGACCGGCCTACAAAAAAATAGCTTATAAATCTCTCATTACTTTATAGGCCTATTATAACCAAATATTGAATTAACTCTTTTTGTCAACTTGTTTTCTTTTTGATTAGCACAGGTTTTGTGTCTTTTGGGTAATTTTGGCAATATTGAATTAAATAAAATGATAGTATGTATAATTTATCACACTAGTGTGCTTTAATGTTTAACCAGGAAGTTTGTTTTCAAATGCTTTTATCTTGTACAAAATGCTCCCGGTCAAAAATGACTAGCTTAAAAAAAAAAGCGTATAAATCTCTCGTTATGCTATATTATCACCAAATATTGGATTCAGGTTTTGGTAACACTTTGTAATAACTGCACGCTATTAATAATTTGTTAAGCATTAGTAAACAGTTAATTCATCATTTATAAAGCATTAACAGACATTAATAAGCAGTTTATAAATACAGCTATGCATGCTTTATTCTTTATTTAAAAGCATATCTATAGTGTGTTTAATAATTGGATTTTCATACTTTATTAATGATCAATTTATCATTTCTAAATGAAGTATTGCATTATTTATAAACCAGTTATTTAAAAGTTGTCAGTGGTTCATAACATTACTTAGAAAGTGTAAGTAAATGATTAATAAACTATTTAAATGTACATTCATACATCTCATTATTCAGACATATAGTAATAGTTACTTAGTGTGTTAATGAATGCTTTATTAACATGTATTTCTACTGTAACTCAGGGTTAATTCGGGTAGTTATAAAGCATTTAGTAGTGGTCAGTTAACTATTTTGTGAGGACTAGTTATGCCTAAAGCATTTATAAAGGACATCTAAAGGCTGTTAATAATTTCCATGTTCTGTCTCACTGTGTTGTGTTTGTTTCATTTTTCTGTTTAGAAGAGAACTGAGTCTTTAAATCTCCTTTATAAATGCTTTACAAGGCATGAGTAGTCCTCACTTTAGATGAGCTCACAAAAAAAGTTAACTGACCACTACTAAATGCTTTATAACTACCTGAATTTACTCCATTTACTTACACTTTCTAAGTGATCTTATGAACAACTGACAACTCTTAAATAACTGGTTTGTAAATAATGCTATACTTCATTTAGAAATTATTAATTAATCATTAACAAAGTAAGAAAATACAATTATTAAACACATTATATATATGCTTATAAATCAAGAAAAAAGCATTTATAGCTGTATTTACAAAGTGCTTATTAATGTCTATTAATGCTTTATAAATGATGAATTAACTGTTTACTCATACTTAATGATTAATAGCGTGCAGTTATTATAAAGTGTTACCCAGGTTTTTTGTCAACCTGCTTTCTTTCTTTCTTTTTTACTGAATGATAGGCCTTATATTTGACAGAGAACACCAAAGTTGTTATAAGGTTTTCCAGACCGCAGGGTTAAGCCTTCATGTTTGCCTCGTCTATTTGTTATTGATGAACGTTTCCTCACTTCATGTGCAGGCCATTGTTTGTCAAGTTCATAGTTTATGTTTTGTTTCATGTCAAGATTGAGTTTGTTTTGTTTCACATTTTGGATCTTCATTATTGTAAATAAACTGCACTTGGGTTCTCTTAACCATCATCTTCATCTGCTCCATTACAAAGATCATTGTACCAAACAATTCTTCTTTTATTGTAAGTAGTAGTTAAAGCTATGTGATATAAAGTGGGACCACATGTTAAAATTAACAAACTAAAACAAATAAATGTTTGTTTGTTTTTAGTTCATGTTAACTAATTCAGTAATGTTAAAAAATGAAAGTGTTACCAAATTTTTTAATTTGCATCGGTAACAATTTTATGCTGAGAAACAAAGCAACAGACACAAAATGATAGGAGAGGATCACACTTTTTTAAATTTGGGTGTCTAAATATGTCCAGACGAAATACATGAATTTGCTCCCATTTTCAATTGGTGGCTTTGGTCATACAGAAAATGTCCCCTGGCCTACAGTGACATGTTTTCTGGGTTTTCTTTCACTCGTTCTTTTTATTTATTTTATTTTTTATTTCTGTCTGTCTGAACTACAGCTGTCCTGAGGCAAGGTGGAGTGTGTCTCCGCACCAAAACACACGAGCTGGCTTTGCCTTACAGGAGAGAGAGAGAGAGAGAGAGAGAGAGAGAGAGAGAGAGAGAGAGAGAGAGAGAGAGAGAGAGAGAGAGAGAGAGAGAGAGAGAGAGAGAGAGAGAGAGAGAGAGAGAGAGAGAGAGAGAGAGAGAGAGAGAGAGAGAGAGAGAGGAAGGTCAGCTGTGGGATGTAGATAATTCTCGTCTAAATTTGCATTTCAAACACAGTATTTGTGTGTGACAGAGAGAAGCAATGTGTGAAATCACGCAAATGAAGCTTTGACAGTGCAAATAACAAAACAAAAATCAATAGAAGAAAAAAAAAGAAAATATCAGATGAGTTTGCACCAAGGCAGGCAAGGTAAATAATAAAGTAAAGCAAAATTCATCCATACTGAGAACTACGTCATGATTTACTCTCCGTAAAAAAACGGATCTCCCGCCTGGATGATAAAAGGAAATATCCTGGCTGTGTTTTCCACGGAATGAATATGAATGGACACAATGTAAATGAGCTTTGAAAAAAATGCCCATATGACTCAAAGTCTCCTAAAGCCATCGAATAGATTTGTGTGAAGTAGACTAAAACATAAGTCATTTTATGACCGTCTGCTATAGCTCTCAAACAACCAGGTCATTCACTAGATCTAAATGAACCTGGTTATATTGGTGACTTTCAGGAACAATATAAGGTTACGCAATCAATTTTTTTAGATGAACAATAGCTTTAATAGATGCATTGGGAGATAGAGATGGAATGATGTCATTGCAGTTTTGCTACTGTGCATTTGTACTATTATAGAGTACATTATTATATATTATAGAGACTTTCACTGTTGGTGAGCCTAAACAAAGACCGTAAGACTACAGAGAACAGATCAAACACAAGGTAAGCACTCCTCAAAAACAGACATGAAAGACAATAATGTATAGTTCAAAGACTATTTAAATCATTTAGCCTAAAGAACATTAAAACCTGTGTCTGAATTACTTAATCATTTATATTTTATATTTGAATTATTCTTTATGAAAATATCTGTTGTCTGTTCTGTATATATATGCAATGGATAATGTACCATCTGATATTGTTTATTGCTGCAGCCAGAAGTTTATTTTCTGATTGTACATTATCCAATTTATTGTAATCAGTTGCTTATGTGGAAAGGAAATATGGATTTAAATAGAAATGTACAGATTTCAGATAGACCACAAGCACAGTTATGTTTGAAACAACCCCTGTCATACTTGAAATGTTTATATAAATGTAGGCTACATGAACAATATTTTCCAATCATCTGAATTTTTGAGTGCTCAATGAAATTTCTGTCTTAGTGCAGTTCTGCCATCTGCTGGATAAGAAGAACCAGAGAGACCAGAGATCGTCTGAGGTTACGACTGTAACCTATGTTCCCTGAGAACAGGGAACGAGACAATACGTCATCGACGCTATGGGGAACGCCTCAGGCGTGACAGCTGTCTGAAATCAAGTATCAGCTCACAGCAATCATGTTGACCGGCGACAGCCCGTGCATCATCAGCTCGAATGATGAGCGCGCAGCCTGGATGTATAAAAAGGGTGCCTTGAAACCATGACAATATCCTATCGTCTGAAGGGACTGTTGTAGGCAGGCCCCGAGGTATAGCAGGGAGATGTATTGTCTCGTTCCCTGTTCTCAGGGAACATAGGTTACAGTCGTAACCTGAGACGTTCCCTTTCGAAGGGAACTCAACAATACTTCATCGACGCTATGGGGAACGAAATACCCACGCCGCCATACTAAGGGGAGTGCATGCCCAATGGCAGTGACAACTGTCAGAACCAGTAATACAAAGGACACTAAACCACTCACCCTAGGTCACGTTGGGCTGTCAGTGACAGCGCCCCCTACCGGTCATAGCCCAAGCTAATGAACTGAGAAAAACTGCCAGAACATAGTTCATGGGAGGTACAGTATATCTGGGCCAGCTCAAAGGCTTAGGACCACAACTTCCTAATAGAAGGGGTCCCTTCTAGGGAGTGTGGCTAGGGGACTCAAGTGACTCCCAGCCAGTCACTTTTCAGGAGAGCATGCCTCCTGACATGCCACCAGGCTGCCTGTCTGTCCGAGACAGAGCCTCTGGAAACTGCCTTGGATAAGGCATCCAAAACCGAAGGCCTGCAAAGCTGGCAGAAACCATTCAGATCCGGATCACAGAGACGGGACCCCCTGGAGAGTGTAACTCAACCTCAAGAAACGACAGAAGTCGTCCACTCAATCCATGGGTCTACCCAGTGCTCGTTCTGAACACTGAGGAAGTAAGAGAGGGATCAAAACCAGGAAGGTCTGCTGAGGCCAAAGACCTGAAGACCACAGCATGTGGGAGCTTACATTCAGGAAGGCCGGGTGAGGCCTGTAACCTGGCGACCAAAGTATGTGGGAGCTCACATCAGGAAGGCCGGGTGAGGCCTGTAACCTGGCGAGCACAGAAGGCGAGAGCTCATATCAGGAAGGCTGGTGAGGCCTGTAACCTGGCGAGCACAGTAGGTGGGAGCTCATATCAGGAAGGCCGGTGAGGCCTGAAACCTGACAACCACAGCATGTGGGAGCTCATAACCATGAAGGCCTGGCGAGGCCTTTAACCTGGCGACCACCATGTGTGGGAGCTCATTTTCAGGAAGACCTAGTAAGGCCTGTAACCTGAAACCCAGTCTGTGGGAGCTCATATCAGGAAGGCCGGGTGGGGCCTGTGACCTGACATATGGGAGCTCAGCTCACCTTACAATACATTACCTTTTGCTTGCCAAACATGTCCCCGGCTCTGTACAGGAGACGAGTTCTGAAAAAGAAGAGAAAAATGTTATTTGCGCAGAAAAAACATTTTCACTCAACATAAAACCTGCAGCGTGCGGAATGAAGCACACCAGGACTCAGGAACTCAGAAACCTGAGTAGGCCTGAAGGACCGCGAGGGTGTGCAGAACCGCACCTGCCTGACCTGCTGCTGTGTACGCTCTGCCATTCAGCCGTGATGTAATCTTAAGCGGCTTGGATGGCAGGGTCGGAGCTCCCAGAGACGAAGACCGACCAGAGGCGAGATAGTTAGCCAACGTCTCATCCACCGGCGGCATCGACACATACCCGTGCTCTGCGGCCCCATTCACAGCAGCGAAACTAGCCCGCTGATGTAGATGAAGGCGCCCGGAGAACGGGTTCTTCCATGCCTTCTCGATCTCAGAGTGGAGATCGGGAAGAAATGGAAGGCTCGTCCGAGCTGGTGGCTTACGGGTAGGGAGGAACCAATCGTCCAAAATACCACGAACAGGTTCCTCCCGGACGCGCCTCCACTGCAGCTGCAATCTGTTGGTGGCCCCTTAACATCCACCAACTCAGCGTACACTGAACAGCATCCGATGGCGCAGGCGCATTGATTATTGCAGAGAGATGTTCCTGATCCAGCTGAATACCCTGTGATGTCACCATGTGTCCTAAAAACTTCAAGCTTTGCTTTCTGAAATGACATTTAGACTCATTCAACACCAACCCAGCATCTTTGAGACATTGCAGCACATTCTCTAGCGCTTGATCATGCTCCTGTAGCGAGCGTCCCCACACGATGATGTCGTCTAGATAGTTTGCAACGTTCTGGAGTCCTTTTAGAATGACAACCATCATCTTTTGGAATGCAGATGGAGCAGATGCCAAACCATAAGGTACCCTGCGGAACCTGAAGAGGCCCTCGTGCGTAATGAATGCAGTTAGGTCCCGGCTGTCGTCATGAAGAGGTACCTGATGATATGCACTTTCTAAGTCTATAGTTGAAAATACAGTTGCACCTTGCAGTAATGTCATCATCTCCTCTATGTGTGGCAATGGGTAGCTGTCTACTATAACAGCCTTGTTGGGCCCTCGCAGATCCACACACATGCGGATCCCCCCCGTTTTCTTTTGGACCACAACAATCGGAGAAACCCATGGAGAGGAGTCAATTCTTTCAATTACACCAGCATGCAAGAGTCGTTCCAGTTCTGCGGAAACAGCATCTCTGACAGAAAAAGGTAAATGACGCAATTTGTATCTGACAGGAGGTACTGAGTCAGAAATGTTAACCTTGTGTGTAAAATTTTTTACACAGCCCAATGTAGTACGCTGTGATGGAGGAGTGGAGAGGGCACAAACTGAAGCGGGTTGTGGCGGCGCAGCACAGTGTTTCCATCGAATCGAAGCTGGAGTCCCTTAATCAGGTCCATGCCTAACAAAGCTGTGCCATTGTCAACAATGAAGAAATGTGCAGGACAGGTAAGGCCATATTTAGACACTGTTGCAGGTAAACATCCAAGCACTGAAATTGGCTCTTGCAAGTAAGTGACTAAACGGGCAGATGGAGCTTGTAACGGCACAGTGCGAAAGTGCTGCTCATACAATTGTTTTGGCAGAATGGACACTGATGAACCAGAGTCGACTGTAAGTTGAAGAGACACAGGTGTAACAGTAGATGTAGCATTTATAGTCACCTCACACATCAATTGGTCAGATGTTCCAGGTAGGTAGTGTAAGGGGTATACAGTTAAAGACCCAGAACCAGATATGAAGAATGAAGACCCGGAGTCAGAATTATAAAAAATTAAAGAAAAGTTTTACTGAAGATAGTTTGCATTTTCATCAGCAGAAGTCAGCTTCAAGACTCACACAGGAGTTCGTAGGCCGCCTCCCTTACAGTTACAAAGATCACAGCAGTTATACCATTTCCAAGGTCTAAGCTACGTCATTGCTTACAGGTTGAATGATTTTCATTGGCTAAGAAACATTAAGAGCCTAAACAATTTAACACATGTGAGGAGATAGGGGTGCCTATCGCCATTAGTAAAGATAGTTGTCGTCCACTCAATAGATTTAGGTCTGTGGTGGCCTCGCAGGTTAGAGAAGAGCGCCGGGTTGTCTGGTCCGAACGTCCAGAACCTACATAGAATGTCATACGCACACACACAAATAACAGACACTAGCAAATAACAGCTCCCATCAAGGCTGAAGAGAGTCTGAGCTCCTTACTATCAGTTAAGTATACCAAAACATAATGCTAAAACATTCACTCGTTTGGGAGAAAAACAGATAACTGGCATTTACTCCCAAGGAAGGAAATATACTGGAAAGAATACACTTTAATACAACAATTAAAGTTCAATAGTAACGCTCAATATAGCTTGACCATCTGTCCAGCGAAGGATCATATGTGTCCACGCTGCCTTTAGGACCCTCTAACCTTTCTTCTGATACCAGAGAAAGAGACAAACGGCCTTGTGGGTTACATGGCCTTCGTGTCCTGCGTGTACTACGTGCAATCTCAAAGTAAGATTGGAATGCATGTAAAAGAAACTGGTTACTTCCATCACATGCATTTAAGAAAATATAATTTCACAAGCACAAAGAATATAAAAATAAGTATGTGATAATGAATATATTTGATTATTGATTTTTTATAAGGAAGTATATAAGCATCCAAAAGGATTTATGATTATAGATGTATTTGAAGAGGCAAGGGATTTTGACCAACCCTTCAGTCCCCCGTTTTAGACCAATGTGGGGTCCAATACCGCCACGTCTGGTCTAACCAGTGAGGTCACTACGGAAGGGAGGAGTGGTGACGCATGCTCCCCTGACGGGTCACACTTGTCTCTTCACCTCGTCACGGACATGCTGGTTACTAAAAATTCCAGGCCCAATTAAGAGGTTCTCCCACCTTCCACTCACAACAGGACATCAATGTAATTCTTCCTCAGTTTATCAGTCAGGTTAAAATTTTTATAAAACACATAACTGATTACGAAACAAGTACATATTTATTCTCTGGAAGCCAGGCTACATAAGCAAGCACTGTTGCTGTATTCCTAGCATGGCCTAGATCCACAGTCACTACTCAGATCCTAAATGAAGACATTGTCTATAATCATGAATACCAGAATATATGCACTAGGTTTTTATTTTTATTTTTATAAAACTATGATTTCCAAATCCTTTTATTATAAACAAAGTTGGATGGTGAATCCATTATTTTCACTACCCCTTTTATAGACCCTTTAGGTTCAAAACACAATGGTTATCTAACTAAAAATAAACAACAACAAAAATAAAATATTAATAATTAAGACCCATAATAATCGATGTAAGAACTTTAAGTCTTTACTGAAATCATCTTTCAGTTTACGGTCACATAGCATGTACCATTTTAATTGTATAACATCTTATACCCTTTTTTGTTTGTTTCAAAAATAGAAATAAAATAAAACAAATTCACATCATCATTTCAGTCTAAAATATAGAATTGTTCCCCATTCTGCTTAATAAAGCTTTTGTTCATTCCTTATCTTTATATTACATTAATCCCTGTTAATCATACAATGCCTTATTATTTTTATTTTGAAACTCACTTTTCATACCATTTAAACTTAATTTGACTTCCATACAGTATTTGTCTATCAAATAGTTAGTCTAAAGATTATTAGAACATTGTAAGTATAGTACAAACAAAAAAAATAAATAAAAATAATATTAGCAGTATTGTCTCAGTCCCAACCCCTAAGACAGCCATATAGCTGTTTTCTTAGACATCTAATGTCATACATCCATTTAATGGATTGAGAAATAAAACCTTTCCTTTTTAGAAGTTATATTCACTCCTCCTTTGTTCGCCCTCCGGCCTTTCAATAAAAATGAGGGAGCTCACTCTGGATAATTTGGATAGTGACTTAGCCAATGTGTCACTTTGTCTCTCTGCCGTCAAGTCTATATATATATATGTATGTTTTTTTTTTCCTACGTTTATCCTTATGATCCCGCCTAGTTGTCTATTTAAATTTAGACCCTCAGTTGAATTTAGACAAGAGTTTTACCCCATGATGGACGGCAATCTTCTTTATAACTCCAATTTATATAAAATACTAATCCAGAGAGTAATTCAGTTCAACATCATAAATGACAAAAGATTTCATAGTTACCAATAGCAGACAGAGCTGGAAAACCACTCCAATTAAAGCTCGTCCCATGTTCTGCATTGTCTTTTCATCAGATTGATTTAGAATTATCAACTTTTTAAAAGTTTGTCATTTTACTTAACCCATCTGTAATGATAAAACACTAGTTCCAGAAGTTAATGACACAATATCCTTAAAATCAGGAAATAATAGTACCCCAAACTAACACATACAAGACATGACGTGCAGTCACCAACAAATACACACATTCATACCTGACTATGAACTGCTCATATTCATATATTTTATATTGTTGCTAAAAGATTTAAATTTTAAATAAGATTTTAACCTTTCCATTTTCCTGTAGCTTCTATCTAATTTTACATGGTCCCTAAACCAGTTTCAAAGCATGCCTGTTCATTATTCATTTGATTTTAACAAGGTCAGCTGGGTTGTTTTGGTTCATTAACATTATTTTGTTTAAGCTTGCTCTAGCAGGCCGATAGCAGAAAGACAGACACAGTTACCATCCCTTCCTTGACTCAAGCAGTCTCTCTCACTATGAACCTTTGACCATTCACCTTTGTTAGCCAGACTTTTCTTGAATCTACAAAAACTGTCTTCATCTTTAGTCACCACCATGTCTAACGACCTTCAGAAGTTAAAACTATGTTAGACATACTAGTTCAAACTCAACACTATAATTTTCCTTGCCCATAAGGCAACCGACATCAAAAAGTTTTATTACTGTCTCCACAACAACTAATGGGAATCACTTCATGGCCCCGACTGAACCCCGAAAGCCCATTCCTGTTAGCTCTTTATCTATAACCTCCATCAGGGTGTTTTTTTTTTTTTTTTTTCTGGCATATTTGCAGACGCTTGTCACAATGAAAAACAAGCCATACAACTAATGCGGTTTCTTCTGGTGAGTGGTATAGAGGAGCTTTGCTTTATTGGGGAGACATGCCGTAACTCGTCACCGCGTCATCTCCCCTTAACGGCATAAGGACGCTGCTGGCCTCACAGCTCCTGCTCAACTCTCATACCTGTCTCACATAAAACATCTCCATTCAGGAGATGCCCAGTGACTTTACGTGAGCCCTCTGGCTTGGGTTGCCCCCTGTCTGGCCAAAGAAGGTCTTACCCGTCATAGAGATGGTCACTCGTGCCCACTGGTGACCGCTTTTTTTCCATCACAGAATCTTTGACCGTTTTCTTCAACAAAATCTGTTGTTCTCTGGAGCTTAGGAAAGACACAATCAAGAGTCACCAGGGCCATTCGGACTGCCTAATAGTTGTAACACAGGGAGACAGGTTAATAACAACAGTATTTAATCACTTAAATCCATTAACCATCTTAAAAGCAGCAACCTAGCTACTCAGTGGATTTAGATCACAACCGTACATTCAGTGTAGAGTTTCTGTAGCCGAAGGCGTCGGCCCACCCCCGTTTCATGGTGGGGACTAAGATCAGACAAAGAAGTTACTGGTCCTAAAATAACCTAATCAAAGATGTCACTTCTATAGTTTAAGGTCTGTATTATTATTTTAAAGACTTCTTTAAAGTCATTCAGTTTTACATTTAAAACATTTACAAATACAAATTGCCCTTTATGGCAATTGTTTCTTTAAACATCTCTGTGTCTATGATTCTTCAACTGAAACACTGTGTTTTAATTCAAATAGCTTATTATCACTAATGACAGGCTCAGATAACAGCTTTTAGCTGACATTGAATGAGAGAGACTCTGAGACATTCAGGACTGGCACACTGCACTCTCATAAACTTCTAACATCAAACTTTTATCTACCATCCTATAACTCTATCCCAGCTTAAGGCATATTTGCCAGAAATTACATGTGTTTCCAAATAAACATAATTTTTATAGTTGTCTTTATTTAGACATTACAAATTTCCACTCAGATTGAGACTCTGTTGCACTGGCAGTTGCAGCCACAGCACACATCAGATCCAGATAAGCAAACTGTTTCATTACAGCCAATAACAAACTTATCTTTTGAAAGCAAAACATCAGCTTCTAGTTCTTTCATGGTCAACCTTTCAAGCTGTTTGTTTAATCAGCATTCAGCAACTGTTAATCCAGTCCTGCTTCTGCTTATTTGATCTTCAATAAAAATAATTATTTTAGTTCTAAATAATGTTTCACATTTCTCAATCTTGATTTTAGTGTCAAGTTCTCAACCATAGTTTAATATTTGACTTAAGTTTTCTCTTGGAGTTTATGCATCTCCAATTAGGATTCACACTAACTTTGACGAGGCTAGACCTATCTGCTTGTGATACTTTTGCAGTTATTGTAAATCATCTGTGAGATAAGTCTCTCTATATCATCTAAAACCTTTTTAAAATGTTTAATTATAACACAATCATCCTTTTAGTTACTTTGATATATTTTGCAACTCACATTTGTTGGAGTCATTAATTTTACATCAACTAGTGTTCATCAATTCATTTATAAAAATTACTATTATAGATCTTTTCTTCAACAAGATTCACTTTAAGACTTCAATCTTTTGACCTTGTTTTTTATCTCTTATTTTTCAGACGAAAAATGTTAATGTCTTCATTTAAACACTGATCAACTTTCAAACCCACATTAATACCAGGAATTTGTCACTATCACATTTTTAAACACCTTCTGTCGGCTCCACTTACTGCACACTCTTGAAGCAGTGTGTGTCCCATTCAGGAATGCAAACAGAGCCACTGATAAGCAGTTCTCTGTATTCTTTTACAGTCCACCAGTGGCGGATTTAATCATAATAGCCAAATCATAATCTTCATCATTATCATTGGCAGAACATTAATTTTCATAAGCTGCATGGAAATGCTCAAAATATTGTAAGTTGTTTTCACAAAGTTTCCTTTTAACTTTAGTCGCTTGTCGAGGGAAATTATCCCCGACCCAGAATTTACTTCACTTGCTTTTTGTAATCATCGTAAGCAATACAAGGCTAAACATTTAAATTTTCCAGTTTCTTTATTTGTTTGTAGCCAGTCAAGTTGTTTAAATTTCCAATCAGAATCAAAATACTGACTACCATTTACTTAATAATTTCTGCAAATTTCTTTGAAGTGAGGGCTTCAGAGCACAGCTGCTAACAGCGTTTGCTTTCCTGTCTCACTATTTGTTTCAGGACTGCCATATCTTAATCATGGTTCATACTCACCTGAAATTATTGCAGAAATGGAGGCGGCGATCTTTTAACAACACAGCTTGGCTTCTGCGTGATGAAACTGCAAAGTATACTCCAAAATCACAGTTACATATACTGGTCCACGCCAATTTGGGTCACAACTTCTTTTTTTTTTTTTTTTTTTCTCTCGGAATCGTTCCTGATGCATCCCTGGCAAACAACCCTATTATTGTTAGTATCCCTAACTGCCTGATTCACTTCACTAAGTTCGGGGATCCCCTATCTGAGATGGAAGAGATTGAGCAGGTTTTCGGTGCCACTGGACCTACAATCCAGGGACGTACTCTGCTGGGGTGTTGCTATACCAACAATGCCCAATGGGGCCCCCACAGAGCACGCTTCGCTTGCGCTGTCTGCTCTTGTTAAAACTTTAAACAATGCTATCAGCGACTTCCTTTTATACTTTAACCTTCAGTATAATTAATCTTCACTCTCCTCATCGGAGTGAAGCTCTCCCGCTCCCCTTCAAAATCTCTCCCAATCAGATAGCCCTAACCAAATAATAAAATTACTACCTTGTTTGTTGATTAGCCAGGGATGTCACCAAAGAATAATTGCCCGCATCCTCCACCATAACTGTAAGGGGTATACAGTTAAAGACCCAGAACCAGATATGAAGAATGAAGACCCGGAGTCAGAATTATAAAAAATTAAAGAAAAGTTTTACTGAAGATAGTTTGCATTTTCATCAGCAGAAGTCAGCTTCAAGACTCACACAGGAGTTCGTAGGCCGCCTCCCTTACAGTTACAAAGATCACAGCAGTTATACCATTTCCAAGGTCTAAGCTACGTCATTGCTTACAGGTTGAATGATTTTCATTGGCTAAGAAACATTAAGAGCCTAAACAATTTAACACATGTGAGGAGATAGGGGTGCCTATCGCCATTAGTAAAGATAGTTGTCGTCCACTCAATAGATTTAGGTCTGTGGTGGCCTCGCAGGTTAGAGAAGGGCGCCGGGTTGTCTGGTCCGAACGTCCAGAACCTACATAGAATGTCATACGCACACACACAAATAACAGACACTAGCAAATAACAGCTCCCATCAAGGCTGAAGAGAGTCTGAGCTCCTTACTATCAGTTAAGTATACCAAAACATAATGCTAAAACATTCACTCGTTTGGGAGAAAAACAGATAACTGGCATTTACTCCCAAGGAAGGAAATATACTGGAAAGAATACACTTTAATACAACAATTAAAGTTCAATAGTAACGCTCAATATAGCTTGACCATCTGTCCAGCGAAGGATCATATGTGTCCACGCTGCCTTTAGGACCCTCTAACCTTTCTTCTGATACCAGAGAAAGAGACAAACGGCCTTGTGGGTTACATGGCCTTCGTGTCCTGCGTGTACTACGTGCAATCTCAAAGTAAGATTGGAATGCATGTAAAAGAAACTGGTTACTTCCATCACATGCATTTAAGAAAATATAATTTCACAAGCACAAAGAATATAAAAATAAGTATGTGATAATGAATATATTTGATTATTGATTTTTTATAAGGAAGTATATAAGCATCCAAAAGGATTTATGATTATAGATGTATTTGAAGAGGCAAGGGATTTTGACCAACCCTTCAGTAGAGAATACAGACCTCTGGTAATTCAATTGAATGCACTGAACGGGTAGGAGCAGAACGGCAGACTCGTGCAAAATGTCCAGTCTTATTACAATTCTTACATTTAGCAGATGCAGCAGGGCAGTTCTGTGCGTTTGCAAGATGTCCAGTGGAGCCACAGCGGAAGCATGTCCGAGCTGAAGAAGCAGTATGAGGTTTTGATGAGGTACATGTTTTGAATTTGGCCTTTGAATGCTGTCGTCCAGTCGCAGGAGTGACATGTACGGCTTGTACTGGAGCAGAACTGCTTGTAGTCATAGATTTTGCCTGTGCATCAGCGGCCTCTAGCTGCGTGGAAATTGTAATTGCAGTCTCTAGTGTCAATTTAGATTCCAGTAATAATCTTTCACGAATGCGAGGGTTAGCAATATTTTCTACTAGCTGGTCACGCAGCATATCATCAAGATTGTCATTAAATTCGCAAGTAGTTGCCAAATCTCTCAATGCAGCAATATATTGCAGTACCGTTTCATCTGTCCTCTGCACTCGTTTCCTGAAGGCATGTCTTTCCACGACCACATTTCGTTTTGGAATGAAATGCTCCTCCAAAGCTTTAACAGCAGCAGCAAGATTATCACCGGTATCGGGCAATGTATAAAATAGTCTCTGACCTTCAGTTCCGAGGCAGTGAAGAAGTAAAGCCCGTTTTCTGGCTTCTGGCCAGGAATCTCCAGTAGCATTGATGACGAGCATGTAATTCTCAAACATTCTCAGCCATGTTACAAGTGGTATAGCGGGCTCACCGGGACAAGGCAAAAATGGACTAGGAAACAGAGCACTGACTGATGCCATCCTCAGGAAATCTTGTGAGAAAAAAAATCGTCCTCGTCGCCAAATTTGTTATGTCTTCATGACAAGAAGCACAAGCAAGTATAATCCTTTTAGGAATCGTTTAATAACTCTTATGCACAAGCAGGATAACATGCAAGCACATGCTCAGTATTCTCTCTCACTTTTCTCTTCTTCCTACACATATCATTTCTAACTCAAGAGACTCGAGTGCCATCTAGTGGTGCATTAATGTAAGAACATCACACATATTACTGTAACCTTTTAGTGAGATTAATGTTTAATTAATTAGTGTTGGGGGTATCTTACATTCGCCTCTTTACATATCGATGACCCGCCCAACGGGGGGAGGCGATTACATGCGCTTCTTACATGCGCTTTTTGAGGCACACTAGCAAACACACGCAAGGTCTCTCACAGTCTCGCTCTCTCCCTCTCTGTGTGCGCGCGCGCTACACAGTTTGAACACATATTCACGTAGCCTTTCGAAAACCGGGACATTCAGTGTCCCGGGAGAGTGCATAAATTTCCCGGGACAGATTATAAAAAGAAGGACAATCCCGGTAAAACCCGGACAGGTGGCAACCCTAGTTCCAGTCCACTTTTAGACACGCACTTGCAAACTTCCCTAAGCGCTTCCCCTTGTGGGGATCCCTGCCGCCATTTTGAAGTGTGTACCACTTTGTGAAGTGGACGAGGGAAGTTTATATGGACAGACCCTCGTTCCCTCGATTTTGACAGAGGGAGCGAGTCTACTTCAGGCAGCTCTGCAACACGATTGCGACGTCACCGCAGATCTAATCACCACCATTAAAAACAACTCTATGATATATTGATTATAATTTTTTTAATATAAAACAACCCAAACACATCTATATACATTTGGATGCTGCATTAAAAAAAAATGTAAATAATAAATCAACATTGCTGATTCCAAGTGATCAAGGGTTTAGGACGTTCCAGTTCAGCCCATTGCAGTTTCCGCCAGTAGTGGGCACTCGTGCAACGTAATCAATGACGTACATCCGTGTGAACGAGACAGAGGGAAGTTAGCGAGTGAAGGGCATGACAATTTTGGACTGGAATGCAGCCCATGTGCCACGGCGTGGGTTTTGTGTCTTGTCTGTCATGTCTTCTTCTTTTTCTTCTTTAGGGTTTAATGGCGGTTGGCAAACCCGTTTAACAGTGCATTACCGCCACCAACTGGACTGGAGTGTGGAACGAGAGATTAAGCTTGTGTTTTAGTCTGAATTAGGTAAGATGTGTGCTTCCATTTTAGTTTCCACAAATCCCTTCACTCGATTGGGATGTTCTCTTGTGTTCTGGGCGGCAAGTGCAGTAACTGTAACATCGGGCATATTTTGTAGTATTAAACACATATTTATACCGACTTCATCAGGCTCCGAAAATTCTTCACAAAGAACACAAAGAATGGCCTTTCTCAGCTGCCATAGTTGCAATTCTTGCGTCATCAGAACAGCGTGTTCAAGGCATCACCGTTTCTGTTTAAAAAACGTTGTGCAACGTTTTGTCGGGGCTGAACGCAGCCCTGGTTTCAGACTCTCATCCACAGATCACTGCTTTTGGGCATTTTTACTGTGTGATAAATATAAGCAGCGGCAAAACGGTTCATATGCTCATTGTCTCCAAATCATGACCAGTGACGGATAAATATTAACTCTGCTGTTTAAAACAAATAAAGAAATAGAGGAGAATAGTTGTGCGTGAACAGGGGCAGTATTCGTGCAGTGTGCGCATGTCAAAAAATCTCTTCTGATTTGAAGCTTGTGACATATTTATACGCACAAAAACCCGATTACTTTATTTATCGTTCATGTAAACACCGTGTTCAGATTCATCAGTCGGATTGATTTCATTCCGATTGAACCAAAAGGTGTCCTTGTAAATGTATAGTTAATGACTCGCTTATTAAGACAGCCACTTGCCGCAACCTATATGGTTTAGTTTCATGTTTAAAAGTATCATTGGATTTTTTTCTTGTAAAGGCTATTCAAACATTTATTTAAAACATTCATCTCATAACATTAGGCTATTTATAGCAGTTGCAATTTTGCAGTGTATGGGCTAAATAATTTAATTTGATTGTAACAGCCCAGTTTTATTATTAAAGGCTAATTGAATTTATTGATCAAATGTAAGAATTTGACATGACACATGATGATGCATACATTTAATAAGGTAAAAATAAAAATTGGCCTTTATAAAGGTAAATAATACCCTGTGGTAAATATCACAAATATGCAGATTTAAGTATCCTAAAAGCTGAAAGACTGAGAATATTGCTTCAGATCAGAATAAATTATATTTATACCCCCAAAATCATCCCGGAATAAAATACTGTTATTTTACATTTGATTATTCAATATCTGTACGTGAATACTTTTAGATCTACCTGGAAATCTTAAAGCTGTGTTTATTTAATCAGTTTCATTGAATCTGTTTAATCTTTGTTCTATTAAATTTGTTTTGGCCATTACTTGTAATTAAGTTTATATGTTCTTTTTTTATTTTATTTTTATAACATTTGATTATAGTAAAGTCTTTGATTATAGTAGTCTTGCTGTGGTATCGAAAATGTCACTGGTAGGCCTATCTAAAATTTTGTAGCTTATTTATTTGAATAAGTCAAAACAACAAAAACATTAAATTGTAATGTTTCATTTTATTATTAAATGATGTTTTATTAACAAAGTTCGGGAGGAGCACGCTTAGCTAATTAACACGAGTGGAGAGCACTCAGATATCTACGATAAGAGGTGTATATATATTCAGCAGTCTCACCTCAATCCATTGACAGTCTAGCAGTATCCCTCCACCACCCCTTCTCCACACTTCTAGTCCTAACCATTTACATACGGGAGGAGTACTCGGGATCAGACACTTCTGCATCTTTTAAAAAGCTTGATGCTGGTCACTATTCACTGCCCTTATATGGACGAGCAGAAGCGTTTTGTTTGTTTGTTTTTTCATTGTGTGGTCCGAAAAAGGACATACAGCATTAGAACAACACCAGGTTGAGTAAAAAAAAAAAAAAAAAAAAAAAAAAAAATCTAATTTTATGAACTACCCCTTTAATCTTTTTTTAAAGAAATAAAATATTTTTAATATTGCAGAGTTTTATATGACTTTTTTACATCATGACAAGCTTTATTAATGACCACAGAAACAAGGTAGACCTAGTATTTTATTTTGTAAAATGTCACATCAGAATTTTACAGCAAAAAAAAAAAAAAATCACATCAGAACACCAAAGATACAGAAAAGTTATGCAGTACAGCGTGTCTGATTCAGTGGAGCAGGAAGTAGGAGAGCAGAGACCCACAGAGGAACAGGAAGCTCTGGCTGACACTCTGAGCGCCGTTACACAGGTTCCCCTCACAACATGAGACGCTCTGAACATCTTTAACCGATGCCGTGGCATCACACAAAGCTTTAGAGATACAGCCTTTTACAACCAGTGACTGGCCATAATAATTCCCTGATGAAAAGAACAAACAAACACAAAAAACAAAGGCTGATTCAGTCTAAGCTGTACATTGGTATTTGTGAACCTAAGAGAGTTTAAAAGATAATGATCTTCAGATTCTCACCTGTTGCTGTAAAGCAGCGGTTTTCGTCCCCTAAACAGCTCAATGTTTTTGAGCAGCTCTTTTCATCACAAGCATAACATTTCTTTCCATTCGGCGCGAGATCTACAAAAGGAAAACAAGTATTCCTTTATTTTATTTTCTGTACAAAATATCTAATGAAATAACAGTCTTTTATCTGTTCCATTCAACCAGTTCACAACAGACAGCATTTTATTTTCTGATTGAATGTCATTTGGAAGTAAAATGATTGTTGACATTGATTTGCATATTGTCATTTAAGTACAATACCTTGAGGATTTTGGTAGTTACACAGGTCTGTTTTACAGCAGGAAGTGTTGGCCCTTGTAATGCCGATGTTTACAGATCCACTTTGACAGTCAGTAGAACAACCTTTAAACATCTCTTTAGAAGTAATGCCACCTAAAAAATATGAACGATACAGGAAAGACCAAATAAACTTGAAAATTGATTTATAAGTGTCAACATTTAGAACTTTTCTTATTTGCATTTTTTAAATACAGATCAGAACAATCTGAGAGAAAACATTACTGTCACGACACGCACACAAACAGGTATCCAAATGCAGTTTTAATAGGGTAACCCATAATCGTAAAACATCCAGGCAGGCAAGGTTCAAAATCCATACAAAGGCCGTCCAAAACAACAGGAACAGATCTCCGAAGTGCAGTTGACATTAACCAAGGATTCCATGACCCCTACATTAACCAGCCGAAGGTTGACCGGAAGCTTTCTTCCTCCTCCACTTAAATGAGTGCGGCGGGGCTGCAGGCTCTTTGGCCACCACTGGGGGTGCAACAGGGAGAGTGGACAGCTCTGGAACAAGCAAAGTTGGGTCCTCAAGGACCACCGGACCTGAGACCCGCGAAGTCGAGTCCTCCCGGACCACCGGACTTGAGACCCCAACGTCGGGTCCTCCCGGACCACCGGACTTGAGAGCCCCGAAGTCGAGTCCTTCCGGACCACCGGACTTGAGACCCCCAAAGTCAGGTGCTCCCGGACCACTGGACTTGAGACCCCTGAAGTCGAGTTCCTCCGGACCACCAGACTTGAGACCCCAATGTCGGGTCCTCCCGGACCACCGGACTTGGTTCACGTGGACGATAGCAGGCTGCTCGGGGCCGGTCTCCGGGCCTTGAGAGACAGTGGACGCTTGCTTCCTCCTCCTCCTCCTCCGTTTCTGATGGCGAGACGGTGGCATCAAGCTCTCCGCCTCTGGGAGTGCTATAGCGTCTTCGGCCACCTCTGGAGATGCTACAGTTTCTTGCAAGGGCATGGCGGCCATCTTGCTTGGAGACGGGCGTACCTGGTGTTGCCCATTGGCCATGATGGTGTAGGTAGCTAGTGGAACCCCAATAGTCCAGGATTTCAAGTCCCTTCATCTCCCACTGAGGCTAAGGTTCATCAAGACAGTCATTGAGAAGATCCTTCAGTACTTCATCATTGTACCCCAGTCCAAAATAGTTGAGATAGACCACCCACCGACTGGCCCCGTTGACGTAGATTCGTCAGATTACGAATTCGTCCACTCCTCTCCTCTGCAGTGCTAAGGGGGAAGGATACGAAACCCCGTACTGCTTGATCTATTCATTTCTCCGATAACTTTGGAAATGGCGGTTCATGCATTTATCACGTGTAGGCTAGACTACTCCAATTCACTTTACTGTGGGATATCAGTTTCTCAAATTGCCCGTCTTGAGTTGGTCCAAAATGCTGCGGCTAGACTTATTCTCAACTGTCGCAAATATGACCATATCTTTCCAATTCTTAAATCATTACACTGGCTGCCAGTCCGGCAGAGAATAGATTTTAAAATCCTCCTATTTGTTTTCAAATCTTTACATAATTAACTCCAGTCTATCTTTCCGAACTTATTCATCCCTATACTCCGTCCAGAAGCCCAAGGTCTCACGACCAGGCTCTGCTGGTAGTCCCTCGTGTCAGACTTAAGCGTAGAGGGGAGCGTGCTTTTGCAGTGGCAGGGCCTCGTCTGTGGAACACCCTGCCCCTAGAGCTCCGAACGGCCCCCAACCTTTCTATCTTTAAGTCTTTGGTAAAAACCTACCCGTTTTCTTTAGCATATTGATCTCTATTTTTAATTATTTTATTATTTTACAATTGAGTCTCTGACAAGGCTACTCGTAGTCTTCACAAAAAAAGTACAAATAAGTACTTCTTATTTGGGTGTTCTGTAAAGCACTTTGGTCTGTCTAAGCGGCTGTTGAAATGTGCTATATAAATAAATGAACTTGAACTTCATTGTGATGGAATCCTTCTGTCACGACACGCACACAAACAGGTAGATCCAAGTGCAGTTTTAATAGGGCAATCCGTAATCGTAAAACATCCAGGCAAAGGTTCAAAATCCATAAAAAAAGGCACTCCTGCCTTCTCCTCCGTCCCATGTGAGAGAATATTCTCAAAGGCAGGGGAAGTAGTAAATAAAAAAAGAAATAGACTTAGCCCTCACACTGTTAAACAAGTCCTGTTCCTTAATAAAAAGATAATAATTTCTTCAATTACTCCCCAGTTCACAAGCATTTTCACTACCCAGCACTTCACCATTCCACAATAGTTTTCTTTTATTTTGATATGCCTATATGAGCCTTGACTGTGGACTCATAGGTTTAAGACTATGGCTAAAGTTTTAAGGCTGCATTTGTTGAACAAAGCAGAGTTAATTTGTCCTATGTATTCATTCTTTTATAAATTACTTAGACTCATTTGTTCATACATTGTGTAAAGATCAACACTAACACTGATGATTTTTATTGCTTTGTGGTTTTCATAGCACAGTGATTTATTACATAAAACAATAAAAAAAAGGGAAAGGTAGCTTTTTCACCTTTTGACCACAAGATGTCGTTAGTGTGCACCGTGTTGAAAAGCTTCGAGTAATGAACCAATTTATTATACACTTTAGGGGAAAGCCTCAGTGCTTCACAAAGCTTCATTTCACCATCACTACCATCCAAAACAAGAAACAAACAGAAACAGATCTCTGAAGTGCAGTTGACATTAAACAAGGATTCCATGATAGAGAATGAAACAGACAGGGTAGAAATAGCCAAATACAAACAATGCGTCTCATTCATGAAACACGAGCAGAACGAATTTGTGTAAATCGTGTGTAAAGTGGTTCTGGCGTAAATTTTCGGATTCATTAAAATGTACGTATTTTCCAAATGTTAGTTGGTACGAAAGAAATCTGCTCCCAGCCACGCATAAATAGTGAGTTTAACATCTGAACGTTTTGCTCATTAAGAACTAAGGCTGCATTTTAATTCACCTTAATCGGGTACATATTTACACAGCATTTTGAAAAAATATTATATATAGTAATTACATACGGTTTATCTTTTTACTTCTGTTTGATTAACAGATGAAACTCCATTAACTGCATCTGTAATATGCTGCCAAGCTTGCTTTTTTTAGGACCTGATACGCCACTATGTAGCCTACGCTTGAAAAAAATGTGGTGTTTTAAATGAACTTCTGATAATAAAAATCTGAGAAATTTCTCTTTTTCATTCATTTTTGAGAAGACATGTTGAAATCCTTCGTTTGGTGTCACAATATGATGCCCATATATAGTTGTCAGTCGGATTTAATGGGCGGGATTTATGGTAATTGAGAATGAGCGTGCACGCGCGTCCCATTTACGACTGATTGGAATTCATTAACACACACATTTCACTATCACATCTGACGTTTACGAAGTATTTGTGAATCAGGGGATGATTTTTCGGGAAGGTCTCTTTACGCGCAAATCACTCTCATATTTACGAATGTTTCATGAATGAGACCCATCCCAGATAGCACAAGTCTATTTGATGTGATATTTACATCTGGAAGACGTATTTTAAAGAGTGTTTGCTCATCTGCAAGACATCTATTGGACGTTTCCTGTCAGATGTCAAATAGACGTTTAGAAGATGTCAGTTTAACATGCATTCTAAATCATTACATCTTAAAGACATCTTCTAAACGTCTATTTGACATCTGACAGGAAACGTCCAATAGATGTCTTGCAGATGAGCAAACACTCTTTAAAATACGTCTTCCAGATGTAAATATCACATCAAATAGACTTGTGCTATCTGGGATTGTGAGTGAGAACAGCTGAGTGCAATGAACAGTGACGAGTATAGACAAAGGATGATGGGAAATGCAGTTCCTGATGTGGTGGTGACGGTAGGGGGAAGAGACCTCAGTGGATACTCAGGGAACACCAACCAGACACTGTTACAATTATTACATAAAATTTTATGCGATTGAAATGGTAAATTCCATCAGAAAAACAAGTATTTGTTCTGTCGCAGCTCCAATAATTAACAGCAGCAGCTCCAGTCAAATATAACTGTAAACTTTAAATCATATTGGACTTACCAACTTGTGTTACTCCTGCATAACTCTCACACCAAGAATATCCAGCTGAACATGTTTGAACCGTTTGATCTTCACAAGAACCCGATTGACGGCTGCACTGATAACACTTGAGAGAGTGTCCTTTAGTAATAAAAAAGAGAGAAAGACATCAACTATCTGTATTTGTACTCAGTAACTTACAAATGTTATTTGTCTTTGTACCTGCAGTGAAAAGAAGGAAAAGAAGGAAAAGAAGAAAAACTGAGATCTGCAGATCCATCTCTGATCAGGAAGTGAATGAAATAACGTGCCCGTTTCAGTGCTCATTTTATAGCTTACCAAAAGGTAATCTTTATGAGAAAATAAAGTTTAACAGAAGTAGACATTGGCCCTCATTTATCATTCTTGCGTAGAAACGGGGTATGTTGGAGTAAGATTATGCTTACACTCCTCTCACCGCCTGATTTATGAAGCTGTGCGTACCTTTGAAATCCAGGTGTACACAATACCTGCCCTTGATAAATCCCGCGGCTGAAAAGGATCGTCATTAGAATAACACGCCCCTATATATTCAAGTCTCCGCTTCCCCCACGCCCTCATTTTACGCCAGCCAGGTGAAAAAGACGTTGTATTAAAAATATATTTGAAATACAAATAGTATATTTGTAATTACGGAAGAGGATTAGGGCCAAGCAATAATAAAAAAATAAAACCATCTCGACATTAAAGTCATTATAATGCGAGATTAAACTCGTTAAATTTCGAGAAAAAAAGTCGAAATACAATCTTGAGAATAAACTCATTAAATATCGAGAATAAAGTCGTTGTGTTTCGAGAAAAAAGTCGTTAAATTTCGAGAAAAAAGTCGAAATACAATCTTGAGAATAAACTCATTAAATATC
Source organism: Tiaroga cobitis (assembly GCA_030578255.1). NCBI lineage: Eukaryota > Metazoa > Chordata > Actinopteri > Cypriniformes > Leuciscidae > Tiaroga > Tiaroga cobitis. The sequence goes on from CM060599.1 coordinate 6,157,792, forward strand.
GAGAATAACGTCGTTGTGTTTCGAGAAAAAACTCGTTAAATTTCGAGAAAAAAGTCAAAATATAATCTTGAGAATAAACTCATTAAATATCGAGAATAACGTCGTTGTGTTTCGAGAAAAAACTCGTTAAATTTCGAGAAAAAAGTCAAAATACAATCTTGAGAATAAACTCGTTACATTTCGAGAATAAAGTCGTGTTTTGAGAAAAAAAAGTCGGAAATGAAATCAGTGTTCACGCATATATACTGATAGAGGACATGGCAGAGTTGGATCGCTTAGTCAAGCTATATTTTAGACTTTCTTTCAGTAACAAAGAAATACTATCGACTTTAGCTAACTATGACAGAATAATAATTAGCATACGAACTTTAAAGAGAATTTGCAAGCGGCTAGGTCTTTTTAGAAGGAAAAATCAGTCCAATTTGCGCGATGTAGGGGAGAGTGGGGTAAAGTGAGACATTTTTTACATTTGCTCTCCTTTAAGCGAGCTAAAATGATATATCAGTAAAATTTACACATTTCCCATTAATTCAGGATGTTTCCTAGCAATGGAAATTATCAGAATGTATTCAGGACGAAGGGCAGTGAAAATATGATTGTTTTTTAAAAAGTGGTCTTGTGTCTCACTTTACCCCAGCTTAGGGGTAAACTGAGACAGACCAGAGAAATCAAGGGGGTAAAGTGAACCAGCTGGGGGTAAACTGATCCACTTACTTTTTATCAGAGCCCTGGCTCCCTGGAAAGCAGACGACTGGTATCAGTCATGAGTGAGTATGGGTGTGGTTACGAGGAGAAAAGTGATCTCGACAAATGCCTCCAACCTAGGTTGGGGGGCCCTTTACGAGTGCAGGCCCGTCTCTGGCCTATGGTCAAGCCTGGAGAAGCGCCTATAAACTGTCTAGAGATGAGAGCAGTCGCTCTATCGCTGAAAGCCTTTCTCCTGTACTTAAAAGGCCACCACGTCCTGGCCCGGACGGACAACATGGCAGTGGTGTCTGAAACAAATCGCCAGGGCGTTCTCAGGTCAAGCAACCTGCACGCCATGGCCAAAAACCTAATTTTATGGGCCCAGCACAACCTGTGCTCCCAAGGGCGGCGCACATGCCAGGCATCCTGAACCAGGGTGCGGATATGTTATCCAGAGACAATGTTCCCCCAGGGGAATGGTCTCTTCACCCACAGACGGTTCAGCTAATATAGAGCATCTTCGGCGAGGCAGAGGTCGACCTCTTCGCCTCAGAAGACAACGCTCATTGCCGAATATTTTTCTCAAGAGCAGGGTATTTTTCTTATGCTTGCCCATGATTGGCCGAGCCGCCCGCTGTATGAATTCTCTCCGGTCACGATGTTACCACAGGTCATCGAACGGATCAGGGAGAGCAAGTGTGCAGTGCTACTAATAACATCTCTCTGGAAGACCCAGTTATGGTTCTCCGTGCTGGTACAGCTGCGGTGCCGCTGAGGAGAGACCTCCTCACACAGGCAAACCGATTAATCTGCCATCCTGTCCCGACTTGTGGGCCCTTTATGTATGGCCCCTCAATGGATACTCGGGTGTCTCCGGGAAAGGGTGCTGAAAAAGATCTCTGAGATCACTCGCCTTCTTACAAGGGCGTTTGGACGCGGGTCATACCCCCTCCATGTTCAAAGTGTATGTGGCTTTGATCAGGGGATCGCTTCAGTCGACTTAACTTTGGCTGATCTAGCCAATATAAAGGCTTAGGCCACACCCATTCTGGAAGGCTCTGACACGCCAGGGCGTGAATTAGCCTGATTGGTTCTTGAATCTGAGCCGCCTCGCCATAGGTGCGTGCAGTTGCCGCAGCACATCCAATGACCACTCCAGCCGTTCATCTGTGTCTGCTGTGCAGCTGCACTGCGTTTTAAAAATTTTGACTTCAATATTCCACATTTTTAAAACAGGGCTCCTCCTCCTCAATATCTTGTCAATATCTTGTCAGGCTGGTCAATATTTCTATCCCTTGCAGCTGCTCTTATAGACTTCTTTCCTTCCTTGACCTCAGCGGCTGCACTCTCCATCTCCTCGAGGGGGGTTTTGCCCCTGTTTGTCTTTCTGGTGTATTACATTGGCATGATGGCTTTTCTACAATGTTTATGATATTAAAAAATAAAACATATGTAATGTAATATTACACTAAAATATGTTTAAGACTAAACTTAACTTGTGCCTCGTGTCTCACTTTACCCCGCAGCATTTGTCTCACTTTACCCCACTGCCACATTTTAGAAATAAACGAACTCTCTTAGTAATTCAGGATGCTCTTCAGCTAGCATCATCACATGGTTTTATATGTTAATAGTTCATCAACATGTATGATATAAGTTTTTCTACCTGAATCAATTTGCTTTGGCACAACAGTTGATTAAGTTGACAGCAAGAAAATTTACTTTTACGTGCAAAAAAAATATTTTTGTGAAAAAAACATGTTTATTGCAGCACCATGAGGTCCTCTCCTTCATGGCCAAGGGGAAATGGGATGGGCTTGAAAACATAATGGTCACATGACCACAAATGTGTTCCGTTGACTAGATACAGGGGGTGTCTCACATTACCCCGCTCTCCCCTACTCGCTTTTGTCCAACATGAAATGACAACCAGTGGACAAATGCAAGGTTATCGCTGGCTTCACCTACGCGCGATTCATCAAGGTTTCGTGGTTTCCCAGGATACAATAAGACGCATTATTAAACTTGTTGATCCTCAAGGTGTTGAATTTCGACGAAGGAGACGCTTGAGAAGACGCCAGTACACTTGCGCTGGCCCAAATGCACTCTGGCATATGGACAGCTACGATAAATTAAAACCGTACGGCATTGCCATTAATGGCTGTATAGATGGTTACAGTCGTTACATTCTGTGGATGGAGGCGTACACAACCAACAACGACCCTAAAGTAATAGCCAGTTACTTCCTAAAAACAGTAACTGGCATAGGAGGGTGTCCCGAGAGAATCCGCGCTGACATGGGGACCGAAAATTGTAGTGTGGCAGCAATGCAAAGGTTTTTACGAAGTAACCATGGACACAGTTTTGCCGGAGAAAGGAGTTTCCTTTACGGAAGAAGCACAGCAAACCAACGAATCGAGGGATGGTGGGGTATCCTCCGTAAGCAGAGCGGACAGTTTTGGATGAACCTTTTCCAGACATTAATTAGTGATGGACACTTTAGCGGAGACTTTTTGGACAAAAGTCTGATCCAGTTCTGCTTCCTTAACCTTATTCAGGTAGGCTATGTCTTGTTTTAAAATGGCATTTTGTAGACCTACTATAGCTAATCTATGACATTTCTAACATGAAAAAAACTATAGTACTTACTATAGTAAATTCAATTGTAGTATAGCCTGCTGTATACTAAAGTATTAACAATTTGTTAATGAATGCTATACTGTAGTGTTGCTATCGTGAAGTTTTTACTACGATAAACTGTAGTGTATTGTAGTATAATATACCCTATGGTAAAAACTTAGTAGCTACAGTATTGGGTAAAGTAATTTGTTTATATTATAGTTGTTATATTACCACAACAACTATAGAATTGCCACAACAAATTAATTCAAGTCCTTTACTACAGTGTGGTTCAAAAACACTATAGTATTTTTACTATAAATTACTATAGTATTTTTTCATGTGGGTTACCATAACCTAGTTCCAGACCTAGCTGCTAACAGCCAAGATAAACAATGAACTAGTAGGCTAACAACGCCAACGGATTTTAGAACTATTGATACAGGCTAGCACTTTCTAAACCATATATTGTAAAGCTATATAATTACGCATACAACACACTAGTGTGCAATATACCTAAAGTATGCTTTATTTCTCTGTACATTTTTTATATTTTTTTATTTCTTTATTCTTTACAGGACGAACTTGATGAGGTTGTAAATACATGGAATTCCCACAAAATCAGAGCACGATCTGGAAATGATGCAGCATCAGGGCGTCCGATAGTGATGTTCTCTCTTCCAGGATTGCACAATGCCGAAGATAGACTCAAATTAATTGACATGGACGAAGCGGCCTTGTGTCAGGAAGAGTGCACCCCCAAGGGTCAGTTCCCTTGTGATGAAACAGTTTTTGATCTGTGCTGTCTGTTAATGGAGGAAAATGGATGGGATGCTCCTACAGATCCATTCAGTGCAGCTGATCTCTACATATTGTTGAGAGCAGAAATACAGCAAAATATCTGATGGTCCTTAATCCAAAGAAAAGTTTGTTAGCTGGGCACCTATCTGTCATAACTCATATTTATTTGTCTTATCTGTAGTTCATGCTGCATATCAATGAAAATTAGAGCAGGTGTGTTAAAATGAGCGTGACTTCGCAATATCAACAGCAAAAGTTTAATACACAATGCTTACTTAACCCTAGGTAACTATACATGTATTCAACGTATCTCTATTCTCTATATAGTGCATGGATTGCACAGCCTTTATTTAGCTAAACTGCATGTTGCTGTGTGCCATGTTAAAAATAAGAGTATTTGATGTTTTTTTTATGATACTGAATTACCAACATTATGTCTGATTTATGCACAGTTTTTGTATGCACATTTCATCTTTAAGAACATGTTTTATTTAGTACAAAATGTGAACAATGACAGCACTGCTTATTGAAACATGAAAACATTTAGAAATTTCAAAATCTGTTAAATTGGCTCAAAACTCCTTGGATTTTAACAGAAACATATTTTCTAAAGGAACTTTGAGTCTGCACTGAAAATTAACAATAAAACATTTGAGCATACAATTACAAGTATCAGTGTATGACAATAGTGTCTTTTTATCTGTATCTGTATCTTAAAAATGTGACTAAGCAGTTAAATTCTTAACAATTCACAGCATAATTAAAACTGGGATTTATACTACATTTTATTTTATTTTTCAAGCATTTGCTTGTATAATTGCAATCTTCAAGCTAAGATTTACATTTATTCATTTAGCTGACACTTTTATCCAAAGCGACTTACAATTGCTATATATATGTCAGAGGTCGCACGCCTCTGGAGCAACTAGGGGTTAAGTGTCTTGCTCAGGGACACATTGGTGTCTCGCAGTGGATTCGAACCCGGGTCTCTCACACCAAAGGCATGTGTCTTATCCACTGTGCCATCACCACCCAGATTTCTAAGGCAACATTGCTAAAACCAAACAAGCAAGGGGAAATAACTCATCTTTAACTTATGCTTTCTGTAACTTTTGATTTCTGAATGAGGTTAAACTATGTCCATTACCCAAATGTTGCTCTCCAAAACAGCATTAAATTCAGCACGAAAGTCTGGAAAATTCTCATAGTTCTCACACAGCTGAAGGAACATCCCACATGTACGACCAATAAGGGATTATCACGCTGATACGTAGTACTTCCGCATTCAGTGATCTTTGTGCACTGCCACTTCCGTTGAATCACCGATCACTCTGGGGAACTGATGACGGACTACACTAAGTTTATTTATACGGCATCCCTGGTACATTAGTCTGATTCACTAAAGTGCCGGCTACAAACAAACGTGCTACCTTGTTTTATTTTAAAGTTTGGACCTTAATCCCGGCGAACCGCTTTAATCCACTTCTTCCTTATACTCAATTCAGTCGGGAATCCATGAGAACTTAAGTAGGGTTAGTGTTGTTGGTTAGATTTACAAAGTGGAACAGAGCAGTGACATCTAGCCTTCGTTTCAGCCATTGTTGAACTGCGTCGGAAGTAGACATGCACAAAGTTGACAAATCCCGCCCATGAAACCCGGAAGCGTGATAATCCCCTATAGGGCGCCTTGTGAAATCTGACATCACTGCAAACTCAACAGAGATGCGGTCTGACACAATCAAGTGACATCCTGTGCAGAACCTCAGAAACTTTCCTAGTTTCTCATCATCCATTTCTCTGAGGTACCTTTTCAGATGATGTGCTACTTCTCTTTGCTTTGCTGTCATATCAGCAGGGAACTTCAAAAGTCCTAAGACCTTTTTAGTTGTTGGTAAGAGTTTAGCATACATTTATTTTAGCTCCTTAAAAGTAAGGGAGATTTGTGATTGTGTGATGTCCTTCCAACAGTCTAACACAAACATTGGCTTTTGGACAAGCTCTTTGTGGGAAATCTCCTTCAGAATTTCGGAGAAGTTTTCTGCAGAGACTTTTCTGCGGCATTCATAGCTGTCAAGAACTTCCAATAGTTCATCAAGTTCAACAGAAGAGAAATCCTGTAATGCACGTTGAAGAATTTCTCGTTCTTGGGTGCTTACAAACTGAAAGAAGCACTCAATCAGGTCACTGTATACTGCACCAAAAAGCATCTCCTCCATAAAAGGGGGGGGGCCAGCTTTATTGGAATGTACTGGCAGTCTTTGTAACCTTTCAGGAAAATTCTGCCAACAGCTTTCCAAGAGTCAGCTTGGAAATCATGTCTAATGAAAGGAACTTTCATTGTAGTTCCAAGTGTACAACGATCATAGAATTCTTACCAGAAGGTACTATATACATCTCGGAGAACCCCCGACCCACAGCCAGCTTCCGCTGAATTGTCTGGCAATAAGCGTCTAAATGCCAGTTGCCTGGTCAAAGTCTCCGGGTCAGAAAATTCCTTGATCATGTCATGGAGGCAGTTTCCATGACGTATAATTATTTGTTTTGTTTAAATGCCAATTTCAGTGGTTTCTGGAGGCACATAAACTAATGTATTCTCCAAGTCAGATTCATCTCCCGAGTAAGGGCCAAATGTGATTTCAGGGTCAGAAATATTAAGTGGGTCATTCACTACATCATCTGCCATGATGAAAACTTCCTCAGCTAATGTAATATTCAAGCCTGGTACCACTGGAAGACCTGTAACAACTGAAGAATATGTATAGTTGTTAGTGGGCATAGAAGAGTCTGCTAAATCTTCACTATCACTTTGTAGTGAGATGATGCTGGTCTCATCATTATTTTCACTTTCAGACTCATTTGAACTACTGTCAGCTGACTCGTTTGGCCTAGTAGCTATGTAGAAGCGCAAATTTGGTAGTTTCACTGCCTCATGTATCGTGCCAATGGATACATCACTGGGAAGAACATTTTGTCTGGAGTCCCAAACTTCAAATGTGAAGTCACATTCATCACCCTTACAAGAATTTCCATCTGAAGAAAAGTTATTTACCTTCTTTAAGGATCTCATTGTATCCTGCATTAATGTCCATTGCAACCTTTCTAGTACCCCCTCCTTGTTTTGTTCTGACCTGTTTTGTTTCTTTGTTTTCTGTATGGATCCAGCCAATTTCAATCTGTCGCTTACTTGCTTTGGCTCTGGATTTGGGTTTAGAAGTCTCAGGTGTCTCTTCAGATTGGGGTTCAGTTGTAGATTGCTTTCTCAGTTTCATCTTTTCTCTCAGTCTTTCAAACAGACCCAACTTCCTTTTGGAAGCAGGGTTTTGATTGCGGCAAAAATTTAAAAGAGCAAGTCTATCTCCATACGAGGGAATATAGTTGGCCAGAGCTGAATCCTCCATTAGCAAGATAACATCTCTGTCAATCTGTGGATTAAAAAAAATGATATTCCATTTGCCTTTCGAAAGTACAATCAAGGTCAGTTTAAAGGTATAAACTAATGATTTATATTTTTCTAATGTGTAGGCAGAGTGTACAGAAAATGTAGCCTACATTAAATGTACTATTTTTAGCCTAATTGTTTGTGTTTTCTTTTGATGCAATAGCTACTTTTAGTTTGTTACTTTAAATTTACTTTATCATCAACTAACTGTAAATAAAACACTATGGGCAAGATTTACTAATCAGCTTACACCAGAGCTAATCTCCTTTTGCTGTTAAAAAATATATTATACTAAAGACAGCGGCTGACCATATTGCATATGCATTTTTAGGAGTTTCCCTTTCAGACACATCATTTATGGGAGCAGAATATTTAAATGAATCCTGCAAGGTGATCTACTAAGATTTGTGCCATTATTTAACGGCCAAAAAAGCCTCAAACCACCTTGAATCAGCTAATTTGCGCTGCTCTTTTGGTATTGCGTTGGTCAGTATGGAAATTATCACCACGAATTTATGAAATTGCGTATCTATAGCACGAATTTATTTATCATGCTATTTTTAAGGCCTAAAATTGTTTTTCATGAGACCGGGCTGAAATTATCCGACTGCGTCTGTGTTGTTTAACTTGTGCGTCATCAGTAGATCACGAGCAGAACTGTCCACTCCTGTCGGCGCTTTTGTGGCGTTGCGCTCTCACGCTATTGCCCTGCTTAGTAAATCTGGGCCTATAATACAGTGGTCACTGAAAGGCAAACACTGACTTTTCAATAAAGTACTAAATATTAATGTGTTATTTTTAATCAGCTTTTCCAATCGTGTTGAATATACCTTTTATTCCTCCAGAAGTGAAAGCATGTCCTCTGAAATACCGCGGCCTCGTAGAAATTCTGTCACAGTGATGATGGACATAGTTGAGCAGTCTGCTTCCCTTGGGCCTTTCAAATTGATATTACGTTAGAAAAAGCTTGGCCGTGTAAACGTGACTCAAACATAAACAAGAAATGGGTCTAGCGTTAAAGCTACAACAATTCGTATAATTGATTTGTGTAGGCTATAGCCTACGAAGAAAGAACGAATGTGGAGCTATTACCAGTCTGTAAAGGGTTCGTTCTTGGACCATTTAGGAACTATTGATACTATATATAGCACTATTGCAGCACACATGGTATACAAAATCACCAATAATCAACAAGATACATGCATCAAGTCAAAATTCACTCACTCGCTCGTGTGTCGATGGCTGAAACGCATAGATGTTAGGATGAATGTGGCCTCAAATCGATCTCAAAATTTAACGCGTTCATTCTCGAAATTTAATGAGTTTATTCTCACGATTATTTCGACTTTTTTCTCGAAATTTAACGAGTTTTTTCTCGAAACACAATGACTTTATTCTCGATATTTGATGAGTTTATTCTCAAGATTGTATTTCGACTTTTTTTCTCGAAATTTAACGAGTTTTTTTCTCGAAACACAACGACTTTATTCTCGATATTTAATGAGTTTATTCTCAAGATTGTATTTCGACTTTTTTTTCTCGAAATTTAACGAGTTTAATCTCGCATTATAATGACTTTAATCTCGAGATGGTTTTATTTTTTTTATTATTGCTTGGCCCTAATCCTCTTCCGCATGTAATACATTTGTATTTCCAACATGCTTATTTAAAGTGTACTAAAAATAGATTTTATTGCATTTTAGTATATTTCTAAAAAGTATACTTGAAGTACATTGGTAATAAATATATGTTTAATTACACTTTTAAGAAATATGCTAGAAAAGCATACTTTTAATGTATTTATAAAAAGTATATTAGTAATATATTGGTAATAAATGCATGCTTTATTATATTTTTAATAAATATGCTAATGACAATTATACTTTAAACGTATTTCTAAAAAGTATATTAGAACTACATTGGTAATAAATATATGTTTGAATACACTTTTAAGAAATGCACTATAGAAAAGCATACTTTTATTGTATTTCTAAAAAAGTATATTATTAGTACATTGGTAACAAATGTATGCTTAATTATATTTTTAATAAATATGATAATGACAATCATGCTTTAAATATGTTTCTAAAAATTGTACTAGAAATGCAATGCTAATAAATATATACATAATTACACTTTTAAGAAATATGCTAAAAACGAACATAGTTTTAGTGAAGTTTTAGTGTATTTACAGAAAGCATACTTGTTACTAAATTAAAGTATTTTTTGTGTTTACTTTGTGTGTATAGCAATTTATAACCTTATAGCTTATTTAACCTTAGGACTACTGTCACGGACAGAGGAGAGAGACAACGGAATGAAGTGGTAAGTGATGTTTATTCAAACACAGAAGGAGTGGAAGTGGTAGAACTCAGACTTGTAGATGAAACAGGATCCGGTGCTACGATAGTTCAGAGTACTTATAATCCTGAAGACTGCAGATGATAGGAAGATCAGACTGGTAGACAGAAACGGATAGTCACAGGTTGTATACAGATGATCGGGTGCTTCGGTTAGGAAGAGTCTAGTGTTACTCTGACGAGACCAGACACTGAGTGAAGGGATGTGTGGGTTTATATGTGTTGATAGTGATGAGCGTGTACAGGTGAAGAGAGTCAGTAATCTGGTGATAACGAGCGGATGGGTGGAGTCAGGTGATCAGGTGTTGATGGTGTGACAGGTGGTACTGGTGGTTCTGTGACAGTACCCCCTCCTCCAGGGGCGTCTCCTGACACCCCGGTTGTACGTCGACGGGGCCGACCTCGACCTCTAGGAGCTGGGCGGTTGGGATGAGACTCGTGGAACTGGGTAAGGAGGGATGGGTCCAGGATGTCGTCTCTAGCGACCCACGTGCGCTCCTCGGGGCCGTATCCCTCCCAGTCCACGAGATATTGTAGGAGGTGGCCCCGTCGACGGGAATCCAGGATGTCCCGTACACGGTAGATGGTGTTTTCTTCTTCGATTTCTGGAGGAGGAGGCCTGCTAGCACCATCAGATTCTGGGGAAGAGGAGACAAGAGGTTCAGTGAATGGTTTCAATAGTGAGACATGAAATGATGGTGCGATCCGGTAGTTTGAGGGAAGGTTAAGACGGTAGGTGACCTCGTTGACCTGCCTCTCGATGGTGAAGGGACCTATGTAGCGGGGACTCAGCTTTCGACAGGGCAGGCGAAGACGGATGTCTCTGGTGGAGAGCCAGACCTTTTGCCCTGGTTGGTATTTGGGTGTGGGTCCTCTCTTGGTGTTGGCCTGGCTCTGGTGTCTTCGCACTGCCCTCTGGAGGTGGACGTGCGCTGAGTCCCATACCCTCTCACTCTCTTCGAACCAGGTGTTAACAGCTGGGACTTCTGACGGTTCTCCTGACCAGGGGAAAAGAGGAGGTTGGTACCCGAGTATGCACTGAAACGGGGTGAGACCGGTGGTGTCTTGGCGTAGTGAGTTCTGTGCATACTCGGCCCATGGGAGGAAGCGGCTCCAGCTGTCCTGGTTCTGGTGGCAGTAAGCTCGCAGGTATCTCCCGATTTCCTGTACCTTGCGTTCAGTCTGGCCATTTGATTGTGGATGGTACCCTGAGGATAAGCTGATTGATACACCGAGTAATTTAAAGAAGGCATGCCAGACTCGAGATATGAATTGGGGACCTCTATCAGACACAATGTTTTCAGGCAGACCAAAGTGACGGAATACATGTTGGAATAGATGATCGGCAGTTGCGAACGCAGTGGGAAGACCCTTCAAAGGAATGAGTTTGCATGCTTTTGAGAAACGGTCGACTACTACCAGGATGCAGGTGTGAGAATCTGATGATGGGAGGTCAGTCATAAAGTCAATGCCCAGATGGGACCATGGACGACGGGGTATGGGTAGTGGTTTTAGTTTTCCCTCAGGAAGTCGACGTGGAGTAGTGGTGGTGGCACAGACTGAACATCCACGAATGTATCGGGAGACATCCTGCGTGATGGAGGGCCACCAGAACCGGTTGCGAAGAAGTGAGAGGGTTCGCTGGCTGCCTGGGTGTCCAGAGCCCGGAGACGTGTGAACTGAGTCCATGAGGGACAGGCGAAGAGAGGATGGAACATAAACCCGTCCCTCAGGACCTCCCGGCGGAGCTGGTTCAGAACGAGTGGCCTCACGAATGCGATCGTCGATGGTCCATTCGATGGGGCTGACTATTATGGCTGGAGGGAGTATGGTTTCTGGAGGTGATATGTTGGATTCGGGCGCCTGAAGACGGGAGAGTGCGTCAGCTTTTAGATTCTTGTCTCCTGGACGGTATGTCACACGGAAGTTGAAGCGGGTAAAGAAGAGGGCCCACCGGGCCTGGCGAGGATTAAGGCGTTTGGCTTCTCGAAGATACTGGAGATTGCGGTGATCTGTGATGACTTCCACTTTATGGTTTGCTCCCTCCAGCCAGTGTCTCCACTCTTCGAGAGCCATCTTAATGGCCAACAGTTCCCGGTTACCGATGTCGTAATTTAGCTCCGCTGGGGACAGTTTCCGTGAATAGAATGCACATGGATGGAGTACTGGAGGTTTCCCCTGCTGCTGTGAAAGAATGGCTCCCACCCCGGTCGATGAGGCGTCAACTTCGACCACGAAGGGAAGTTCCGGATTTGGATGGACCAGAATGGGGGCTGAATAGAAGGCCCTCTTTAGCTGCTGGAATGCTTGAGTAGCGTTGGGATTCCAGGTCAGAGACTTGGGCCGGTCCTTGAGGAGAGAGGTGAGTGGTGAACTGATGAGGCTGTATTGACGGATAAAACGGCGGTAAAAGTTTGCGAATCCTAAGAATCGCTGAAGTTCTTTAACTGTGGTGGGTTGTGGCCAGTTTCTGATGGTATCTACCTTCCTCTGGTCCATTTGAATACCTTGAGGGCTGATGACGTATCCGAGGAAGTGAACCGTGGTTTGGTGGAACTCACATTTTTCCAATTTTAGGAACAGTTGGTGGTCTCTGAGTTTCTGTAGAACTTGCTGGACGTGATCACGATGTTCAGCTACGTTCTTGGAAAAGATTAAGATGTCGTCAATGTAGACGATCACGAATTGTTGTAGAAACTCACGGAACACTTCATTCATGAAGGCCTGGAAGACGGATGGAGAGTTGGACAACCCATATGGCATAACGAGGTATTCATAGTGACCTGATGGAGTGATGAAAGCAGTTTTCCACTCGTCGCCCTTTCGGATGCGCACAAGATTGTAAGCACTTCGGAGATCTAATTTGCTGAAGATTTGAGCCCCACGCAACTGTTCCAGAGCAGCCGGCACCAGAGGAAGGGGATAGCGGAACTTGATAGTCTGTTCGTTGAGTGCACGGTAATCGATACACGGCCGCAAGCCTCCGTCCTTTTTACCCACGAAGAAGAAGCTGGATGCAGCAGGGGAAGTGGATGGTCGAATGAACCTTTGTTGTAGGGCTTCCTTGATGTACTCATCCATGGCCTTCTGCTCCGGGATGGACAGAGGATAGATTCGGCCTTTAGGTGGAGTGGCCCCAGGCAGCAGGTCGATGGCGCAGTCCCATGGCCGATGAGGAGGTAACTGAGTTGCTCGTTGTTTGCAGAACACATCCTGGAACGCCCGGTACTCAGGAGGGATCTTCAGTTTCAGGTTGGATTCAGGACTTTCGATTGATGTGGAGTTGATGTGGAGATTAGGGTAGGATTGGAACACCCCTGGAAGAGGTTTCTGATGACAGGTTTTGGTGACGGGTAATATACAAGAGGAGAAGCAAGAATTACTCCATTGCGTGATCTCTCCAGTGGTCCAGTTTACCTGTGGTGAATGTACTGACATCCACGGGCGTCCCAGGATGATGTCCGCGGTGGACCCCTCCAGCATCAGAAAAGATATTTCCTCTTGGTGAAGACTTCCGATGCGCAGTGTGATTACGGGGGATTGGTGACAGATCTGACCCCGGCCCAGCGGCTTACCTAATATGGTGTGTATCCTTAACTTCTCCGTGATCCTTCTCCTCGAAAGGCGGAGTTTCGTGAGGAGCTGGTGGGAAATGAAGTTCCCCGATAATGGCGATATCATGGGAGAAATATGGACCGCACTTACCGCTGGGCGTGGTGGTCGTACCGGGCATTGAGGGATGAGGTGTCCTTCTGCCCCGCAGTAAAGGCAGAGACCGAGATTGATGCGTCGTTGACGTTCTGTTCCGGAGAGGTGGTAGGCGTCTATCTGCATCGGTTCAGATGCTGGAAGGGTCATTGACGGTGCTGGAGGCAGAGGGTGCACAGCGGACTGGTCAAGGGCACTAGCAGTGAGGCGTTGAGAGATGCGGATGGTACGCTGTATAACATTTTCCAGTCCGATGACATCGTCATAGACGGCAATTTGCTGACGGATGGTGGAATTCAATCCGTGCCGGAAACAGGTGATGAGTGCGGTTTCGTTCCATCCACAGTTGGCAGCCAGGGTACGGAAACGTAGGGCATATTCATTGACAGACGAATTCCCCTGACGGAGGCGATACAGCTGGTCGTGGACGGAGAGAGCGGAGGTACTGATGCCGAAAACCTCCTTGAAATGGGTGGTGAATGCTACCCATGAACCAGTGAGTGCCCCATTAGCCTCCCAGATGGACTGGGCCCATTGGAGAGCGGGACCGGAGAGAAGGGAAATTAAATAGGAAATCTTGCTACGGTCGGTAGGGAAAGCGAGTGCCTGCATCTCAAAATAGAGGGAACATTGCAGAAGAAATCCACTGCAACCCTCCGCCTCACCGGTGTAGGTCGCTGGTCGGGCCATGGGACTGTGAGAGGCAGGCGAAGAAGGAGAGTGAAAGCTGGGAGGAAGTGGTTGGCTGGCGGCTGGATCGGGGAGAGAACCCCGTGAAGAATCCTCTTCAGCTCCTGCGGATCTTTGCATCCTGTCGGTCTGGTCTTCTGTCACGGACAGAGGAGAGAGACAACGGAATGAAGTGGTAAGTGATGTTTATTCAAACACAGAAGGAGTGGAAGTGGTAGAACTCAGACTTGTAGATGAAACAGGATCCGGTGCTACGATAGTTCAGAGTACTTATAATCCTGAAGACTGCAGATGATAGGAAGATCAGACTGGTAGACAGAAACGGATAGTCACAGGTTGTATACAGATGATCGGGTGCTTCGGTTAGGAAGAGTCTAGTGTTACTCTGACGAGACCAGACACTGAGTGAAGGGATGTGTGGGTTTATATGTGTTGATAGTGATGAGCGTGTACAGGTGAAGAGAGTCAGTAATCTGGTGATAAGGAGCGGATGGGTGGAGTCAGGTGATCAGGTGTTGATGGTGTGACAGGTGGTACTGGTGGTTCTGTGACAACTACTGCAATATATTTTTAATATTTATGTTATAGCATGTGCTTCAGCCCTGCTTTAAAAAAAATATTGTGAAAAACAAATAAGACATCAATATATCAATATATATATATATATTGATATATTGATATATTGATGTCTTATCTGTTTTTCACAATTTTTATTTTTTAATAATTTTTTTATTCTTAAACTAATTGCATATGCATATATACTGTGTGTGTATGTATATATATATATATATATATATATACCTGTTCAAACTCGTTCATCAAAATGAACAAATCTTTTTTCGAGTCATTTCGTTCATTCAACTCGAAAAAAGATTTGTTCATTTTGATGAACGAGTTTGAACAGGAGAGTCACGAACGCGCATCACAGAACAGAGCAAGGCGAGCTTTGTGCTTATAAAACTTTAACCTTTTTATTTATTTTTGAAATGACAGATCGTTTCGCTAGATAAGACCCTTATTCATCGTCTGGTATCGTTTAAAGCCCTTTGAAGCTGCACTGAAACGGTCGTTTGGACCTTGAACCGTTTGGTGCCCATTGAAGTCCATTATATGGAGAAAACTCCTGGAATGTTTGCATCAAAAATCTTCATTTCTTTTCGACTGAAGAAAGAAAGACATGGACATCTTGGATGACATGGGGGTGAGTAAATTATCAGCAAAAGTTTTTTTAAAAAGTGAACTACTCCTTTAAGGCAAATTTAAAACCATGAAATGTATGTAGTGTCTGGAAAAAATAGAAATGTCAAGATCTGTTAACAGTCAGCTTCAGTTCTCTGCTTCCTGGGGAGTTGGGCTTGCAGGCTGTCTATATGACATACCATGTACTATGTGCACAGAGCAAAAGAAGTTGAGCTTCTCCTCACAGTCTCTGTGTGTCCAGACCCTTGTTAGCTTGTCCAGGGCTCCACAACGAAGGTTTCTGGCAGGACACTGGGGCGGTCCCGTCTGAGACCAGGCCGTAAAGTCAAGATCATCTCCATCGACCCAGAACCACTCTCCTGCTAGAAAGCGCAGACCAGTCCACACATATCCAGTTTCAGCCAGTGTGATTTCCCCTAAAGCAGAATTCATCCTGTTCATTGAGCTCAGACTCGCCAGATCATTATGATGTTTTCTGCAGTATTCCAGAGCTCCTTCCCAGCTCTCTTCCTGCTGCACCAGAACAAACTCTGATATGTTCATACAGAAAAAGGCATATTTATTCTTACATTCAATGTCATGCAGTTTCTTGTGACCTTTGTGTAGAAAAGCACATGCACCATCTTCAGGTTGTGTATTACTAGTATCCCAGCTAATTTGTGTTGCGACTTCTCCTCCGGTCCACTTCCAGACTCCTGATATTTTGTAGAGACCAACCCAGGCATCAGAAGTTTGACCAACTGCATCTTCCAAAAACTGCTGCTCCTCGCTCTCTGTGGTGAAGGTGGACAGGTCATGAAAGAAAGTTCTGCAGTGCTGTAGTGCAGAACCCCAGTTCTTATCCTCATTCACAAAGTAATGTTGTTTAATGAGACCGGAGGAGAGTCCGTAGAGCTCCAGGATTAGGAGAACAGTGAGTGTCGTCTTCATCTTCATCCAGTGAAGAGGTTTGGTGATTTTTCAATGATTAGTTGAGGTAGAGGCCAGAATTGTGCATGATGACACCGACTCTCTTTTACTTAAACTGACATACAGCCAATGACAAAAGAGTGTGAGGGTGTGACCAATCACAGCACACCTTTACAGTCAGAAAACAAAAAACAAATCAGCTGCATTTAACCAATCAAATAAACCTCATAATATTTCTAAGTAAGAAACTGTGGGCAGGTAAAACTGGCATGGAACATATACGTCAGTTGTTTGCTTGTAGCTTGTTGCTTGTTGCTTGTAGCTGTTTCCTATGTTCCAACCCTGAGTTCCGTTGTTTGCAATGGATTACCAGTTTGTTTTCGATTGCTTTCACCTGCTCGATTGCTTTTGTCCGCCTCGCTGCCTGCTGTGTGAGCTGCGAGTTTGTTTGCGTCGTGGCTGCCTAAGCCTCATATTAGCTTCGTATTTCCTTCTGTTTTTCCGTATTTCTCTCTTTTATTCTGTTCTGAACCATCATTTAACTCATAATTACAACTCGGACTGTTGGCCGGACGCGTCTCAAGCCATTATACGGCTGGAATCGCAAATACGGTTGGAACATTGTTTGCTGGTCGTAGAGCGAGACACCGCTTCACTGCTGCTCGCCCTGCGATCGACTGCTTTTGTCAGCCTCGTTTGTTGGTCATAGAGCGAGACATCGCTTCACTGCTGCTCGCCCTGCGATCGACTGCTTTTGTCAGCCTCGTTTGTTGGTCATAGAGCGAGACATCGCTTCACTGCTGCTCGCCCTGCGATCGACTGCTTTTGTCAGCCTCGTTTGTTGGTCATAGAGCGAGACACTGCTTCACTGCTGCTCGCCCTGCGATCGACTGCTTTTGTCAGCCTCGTTTGTTGGTCATAGAGCGAGACACTGCTTCACTGCTGCTCGCCCTGCGATCGACTGCTTTTGTCAGCCTCGTTTGTTGGTCATAGAGCGAGACACTGCTTCACTGCTGCTCGCCCTGCGATCGACTGCTTTTGTCAGCCTCGTTTGTTGGTCATAGAGCGAGACATCGCTTCACTGCTGCTCGCCCTGCGATCGACTGCTTTTGTCAGCCTCGTTTGTTGGTCATAGAGCGAGACATCGCTTCACTGCTGCTCGCCCTGCGATCGACTGCTTTTGTCAGCCTCGTTTGTTGGTCATAGAGCGAGACACTGCTTCAATGCTGCTCGCCCTGCGATCGACTGCTTTTGTCAGCCTCGTTTGTTGGTCATAGAGCGAGACATCGCTTCAATGCTGCTCGCCCTGCGATCGACTGCTTTTGTCAGCCTCGTTTGTTGGTCATAGAGCGAGACATCGCTTCAATGCTGCTCGCCCTGCGATCGACTGCTTTTGTCAGCCTTGTTGCCTGCTGTGAGTTTGTTTGTTTGCGTCGTGGCTGTCTAAGCCTCGTATTAGGTCGTATTTCTTTCTGTTTCTCCGTATTTCTTTCTTTTATTCTGTTTATTCTGTTTTGTTAAAATGGCGAATATATCAGGTGTATGTTATCTACCTTTTGGTGCAGATGAGAACAAATCTGATTTGCTCGCGGTGCAGTCTGAATTAGAAGCTGTAGAAAAGCAGATCCGTGACCTTCTAGAGAGACAAGCTGAGCTGAGAGACCGGCGTTTAGCTCTTGAAACATCACGCGCTGATGCACACGGATCAGTGATTAACGTTAGTAACCCGCTGACGCCGACCTCGTCTACTCCGTGCGTTTCTCAGCATTGGTCCCGAGCGTCCAGGTCCCGATCAGCCATGGTTTCATTCACTCCGGCTCCAACACACCACCACAAAGCCTGGGTGGTTCCGCGGAAGCCGCGAGCCAGGACAAGAATCTTTTCGCCCCTCCCGGTGTTCGAGATCTCCACTCAGAACCGCTTCTCCCCTCTTCGTGAAATGGAACGCGATGCTGTGATCATCGGCGATTCCACCGTCCGACACGTCCACGCTACGTTAGGTAAAACTAAGGTGCACAGTCACTGCTTTCCTGGTGCTCGTGTTCTCGATATCACTGCGCGGGTAACTGAGATCTTGAACGGTGACGAGTGCGTCGGAGCTGTTGTGCTGCACGCGGGAGCTAACGACACTAGGCTGCGACAGACGGAGGTTCTGAAGAAAGACTTCAGGAGCCTTATCGATACGGTACGCAGCACATCGCCTGAAACATCGATTATTGTGTCTGGACCGCTTCCTACGTACCGACGAGGGCATGAAAAGTTCAGTAGATTATTCGCGCTAAATGAATGGTTATTGTCATGGTGCAATGAGCAGAAACTGCTCTTTGTAAATAATTGGAATCTGTTTTGGGAGCGACCAAGGCTTTTCCGCGCTGATGGCTTACACCCAAGTAGAATCGGGGCAGATCCTCTGTCGGATAACATCTCCAAGATGTTAAATACCGTTTGACTAGTATCCAAAAATCCAAATCACAGTCTCTACTGCACCAATTTAATTGATATTAATACTAGTGTAGAACATTGCATAGAAACTGTGTCTATTCCTCGTTTACTAAGATCAAATAATAAATCTGCTGTGGGATCTAGAAAAAATCTAATTGTTATTAAAACAAAAAATCTCGCTATTAGTGAACAAAAACAATTTCTAAAGCTAGGTCTTCTAAACATTAGATCGCTCACACCTAAGGCGGTTATTGTAAATGAAATGGTCACAGATAATAATTTCGATGTTCTGTGCCTTACTGAAACCTGGCTTAAACCAAATTATTATTTCGGTCTAAATGAGTCTACTCCACCAGGATACTGTTATAAGCATGAGCCCCGTCTGATCGGTCGTGGCGGCGGTGTTGCAACAATCTACAGAGATATCCTTAATGTTACTCAGAAAACTCGTCATAGGTTTAATTCGTTTGAAGTACTTGTGCTAAATGTTACGCTCTTAGATGTAAGAAAAAAATCCCTATTATCTCTAGCATTGGCTACCGTATATAGACCTCCAGGGCCTTACGCCGATTTCCTAAAAGAGTTTGCTGACTTTCTATCAGATCTTTTGGTCAACGTCGATAAAGCATTAATTGTTGGAGATTTTAACATACACGTAGATAATTTAAATGATGCGTTAGAGGCTGCGTTTACAGATTTATTAAACTCCTTCGGGGTCAAGCAAAACCTCACCGGACCAACTCATCGTCTTAATCATACACTCGATTTAATTATATCATATGGAACCGATCCAACCGATATAGATATCATTCCACAAAGTGATGATGTCACTGACCATTACATGTTAACTTGCATATTAAGTACTGCTGTAATATGTGATGCTGCGCCACGTTATCGACCAGGTAGAACAATTCTTCCATCCACCATAGATCATTTCTCAAATAGCTTATCTGATCTGTCTCACCTGCTGCCTGAACCCAAACAAACAGATGAACTAGATGAACTAACTAGCACTATGAGCACCATTCTCTCTAGAACATTGGATATTGTTGCACCCATTAAATTAAAAAAGGTCAGAGAAAAAAGTATAGCACCATGGTACAATAATACTACGTATGTTTTAAAGAGAGAAACCCGTAATTTAGAGCGTAAATGGAAAAAAACTAATTTAGAGGTCTTTAGAATCGCGTGGAAAGACAGTATGTCACGTTATAAAAAGGCCCTTAAAATGGCCAGGGCTGAGCACCTCAGCAAATTAATAGAAAACAACCGAAATAATCCAAGGTTTTTATTTAATACCGTGGCTAGACTAACAAATAAACAGACGTCGTCTGAACAAAATACCTCGCTACAGTTTAGTAGTAATGATTTCATGAACTTCTTCACCGAGAAAATTGAAAGCATCAGAATCAAAATCGTAAACGTTCAATCTTTACTCGCGCCTTATAATTCAGCCGCAATTATCACCCCGCAAGAACAATTACAATGCTTTACAACCATAGAACAAAAAGAGTTAAATAAACTTATCACTTCATCTAAAACAACAACGTGTTTATTAGATCCTATACCAACTGAACTACTGAAAGAAGTGTTACCTATAGTGGAAGAGCCTCTTCTCAATATTATTAACTCATCTTTATCTTTAGGTCATGTTCCAAGAACGTTCAAGCTGGCTGTTATAAAACCTCTTATTAAGAAACCACATTTAGATCCAAATAACCTAGCAATGTCATGGTCGTCAATACAGGACAGAAGCAATTGCAGGTAAAACTCAGTTCTTTATTAGTTCGGTGAATACAAGGCAGGGACACGGGCGTGGTCAGATGACGCAGGGACCTCGATGGTCAAAGACGAAACCCGTGAAGTGCAGTGAAGACCCAAATGATATTCCAACGATGAGACGACAAACCAACAGGAACACGAACACTGGAACAGGTAAGGAAACTGACTGGAACACCACACGGAGAGACAACATCCAACGATCTGACAACGGAGATGAGAGAACTGTGAGAATAAGTAGTGAGATGAGATCGACTGCAGCTGGTGATGAAATGATGATCAGCTGGAGCGGATCAAGGAATGACACACATTCACGCCCACTACACACGTGCTCTCATACAACAACATAAACAGGAGACGAGAAGGAAGCAATGAACTTGTATACCGTGACAAGCAAATTACAGACCCATTTCGAATCTTCCATTTATGTCAAAAATATTAGAAAAAGTTGTGTCCAGTCAACTCGGCTCTTTCTTGCAAGAAAACGACATCTATGAAAAGTTTCAGTCTGGATTCAGGCCACATCATAGCACTGAAACTGCGCTTGTTAGAATCACAAATGATTTACTTTTAGCTTCGGACCAAGGCTGTATCTCAGTACTAGTTTTACTTGATCTTAGTGCTGCGTTCGACACTATAGATCACACAATACTCTTAGATCGACTACAAAATTACACTGGTGTTCAAGGACAAGCATTAAGCTGGTTCAGGTCATACTTATCTGACCGCTACCATTTCGTCTACTTAAATGGAGAAAAATCGATCATAACTTCGGCAAACTATGGAGTGCCGCAGGGATCTGTGTTAGGCCCTTTATTATTCTCAATATATATGCTGCCACTTGGTAATATTCTAAGGAAACATGGAATTAGTTTCCATTGTTATGCTGATGACACTCAAATATATATTTTATCACGGCCAGATGAATACGCTAAATTATCCAAATTGACAGATTGTGTTAAAGATATAAAAGATTGGATGAAGCGTAATTTTCTTTTATTAAATCCAGACAAGACAGAGGTAATACTTATCGGTTGTAAAAACCGTCCACAAAACCTTTCACAGCACGACTTTAACATAGTAGGATGCCCTGTTACTTTATCCGCTACAGTAAAAGACCTGGGTGTTACATTAGACTGCAACCTGTCTTTTGAAAAGCATATTTCATATGTTACAAAAAATGCCTTTTTCCACCTTAGAAACATTGCTAAGCTACGTAATATGCTATCAGTCTCTGATGCAGAAAAGTTAGTTCATGCATTCATGACCTCGAGACTAGATTACTGTAATGCTTTATTAGCTGATTGTCCTGCATCTTCAATAAACAAGCTACAGTTAGTCCAAAATGCAGCCGCTAGAGTTCTTACTAGATCAAGAAAATATGATCATATAACACCGATTTTATCATCACTTCATTGGTTACCTATAAAGTTCCGTATTAATTACAAGGTATTGATTTTGACTTATAAAGCTCTAAATGGTTTAGCTCCAGTCTATTTAACGGATCTTCTATCGCCCTACAATCCATCGCGCTCTTTAAGATCACTAAATTCGAGGCTTCTGGTCATTCCTAGGATATCCAGATCCACCAAAGGAGGCAGAGCCTTTTCACATTTAGCTCCGAAGCTCTGGAATAGCCTTCCTGATAATGTTCGTTGCTCAGACTCGCTCTCACAGTTTAAAACTAGACTGAAGACGCATCTATTTAGCCAGGTATTCATATAAATTTTTTATCTTACAGTAACTGTAAATTCGGCCTCTATTTCATAAACGCCAGAGGAGAACTGGCCCCCGACTGAGCCTGGGTTCTCCCAAGGTTTTTTTTTTCTCCATTGGGTCATCTGATGGTGTGTTAGGACACCTTTAGGTCACTGGATGGAGTTTTTTCGGTTCCTTGCCACTGTTGCCTTTGGCTTGCTCAGTTGGGGATATTCAAATTAATTAACCAATCATACCATTGATTAGCTCTACCAAACTTGGATGTCTTTTTTTTCCAGTAATAAACAAACATTGTTAAGTTGTTTTGATTGATACTGTGAAGCAGCTTTGATACAATCTGTATTGTGAAAAGCGCTATATAAATATATTTGACTTGACTTGACTTGACTTGGTGGTGCATGCAGATGTGAGTATTTAGTTTACTTTATTAAAGGAGAACTCCGGTCAATTTTAACATTGAGCTAATTTTTTTTTGTAAATTTGGAGTGCTGTCAGTACAGAGAACAACGACAAAAATCGGTGTTGCCTACACCGTGTTATCCTCTTTTTAAAATTTGCACCCTGTTGACCGGAGTTCTCCTTAAAGTGATGATATGTATTCTGATTTGTGTATTGTGTCCTCTTCAGGTTGCTGCATCTGCAGCTGATGTTGAGAAAAAACTTCTACCTGGAAGTCCTCGTCTAATTTTACTGGGTTAGTATGTTAAGAAGAAAAATTGACGAATGGGGAAGATAGAGTAAAATAAAATAAAACATTTCTAATTTGTATACAGTTGTTAAAGAATAGTTCACCCAAAAATGAAAATTGTCATCGTTTACTTACCCACATGTTCCAAACCTGTATAAATTAATTTGCTCTGCTGAATACTCCACACTGTTGTTGTTTTTTCCTACTATGGAAGGCAACGGTGCCTCACAACTGTTGGGTTACAAACATGCTTCCAAATATATAATTTTGTGTTCAGCAGTAAATTAAGACAGAATTACATTTTTGGGTGAACTATCCATATCCATTTACAATGAAGTCTTCTCAAAGGCAGATCTTTAAATGAGTTGTGCCAATGTTTTCGTTATTGTTGTTATATATTTATTTATTTTGTTTGTTTGTTTTTGCTGTTTTTATTTTAGGTATGGGAGAGCAGACAAATGCTGTACGATGGATGATAAGCCTTGAAGGCAGTGTTATTTGTGAGTGTGTCCAGTCATCATTTTTGACTGCACTTTCAACACTTTTTGCTGTGTACTACGTCTTTAACCTGCAGTATCAAGAGGAGGCTTGTTGCACATTGGAGTTTCTCCAAAGGTATGACACGTAAGTCCTTATTGCATTTATTTATTATTATTTTTTTTTTACCTTTCATCTTCATAAGAATTTTGATGCATCATTCTTGCATTCAATGGTAATTTGTTATATAACTGTCTTTAGACGCTTCGTTGGAATAAACCCAGAAAGAGGTTCAAAGACCTGCAGAGGCAAGGTGGTCTCCAAGAAGACGGGCAAGGTGGTGAATAAGTCTTCCACAGTCAATCCAAAGGTTTCCTCTCTACTGAGAAATCTTGTGGATTTCGAGTGGGATTTCATCTAGGTAAGTAAATTTGCACGTACACACTAATTTATGTAGCTGCTTTATGTAGTGTAGCATTATGTTGCTTTTTGTTGTGTTCTTTTGACACTTTATTTACAAGCAAACAACATACAAGTTTATTTAAAGTTTTTTCCCCCCCATTTTTTTTTTTTTATCTTTCAGACTACACCTGCATCACTTTGAAGATTCCGGCATATTCCTGGCCTGTTCCTGTTCCAAATATTTGCCAGGTTTTGACTTCGATTGACTGACTGTTATTAAACTAAAATTAACTTCAAAAATGTTCACACCATTTACTATTTCGTAAAGGCTGTTAAATGAAATATTACAATACCAGCTTATTTGTACAAGTATAGATATTAAAGGTAATAAAGAATATGTATCTTAGAATACAGTAATAAAACTGCAGGATTACGGTACAAAGCTGGAAACCCTGCTGCCAGTATTTAACTGTTAAATTATAGAAAAGCTGTAATTTAGATTACGGTAATGAAATGGTAAAATTACGGTACACAGCTGGCAACCCTGCTGCCAGTATTGTACCGTTAATTTACATGTACATTTTTTTACAGTGTATGTAACCCTCGTTCCCTGAGTACAGGGAACGGAGACGTGTTATCGGGGAGTTCCCTGACGAATTGGGATCACGCAAGGGAGCCTATTGCCTTCGAGTGAATTAAAAACGAGCCAATGGAATTGGCATGCAAGATTTCCATTCCGCGACCCGCCTACCAGCGCGGGTATAAAAGGCGGAAGTAAACACTGCGCAATGCTTTTCGCTGAGGAGCCGAACAGTGTTCAGACCTCCGCGAAGGTACAACAACATGGCGAGGGGATGACACGTCTCCGTTCCCTGTACTCAGAAAACAAGGGTTACATACGTAACCGAGACGTTCCCTTTCGTCCTGGGAACTCCGACGTGCCGTCGGGGAGTTCCCTGACGAATTGGGATCCCTAACAAAACGCCATGGTGCTGGCCCCTTCCAGCGCCCAGCTAAGCTACCCAAAGCAGTTTCACAAATTGCGGGAGCTAGCTAGGGAGTCAACTGCTGTTCCGCAAGACCCACACATTGGACATTGGATAACACTGGGAAGCGTGCCCAACCCGTGAAAAAAAAGGGGAAGGGAACGCTGCGGAAGCCAGGTACCTGATGAAGGCCTGGAATACACATATGTACTAGCCCAGGGGGATAGTGAAACATATGGCAGTCCCTGAGGTAGTCCCCTCCAAGGGAAGTGGGAGCGTACTCAACAGGGACGACAGAACGAGTCTGTCAAGGGGAAGACACGGCTGGACTGCACGTGGCATAATGGGTCACCAAAGAGACCACTGGACATAACACCCAGTCTACACAACAACTCCCTAGAGGTAGTAGACCTGGCGCCGGCGGTCCGCCACGCCTGGCAACGTAGGGGTGATGGAGGAACTCACAAGGCTAAACAATGTAGGGCGCCAACGGAGCGAAAGACGCACGTATCCGGCTGAGGCACGGAGTGGCGTAGCAAGCCGACACAACCTATTCCCTCGCACCACTGGCTGTAGCGAGTACTCGGGAGGAAACAGGTTCCACACGTAGGCTATAGAATCTAGCGAACGTGTTCGGTGTCGCCCAGCCCGCAGCTCTACAAATGTCTGTCAGCGAGGCGCCTTGAGACAATGCCCAGGAGGCGGCAACACCTCTCGTAGAGTGAGCACGCAACCTGGGAGGACAAGGCTCACCCGTAGCTTCATACGCTTGGGTGAAAGCATCCACTAACCAGTGAGCTAACCTCTGCTTGGAGACGGCCTTCCCCTTCTGCTGGCCTCCGTAACAGACAAAGAGCTGATCTGAAGTCCTGAAGCTTTGCGTTCTGTCAATGTAAACCCGCAGGGCGCGGACTGGACAGAGAAAAAGCTAGGGCTGGGTCTGCCTCCTCCTGGGGCAGCGCTTGCAGGTTCACTACCTGATCCACGAAGGGAGTGGTAAGAACTTTGGGCACATATTCGAGCCGGGGTGTCAATATCACGTGAGAAAAACCCAGCCCAAACTCTAGGCACGATACGTCGACCGGCAAACCCTGCATATCCCCGAGCCTCTTAAAAGAGGCCAATGCCAACAGGAGCGCTGTCTTAATGACCGCTCCACTGGGGGGATTCCCTCGTACCCGTGCGCCGCCCCGCTGTCCAGAGTGGTACGCCAGAGACGCCGACCAAGACTTCCTCAACTCCTCATGCACTTCCGGGAAGAAAGGGGCCGGAGCGGGTCATGGGGCAACCGCCCGGCCCGCTCCAAGACACCAATCATCCAACCGCGAATGTTCGGGACCCGGCGGAGGGTTCCACGCGAGGCCGACATTCGCGGCCGCCCGTTCGAGCATAGCGGCCATTTCCGGATCCGGCTCAGCCTGAACCACCACACCCGAAGGGGACAGTCCCGCCGAGTCATCACCAGAAGATGACCGCTCTTTCCTCCGATGCCGCGATCGACATTTGATCCTCAGGTGGCGCCCCGAAGGAGACAACCGGAACCGCTCGAGGGGGCTCCGGCCGCCCCACCGGAAGCGCCGATGGCAACGTGCAACTAGAGGCGTGAGGCGCCCGACAGTCTCTTTCACCAGTCGGAGGGTTTCTCACGGTGATCCTCATTCGCTCACCAACAGGAATCACCGAAGTAGCCGCCTGCCGAACTTAACGCAGACGAACTAGATCGAGGATTATCTGAAGGGACTCCCCCGTGTTTCAGGGTTCTCAGTCTCGAACGTAGCATCAACAGACTCATATTCCCGCAATGATAACATGACTCGTCCACCAACGCTGCCTCAGCGTGCGCTAAACCCAGACACGTGAGGCACTGTTTGTGGCCATCAGCCTGAGGGAGAAGTCGACCGCATCCAGAAACGCACGGGTGAGACGACATCCTGAAAAGGACGCGAACACACCGTGATGCTCTTTTAGCAAGTTTTATTGGAAAAAAAAAGAAAAATAAAAGAGAAGAAGCACTCTGAAGCGCCGAAGCACTGAGGGATCAGTGCGGCAGCACCTCCGGGAGAAACTGCAAGCCCTCGTGCTGCACTCAATCGCGTCGATCACACACGCTCCGTCACACCAGCAGCCACCAGAGAATCTTCTTCCACTCAGCTCGTCTCTCTCTCCAAAGGTGAGGAACAGCAGTATACAACTGAGAGGCTCCGAAGAAAAAAGCATTGCGCAATGTTTACTTCCGCCTTTTATACCCGCGCTGGTAGGCGGGTCGCGGAATGCAAATCTTGCATTCCATTGGCTCGTTTTTAATTCTCTCGAATGCAATAGGCTCCCTAGCGCGATCCCAATTCGTCAGGGAACTCCCCAACGACACGTCGGAGTTCCCATGACGAAAGGGAAGCATGGTTTTCTTGATTAAAATAGCCTATTTATTTAATGAAATTACATGCTGAGTCATGAAATGGTATACACAAAACCATTTTGTGATCCAGGCAGCCCCTTTCATGGATGTGCTTTAATTAAATGCAAAATAAATAGGACCCATTCAATATAATTCCAATATTACATATTCAATGAAGTAACACACTTAAAGGGATACAGCAGTTTACTCAAATCAAAATACTTTTATCATCCTCATGTCAGTACATCTACCAATATACATTAATTGACTAAATGGACTCTTCTATTCTTATGTTGATTAGAAAACTGTCTAGGAAATTCATCCAAGTTACAGTAACTTAAGTCTTTAAGGTTACTTGCTTCTTAAATACTCGATTCAAATTGGTCAATTGCAGAATTTAGCATCAGATATTTCCTAATATATTTTCACAAGAGACACTTAAAAATTATTCTAGAAATGGCCATTGACTTACATTACAACCTGAATATGCATAGTATCCTGTGGATAGATATGCCCTAAAAACATAACAAAAAGATTATAATGCATAATTACATATAATTCTAAATTAATAATAATACTAATAAACAATGTGTTATTAAGCACTAAGATACTTACTTTGTGATTTAATAATTCATGCATCGGGAAGATACAGTTTGCTGAATGGAATTTAAATGATCAATTTAACAATTTCAGAAGTAAAGAAGTAAAATATGTCACACTCTGTACAGCTCCTCTAAACACAACTACTACTAATGTTTTATTTGATTTTATATTTTAAAAAAACTTTGAATTTACTGTAATGTTATAAAACAAAAGAACATGAACCATTTTTGTACTTATAAGATATGCATAAAATACACCAAAATTAAACAAAAACTAGTACTTTCATCGAAAACAATTTTCTCGATTGTTTTAGACTAGGAACTTAAGAGTGGCACGCAGTGCGTTATGCAGTGAACCCAGAGCGGGATACTTTCTTCTTTCCAGTAAGTGTGAGCATGTAAAACTGAGTGGTGTGGATCTGCCGAGTGATTGTTGAATGCTTGTTGAGTGAGGAGAAGAAATTGTTGTTGAACCAATCCCTTCTGCTAGGGATCCAGTTTGTCAAACAAAAAAAAAGGGACAAAGATGGTTTACAATCAAGACAGCAATAAACAGTTAGTAATTGCATTATTAATGAAAATGTTCAACAGTTGCGATAACAAATGAGTGGCTTCTGTAAAAAGATGGCCCAAATATTTGAATGGTACCAAATCTAGTATAGTTGTAATCTGTGCTCATAAAATATCTGTGTAAGTGACGTACCATCTACTGACATAAGAAGCTGTGCTTCTCCTCACAGTCTCTGTGTGTCCAGTCCTCTGTTATCTTGTCCAGGGCTCCACAACGAAGGTTTCTGGCAGGACACTGGGGCGGTCCCGTCTGAGGCCAGGCCGTAAAGTCAAGATCATCTCCATCGACCCAGAACCACTCTCCTGCTAGAAAGCGCAGACCAGTCCACACATATTCAGTTTCAGCCAGTGTGATTTGTCCTAAAGCAGAATTCATCCTGTTCATTGAGCTCAGACTCGCCAGATCATTATGATGTTTTCTGCAGTATTCCAGAGCTCCTTCCCAGCTCTCATTCTTCAACACCAGAACAAACTCTATGTTCACACAGAAGAATTTGAGTAAAGCATCGCAGTTTTCATCATGCAGCTTCTTAGTACGGTTGTGTAAAAAAGCACAGTTTTCATTAGAAGCAAACAGATTCAACCTATCCCAGATTATTACTGTTGTATTTTCATTTCCGTTCCACTTCCAGAAGTCTAAATATTTGTGGAGACCAACCCAGGCATCAGAAGTTTGACCAACTGCATCTTCCAAAAACTGCTGCTCCTCGCTCTCTGTGGTGAAGGTGGACAGGTCATGAAAGAAAGTTCTGCAGTGCTGTCGCGCAGAATCCCATGTCTTCTTCTGATTCACAAAGTAATGTTGTTTAATGAGACCGGAGGAGAGTCCGTAGAGCTCCAGGATTAGGAGAACAGTGAGTGTCGTCTTCATCTTCATCCAGTGAAGAGGTTTGGTGATTTTTCAATGATTAGTTGAGGTAGAGGCCAGAATTGTGCATGATGACACCGACTCTCTTTTACTTAAACTGACATACAGCCAATGACAAAGGAGTGTGAGGGTGTGACCAATCACAGCACACCTTTACAGTCAGAACAAACAAATCAGCTGCATTTAACCAATCAAATAAACCTCTCCTAGTGAAAAATAAATACACTAAAACATATTTGAAATACATTTATTTTATGCTAAGTATACTACAAATACATTTACAAATTTATATACTTAATATAAATACCATGCAATTGTAATTTTGGTATAAATTAGTATACTTAAAGTCTTAATTGGAACAACTAATGTTGTACTTTATACTTTAATTATCCAGAAATAGCGCTGAGGTGCAACTAAAGATATACTTAAGTATATTTGATTGTGCTAAAGTGGAACTATTGCAAGTATACATTAGGTACACTTTAAATATCTTGCATTTAAACATGCTCTTGTGAAGAAAAGTGTACTTAAATGTATTGAAAGTGTGCTTTTGTGTACTTCAAATCTTAAAAGTATACTTTTTTAAAAATGCACTTGCAGATAATATGTAATAGTAATGTAATAGTAGTGTACTGTACTTTACATCTGTGTACAGAATACTTTCAATTTCAGTATGTTGTTCATAAAAGTCGCTTAAGCACATTTAATTGCAAAAATTGCAAGTAAAATTTTAACAAATATAAACAATTAATTTGCATTCAAATTCAGTTAAAATACATTTAATTTTAATCAGACTACACTACACTGTAAAAATGATTAATAAAATACTACACCATGATGGTGCACTACTTGACCAGAGTTTGAAATCGGTCCGCCATATTTCTGTGATTGCGATGCGTGAGGTAACTGAAGCTGATCAAACAAGGAGAGAACAATGGAGCACCACATTTGGATGACTACAGATGAGATGTTATGTACTGCAAATAATGAATCAAGTAAGTATAACTTGATATGCTTTATTTTTCTGGCTTGTTCTTATTGCGATTAAGATTGCATTTATTTTAATCGCTGATAGTATAGACACAATATGGACTCGGGAGGTGAATTAATCATGTTTCCCATAATTGATCTATGATTGGATTATAATCATTTCTTATATCGGAATGTGATCGTGTGTGTGGACGTGTTCGAGGAATTTGGCTGATGGAAATACAATATTTTAATTTAATTCTTTTAAACTTTTTACTCTTCAACTTTTAAATAATTTTAAATGAACTAAATGACTTAAAGTCTGTGTAAAGCAATATTAAATATGTGTTCTGAGTTTGTCACACCACATAAAAATGTGTTATTAACCACCCAGCCAAATTTGAATGATAAAAAAAAAAACGCCAAATAAATAAAATAAGTAATCAAAATCTTGAAAAAATAAGCAGTATTCTCTGTTTTCAAACGCTGGGGGCGTGTTCGATGTCGGTGTCGAAACCACGGCCATTTGCGGGAAACTGACACACATTGGTGGGCACACTCGGCGGACGAATCTGACGATGGCACCAGATGTCGGCGGGACGGGAGGATGAAGGCTGGGATGGGAGATAGTCTCGCTATTGAGATGCCGAACCACTGATGCTAATGTGCTCTAGTTATTATAGTGTTAGGGGAGGGGTCATGCTCAGTGGTTCCGGTGTGTCATCTAGCCATGATTTCTGGAAAGCCCAAAAAAACCTGAACACAAAAATTGTGAAAAACTGTGGTCAACCGTATACAGCGTAGGTCGGAAACAAAAACTTCAGCTCCATCCGGAGGCTTCCTACAGTTCAGCGATGTACACACTAAAGTAATGAACGATGACGTCGATTTTACCATATAAGTCTGAGTGAGTCCGATGATGAAACGTTGGAAGAACTAGTTATTCAACCCGAACCTCCAGCACAAGGACAGCTTGAGGAGGACGTTTTCTCAGTGATACGCTACTCAGTTTTAGGTACATTATGAGATGTTTCAACTGTAATTCCTCACCATCTGCATTAATAAGAGTATGTCCACCAACAAACCCATACATTTGTAGTTTATTGCGGTACATATGTGGGAACTGTATCAATAACGGTGCATACGTTAGCCCAGCTCTAACACGAATGACTGATGTCATATAAACGTTGCTAAAACAAATCTTGCTCCATCCTTTATCTTCACGCAAAGTAGTGAGAACAACAGTTTTAGGTAATTGTGGCCCACATCTGATCAGCAGAAGTATTTCAGTAAGACAGTAATAACGTGAGTTAACCGGAAACTTACACAATATAAAACCCAAAACTAAGCATTTTAAACACCCAGTAGAAAATATATACATCGATAATTATTCATGCTTACAGGTTGTTAATCGGAGGAGCAAGCTGGTCCAAAAAAACTGGTTACTGACCCATCTTTCTAGAGCAAGCGTTTTGCGAATCCCGCGTTGAACTCTGAGATTTGAGAATCAGTCGTCAGTAAAGTGACATGTTGTGGGCTGGTCAAGTTCGCGGGCAGAAAACGTACAACATAGGCGGGAATTATATGCAAATGTATCTCCAAGTGACGTAGAAGCGTAAAGCAATAGGATTCGAAACCCAAATGACTCGTAAAGGCGGTTCAGAGTCGATTCTTTCTTTTGAGAGACAATAACTTTATTTATCGCGCACTTTCAAATTTACAACTTTGTGGAACGTTTGCATTCACAAACAGCTATATTACACACCATGATAAGTGATAAAGAAAAACATTGTGCAATAAAGAAGTACTCCAAATAAAGTTTAATTACAATATTCATATCAGTAAGTCTTTAAGCGATATGCAAGTAAATATGTTAATGGTTTTGTTGTAGTATACTTAGTATGAAATAAATGTATTTTAAATTAGAGAGAAACCGTGGGCAGGTAAAACTGACATGAAAGTTTGTTCATGTGCTTCCTAGTTTGGTTAAAGTAGTGTTCCCAGATTAGGCTCTCATTTGAACAACAAACAAATAATATATTTTTTAGCTAGTTCCACTATAACCCTTCAAAAATAGCAATATATTTTCAAGGCATTCTGATATACCTTTGTATCTGTTATCATCTGGCTTTCTCTCATGTTCGCTGTTTTACATGATTGTATTTCCATGGACAAAGGTATATGGAAAGGTATGGAAATACAAAATATGCTAATCAAATCCAGTAAAATCAATCGCGAATGCCATCCAAACAAGCTGTCAAACATTTGCCTTTGGGATCAGTGGTGATTGGTGGTAAGAAAATCTGCAGACACTGAAGGACTATCCATGAACAATGCCCATCAAATGAGCACAACACCACATTCCAAATATCAGAGATTCCCCACCAAGCCATTAGAGAGTCATAAAAATGAATCCATGGTGCCGAAATTGCTGAATTGACCGTCTCTCCCATGCTTACCTTATCTAAAACACTAGGGTTTGTAATGAAAGATCTAATCAATAAAGAAGACCCTCCTTGTTCCACAAACTTAAAACCCCTGTACAACCAAATGGCCAAGAGACACCTTTGTCAACACAGTCTCATCCCAAGACGTCAACTAACTGACGCTTTTGACCATACGTCAACATCCGACCTTTTAGGGTACCCTTTAACGTCAGTTAGATGACGATCCTGGGGCGTCATCCAACTGACGCTTTACCTTTAACGTCAGTTAGATGACGCGGGTAGGTTTAGGTCTGTGGTAGGGTTAGGATTAGATAACGTCATCTAACTGACGTTAAAGTAGGGCTGGGCGATATGGAAAAAAATTGTATCACGATATGTTTTTCCTTATTGATCGATCTCGATTCTTATCACGATATGTAGTTTTTGCAGATGTTGCCAGTGTAAGGGATATCCTGAAGCTTGAAGAAATAAGAGATTCACTGAAACTTATGAATAAAGTTTAATAACATAAAAAAATTAAACAATATACCTTCCAATAAT
Organism: Tiaroga cobitis; assembly: GCA_030578255.1. NCBI lineage: Eukaryota > Metazoa > Chordata > Actinopteri > Cypriniformes > Leuciscidae > Tiaroga > Tiaroga cobitis. The sequence continues at coordinate 6,191,089 of CM060599.1, forward strand.
GAGCACAAAATATTTTTGTGAAGGTCTTCATGCAGACAAAGGATTCACATTACACTCCCACATTGTATGAAGAGAGCAGCAGGGCCCACAACAGGCAAAATAAAATTCAGAGCAGCGCTCTTTCACTCATACAGAGTTTTATATGCTTTCAAACAAGTGCAAACTAGTAAGTGACTGGTCAGTGGTCACTTTTCAATATATTTGACATTTTTTGATTTCATCCTCCACCTCACGTGACAGCTAATGAAGAAAGACTTAATTTGCTCTGCCCTGTCAGAGCTCTCAAGATATATGTCCATAGGTCTTCTTCATGGCGGAAGTCAGTTCAGTTGCTGGTGTGCTTCGGGTCGCCCTAGAAGGGGCTTCCCGCCCAAACAGACCATCAGTAACTGGTCATTCAGGCTATCTCTATGGCCAATCAGGTGTGCAGCTTGCCTTCACTTTTGGGCATGAGGGCTCATTCAACCAGAGGCATGGCGTCCTCTAGAGCCCTCCTTTCAGGGTCCCCGATCCAAGAAGTGTGCGATGCAGCAGGATGGGCTACCCGTCATACTTTTATCAGATTCTATAGCCTGGACATTTCTTCTATGCCAGGCACTCTAGTGCTCTCGTCCTAAGTGTGCCTGTGCGCAGCTTCACACTGGGACAAGCAGGGGTCGTTGTGGCATAGTGGGTACTCGTTCCCCAAAGTGTCGTAGTCGACGCAGTTCGAGTTCCCTCGAAAGGGAACGTCTCGGGTTACGACTGTAACCCTTGTTCCCTGAGAAGGGAACAAGACACTGCGTCGCTCCGCCACGCCTTCCCCTGCCTAGGAGCGACTTGCTTCATCGCAGAAGTTAACTCTGTTGTATGCCGGCGTCCCTTTTTAGCTTCCGTGTATGCCGCCACATGTTACATCATGACGCAGCACCAATTAGGATTGGATTAGTTAAGGGCGTTCCCCAAAGTGTCGTAGTCGACGCAGTGTCTCGTTCCTTTCTCAGGGAACAAGGGTTACAGTCGTAACGCGAGACGTTTTTTCTGGTTGAAACTCTTTTCACATCCTGATGAGAAAAGTTTTGCAAAAATAAAAAAAAGTATTCTGGATAAAACAACACATCCACTACATGTACTACTTGTCAGACAGCTGTTTTCAGTTGGGGGCTACTTCAGCTTCAATGTAATAAGGACTGCCACAGGAAGTCATTCATACCCACTGGTATAACAGTTTGTAATGACTCACCTTTGTGCCGTGAGAGGAGAATAATATTTTGAGAGAATTGTGACTATTATTTATCATCTTTTACTTTCAACTTGGCTGTCTTTTGTTTCTTTCTTAATGCTGTAACACCTTAATTTCCTCTTGTGGATGAATAAAGTCTATGTATCTATCAAGATAAAGAATTGGCATTGCTTTTTTTAAAAGTCAGAAGGTACGGAGCCCCTAAAGGGATGTGGTGGTGGAAAAAAAATTAGGATGGGAGAATTTTTTTTTTACAAATCTTTTGTGTTCCCCCGAGAAACTTTGCGTTCCTACGCAAAACTTTTGCGTTTCCTAGCAAAGATATTTGCGTTCCCACGCAAAACCTGTTGGCAGCTCAGACAGACTCTTCCTGTTTAATGTCCCGCTGGCAGTGTTTCAGAGCTCCATACGTTAATCAGTCCCTCCAGAAAAACGCGATTATGCGATCGCTGAATTCAATGCATAATCAGCCAAAGTCCGCATATTTATGCGGGGGTCGCATTTTTTCAAATACTCCGCAATTTCGCCGCATAAATTGCTGATTTCCGCGCAAAATATGCGGGGCTTGCATGATTTCATAATCCCCGCATTTTTCGTCGCAAAAAAGTCACATATATTTTAGCAGAAAGTTGGAAAATGTTGCGTTTGCTTCACACAAGAGCAGCCGTTTACCCCTGTTGCCATGGGAACGTTATGAATTGACGTAATTACACGACGTGAACATCATCGAAAAGCTGTAAAACAGGAGCACACTTTATTTTTAAATATTTCATTTATTCATTTTTACTACTCATCTTTTTGTAGCATATTCCTCTAGTAAAGCTACAGAACTTGTTTGACTCCTCAATGTTTTGTAAGTTTGATGTGTTTATTAAGGTCGTGTAACGCGTTGTGGAAGAAAAATAGGGATAGCTCACAGATGAAGTTATTGCAGAGGCCAGACAGACTCACAGAGGCGATTGGCATCTCACAACTAGCACTTTATTCCCTAATCGAACTCGTATAACTGTCTGTCACATGTTATACCGTCCACATCGCTACTTAATAAACAAAATAAGATAAAAGAAGTAGCATCAAACAGAAATGACCCGCACACATGGGGTGTTCGAGGCGCGCATACAGTATAATACTGCAGACAGTTCAACAGGAGCGCGCAGCTCTTAAAGGGGCCACACCTTATTTCCACTCGTTACAGTCTGAAATAAAACAAGATGAGAAATTAAATATTTCCAGCACTTTCTGTGATGTAGTTATGCTTGCTTATCGTAGGAAGTAATAAGAAAGGACTCTTTACAATAAGGTAGTAGCCTAGTGAGAACACGGTGTTGGGGGAATCACTTTTTTTTCTCTTTTTCATCAAACCGCAGTTTTTGCAAGTTCCCGCAATTTTTGCAAGTTCCCGCAATTTCATCGCAAAAAATTGCATAAATATCCCGCATATTCCATCGCATTTTTAAAGAAAACGGGCCGCGTAATCAAGGATTTTTGCCCGCAACAATCACAAAAAAACTCCGCGTTTCTCTGGAAGGACTGGTTAATGGAGCGTTTCATAGTGTTTCATAGTGTTTGAACTTGGACTCAAATATAAAGAAATGCGGTCAGTGCTTAACTCAAGGAGACCAGTGAAGTTGGAAATATATGCACATAGGCTATTCGAACTTCCCGGATCAATATTCTAGAGCTAAACGTTGTTAAAACACAAACGACACCTATTTACAAACACAGTAACCTAGACAACGAGCTACAACCCAATTCTCCTCAGAAAAGCTCTGATTTGGGATTTAAATTCTTGACATCTGCCAACTGCATGAAAACGTACAGAGGCTTGTTAAAACAGTCAGTAATATTTTGTATCCTCTTTTTGTTCATCGAAAACAAAAAGGGATTTTGGTCAAGGTTTTATTTAACTACATTTTAGTTTTGTCTTTTTTCATCAATGTTGATATAGTCACAGTTATTGTTTAAAGGTGTTGGTGTCATCTCGTCATTGTCTCATCTTAGACATGGGGGACAACATTTTTCATAGATTTAGTTAACGAAACTAAGTTCATACAAGTACGAGCCTTCGATCATATAAAAATTGCGCAGAATTTTATCACCATTTTTTTCCAAGTTTAAGACAAAAAAGCACCAAAATAACTCATATCCAAAAAAACAGGCAAAATACAGTAACAGTGGCTCTTCTTTAGAGTTCTCCGTGAAAAATCCATTGTGTATTATCCGGAACACTTAAATCCTGTAAATCGGATTAAAAAACATAACCATTCTGGGGTGCGTTTCCCGAAAACATCATTAGCCAACTATAGTCGCAAGTTCCGTCGTTATCAACAGTTCAACGTGTCGATGTTTCCCAAAACCATCGTTCCAACGAACATTCGCAAACAGCATCACAAAGTTGTGTGGTTGGAACGACAGCTCTCGAGCTATGGTTAGAAGCATAGTTTCTACATTGCATTACATGTGGACTTAATAAATCCTTATAAGCAAGCTGACATTCAGTACAACCTGTGTCTTTTATTTAGAATCCATACAAATGTCATTTACTTCTTTGGGTTTGTCAAGAGATTTAAAGCACCGTTTTTGAAGACTGCGCATGTGGGAATGTGCTCTACAATGTAAGAACGAGTCTATGATTGAATCTGGAAATAAAGCGAAATAACAGAGAAAAAATATAATTATTACTCAGATGCCATGTCTGTAATTTATATCAAAACATCTAGCATTAATTCGATCTCAAACAGTTTCATTAAAATAAGTTATTACTCCACCACGTGTTTGACGCCATAAACCAACGTGGTTGAACGACCACTTTGCGACAATATGGCTTCGGGAAACAGTCGTGACTAGCTAGTTGATTTCTTCAACGATGCATCGTAGTATGGTAGTGAAGAATTGAGTTACGTCGTTGTACGGGAAACGCACCCCTAAACTCTTAATGAATCTGGTCAGCCAGATTCATTAAAAAAGAATCAACTCTACCCAGCTGAAAAATTCAGCATTGCTGGTCACCAGTATAAGGTATGTTTTGGGGGAGTCATAAAGCCTGGGGACCAAGGCAGAAACAGAGAGCTAGAGAAACAGGGGGACGCCGCAAGGCCAGAGGGCCGAGGTGGAGCCTAGGGATCTGAGGATCAATGTGGAGATGTGGGCTGGGAAGACCGAGATTGATTTGGAGGGATCGAGGAGCACGTTGAGGCTGAAGGGAGGAAGAGCCCGTTGGAGTCAAAGAAGTGGAGGGACCAGACGCAGCCTCAGGCCTAGAAGTCCACAGCGAAACCAGGGTGACAGTGAACCAAGGCAGAGACTGCAGGACAAGGGACCCTGGTGAAGCCAGACGGATGACAGGCAATGGAAAAGACAAGGGAGCGAAGAACCTGTAGCTGTGTCCCAATGTGAAGGCTGCATCCTCCGAAGGCCGTATTTGAAGGCTGGTTGGCTGTATTTGAAGGCCGATTGCATCACAGCGGCGCAACGAAGGACGTCCCAATTCAAAGGCTGCACACTTCAAAGGTCGCATTTGAAGGCCGATTGCGTCACCGCGGCGCGATGAAGGCTGTCCCAAATCCATTCTGAATCCTTCAAAGGCAGTATTCGAAGGCCGGTTACGTCATCGCGGCGCGACGAATGCTACAGCGACGCCAAATGCGCCCTTCGTTTTCCCGTGAAAGGAAGGATACATAAAAGGATCCTTAGTGGTCTATCCTACCCCATAAGTCATTGCGCGCCGGTGACAACAGCATTTTTCTTTAAAAAAATTACGGCTGAGAGTTCGGTGGTGGACGGCAAATTCACATTTAAATGTAAGTATTATGTTTTCATTTACTCAAATAGCTAGAGAAACCAGAGTTAAAAGCCACAAGTGTTTCTTTCTTATAAACTTCATCTTAACTCCTTCATCACCATTTTCAGGTAGTTTGAGGCAAAACTTGTGCTAATATTACTTTAATAATTGTTTCAGGGAGCAAGGAGCAGACAGCTAAATGTATTAAATTGCAAATAAATAAATAAATAAACTAAACTAAATAAATTAAATTTTATTGTAATATTTGCACTAGTCTGTCTCACTTTATTATAATATTATAAGAAATATCACTCCCCCTATAAAGCCCACAAGAATAAGAAAAGCAGTAGATAAGGCAATGGGGTTTCACTTTTATGTGTTTTTGTAGTGCTGTCATGCAAGCTATGTCTACAAAGGTTTTAACCAAATTTGAGTGTCCAGAAATATGATTTCTGAAGTATTTTGTATGCATGTCCTGATGTGTCATATTTTGCAGTGTTAACAATGCACTAATTTTAAGATTGCACCCCTGTGTTAATATTTTTCATAAGTGCCCTTTTCTGATTTTGTACAGCAGTTCTGCAGAAAATGGCTCTGCTGGGGAAGGCAACTCCCAGGGAGTTTAACTAAAAAAAAAATAAAAAAAAAGTAAGAAAGTTAATACACACATCTTTGCTGACATTTATTGTGCTGTTGTTGTTAACAAGCCATGGTTAATTTGCTCTGCCGTAGGATTGCAAGTGTCCTGGGACAGGGTGTGAGTGGGAAACCCACTGCTGAAACTTGGCCCTGGTTTGTCCTGATGGATAAGGTGTTGGGACAGAGGCACTCCACCAACCCCCCTGTCCTCATTGCCTCAATCCCTGAGGACAGACCAGGGCCGAATTCAGCAGTGGGTGCCCTCGAAGAGGAGGAGCCAGGGGCAGCACCACCAGCACCACCAGCACCCGCACCACCAGCAGCAGCACCAGCACGAGCATAAGCACAAGCATCAGCACCACGAAGAAGGCGAGACAGAGAGAACGAGTTTTTGGACTTGATTAGAGAAGATATGGGACTGCAGAGGCGAGGAGAGCACATGAGAGTAGGCAGAGGATGGACAGGCTGTTTTCTCTTCTTGAAAGAATGATTGAGAAATATATATGTATATATATATATATATATATATATATATATAGTCTTGTCTTCTTTTTTTTCACTTATATTTTTTAAAAGGAAAAAAATAATTTCTGTACATTATTTATTTGTATGCAACTGTGTGTTAACTGTGTGTAAATGTGTAAATAAAAGAGAATTCATTGCTCTGGACATTGTTTATTTTGTAATGACATGCATGATTTTTACATGAAACAAATAATTGTATACCTTTTTTTCAATTAAAATTGGTAAATGAAAATAATTTGTTCTGGGTTACATAAAAGTACTTTTTCCAACTATTTACAACATACGTTAAACATCTCAAAATCAAGATTTACATTTACAGTACATAAAATAAGAATAAAAATGATGGGATTGAGGATTGTTCTGATCGCCTAGCAACAGTGACTGACAGCTGCAGATGACGAGTTGAAAACCTGTTTAAATGTATTCACCACGGTCCATTTCTGTACATAATAAAAATACACTAGCCTACAAAATCGCATCAAGGTAAGATATAAGTGAACATTTCAACCTTAAATTGAACCATATATATATGTATATATATATATATATATATATATATATATATATATATATATATATATATATATATATATATATATATATATATTGAGCTGTACTCTCGCACCATTGCTTGGCGCCTGGAGCGGTAATAGGGAACACCTGGTTGTGCAATTAGGCAATCCTACGAAGGCTACAAGGTGAGTCCTTCGAAGGATGCATAGGCTGCATAGCCTGAAGTCCACGGCCTTCGAAGGATGCAGCCTTCACATTTGGACACAGCTATGATGTAGCCATTGGGTCAAAGGGCAGAGGCAAAGTCAAGATGAAAGATCCCACTCTAAAGACCACAGTACGGGGTCATGCTTGTGCCAGTGGAGGTGGAGGTTTGAGGAGAGCTATCTACACATCTAAATTATCCAGCGTCCATCATCGTATAAAGTCCGCCCTGACAATTTGATTGGTCCGAACAGCTTTGGTTTGGGGATACTTGCTTCACAACGGATCAAGTCCAGACTGAACTTCCCAACCTCAAATGTTGTGGGCGGGGTTAAGTTCGGCTTGCATCCAGGCTATCAGCAGACTGATCTCATGAAATGGCGTATGAATGACACGCCAATTCGTATTTCCATTTTTAGCGTGCTATCAACACGCATAATCGCTTTTCAGCGTGTTTATCAACGCCTTTGACTTAACGTTATATTACTGTATTATGTATATATAAATATATGACCTACCCCAACCCCGTCCCTAAACCTACCCGTCACTGGGGTTAATACCATTTATTAGTCTTCTCCTACCATCCTAGGAAAAGAAATATCGCTCCACAGATGTAGATATAGATTTTGCTTCGTTTCGCTCGGACATTTAACGGCGTACACATACACGCGGAATCACTCGGACATTTAATGGCGTAGACATACACGCAAAAGATTTCGGCGTGGACATACACGCGGATAGCTCAAAATGCGTATAGATAACACGCCACTTGACTTGAAAGTGGCGTGTATGTTTACGCAAAGTCATGATGACATGTTGCTATCAGGGCTTGGCTCCACAAAGGAGAGGAGAGAAACTGATCTATATTGGCAGTACTTTTATTTAATAAAAACTCGATCTAGCCATATGCTGAGGCAATGGAGAACAGGACCGTAGGAAAGCAGTGATCCAAACCATCAACACAAAAATAACAAGAACAGACAACTAAGGACTGAAAGACAGGGCTATAAATCCACATACAAAATGACGGGTAAACAAGGAACAGGTGATACTAATTAAAGGGGTAGGGTATAGGCAATTTTTTTCATAAACACTTTTTTTATTCTGGTTAAAACTCTCTTCACATCCTGATAGCAATCAATAATAGAGGGGTCTAAATATTTAAAAAAAAATGCACATATATCTTATGTGGAAGTCTCGGGACCAAACCATTTTCATCCAAACATTGTATTCGGTACTTTATTAGTACAGTGATAAAAGTCAAATAGAATGATGAAAACGGAACACAAAGACATTTTTTTTTTGTAAAACCATAGCAATGTCAAAGTAAAAGCAGTTTTAAGCTAATTCTACAAAAAAAAAAAAGTCAAAATGTGTAATGTTTGATGGCTTAGTGACTAAGCCTGAGCCTCAAATCATGCAAATTTTGGTCACTGGAGCATTTAAATTTCCATTACATTTCCATTTTGGTTCCTTCAGAGGAAAAAAAATGTGTGCCTGTGATAACCAGCAGCAAAAGGGACTTAAAGTATGTCATAGAATTAAGTACATTTTACAATAAAGAATTGTATTTAAAAATGTTTTTCCATCATGTCCCTTTTTTCCATCATAATTATATTTTTATGAATTTAATCAAATGAAAAACAAAAATCTACCAAAATTTAGCTTTCATTGAAATTAAAATGTTTTCATTTTATTTTCTTATGTAGTTTTTTAAGAGGCTTTGCAGAATTTCTCTTTGTCCATCTCTTTCTGTTCAACCTTGATATGCATTGATTTAAAAGCTTTGTTAGTTACCATCCCTTGGGTCTAAGAAGTTCAGCAAATTGTTTCAGTACATACACCAGGCAAATGCATGCACTCGTCTGTAACCATTTCCCATGCAAACATATTTATTTATTCCTCACTTTGTTTTAAAGAAAATGGTCTTGATTTGTTTTTGAAGTGAACTTTGCGTGAATGTAAATGCTCAAGTAGCAAATTTTTAGCAAAGCCTGCTTTGTACTTACCCTCGTTCACAAAGCAGTCTGGAGTGAAATGATTCGTGCAAACAAACGCATTTAGGTAGATTGGGGGGCACATTACCTTCAAAACCAAAAGCAATCCACTGCGCCTTCAGCAGCTCAGATGTTGAGGGTAAATGACAACTGCTATGGTAATAAAGAGTACTTCACAATCAACAGTCTGGTTTTTACAACTTTCACTTACTAGAAGAATCTGCTTTTAAAATTGAAGAAAAAAAAAGATGCAATATTTATCTTGATCATTACTGAATCTTGTATGGACTGTGAAAAACCTGTCTGTTCTGAATCATCGCTGTTTCATGACAGCACTAAAACTTGTATGGACTGTGAAACATCTGTGTTTTTCGTTATCATCGCGGTTTCAAGACAGCAGTAAGACTGTATCATCTACCTTTTGGGAACTGGAATCACCGTTATTGATCCCGTCAAGTTTCTCTCTCGCACCCGCACCGCAGAGCTCAGCCAGTCCCCCAGCCCCGCCTCTGCTGGATGCTTGCAGCCCTTCACCTCCTCTGGGTACACCTTGTTGAGCCTCAGGTCGTGCAACCACCAGCATCGCCTGAGCGACTGGACCCTGTGGCTCCGCCACCAGCCTCTGATCCCTTCGCTCCATATCATCCCGTCGACCTGTCGGCTCTGCATTGGCTCCTCCCACCTCCACCTACATTGGACCCTCGGCCTTGCGGCTCCACTGGGTTCCCTCGTCACACAGGTTCCCCGTTGGTTAGTCATCACTCTGCTTCCACCACGGACTTGCGAGGCGTCTGCTGCGCTCCATCTCTCCACCTCTACGGCTACAGCGGGCTCCTCATTCCCTTTGGGTATGTCTCTGTCCTCGGACACACCAGCATCGCCTCAGTCCTCGGTTACTCTGGCTCGATCCATCTGCCTCGTCTCCGTCGGTTGTCTCCTAGATGACGTCAGCAACAACAACATCCTGGCTCCTCCCTCCCTCAAATCCGCCGTGGGCTGTCGTCATAGCTGGGATCAGTGGCCAATCATCGGCCAATTACCATCGTTGCCGCCAGGGGATTGTTGTCATCCACATGTCACCATTTCTCCATCGCCATCTTCTGTCACCATCCCTTCGCCGCCATCTCGTCCACCTCCAAAGCTCCCACCGTCCCTCCCTCTTCTCATTTTCTGTTACAGCACAAGGTCTTGTCTTCCAGGCAGGGAGTGTAATGTCACATTAATGTTCAGTTAGTTTCTGTTTTCAGCGACTTTGATTATTTTCAGCTTGTTATTCTCAGACACGTGTTCCTTTGTTCAGTTTCCCGCCACTCTTTTGTTGTCATGGTAATTAATTTAATAAGCACAGGTGTTTATCATTATTTCATTCATTTGGCCTGTACTTAATTTCCTCCTTTTCCACTGTTTGATGTCTGATCATGTTTGTGTTTAGTGTGTTTGGTGGCATCTTTGGACCATTTTTCTGTGGATTATTTTAAAAGTATCTAGTGGAACTTTATTGATCAATTTTGTCTTCTGTCTGTGCAAACATCAGTAACAATCGACTGATGTGAACAATTTTATTGTGATAGTTTTTTTGGCAATATCGCCCAGCCCAATGTTGGAAGGCACGCACTGTGTAGATTGTCACGTGGAACAAAATGAACCTCGCGCTGTAACATTTATAGACTATGTTCATGCCTGTAGTATTCTCTCAGATTAAACTTAAACTAAGAAATGTTGGACACTGACACAGGTTTCTTTCATGAACTCACTTTTACTCTACTTCTCTTTTCTTTAGGCACAACATGTGAACAAACCTACAACACCATCTACTGGACACAACAACGCCGTCTCCACGACTTCATTCAAATCATTTCCTTTTTCCCGTAATTTTTCTGTACAAAGCAGTCCAAACACTATTATCATCATTTCTTCTTGTCCATTGTCCACCATATTTGAATACTCTGAAATCACGTTTGATCGCAGGACTTTTTGCGAGATTTCCTGTGTTCACAGGAGGCAGTGTGTGCTGTGCTGTCTTATGTTTTTTTTAATCATCATGTTTGTGATCTCTCACATTTTGAAAATCTGATAATGTGTGGTCCAGCCTTTAGTTGTTTGTCAGTGTTTTCTGCATTTTCAGATCATAAACGGCACTTCCGCATTGTAGACACCGGACAGAAAATGTAATCTTGTAACAGAAAGCTCTGATTGGGGGATTTTAATTCTTGACATCTGCCAACTGCATGAAAATGTAGAGGCATTTTCTGCAGAGGCTTCTTAAAACAGTCTGTAATATTTTGTATCCTCTTTTTATTCATCGAAAACAAAGAGGGATTTTGGTCAAGGTTTTATTTAACCTGTTAAGCTTCAACCCCACTTTTGAAAAATCCCCAGAAATGGCATACCCAAACTGAAACAGATACAGTTCATGAACCCTTTGTACTAAAAGCATAAGTAAGATCTCATTTGAAAGCTGACACCTGGCAGTTTATTGTAAATGTGGAATTAATTAGTGATACTGAAAAAAAAATTATGAAAAATGTCTTCAAAGTTTTGTAAAGTTATTAGAAATGTATTTTTATGAAACATCTTCATGAAAATAAAATTGAAGTTGGCATTGTATCAATCTAGAAATGCACTGCAGCTAAAGCCACATGTCTGACCATGTTATATTTAAAATTTGAAGAAGATAAGTTTAAAACTCTGCATTTAGTTAAATGTTTTTCAAGATCATGTCATATGAATTTATTTTGATTAGACTCTAAAATGCAAACTGGTGTTTATTGTCATCTTCTAGCATCTATTCAGACTATTTTCTCTATTGTTTTGTGGTGCAAACGAGCCCCATTCAGTGTCAGTCTCCCCTGTACACATTCACACCTCTCCAGCCTGGTTATGGGTCTAAATATGCTTTTCTTTTGTCTGCATTATAATCACTAACGACTGGCTATTCACACTGTTTCAATCCCTTTTTTCTTTTATCAAAGTTCTCACTTCACATTTGAAACTGTATCAAATGCCCTTTTTGAAAAACGAAAAATTTCAGTAAGCATTCCTATTTAGAAAAATTCATAAAAATAACAGCTAATGTGCTGGCAGGTGCACAGAGTTAGCTAGCATGTTAGCTTAGCACACCATCAATACACGACAATTTATGTGATTAAAACCATGTTTGTGCTCCAAACTTACTTTATAACGCAAGTCGAGTGTTTTAAATAACCTTCTGTGATCTGATTTGGCTTCAGATGAAAAAATAAGACAGAAAATATATTAATTTATAGTAGCCTATTCCGCAATGATAAACTCTATATCGATTAGCATTACATTATAAATATAATCTATTATTATGAAAATACCCGACATGGCTCGAAGAACACAGGTAAATCGAATATCATTGCAATCATGTTTATTGTCTTCAAAACATCTTTATCTGCATGTTACAGCGATCTCTGGAAGCTTTGTTTGTGTCAGGGACTTCCTGGAATGTCACATGATTATGCCACTTCTTCGTGTGTTCCATATATAGACTATTACTGTGCATAGAGCGCCGGCGCTCTCAGGCGGCCAGTATGGATTGAAAACACAGTACATCAGAGTATCCAGCGCTCATGATTACATCGACGCATTTGGGTATAAATTCAATAAATATTATTCCTGTCTATAGATATCTGATGTAAACCTATGAGAATATATCAATATTTCTCCAAATCTGCACATGTTTGAGCTAAAAGCCCTGAGGGACGTTGTTTTGTCAAGCTCTGTCATGACGATCGCACAGGAGTTTTTTTCTGAATGGAAGCGGCTGACGCTCATAATTCATATTAAAGGTAACGACTCATTTTTTAATTACATAACTCCTGACACAAATTAAGACATAACTGTCACTATAAGTTTATCAGAATACAATAGTGGTCAAATACTGAAACTTGAGTCTTATATCTTTTTAATGATGTATAGTTTGTCAAGGTAATAACATTAAATCTGATAGTAACTTTGAACTATTTAAAAAAAAAAACGCTTCAGTGCGCCCGCGCTCTGGTGAAGCTCTACATTTTAGTTTGGTCTTTTTTCATCAATGTTGATATAGTCACAGTCATTGTTTAAAGGTATTCGTGTCATCTCGTTATCAACTCATCTTAGACATGGAGGAAAAAATGAATCACAGATTTAGTTAACGAAAATAACTAAGTTAACACTAGTACGAGACCCTGGTGAAGCCAGACGGATGACAGGCAATGGAAGAGACAAGGGAGCGAAGAGCCATGATGTAGCCATTGGGTCAAAGGGCAGAGGTGTAACCCCTCCACCCGGGTCCTTCTCACCCCGCTCTGAGCGGGTCTCGAACCCGGGTCTCCGGCGTGAGAGTCAGGCGCTCTAACAAGGAGGCTAAGGACTGCAGCCTCTAGCATCTGTCGCTAGAGCGCCTATTGAGATCAGAGGAGTGAGGTTTACTCCCACAGCAACTACTAGCTGGCCTCCGTTACAGAGGCAAAGTCAAGGTGGAAGATCCCACTCTAAAGACCACAGTACGGGGTCATGTGCCTGTGGAGGTTTGAGGAGAGCTATTGGCTAGTGTATCAGGAGGACAGGGTGGAGCCTAAGGGCTGGGTGTAAAAAGGGGTGAGAGCAAAGCCAGAGGAGAGGGCGGCCAGTTCCAAAAAATCCTGGGTATGATCCTTAAGGGAGCGATCCCCCTAGGTAAGGAGAAGGAGACATACTGCTGACAGATACATATTCAATTTGGTCCATTCTTCTGTCAGGGCTTTAGCCTGACGTCGTCATACTCAGATTCTAGTCAGAATGTGAGTCTGATACTGCTCCATTGGGCTGTGATTATGGGGCGTGTTTCAACCGAGCCAGGAAAGAAAATGCCTCTGGACTCAATTTGGATCGACAAATACCTTGATCGCGGTTCTCTGTTCCTCTTTTAAAATGCACTTTCCACATCTTCTATAACAGACGCAATGGCTGAATCTACATTTCTATAACAGACGCAATGGCTGAATCTACATTTCTATAACAGACGCAATGGCTGAATCTACACATCTAAATTCTCCAGCGGCAGCCATTCTTTGTAGATATCGAATTCAACCCAAGCGCTCTTTGGCAACGTGGATGATTACGTTACTTTTTTTTTGTGAACAATTGTTTTTATTTAGTTTCATACTAACATACAGAAAATAGAATAAACAAGGCATATACATGTACAAAAAATACATTATACACACCCTCATTCCCTCACTCGCTCAACCCCAAAACTGCGTACGCACACCCACCCACCCACACACATACATATGAAAACAATACAAACAAAACTAACACAATTGTACATTTATCGAAACATATTGTACATTCTCCTGAACTGCCTGGTCCACCCTGGACTCCTGAACTGCCGGATCCGCCCTGGCTCTCTGCACTGCCGGATCCGTCCAGGCCACGCCACGCCACGGCCCAGGTCCGCCGACACCACGCCACGACCCAGGCCCGCCCACCTCACGACCCAGGTCCGCCCACGCCATCCCACGTTCCGTGTCCTGTCCCCCTGCACGGGCCTGGCCCACCATCCCTCCCCCTAGACCTTCTCTCTCCACCACTCTCCTGAAGTTATGTTTTGTGTTGGTTTTGCCGGGCGTCGGGAGTCGCCCTAAGAGGGGGGGGGGGGATCTGTCACGATTTGTTCTTGTCTCTGTCACGTTTTGGTTTGTTCATGTCATGTTCCATGTCTGTCATGTGATTCCCTGTTTGTCATGTGATCCTGCCATGGGTCTTGTCATTGGTTAATCATCTGTTCATTGTTCACAGCTGTCCCTTGTCCTGTCATTAGTCTGTGTATTTAAGCCCTCATGTTTGCCATGTGTCTTGGTCAAGTATTGTTTCCTGTAACCTCTGTTGCGTGAGTCCATGTCCACAGTTTTGTTTCATGCCACGTCATGCTTTGTTTTATGTTCTGATCTTGTTGTATGTGTTACGGGTTTCAGATGCTGTAACTGCCGTAGCAAAGGATTCTGTTTGTGGTTCACTACTCTCAACTCTCTTAGATGAAACTCTGGAAAACAGAATCACGGAATCAGTAAGTGAGAGAGCGAACCACCATCGTTCCCAAATCTCTATCTGTTTATTACAAATTTCTCAACTCATGCAATAAACAATATAACATTTCCCTGGTGTAAACATGTTTCAGTGTCCATTTACTAATTTCAATTTAAACACATTAATACAGTTTTCTCTACTTTCCACATATCAGTGGGCAACATATCTCACACTCACATTCACAGACATAATCATGTCTTTACAAAAATTAACATAACTCTTCCTTTAAAGTGCAATAATATCAAAAGCATGAATCATGTTTTAAGCTGTGTATATATATATATATATATATATATATATATATATATAGGCTATATATCTTTGTTTTCTTTTTAACTCCAGAAATACACCATTATACTGATGTAGTAATGTGAATTATAGTCCCTCTTTGGCTGTAGATGAATATTTATGTTATTTTTGAGTAAATAAACTGCACTTGGGTTTTCTATACAACTTGCCTCCAATGGATCCCTTACAAAATCTTAAGTGAATGGATCGATGAGGGACTTCCGGTATGGCGACGAGCTGAGTGAACGTGCGTGAATCTGCTACTCTACCCTGTTGACTAATTCCTTCTTAAATATTGGTTTTGAATGGGTACAAAACCTCCATATTTATAGATAAACTAAGGGTAATGTCGTTGTCACAGAAGAAAGTCGGTCAGGGGCGGAATAAAACCCTTCAAGCTAAATGATCTGACTTTACGAGAGCTAACGTTAACGTTAGCAAGAAATCCGTGGCTAACCTCGAAACCATGGACTCCGATGAGGCTAGCTCGACTCCTGAGGAAAAATCGTTGGACACAAGTAATGATATGACGGAGGGAGGGTCCAGACATATGGCAGCTTCCATTCTGACTGCTATAAACGACATGAAAACGGAGTTTTCCACCAGGTTTGATGGCATATTGTCCGCGATTGAAAGTGTCAGGAAAGATATCACTGACTGTGCAGAGCGTGTCACCGAGGCAGAAACAAGGATTTCGACAACTGAAGATAATGTCAACTCGCTCCAAACAAAAGTTCGTGTCCTAGAAAATAAAAACAAGGACATGGAGGAAAAACTTCTGGACCTGGAGACGAGATCAAGGCGCTCCAATCTGAGGCTGGTCAATTTGCCTGAGGGAGTGGAGGGGGACGACGCGTGTGCCTTTTTGGAGAGCTGGCTACCGGACGCACTGGAACTGCCGTTGGGGCGCACCAAACTAACAGTGGAGAGGGCTCATAGAATCAGACCAGGAACACACAATAACCCCTCACCCCGAACGCTGATAATGAAGTTTTTGGACTTCGGGGATAAAGAACTGGTGACGAAAGCAGCAAAGACAAAAAGAGAGGTGCGAAACAAGAACCATACAGTGAGATTTTACCAAGACGTGGCGGCAGGTGTTCACAAGAAGCAAAAGGAGTTTGGTAGGATTGCTTATATTAAAGGTGCTCTATGCGATGTCATGCGTTTTTTAGGCCAAAACATTTTTTGTCATATATAGCAAACATCTCCTCTCTAACCGCTGGCTGCCTGTCCCCTGAACACACTGTAAAGAAACGTGATCTCTGTAGACAGCCCAGGCTCCACAAACAGCAACAAAAACAAACTGGGCTAACCCGCTCCACGAAACATGACAAACAATTCCAGCCAATCACCGACAAGAAGGACTTGGGGGCGGGGTTTGGGGGGTTAGTGCACGGATGAGGAGGAGGAGGGTCTAGCTAGCCTCCGTTTTGTTTGACAATACTTTAAACGTCAACAAGAAGTGACGTCATCCGACATCGCTTAGAGAACCTTTAAAGCAGATATATCTAATTTGAGAGTTGTTTTTGTCAGCAGCTATGCTCCAGCTAATTATGAAAAACGTCTCAGGTTACTAGGGCTGCAACTAACGATTATTTTGATAATCGATTAATCGGACGATTATTTTTTCGATTAATCGGATAAAAATTCCAATTAGATTTTTTGTTTATTATAACTAAATAAAACCCTAAATCAGGGTTGTGGTGAGCAGGACGAGGCCGAGGGACGTGAGAGATGCGAGACCGGTGCGTCTCACAGGTGTCGTTCATTATCACTCACGCCACCGCCCTCGCACCGTCCCTCGGCCTCGTCCTGCTCGCCACAAGGGTATTTATGTGTAAAAGTGTACTTTAAAAAGTGCAAAAGCCACACATTGAGTTTTACTAATATCAATAGGCCTATTTGCTTTGTTTTTAATGATAATTGCTAATGGCAAGTTGACAACCATGATTAATGTAAAATTAATAAAAAATTATATCCAACATATGTTTTAGCAATTTTTGTTAAAACAAATTTACACAGACATGTTGTTCAGATGTGAAGATATAAACTAAAAACATCTCAAATATATAATTCATTTAATTTTTATTTTCAAATTAATGGAATTATAAGGATAATAGATAAAATAAATATAGAAAGACTGAAAACAAGCGTGTGAACATAGAGCCGCGGTAGATCGCGTTTGAAAAACAATTAAAACTTAATATTAGACAAATGCTATAAAAAGAGAACGGGATGGAGGTACGCAGCAAGCTAACAGGGTTGATTAAAAGGACAGGAAAAATTATGCATTAGTGCACAAGCATTCGCTGAAAACCACTGAATACAGTGACTAAAAACAATCTTTTACTGCTGCTGTTATTAACTGCCTTTATATTTAGTGCTTCACTTTGTAAACACCGTTTTAATTTAACCCATTTCTGCGGTAGCGCTATTTTAATCCATCACTTATGTTGCGAGCGAACTGATTGCGCAACCTGATGCTCGAGACAAAATACAGACATCCCAAGTCTCGCGGAAGATCCGGGAGTCTCCGGCATATTGATAGTGGCTCCCTGATGCCTGCAAAATAGTTCAAACTCCCGGAATCTAGAGCGCGCGAGCAAGAGCGCGCATGCGAGACAGAAGAGACTGTGCTCCAAACATAGACTGTAAACAAGATCTCGGTCTCTGCGCGCACAACAGATCGGCGAAGGGAGAGAGACCTTGCGTGTGTCTCATGAAGCGCAGCGCATGTATGACAGAGAGCATCATGATTGGCCCGTTTCAACCAATCACCAGTAAACGCTTCCCGTGACGTAAGCAGACCAACTAATCGATAATGACATTCGTTGACAACTATTTTAATAATCGATTTTAATCGATTAAATCGATTAGTTGTTTCAGCCCTACAGGTTACGTATGTAACCCTGGTTCCCTGAGAGGGAACGAGACGCTGCGTCGAGACGCGGTGGGAACCCCCTGCGTGATTGCGTCGTGAAGCACGTGTACAATCAATCCAATGGAGAGACGAGACGTCATAGGCGGGTGACGTCATCGACAAGGAAACTATAAAGCACACCTGAAAACAGACCGCGCTAGCTTCTGATAGGCCGAAGCAAGTCGATCACAGGCATGCAGGGAGTATGGCAGGGCGACGCAGCGTCTCGTTCCCTCTCAGGGAACCAGGGTTACATACGTAACCTGAGACGTTCCCTTTCAAGGGAACTCGAGCTGCGTCGAGACGCGGTGGGAACCCTATACCCACGACGCCATATGACAAATGCCTGTTCTGTGTGAAGTCCTTGCGCACACTAAGAAGCAAGCACCCTAGACCCCGGAGTGGAGCCTAGATCCAAGTCATAGCCTTTTAGGCAGCCATACTCCTAGTATCTTGGTCAGACGCCTCACAGAGCCGTGAAGGGAAACGTACTACAGGGTGTCTCCCAAAGGATACACCACTTAAAGGGGCATGGTAAGCAGCTAAGGCTGCCATTTACACCTTTAGTGTGGAGAGGGATAGATCTGCGGGGAAACGCTCCTGCAGGAACTCCAGCACTGCAACCACAGGGCAGATAACTGGGTCCAGCTGGTGCTCTCCGCACCAGGAAGTAAACAATTTCCACTTCAAGGTGTAGAGTTTCCTCGTGGAGGGAGCTCTGCAATTGAGGATGGTCTCAACAACCTCAGTTGAGAGACCTGAATTTATGAGATGGGCCCCCTCAGAGGCCAAGCCAAAAGATCAACCCGCTCGACTGAGAGGAAAAGTCCCCCCGAGCGGAATCTCCAGAGGAGAGCCGGTCCGAGACTCTCGGTCCGAGAACCATACTCGGGCCTGCCAACACGGGGCTAATAACAGAAGAAGGGCCCCGTCCCGGCGAACTCTCTCCAGAACTCCCTGGAGCAGAGAGATCGGGGGAAATGCGTACAGACATGACCTCGGCCACGTCTGCATCATATCGTCCAGCCCCAGAGGAGCTGGCTAACTGAGTAAGAACCATAGTGGACAGTGTGTGTTCTCTAAGATGCAAAGAGGTCTACTTCTGCTCGACCAAAGTTTTTTATAGGAGTTCCACCACCTCGGGGTGGAGTCTCCATTCCCCGGGCCTCGGCCCCTGCCTCGACAGGATGTCTGCTCCTGGATTATGTAAGAGACCACCAACGTGTTGTCTGTGCAGACAAGCACATGGTGACCTCTCAGGTCTGGCAGGAAGTGCTTGAGAGAGAGAGATCGAAACACCGCCATAATTTCTAGCCGATTTATGTGCCAAGAAAGTATATGTTCCTGCCAAAGACCTTTCGCCGAGCGACCACTCATGATCGCCCCCCAACCTGTGAGGGAACCATCCGTCGATAGCTACGCGTCGACAAGAAGCCCCCAGCACTGGGCCTAGGGCGAGGAACCAAGGTTTGTTCCACATGACTAAGGCACGTAGGCATCGCCACGTGACCTTGATCATGCGAAATGGATTTCCCCACGGAGAAACCCCTTGGTCCTTAGCCACCACTGCAGGGGTCTCATGTACAGGAGGCCAAAAGTTATTACGTTGGACGCAGCTCCCATGAGACCCACCAGTCTCTGAAACTGTTTCGCAGTGAGTGACTGGCCTAGTTTTACCTAGGCTGAAGAGAAGATCCCGATATTGGTACACTTCGCCCCCGAAAGCGAACCTCAGGGACTTCCTGTGTGGAGGACGGATGGCTACATGGAAGGACGCGTCTATCCTCGAGACTCGAGACTGGCCTCTGGTTGTGGTCGAACAGCCACTTCGGTGCCCTGTAACGGCGAACCAGCAGGGAAACCGAACTGACTCGGAGGATCGTTCGGGAACGCTGACACCTCGGTGCCCTGAACGGCGAACCGGCAGGGAACAACTGAACTGGCAGCGCTGCAAACCTCCTCAAAGAGTCGCTTCCCAGGAATGATAACATAAGATATATTTGGCAGTAGCTTCCACGCTGCCAGAAAATCTACTAAGGGTACCAGTCTCTCGAGACTGGCCTCTGGATTTAACCGAACAGTCACTTCGGTGCCCTGAAGCGGATAACCGGCAGGGAACGACCGACTTGACTGTTCCACGACCCTCCTCGGAGGATCGTTTGGGAACGCTGACACCTCGGTGACCTGAAACGGATAACCGGCAGGGAACAACCAAACTGGCAGCGCTGCGACCCTCCTCAGAGAGTCGCTTCCCAGGAATGATAACATAACCAGAGCCGGACCCAACGAGATATAACTGGCAGTAGCTGCCCCGCTGCCAGAAAATCTACCAAGGGTACCAGTCTCTTGAGACTGGCCTCTGGATTTAACCGAACAGTCACTTCGGTGCCCTGAAGCGGATAACCGGCAGGGAATGACCGACTTGACTGTTCCACGACCCTCCTCGGAGGATCGTTTGGGAACACTGACACCTCGGTGCCCTGAAACGGATAACCGGCAGGGAACAACCGAACTGGCAGTGCTGCGACCCTCCTCAGAGAGTCGCTTCCCAGGAATGATAACATAACCAGAGCCTGCTCGGTGTCCACCACCGTAGGGAGGACCCCTAGAAATATACATGGATGAGAACCGAACTGAGTTCTGTAACCCTTTTCTATAGTGAGCAGGACCCAACGAGATATATTTGGCAGTAGCTTCCACGCTGCCAGAAAATCTACTAAGGGGACCAGTCTCTCAAGACTGGCCTCTGGTATTGGTCGAACAGCCACTTCGGTGCCCTGTAACGGCGAACCGCCTGGGAAAAGTGAACTGACTGTTCTACGACCCTCCTCGGAGGATCGTTTGGGGACGCTGACACCTCGGTGCCCTGAACGGCGAACCGGCAGGGAACAACCGAACTGGCAGCGCTGCGACCCTCCTCAGAGAGTCGCCCCCCAGAGGGCGCCGAGGAGACACGGATTCTCGAACCTGTCTCTGCCCGGAGGGGGCTACCCTCAGAAGCCTGATAGCCTCGGCATCAGGACTTCTTCTTAGTCGAAGCCTACTTCGAGATAACGACTATCCTCAGACAGGGTTGTGGACTCGAGTCGCATGACTTGGACTTGACTTGGACTCGAGTCCCAAATTTGATGACTTGCGACTCGACTTGACATATTCAAAGATGACTTGCGACTCGACTTAGACTTTGACAACAATGACTCGCGACTTGACTCGGACTTGAGCCCTGTGACTTGGAAAGACTTGACCTACCTTCTAAAACCACAGATCAGAGTTGTAATAATCACTGACTGTAGTATAGCACTGTATCATTGACGCATGATCACAGCGCTGATTAGCGCTGTTTTCGCACGTTTGGCACTGAGCCAGAGAGCGCGTGATGGAGTGTGTTCAGCAGCGCGAGTCAGCTGTCATTTATTATCACAGGTTCAGACAGTTTTCAACCAAATGTATTCTTTTTTCTTTTTTAGGCATTTAAATACACAAGTACTAGCGAACCATTTATAATTTGAGAAAAAAAAAAAACACACTGATATCTAAGTAAGCGGAAATAATAAACCTTTCAAATGTAATTTTGAGACATGTTATTTTCCCCCCACAACAAACGCACATTTTAGCCTATAGGTAACTATAAAGTCTTCTCCCTGTTCACCAGCCACTCACTTTCATGTCTTTCGGGAGAAATGGATGGATTTACGTTATGTTTTGTAACGTAACGTAGCCCCAAAAAGTGCCACGTGGCGCTTGATACGTCGCCATAGAAATAGGAATGTTCTAGTACAATTACTGTCGCGTTAACAAAATAATTTAACCAGGGACTCAATATTTTACTTAATTTTACTTAACTTAATGTGTAGCAAATCACGATTAATTTTCCCAATGAACAGTTACTTTTATTTTTTTTATTTTTAAATCTGCATTGCCACAATAAATTTGATAATATTATATATTATTATATTATATCATATTTTAAAAGCCTTTCTGATGTAAATTAGTATACATTTCATTTACTATAGTAATTAACACTGAGACAGTAATTTGTGCAAAAAGCACTAATGACTTGTTTAAGACTTGAAGCTTAAACTCGAGGACTTGCAACTTGACTTGGACTTGTCTGTCTTGACTCGGGACTTGACTTGGGACTTGTCTGTCTTGACTCGGGACTTGACTTGGGACTTGAATGCAAAGACTCGAGACTTACTTGTGACTTGCAAAACAATGACTTGGTCTCACCTCTGTCCTCAGATATGTCTTATCCAAAAATGACTATAGCTGAGACCTCTCGAGACTGGTCTCTAGTATAGCTTGAAAAGCCAATCCGGCGTCCTGAAACGGATGACCGGCAGGAAATAACCGAACTGACCCCTCTTAAACCCCACTTCTGCGAGTCAGACACTGAGACTAGAACTCGCTGGAGGGTACCGAAGGGAGATGTGCACCATATAATGAGCTGTTATCCATTTCCTCTTGGGAACAACCATTTATTTCCTCAGAAATAAATGACTCCTCAAAGATCAGATGAGTACATATTTAATTTTCTCAATTAAATACAGCCAAATATCAACCAGACAAGTAAACACGGTCTGGATGAAAAAGCTGAATAGTATATTAATGCAGACATTTAACTCCAGGATAAGATGAATACATATTTAATTTTTTTAAAAATTAAATGCAGCCAAATATCAACCAGACAAATAGAAACGGTCTGGATGAAAAGCTTAAAGCTGAATAGTATATTAATATAGATATCTAACTCCAAGGATAAGATGAGTAGCTATATATTTAATTTTCTCAAAAATTAAATGCAGCCAAATATCAACCAGACAAGTCGAAACGGTCTAGTTTAAAGGCTGAATATAGTGTATTAATATAGACCTCATATTATAATCTCAAACAATAAACAATACAAAATTAGTTTTCAAACAATCATAAGAGAAGGAGAGAAAGGGAAATTTCCCATCTACTCAGTTCCCTGTGCATATTAGCTACCATTTATCTACACGTTGCCTCGGCAAACGTGAGAAGAGCCACTTTATTATGCAGATATGCAGACCCATAAATTATAATCACGCGCTGCCTCGGCAAGTGCGCGATCTGAGCCATAGATTCTTATTGTAGAGATGCAGACTCATAATCCACGCGCTGCCTCAGCAAACGCGAGATCTGAGCCAATAGATTCTTATTGCAAACCCGTTATCTACGCGCTGCCTCGGCAAACGCGAGATCCGAGCCACGACTCTTATGCAGCCCGTAATCTACGCGCTGCCTCGGCACATGCGAGATCCGAGATCGAGTCACAGAATCTTGATTTTATTGCAGACCCGTAATCAACGCACTGCCTCGGCAAACGCGTAGATCCGAGCCAAATCTTTCTTGACTTTCTTCCCTCGAGAAGTCAGCCAACAAGAGCAGAGCTAAAACTTTCGATAGTGCATATGTTACACGTCGGGAATTTATAAATGAACAGTCAGACCCAATTTACTAGAGCTGACCGTGCATGCTCCACTCCCAAACAGACAACACATGAATTGCGTGTGTCCCCACTCGTAATGAAGCAAGCGCAGGGACGAACACCCGATCCAAGGCTGTTTGCTCTCCATACTCCTGTCAAATATATATATATACTTGTGGACAAACAACAATAAATAGACAGAGACAAGATCACACAGTGCGCTTGCTGAAGGCACAGAAGCTAGCGCGGTCTGTTTTCAGGTGTGCTTTATAGTTTCCTGGTCGATGACGTCACCCGCCTATGACGTCTCGTCTCTCCATTGGACTGATTATACACGTGCTTCACGACGCAATCACGCAGGGGCGTTCCCATCGCGTCTCGACGCAGCTCGAGTTCCCTTGGAAGGGAAACATTTTTTTCAACAATTAACAAATATGCTGATGAATTTTTCAGAGAACTGTTTATTTATTGGAGCAGATATGAATGATATAATAAATCCTATGCTAGATAAATCAAATCCTTCAGCAAGCAGTTCCCAGTTATCCTGTTCCAAGGCTTTGCAGCAGTGCATGTTGGATCTTAATTTGTCAGACTTATGGAGATTTCATAATCCAGTGGACAAAGAATATACTTTTTTTCCCAACAGACATAGATCATATTCAAGAATAGATTATATTTTTGTTTCTAAGACACTGTCAAAAAGTTGAAAAAGTTTACGTTGTAGCTTCACTGTCTGATCATCATGCAATTAAAGCACATTTTCTACTACCAGTTACTAAACAGAAAGCACCCCGTTGGAGGTTTAATACCACTTTACTATCTGTAACGATTCTTAGCTCAAATAAGGGGAATATCATTTTAATAACTGGTCATGAATATGTCCAGTAATCGCATACATAGATTAAAATGACCTGTTAAGGGAATAAGTTACCAACGGTCAATATGGACAACTGAATACAACAAATTATAGTCAGTTCTCCATACAGGTAGGCAAAATTAGATCAATTGTATATATCAATAATCAATCACAACGAATCATAATTAAATATTAATTGTTAATATTAATTAATGACAAGATGTCAAATCACCCTAAAAGGGGAAACAAATCTTAAACGCTTTGAAAGCTCGATAAAACGAATACTTGCATATATGGTTCTCTTATGTTGCTGAGTAAGGAAGTCACGTGGGTGTCGTTCCTTCTGAGCGTCACACGTTCTCTGTGATTCTTCCGGTGTGCGGAGGAGCGTCGGATTTAAAGGTCCCTTGAAGTGAAGTTACTCAAAGAAAAATAATTCAGGCTAAGTTCATTTCACTCGTCTGTGGAAATGAACAAAGCAGAATACAAAACGGAAAACAAAAGAAAACTAAACTAACGGACTGAAGAGAAGATCTTGAAGAAGAAGTTGAAGAGCTGCAGACTGAAGACCATGGATGAAGAGGACTGAAGACTGTGGATGAAGAGGACTGAAGATGGAAGAGGGAGAGGAACTGGCGTTCCATCCTTTTGAGGACAATGGAGTTCACACCTCTTTGGAGTGAACTGGCCAATCACCTTCGAGAGTTGTGAGCGGGAATATGTGCCTTTGTCTTGTCAGGGCAGTTCATCTGCATAGTTTACGGCCTTGTTAAAAGATGCAATTTCTACCCAGAAAGCGGTTGCACATAGAATCATACATTTTACTGTAATTTCCTGTATGTGTCTAACTCCGTGAGCTAGAGAGGGTTAAAACGATACCAAGAAGATATACACGCATAGGAATACAAAGATACACCTAAATGCATAATTACAAGCACTTAGAGTTCCACTGATACACTAGGAAATCATAACTAGACTAATATGAACTGGGAAACATGCATATACACCGGAACGTATCATATACATTTGGCAATGGCTCATATTCTGAGTTTAAAGGAAAAGTCCGTGTATGTGTGTGTGTGAAGAGAGGAGCTTTCTCTTCGATGACCTGGCATTCCTTTCTCGCAGAAAGGAGGTGTTAAGGAGATACTGATCTCTTTGAGGCTCGGGACCCAGAGCTGGGTGTGTGTGTGAGGTGTATTGCTGGTATTGCTCTGAGGACCCCTAAAAAGTGTCAAAAAGGCAATCTACTCCAGACTTTCTGGTGCCAGGCCAGAGGTACGGATAAGAGTCAAAGGGGTTAAAAGCATTTTCACATGTAGAATTGAATGAGTCATCCTGACACAGTCCAGATACGCTACATATCAAATAAAGAATTTTGCTCTCAATTCAAATCTAAATTAAGTGATTTTTTTTTCTTTCAATAAGGACTCAGTGGAAGATTTCAGGTTTATCTGGGAGGTGACTAAAGGGTTTATAAAAGACAATGTAACATTATTTGCCTCCTTTCAAAATCACTCTCGTCAGCAAAGAATTGTTGAGTTGGAGAAACAGTTGGAATCCATGGAAACAGCACAACAGACCTCCTTTTCTTCTTTACAAACAGGTCAGCTTAATCTGGTGAAAAGTGAGCTTAATTTATTATTTAGAGCAAAAGCTGAGTTTCTAATAAAAAAATGCAGAGAACATCATTACTTCAATGGTACCGTCGGCTTCGCTCTAACAAACGGCGGGCTTGGATTTCTGCAATACAATCTCCAGATGGAAATATAGTAACTACTCCAACAGAAATTAATGCAGCCTTTGTTTTGTTTTATAAAAATCTTTATAAGTCTGATATGATATTTAATAAAGAGAGATTCGAGAATTTCCTTACCGATGTAAATATAAGGAAACTATCTGAAACAGAAGCAGTCGATTTAGGAGAAAATATTTCCTTAAAAGAATTATGGGACTCAGTACAAAAATTGAAGTTGGGAAAATCTCCTGGACCAGACGGTATTCCCATTGAGATTTATATTACTTTTTGGTCTGAATTAGGTCCCATGCTTCTGGAAATGATAAAGATATCTCTTAGAAGAGGTTATTTTCTAAAGCAAACAAATACAGCATTAATATTGCTGCTTCTTAAAAAATATAAAGACCCAATATAGTGTGCCAGTTATCGTCCTATATCTCTAATTAATGTTGATATGAAGATATATACCAAAGTATTAACGCGCCGTTTAAATAAACATCTTGGGAATCTTATTCATTGTGACAAAACAGGCTTTGTGAAAGCCCGTTTTAGCTCAGACAATATGAGAAGATTATTGCACATCCTCTATTTCACCTCTAAGTCCTCAGATTTTCTGACGTCTTGTGGAATCTTAACGCTTGACGCAGAAAAGGCTTTTGACATACTTGAATGGGATTATCTCTGGGCTTTATTAGATCACATGGGGCTTGGTGAACAATTTATTAAGCACATTAAAGTTCTGTACGCAAACCCATGTGCAATGGTGTTATCTGGCAATATTTGCTCTTCGCATTTTACAATCTCTAGAGGTTCTCGCCAAGGACGCCCTCTGTCTCTGTTATTATTTATTTTATCTCTTGAACCTTTTGCTCAAAAAGTACGTCAATCTACAAATATTTTACCCATCATAATAAACTCTACCATTCACCATGTATCAATCTATGCAGATGATGTGCTTCTTTTTATTAGTAAAATCTCGCAGTCGTTTCCTCATGTCCTGAAGCTATTTTCAGACTTCAGTAGTATCTCAGGATATAAAATAAACTGGAAAAATCTGCTCTCCTTCCCCTAAGTAGCTCTGGCGATGATTTAACTCAAATTAAGATCCCAATTGTAAACCAATTTAAATATTTAGGAATTTACATTTTTCCAACTTTAGAATCTACAGTCAGTAAAAACTATATAAAAGTACTGGATTTTTTTATTTATTTAAAATTTAGGGAAATGGATGTCAAGGCCTATATCTTTTGATGCTAGGATTTATGTTATAAAAATGATGGTGTTACCGCAAGTAAATTTTGTTAGCTCTATGTTGCCTCTGAGTCCACAGATTGAGTATTGGGATAGTTTATATAGTTTAATCACTGGTTTTATTTGGAATAACAAAAGACCAAAGATTAAACTCACAACTCTTCAGAGAGAGAAATCCGTTGGAGGTTGGGGAGTCCCAAATTTCAAAGTCTATCATTGGTGTTTCGTATTGCGCACTATAAAATCTTGGCTAGACCCCACAAAATCTGTTTGTTGGCGCTCTCTGAAAGAGAAATTAGTTTATCCGCATACATTACAAGATCTAATTTATGCAGAAGTTCTATTAAAACAAAGTAAAATGCGTTTGGGGCCTATTATTTCTAATCTTGATATGGCCAGCAGCCATATCACCCTGTAGCCCAAGACTGGTTGCCCACTGAAGCTAAGCAGGGCTGAGCCTGGTTAGTACCTGGATGGGAGACCTTCTAGGAAAACCAGGTTGCTGCTGGAAGAGGTGTTAGTGAGGCCAGCAGGGGGTGCTCACCCTGTGGTCTGTGTGGATCCTAATGCCCCAGTAAAGTTATAGGGACGCTATACTGTCAAAAGAGCACCGTCCTTTTAGCCTAGAAATCTAGACGCACCCTAGCGGCAGCAAAAATTATTTTGCAGCCAGTGTGGTCTAGCAACTCTCCGTTGGCTTTCGAAGTGGAAAAACCAAACTCTGGTCAGGCCAATCACATCATGTATAAAGTTGGCGGGCGGGCTTAACATAATGACGGCAGAGTTGTGACGGTTCTGCGCTGTGATTTCCCTGCTACTTGAAAACAAACAAGATGCTGCTGGCGAACAGCGGTCTTTCGAATCGTCTTTGGCCGCGACTCTGGAGGACTTGGAGTTAAGAGAATGTCACTTGTTGTTTCACAAAAAAGGAAGATCTGTTCGGAGTTTTGACGACCGGATACGGCAAAAGTTTAATATATCAACTAGCTCCGCTGGTGGGGAAACGCATGGGACTCACTCATCCACAGCCGTTCGTTGCTCTGGTTGGTTGTAGCGCTGTCCTATTGCGTGCAGAGGGATATTGAAAGACAACCGTTTATCTCGCCCCTCGGATTGAGGTATGCCAAT
Source organism: Tiaroga cobitis (assembly GCA_030578255.1). NCBI lineage: Eukaryota > Metazoa > Chordata > Actinopteri > Cypriniformes > Leuciscidae > Tiaroga > Tiaroga cobitis. The sequence goes on from CM060599.1 coordinate 6,219,678, forward strand.
TGTGAGTTCCCAGACCTAACATCTTGATGTAGGTCTGGCTTGCCAGGCAACCGTCCTTTGGATGAGACGTTAAACCGAGGTCCTGACTCTCTGTGGTCATTAAAAACCCCAGGATGTCTTTCGAAAGAGTAGGGGTGTAACCCCGGCATTCTGGCCAAATTTGCCCAGTGGCCTCTGTCCATCATGGCCTCCTAATCATCCCCATATATATACCAATTGGCTTCATCTCTGTCTCCTCTCCACCAGTAAGCTGGTGTGTGATGGGCGTTCTGGCGCACTATGGCTGCCGTCGCATCATCCAGGTGATGCTGCACATTGGTGGTGGTTGAGTATGGTGTTATTTCCATGTCAAATGTCGAGAGCGCATTATTGTAGCCCGAAAGTACATTAATATAATGCGCGAGCGTGAATCTCTCTGATCGCGCGCGGAATATGATGTGCCGAGCGCGAATCTCTCTACGCACGCGCGGAATATGATGTGCCGAGCGCGAATCTCTCTGCGCACGCGCGGAATATAATGTGCCGAGCGCGAATCTCTCTGCGCACGTGCGGAATATAATGTGCAGAGCGCGAATCTCTCTGCTCGCGCGCTCTCAGATACACTTCTCTTGTAAGAATTCACTCTCTGGGCTCGCTCAGAGAATATGCCTGCACTTAAAACGTGTTCAGTGCAATCGCGAATCTCTCCTCCTCCCCAGCTAACAATTTTAGGTTAGGGTTAGGGTTCATAACGTTCCCATTAAGTTATAAAAACGTTATTTCTGAATGTTCTAGGGAATTTCAAAACGTCCAGTTTTTTAGACGTTGTATTAACGCTATTTCTTGGTTATAAGAACGTTCAATTCTCCCGTTATATAAACGTTGTATTAATGTTATTTCCTGGTTATAATAACGTTATTCAAACGTTCAATTCTCCCATTATATAAACGTTCTCTTAATGTTTTTCTAAGATAATGAAAAACGTTTCATTTAATAAAAAAAAAAACATTAAGAAAGGTTTTAATAATTATTAAAACCTTTCTTAATGTTTTTTATATAACAAGGTAGCCTATATAATAGGCCTAGCCTATATGAAGAACCTAAAACAAGAACTTTCAGATTTTAAAATTAAGACAACAAGATCTAGAAAGATAATTTTAAAAAAGACCCATGAATCATGTCTATTATATGTGTAATATAGTTCACTGAAGTCGAGTTGAATTGAACCCAAGTATAGTTTATTCCAATAAACCGATTTGGGTTGAAGTGACAATATGAAATTAACATGAACATAAACATGAACATCGGACTAAACATAGAATCACTAACAACGGTACAGGGAAAAAGCTAGACAAGAGACAATGGGAACACAAGGACAAGGATTATGACCAAAAACAACCAATGACATTCACAAGTTAAAGTTCATTTAATTTATATAGCTCATTTTTACAACAGCCACTGGCTGGCCAAAGTGCTTTACAGAACAGCAGAAAAAAGGGGAAAAAACCCTACATAACATATGGAATAGCAATTTCGGATTGGTTGTTGCCGTTTTGACAGCATTTATGGCAAGATCAAAGAGAAAGAAATCGAAGAAAAGAGTAATAAGGCTTGCGCGAACGCACGGGACACAGTCTAAGCACATACACGCTTACTTTAAGCGAAGAGGAGAGATTCGCGATTGCACTGAACACGTTTTAAGTGCAGGCATATTCTCTGAGCGAGCCCAGAGAAAATTCTTAAAAGAGCAGCGTGTATCTGAGAGAGCACGCCCAGTTCCCGCGCGCGAGCAGAGAGATTCGCGCTCGGAACATTGTATTCCGCGCACGAGCATTGAGATTCACGCTGTCGCATTATATTAATGTACTTTCGCGCTACAATAATGCGCTCTCGACAATTGACAGGGAAATAACGCCATAGTTGAGGAGATTCCCCCTTTTATGTAAAGTACTTTGAGTGCTGAGAAAAGCGCTATATAAATGTAATGAATTATTATCTTTTACTAATTTGGAAGCTTACGATTAACAATACTTACTATAAAAAAGTGGCATTATCATACTCCAATATTTCATAATCATAATTTACTGCTGGGTGGTTGGACAGTGGCCTACCCAATGTGGACGAACAATGGAATCTATTTACTTGGACAGTTATTTAACCCCAATGGTCTCCGTCATTTGAAGATTTGAAGGAAAGCTATAATTTTTTTTTTTTTTATATTTGCAGCTTCGTTCTGCTCTAAAGGCATATGGAGTCCCATGGGGAACATGACTTTACAAATCAACTTTAGAGTCCCATGGGACTCCATATGCCTTTAGAGCAGAACGAAGCAGCAAATATATAAAAAAAGAAAATCCAGCTAATTTATAGCTTTCCTTCAAATCTTGAAATGTACGGAGACCATTGGTGGATGTCCCCTGAGGCGGTCACTGAGCTGCCCTGAACCATGGATCTTGCTCTCCGGGCCACCAAACAAACTGCTGCTGTGATCGGTCGGTTGATGGCAGAGAGTTATTATATTTAGCACAGTTATTATATTAATAATAAAAATTATGGTCACACATGTGTTTTCTTTGTCTAGTTTCCCGCCATTATGAGTTGTCATGGTTACTGATATGATTAGCAATTTTAGTTCAGCTGTGTCTCCTTATTAACCTTGTTTGTACTACTACTTAAGTTCCTTTGGTCCCTCAGTTCATTGTTGGTTGTTGTCTGTGCACTAGCTAGCACACTGTTTCGTTGGCTTGGTATTCTGAGTTCATAATAAATCTTATGTTCTTTTATATTCATCTTCGCTTCTGTGGATCAAAGCGTTGCAGAACAACCGACCAAGATGGATTAAGCAGCCAAACTGGCTGTGATCACTCGTGATCACGATTTTTTTTAACCTCCTCCATTAACTTTTTCTGTCTCGCCATCACCTGTCCCTTCAATGACGAGACCCTGAAGTCACTGGGGCTAACTTTCATTACCCCTTGGATCTACCTGACACCACTGGACTGAGCTGGAGAGAGGCGATCTGTCCGCTGTCTGTCTGAGTGTCGCGCCTCTCAACCAACACAGCCAGAACACAGCCGGACCCAGAGCCCGAATCACCACCTTCGACCGCGGAGAACTCGTGTGTGTACCCCACGTAGACAGAGAGCTACCACCTGCCGCAATGAGTAAGCCATAGCCCTAGGACAAGTGACCCTCGCCCTGGAATAGGAGCCCCCAGTGAGTCTGACCAGGGGTGTGAGTCCACGACATCAGTGGCCGAGGGTATTCTGGTGGAAATAAAGACTGAGGACTGGCTAATTGACTTAGCACAGAGGTATCGTCTCCCACCCTATCCCACCCCATCCCACCCCTTTTCTCCTCTTTCATCGCTGTTTCTAAACAGTGCAAGAGACATGCATGGACTATGTCTTACCTTTGACCCTGTCAAGTCTCCATCTGCCTCCATCACCACTGTGCTCAGCCAGTCCTCCAGCCCCGCCTCTGCTGGAAGTTTTTTTTGTTTTGTTTTTTTTAGAATAGAATAGAATTTTTCACACACATCGTCATTTTAAAGACAAATTACAATAGTAATAGGAAGGTTACTGTGTGAAAAGGGGGAACCCCAAAGAAGCTATTAAAGCTTTTAAGAGGGGGCCCAATATCTACATACAACATATTACATTCAAGAAAAACTCCCTCCATAAAACAAATAAATATAAATACAAGAAAACACAAGCACTACAAACAAACGATCCCAGCACAAATATAACACTTCCAAAATGATCAAAAAGTATATGTTAAAAGCAACATTTCCTTCAGATTTTTCTTGAAAACGGAGACAGAATGCACCAATTTAAGGTTTTCCTGGAGCTTGTTCCAAATCTGCGGACCTCTACAGACTACACTCAGGCTCGTACATTTCAAACGTCTTATTTTACCAGTAATTAACTCTTTTTCCCTTGTGTGATATGTATGCTGGGGTCGACTGATTGGGACAAGTTCACACAATCGGTCATTTAGCTTATGAACAACCTGGAATATCATACAAGCATTATGAAAAGTATTGTATTCAGTAAGTCTTAATAAACCCAGGCGATGAAACAATAGACGTGAGGGGGTATTTGGCTCAGACCACGTCAATTCCCGTATGATTTTTTTCTGTAAAGACTTTATTTTTTTCAGGTAGCTAGTAAAAGTGTTACACCATATGACATTGCAATAATTTAAGTGGGACTCAAACAAGGTTTTATATAAGATGACAAGTGCTGACTGTTGGAGAAAATGTCTTACTTTAAAAAATAGTCCAACATATTTTGATAATTTTGTTATTAACTGGTCAATATGACATTTGAATGGTAGACATTCATCAATAAAGACTCCGAGAAATGTAATGGTGTTTACTCTTTCAATAATTTGTTCATTTATTTTAAGACAGACATACATATTTACCAATTGATTTTGTTTGGAATGAAACATAATGTAGTTAGTCTTGTTTATGTTAAGAGATAATTTATTGCACCAAAACCAGATAGCAACATTTCTTAGCTCTCTATTTATTGTTTATTCCATTTCGTCTGGATTCTTATGTGACATAAATAGATTTGTGTCATCAGCGAATAACACCTTGTGTAAAGCCATTGTGGAATTTCCAAAATCATTTATATATATTAAAAAAAGAAGAGTGCCCAAAATGGATCCCTGAGGGACTCCACATTTAATGGGTTTACTTATTGAAATTTGTTCATTGATACTTACATACTGCTGTCTACCAAATAGATAACTTCTGAACCAGCTAAGGGCTAATCCTCTAATTCCATAATGGTGTAATTTATTTAATAGGATGTCAAAATCAATAGTATCAAACGCCTTAGATAGATCTAAAAAAAAATACCAATGCCACTCTCCCCCTTATCAATGGCATCATTGATCTTTTCAATCAGATCGAGCACCGCCATACATGTGGTTCTTTTTTTCCTAAAACCATATTGAGAAGTAGCAATAATAGTACATTTATCAAGATAGCCATATAGCCTATTGTACACTACTCTCTCTAAAACCTTACAAACTGTGGGCAAGATTGATATCGGACGATAATTGCACATATCATTTTTATCCCCAGATTTGAACACTGGTATAATTCTGGCAATTTTTGTCCTTTTTGTTACAGTTCCAGCAAGCAGAGAGAGATTAATACAATAAGTCAATGGCTCCCTGATATTAAATGCTATGGCTTTCAGAATTTTACTACAAATTCCATCCTCACCAGCAGTGTACGGACTTCGTAAATTAGTAATTATTTTATAGACTTCATCACAATTAGTTGGTTTCATAAAGAAAGAATTTGCATAAGAACCCCGTAAATAATGGTCGAAAGTGATCCCCTGAGGTTGAACTATTTTGTTAGAGAGTTTTTCCCCAATAGAGTTAAAGTAATTATTAAAATTATTTGCTAAATTAATGTCATGCATATATTTATTATCCAAATTTGAGTGTAAGCCCACCGCATTTGGAAGCACAGCGTTGTTTTTGTTCTTGTTAAGGACTTCATTTAGCACTTTCCAAGACCTCTTAGAGTCACCCTGTGATGCTTTTATGAGGTATGTATAGTGGTTATTTTTACTTTTCCTTATTATATTAGTAAGTTTATTCCTGTTACTAGTATATATATCCTTGTTCATAACACTAGGGCATCTTAAGAAACGTTTATAAAGCTTATTTTAATGGGTGATAGATTTTAAAATACTCTTTGTAAGCCAGGGGTTAAAACCAGTTGCACGATGTCCGGCGTTCTTTTCAGGGATAGTACAACAAATAGAGTTTGTAATTTCATTTATCAAGTTGTCATAAGCAATATCAGGATTTTTGCAGTCATAGACTGCTTTCCATGTTTTAGTTTGTACATTTTCGCTCAATAGTTTCAAGGTTCTCTCATTAAGTACTTTAATTTTTGTTTTTTGCAGTGGTAATTTATTCTTATTTGCAAGATCTAGAAACATACAATCGGAAAATGATCTGTAATATCAGATAACACAACTCCAGATTTTAGTCTAGTATTTCGAATGTTTGTGATGATATTGTCAATAACTGTCCTAGTGGAGAGCGTTACTCTGGTAAATTGATTTATGGTACAAAAGAAAGAAGAAGAATGCAAGGTATTTACAAAGTCTCTTTTTACAACGTCATCTTTGGAGACGTCAATATTGAAGTCACCAAGTATGACACAATCTTTGTTTTTTTTGTTTATGGAGAATAATATGTCCTCCAGTTTACCCTCAAAGAAATCAAAGTCAGAGTCAGGGGGGCGATAAATCACTCCTACTATAATTTTTTTTCCATTATTGAGATCTATTTCCACAAAAAGTGAATCAGAATGATTGTCATCTAAGACAATGTCATCACAAACATTAATTTGATATCTGGAGTGAACATATAAGCAAACACCACCACGGGTACGGGCCGTACAGCCAAGCCTATTTTTGATAACGAGCTTATATCCATCTAGGTTAAGAATATCAGTAAAGGTCCTATCATTAAGCCAGGTTTCACTGCAACCAATAACATCAAAGCTACAGTCAACGTTAGAAAGTAAAACAGCTAATTCTTCATGGTGTTTACACAAGCTTCTAATGTTGAGGTGCAGAAATGAGCAACTGTTTGTACTATTTAAGCTTTTTAATTGTTCAGGAGTGTAATATCTGCAGTTTAAATTTGTATCTATACAATGTTTTACATCCTCTCCATCATAATTCAACTCATCAAAGGCCATTTGAAAAGATAGAATCGTATTTTAGTTGATTGGCCAAAGAATTTGCTGGGATCATATAAAAATAAGAATATACACACACAAAACCCATACATACATGTACATGTTTACACAGATTACGTTAATCTACTACTATAGTAAACTAAACTAGCTCTCTACCCACAACATTATGTTGAGAACTTATAGGGAAAATAAATTATGGCCAACAGTAATATAATAATCTGAAAATATAACTTTAGACACAATACTTCAGGAGAAAAAAAAAAAAAAAAAAAAGTTTGCAGCCCTTCGCCATCTCCGGGAATCCCTTGCTGTGACATCGCGCCGCATGTCATCCGACCACCATCAGTGCCTGAACGAGTGGATCTTGTGGCTCCGCCTCCGGCCTCTGATGTATTTTCATGGTTACTAATATTAATACTAATATTATTAACCTTGTTTGTACCTCTACTTAAGTTCCTTTGGTCCCTCAGTTCATTGTCGGTTGTTGTCTGTGCCCTAGCAGTCTGTTTCGTATGTTGGCTTGGTATTGAGTTCATAATAAATCTTATGTTCTTTTATAATCATCTTCGTCTTCTGTGGATCAAAGCATTATAGTCCTCTGTGTTCAGTCTTTTAAACTACTCCTCAACATGCATGCAGTGTAAATTAGTGTTGGTGAAATTAAAGGAGAACTCCGGCGCAAAATGAACCTTTGGTCTAATAAAACATTGGTACCTAGTCAACCGTTCTCTGAGATTTGTTTTCATGATAATCGAATGTAAAGAGTTTTATCTCTAAAAACTGTTTAGCGTATAACGCTAGTAATGAGGGCATCTAATAAGTAAAAAGAAATCGCTAGTTTATACCACTAACAAGACTCAAAATAGCCCCACACTAACACAGTAACATAATGAGGGTCCCTACATGCAAAACGAAGCATTGAGAACTTTGTAAGTGTACAGACCGTTTAATAAGAAGATATTTAATAAAGACAGTCCACTTCGTGTAGACAAACAGGAGCCATCTTTGGAAAACAGACTCGACTAGTCAAACCACGAACGACGTGCTAAGTGAGCTGAACTGTATGAATGGCGTTCGTGGTTTGATGAGGTACCCCAGTACAGCCGGATGGATGACAGGCCATGGTAAAGCCAAGAGACCTCAGGAGCCATCCCAAGAGAGGAGTGTTATGTGGGAGTCTATTCTGAGGTATGTAAATCAATAATTGCTACCTTCGGGACCACCGGACTGGGGATCAACAACTGGGGAGCTTTGGGACCACCAGACTTGTCGCAGAGTATTAAGAGGATCTTCCTCTGTGCTGGGGTCAACAGGGTGCCGGCTGGAGGATGGAGAGGACTCCTGAGGTTCTGGAAGGGCTGGAGTGGAGCCAAGAGACTTCTGGTGGATGGAAGTGAACTGTGGAGGCTCTGGGGAAACTGGATTTGGTGCTGAGAACAGCCCTCTCAACTCCCAAACCGTTTATGGGTGCGAGTTATAAAGAAGTTATCAAATAAAGATGAAAAACTGCACTCTCTAATTATATCTCATATATTTATTGTCCAAACAGACGCGTTTCAGCCTAAGCCATCATCAGTGTGTGGAACCTGGATTTGGGCCCTCTTCCGCTTCTCCCACAAAAAAGAAGGACCCACTCAACCATAGAGCATAATCCATGTATTTTGCCAGGGTACAGTTGGTTTCTCCCACTGGCATCAGTTAACAGATGACAATGTGGATAATGAGGGGTAAAAGAAGGCACAAGAGGGAAAAATCAATCAACTAATTTTGGCAGCCTAGGAAACAGGGATCAAACACAAGAAAAGAAACCAAATACAGAGAAGACGTGACAGATGTCAGTGTTCATACTCTTCCGTTAGACTAAGACTAATGCTTATTTGGGATAAAAATACAAACTCTGTACCTTTCAGTTTTTATTGGTGAAAATGCTCAATTATGCTAGAATTAATATTATATATGAAAATGATTCTATTATAATGTATACAACAATTATATGCTGATTGTACATGTAGATTATTATGTTCTGTTATATTTGATATGAATTCCTTCTAATAGTTTTGATCCAGATGAGAAGATGCGGGTATACAATCTGTTGCTGGTGGACTCTATAAACAGAAGAGGAGATTATATTTAGCATCAAACACCAATTTGCATAAAAGCAGCAGTGTTGAATGTTTCAAACACCAAGATAAATGTTACGGCAAAAAAGGTTGTCACGTGTTGTGTTGTTTTACATGATTCATTAATTATACTTTCTTCGCCAAAACAATTGTTTGATATATTTTTTTGTTACGTTTTCTATTTTTACGTTTTCATGAATTGGTTTGTTTCACAAACCACAGTTTTACAGTTTCCCGAAGAGCCGTTAAAAGATCATAATACGTACATAAAAATGTAAATGTACATCTCAAAAAGCAGCTATTTTAACAGGGGTGTGTAGACTTTTTATATCCACTGAATGTTGTAGAAGATATCTTTTTAACTTAGTATTTAATATTTTAAAACGGTATTCTTCTCAAATATTTCATTATGGTCACAACTAGGGGTGTAGCAATATATTGTTTCACAATACGTCGCAATACTCAAAATGCAACAATATGTATCGTGGATAGTGGCTATCTGTATTGTGCATAGTTTACCCAAAATGAAAATTACGGTGTTAGAAAAAAATCAAGTTTACAGAGTTTTAGTGTCAGTACTACATTAAACTACATTATTATATATCATGTTGAATATCATGTATAATAATACAATAAGGGAATTTGTGTGTGTCCTGATAATACCAAATATCTTATGTTATTAGTAAAAAGTTGCCTACATTGTTTTCAATATATCTAGTCAGTTACAGAGTCCAAGCATATTCATCTAAAATAATTCAATATTTTCAGCTTCAGAATCATTATTGTTATTCTGGTGTCTTTCTATTGTCCTGTGCTTTGGGTTTCCAGCACAAGTCCAAGTACTATTCATTTCTACCCCCAATGTAATACCAAATTTAGTATTTTAATCAACAGTACATTTTTTGATAATCTTTTATCATACGTCTTGGGAGTATCGCAATAAAATTGTATCATAAGTTCAGTATCGTGATATGTATCGAATCGTGACATGAGGGAATCATTACAACCCTAATCACAGCATTTTGAAATGTCCTGTTAACAGTTGAAACGTTCAAATACATAGTCTCCCTTTAGTGATGCTGTGTAAGTGACGTACCATCTACTGACATAAGAAGTTGAGCTTCTCTTCACAGTCTCTGTGTGTCCAGTCCTCTGTTATCTTGTCCACGGCTCCACAGCGAAGGTTTCTGGCAGGACACTGGGGCGGTCCCGTCTGAGGCCAGGCCGTAAAGTCAAGATCATCTCCATCGACCCAGAACCACTCTCCTGCTAGAAAGCGCAGACCAGTCCACACATATCCAGTTTCAGCCAGTGTGATTTCCCCTAAAGCAGAATTCATCCTGTTCATTGAGCTCAGACTCGCCAGATCATTATGATGTTTTCTGCAGTATTCCAGAGCTCCTTCCCAGCTCTCATTCTTCAACACCAGAACAAACGTTGTCATACAGAAGAAGGTATATTTTTCCCTGCATATAAAGTCATGCAGTTTCTTATGACCTTTGTGTAGAAAAGCGCATTTATCATTGTCTGGTTGATTATTATACCAGCTAATTTGTGTTGCGTCTTCTCCTCCGGTCCACTTCCAGACTCCTGATTCTTTGTAGAGACCAACCCAGGCATCAGAAGTTTGACCAACTGCATCTTCCAAAAACTGCTGCTCCTCGCTCTCATTGGTGAAGGTGGACAGGTCATGAAAGAAAGTTCTGCAGTGCTGTAGTGCAGAATCCCAGTTCTTATCCTCATTCACAAAGTAATGTTGTTTAATGAGACCGGAGGAGAGTCCGTAGAGCTCCAGGATTAGGAGAACAGTGAGTGTCGTCTTCATCTTCATCCAGTGAAGAGGTTTGGTAATTTTTCAATGATTAGTTGAGGTAGAGGCCAGAATTGTGCATGATGACACCGACTCTCTTTTACTTAAACTGACATACAGCCAATGACAAAAGAGTGTGAGGGTGTGACCAATCACAGCACACCTTTACAGTCAGAACAAACAAATCAGCTGCATTCAACCAATCAAACAAACCTCATAATATTTATAAGAAAGAAACTGTGGGCAGGTAAAATTGGCATGCAACAAATACATGTTATGAAATGAAACAAATTAAATTGAAAGATTTTTTTCTTCAATTTACATATTGAACAATTATTTCATGGTGTTAAATTTAATTCCATTGTGTTTGACCAATTTACTTAATACAATTAATTTATATAAGTGATTTTTTGTCATTTTAAAGTTGCATTTAATAAAACCATTAGAGGTCTAAATGTGAAACTTGCTGTAGGCCTATATAATTTGAAACTAAAGTTTTACACACAACTACAAACAAAAAATATCACAGAAATATGTATTCATTACTAGATTAGACCAAGTAAACTGCAAACTCAACTGAACGGAACTAACAAAAAAATCACGTAATATTTTGGAAAGCATCTTGATATAACTCATGTCATAATCTGTCATAATGTGACTTCCTCTCAGGTTCTCAGAATTATAGACCTAATGCAAATTAAAACTAAGAAAACAAATCCTGGAACCCATCTAAACAAGCAGATAAGCATTTGCCTGTGAAAATAGTGGAGCACAATGCAAACATTCACTGGTAAATTCACAGACGGCGACTTCTAAACCAAGGGCTCAATTACCTGCCTAATTATTTGAAGAGAACTACACCATTTATATGTACTTTTACATTTATTCCTTTGGCAAAATATTTAGCCAAAGCAACTTACAAATGAGAGAGAGAGAGAGAGAGAGAGAGAGAGCGTGTGCGTGTGCGGACAATCATTGATTCATTGAACTGTGAAGCTGTGTAAAAAGGGGCATCAACTTTGTTCTTATTAAGGAAACTGTGCAAATTTCAAATGGACAAAACATTGTTGATTCTGTTTTATCGTGCTTTTATCGAATCAACTTTGTCCTTTTCTTCGGTGTCCTGGTATGGGAATTTATCTTTAAAGAGCCAGAACTCTATTAACCAAATTGTGAAATGATCCAGTAGTGTCCCGCAGAGTACAACAAAACGGTTTAGGAACAGCTTTGTCCCTGTAGCGATTCATTGTATGAATAGTAATAAGATTTGGGTTTGTTATAATGTTTTAGTGGTTAGTGTTGTTTGTATAGTGTTTTCTATTGTATTGTCTATGATATGTATGAGAAACACCCTGAAATTGTTCACCGAAACCTAATTTATACGGGTATCAAATAAAGGAACCTGAATTTGATTAATGACTTGTAGATGTAAATCTCAAATTATACAAATTTCACAAGCAAAAGCTGAAATGAAGTAGCATTTCCATTTGGGCTCATATTCTCAGAAAGTACATCGTGTGTTTCAGTGGCTAATGATATAATGATAGGAAAATTAGCATACATTATTTTAATAGTAATTACAATGTATAATAATTAGTGTAAGTCAGAAATGTTTCAACTACTCCATAAAAAGCATGAATATTGGTATTCAAGTTGTGTAAGCAAGTGTACCTAAAATGATTTGTTATGTTTCCAAAAAATTAGCAGTGAAATGTAATTGATGTAAAAGCCTCGAAACCATATTTCAGTGAAGACAGAATGTAAGAAATAAAATATAAATACCTGTGGATAAATTAATGATGTATTGGTTGATCTCTCTCCTTAAACTTTTGTAAATTGTAGATTTATTTGATGCAACTACAGATGGTGCTGGTGTAATGGGTATGTATTTTGGGTCTGTCAAATGTAAAGTTTGTTTTTGTTGTTGCTGACACACACAGACACACAAAATGAATAAGTCACTAATAACTCTGTGACATACAGTTTGAACCTAATTAATAGGACCCTGCCTGAGAGAAATATCCATCATTTATAGTTGGATGGTGATTAATGAGAGTTGTGGTTTAAGATACAATAGGTGCATATTAGAAATAGGCATGAGAAAGTAAAACTAGCTGATTATGTAGCTGTGTAGTGGTAAAGTGACTTATACAGTTAACATATGGGTCAAATAAATAATCAGTTCCCTTTCGTAGTCACTTCGAGTTACGTCGAATGACGATGAAATGGGGTTTCGCTTAGAAAGCCTATCAACTTTGAGTATTACAAAACGAGCCAATGGCAAAGAAATGGGTCTGCGGAATTTGCATAGCGTAACTCCGTCCCACCTCGTGGGTATAAAAGGAAGGATGCTGGCAACATGCAGATATGTTTTTGCTTCGGAGCCAAGAGGATCTCTTCACTCCTCAAGCCAACTCTGAGTTTTCTTCACTCTTAGAGCGACTCCCTGGTGTTGGTGTGACGGCGATCTCCAGTGAGTTCACATTGCCTGGTGATCTGTGCAGTGGTCTGCCAGTGTGTGTGTTCTCCCTGGTCGCTTCAGCATCCGCAGAGTTTATTCCTCTCAAAAAGAGCTTGCACGTGGCACATCTTTTGCAAGATGCCTCGCTCGTGCGCTTCTGGTTATGGTCGGACAGTATCTGATTTCGATGGACACAATCCCTGCTTTGCGTGTTTGGGCTTAGATCACGCTAAAGCATCGCTTGTGGATGAATAATGTTCTCACTGCATGAACATGACCATCGTAACATTACGGTCGAGACTCGTCTAGAGGTAGAGTCCCCTCATCCACGCCCCGATCTACCGCCTCCGCGAGTGGTGTGGGTGGCCAGGGTGACCTGAGGGTGACGGTGTGGTCTAATGCGCCGTCGATAGGTCCTCGGCCCACACCCCCCTCTCCAATGTTGCAACACGTGAGTCTGGCGATGACGCCCGCGGGCCCATCTTCGGATGCCCCGCAAGTGTCTTTCGGAGCTCCGGAAGATGAAACTATGTCCATCGCAGCCTCACAAGGTTGGCACGAGTCTTCGTGAAGTGATGATTCTGAGATGACTGCCGCCGCGAACATTGGGATAGAGTGGAATCCTCCGCCCTATCCTGAACGCTCGCGGTTGGATGATTGTTTTTTGTCCAAACAATACCTTTTTTTCCTGGATGTGCATGAGGAGGTCTCGAGGTCCTGGAAGACACCATTGTCTTCCCGTGGTCGCTCGACGGCCTTTTCCGTCTTTCCTCCCCTTGACGGGGCCGCTGCCCAGGGGTACACTGGGGTTCCCTCGGTTTAACGCTCTGTTGCGATGCAACTGTGTCCTCAGAGCGCTTCTTCTCGGGACGACCCTAAGCACCCAAAGCCTGTAGGTTTTCTTCTACACTCGTGGCGAAATCCTATAGATGCGCAGGACAGGCAGCCGCCTCACTGCATGCCATGGCCATTGTGCAGGTCTACCTGGCCCAGATGCTCAAGGACATGCACGAGGGCAGGACTGACCCAGGGCTCTGTGATGAGCTGCATGCCGCCACTGACCTCGCTCTCTGGGCGACGAAAGTGACCGCACTCTCCCTGGGTCAGGTGATGTCCACTAATGTGGTCCAGGAGCGACACCTTGGGCCTCTTCGGCGGCGCAGTTGAGGACTTCGCCCAAAAGTTCTCAACCGCCCAGAAGCAGACTGAGGCCATCAAACATATTCTGCCCCAACGGCCCGCTGCTGCCTCCACCCAGCTGTCGGCACAGACCCCTCAGCATGCTCGCCGCCAAGGACGCCCTCCCGCGAGATCAACTCTCATATTCCACTCCTGGTCAGGGGAAAGCGGCCTAGCTTTTTCTCTTGGCCTGAGGTTTCTTCTTCCCCCATCTTATGTGACAAATGTGATGTGGTTGTGGTTCTCTGCTGGTGATACCCCTTTGCTGCCCTTTCGACGCCCCTCTATCACCTTGGCTAGCTTTCTCAGGACCTGGTCGTGACGCCATCTGTAGTGTCCCTGGGAAAGTGTAATCTTACAGCCTGACAAGAAGTGCTGGAGGCTTGCGTTAGGGGTATTGCAGAGTGTGCAGCCTTCATCACTCCCAAACCACTGGTGAAGGTTCCGAGGACAGGGAAGCGTGTCGTAGGTTGCACTGATGAGGAAGTTGAGCCTTGTGGGATCTTCCACAGGTCTGCCCAGGTGATGTTTCGGTTGACAATTCCCTCCCAGGTTGTCCACCTTCCCTGTTGGCCCTGCGACACGGCCTTGATCTTATAGTGCTCTTTCTCCATTCTTGTCACCTCCGCCACCACCATCTCCTTTCTCTCTTTGTGGTTGGCCTTGGACCAGAACCGTGGCGCTTCTCCCCACCCTAGCCCAGCTCTTCCCGCCTGGACTCTGCCGACAATCTCTTGATGTTGCAGATGGCTGATGTATGTAACCCTCGTTCCCTGAGTTACGTCTCCCTGCCACTTCCGCTGTTCCGCGAGGATCGCCTGAGTTCAGTCTTGGCTCCTCAGCGAAGAAACATATCTGCATGTTGCCAGCGTCCTTCCTTTTATACCCAGGAGGTGGGGCGGATTTACGCTATGGCATTGACTCGTTTAGTAATACTCAAAGTTGATAGGCTTTCTAAGCGAAACCCCATTTCGATGTCATTCGACGTAACGTCTCCGTTCCCTACTCAGGGAACGAGGGTTACATACGTAACCGAGACGTTATATATTCTGAACATGGGAAAATCAATAGATGCTGATGCCATTGTCAATTCAGTCTTTGTCATTCATTGGTAAACATGTTCACATTTTACATGTAGTAATTAAAATACATTAGGTGTACTACTACTAGAATCTTTTTGTATGTGGTGATCCAGATGTGTGCAGCTGTTTATGGGGGAAGAGTCTGTCGAGTGGAGCTGAACTGAGTACACAGTCTGTCGCTGGTAGATTCAGTGAAGGTAGGAGAAGAGGAGAGACCACTGCCTGCAACACACAAACACACACACGCACACACAGAGAGAGAGAGAGAGAGAGAGAGAGAGAGAGAGTGTGTGAGAGACTCATAAGGAATAGTTCATCCACATTTCTGTCTTTATTTACTCACCATCATGGCATCTACAAATTTGGTGTAAACAATTTTCACACAGAAAATTGTTAGTAAATTTCCCACTTAATTACAAAGAAACAGCATGTAACAAATAAATGTGAAATTTTGAAGTAGAAAGAAGGAAATACTAATACAGTAATATTCCAACTTCAAAAAATATTTGTTATAGTGTGTATGACTTTCTTTCTTCAATGTAACACAAAAGGAGAAATTCAGAGGGATATTCTGATCACTCTTGTCAGTATACTGAAAGTGAAAATATACGAAGAGCAGAATAACATGTATTTAGTGAAAAGCTTGACATTGATCTGCCATTGCTCGTTGATGCATTCATGAAGGTTTATGTGAAAGTAGGGATGTCCAATTCATGAAGGTATGAGTCTGATCATTTCCTTTATAAAACCAGTCCGATCGATTTGTTCATAAATCTGATTCGATTATTGAGTGATCCAGTCACAACAGTAACAGATTATCAGTGAATAACGACATAAAAAAGGAAAAAAGAAAGATATAAAATTCTGACTTCAGAATACTCTCATAGAATATGGCTATTTTTTTGTGATATTTTATGGTGATTTTGCTTGAAATGTCCCTGTTACTTGCAGAGGGAGAGTACACTACTCAAAATGCTCTCTTTTTATATTTCACAGAAAAAAAGAAAGTCATAGCAGTTTGAAACAACATAAGAAAAGCTTCACACACTTGTTCCCAACGTTTTACAAAAGTTTAAAAAATGTACTGAGAATTCCTTAGTTACTAACAACACTAATGACCTGAATATGTAGATAAATGAATTCATTATTATTAATATCAATTTACATTGGAGTAAATGTAGGTGTTCTTATGTTCTACATGTTCATTTGACGAATGATGGCTGATGTTACTTTAATTTAATCTACAGCACAAACTTCTCGAGATTTATTTGGAAAATAAAATAAAACACAGTGTGTACATTTCTAAAACTTCCTTTAGAAACGAGCAAATGCTTTTCTGATACTGTGGTGTACAGTAACTGTTGCAGAGACTACATTGGTCAGCAATGGTAAGGCTTAACAAAAACAATGTCAGCTGTGTCTCTCGCACTTACCTCTCATGAGGTTGTACATGTTCAGGTAGTTTGTTCCTAAGTCTAAAATGGCATACCAGCTACGAGAGATAGACCGGCCCTGAGGAGAGATCGAGTTTCATTAAGATTGTTGTCATTATTATTGTCAGGATATTCCCAAGACACTGTAAACACAGCATTATATAGAGTGTGTGCTTCAGGAAGAAAGGTCATGTCACCTGAACATCACAGGTGTGTGTGTCTGGACTGCTGAGGTTGAAGGTGATGTCATCCACAAACCTCATCACAGGAGTGGTGTGTGTGGCAGTGATGTCCTCTGCATTAACAGACACCAGCTGAAGATAGGAAACAAAATCACATGTAAGCAATTACCACAGTTAGAAGCAGGACCTTCATTGAAACTTGTGCGACCGCAACAAAACATAAAATAATCATTTGAAGTCCAAGTTGAGTTCTTATGTGAGTAAATATGAAAGCAGTGCATTTGATTTCTGTGCAGAATGTTTAGGATGTTTTAAGCATTTCAGACCTCTGGTTTTTCAAGGTTATAAAAGTGCTGTCATTTGGTGTTGCTTGGTCAAATTTTGCCGTCGTTTTAGAATCTGCTGTATTTCCACGTGAGAACGGCAAAGTTCTCTGCACAGATTTTCTTCATGCTCAAGTTTGTTTATGCAAATTCCCAGAAGAAACTTGAGCGTTGATTCAAACATATGCTATTGACAATAGACAATGGAAATTTTTTTTGCCATGCAAAATTTAGCTGAAATGTATGAGCGCACCTTGTTAGGATGTCATATTATAATGGTTTAAATTTGTTCCATGTTAATACTAAGGTTTTTTTTAAATAATCTTGGAGTAGGCCAACCATGTAAATATCCTAGTGTATGAATATGGTATGGGAACCACTATTTAATGTGAGCTTGATTCATATTATTTGATGATACATTAATTCATATGATATAAAACAACTGCATACAATTTACCCATGACAGCTTCCTGGCCCCCGTTTTCAGTCTTTTTCTATACAGTAGCCTATATTCATGTGAAGAATATAGAATAATATATTCACTCACAGAATAAAGGCATCTTTGGCTCTTCCCGTGACATGTTTCTGTTGACCACTCTTTAATCTGGTTGACCAAGAGGGAGGAGACATCAAAGCAGGGAATATCAAGTTTCCTAAAATAAATAAATAAACAAATAAATAAGTAAATAAATACAGGTTAATACGAAAAATAAATAAAAATAGCCTACGTATATTGAACAAATAATCAAATATGCAAAAAAATAGCTTATTTAATAAGCATATCATACATACGTAATTTAGAAAAAAATATTCAATGTAAGAATTTAAATAATATATCTTAAATGTTTATAGAAATCAGGAGTCAGCAGCAAGACACATGCAGATATTAATGTAAAAAATGATGATTTTCTGTATCTGTGCTTGCCAAGATGCATGACTACTGCGGTTCCGTACCACTCGACAGCGCACTGCGCATGGAGCGGCCCGGCCGCCAACGCGCACAGTATTCCGATCCCGAGAACCAGCGCTGCGAGCACGGACACACACACCACCGTCGTGCGCGTGCGGGTAGAGCTACGCGAGGAGGGAGATAACGCCTCGCCTGCGCTCATGCTCGCGTTATCGCGGCCGTACAGATGTAGGATCCAGATCAGCTGGAAAAAATATATTAGCTCCACCAAGGACGGCCGAGGTGCAATACTTTACACGAGAGGCCTATATTATGCATTACGATCCCGTTCAATATCTTCCTAACACAGGAGCTCAAAGCAGAAAGACGGAGCGCAACGGAATGGAAGGGGTCTCGATACGTCATTGATCACTCTCGGACCAATCCGCTGTAAACTCGACTCTAGAACGCAACGCTCCCCTGTGTTCTATACAGATAGCGAGTGAATGATAATGTCTTTTTCTGCACGGTCTCATATCTCTATTGCACAGTAACGGATGCGCGCCCCGGTTGTACAGTCCTGGATCAGCACAGTCCAAGAACCGCCAGAGAAAGTTATTTGAAAGTGGTGAGTGCGCGTTAAATCGTTTAGGCTAGTATAATGGATTTTCTGAAATTAACTCTAAATAATGATGTAAAAGAATGTAAAAGTTACAGAATGTTATTTTAGCATTTGCCCTGGGTGCAGTAATTGAGCATGTTTGTCTATAGCGTACCTTTTAGCAGAAGCGAAACTTACTGACAACTCATTTGAAGGAACACAAATAGAAACTTCTAACATGCTCAACAACGACGACTATAATAATAAAATACATGTCATCCAAATATGTATTTAAAATAAACAAAACAACAGTCCACTAGTCTTTATAGGCAAATCAGTAATGTAAAATGTGGGTAATTATGACATTTTTCATGAACATATTTTGTTATTTTTTAACAATAAATATTCAATAACATAGGCCAAAAACAAAAAAACAGGGTTGAATGGTTGAGTTTAAAATTGAGAAAATGGACAGCGTATATACTTATAATATATATATATATATATATATATATATATATATATATATATATATATATATATATATATATATATATATATATATTCCCGTTTTGCTGTAGAAAGGGAACACATATTTTTAGAGCGTTTATGGAATGATAATCATTTTGATAGGGTTAGGGTTAGTTACACTAAATATTTTAGTTACACTTTATTTGAATGTGTCCCTGTTACAGTGTAAATATAGACTTAAGTACTGAGTAATATTAACTACATGTACTTACTATAGGGTTAGGTTTAGGATTAGGGATTTGTTTAGGGTTAATTGCATGTAATTATGCCTAATTTATAGTTATTACTATAGTAAATACATGTCACGTGTAACAAGGACACAGTAAAATGAAGTGTTACCAATATTTTTATTGCCATTTAAAAAAAAGTTAATTACACACAAGTATTAAGTATTTTTTTGTTTGTTAATTTTTCCAAAAAACAGAACAAAAAGATAATCACAAAAAGAATATTATTAATTACATTAATCTATTGAATCACATGGAACCAAAGAATATATTCTTATACATTTGAAGAATAGATCATTTGCATTGACTATATGAGTTACCAATATTTTTATTGCAATTTAATTACACACAAGTATTAATGAACGTATGATATCAGGACCCATCAGGACTGTTCCCTGATGCAGTGGAGTTGAGGAACCAGGAGGGGGCAGCATCACAAGCAGTGTGTGTAGTGTTTATGGCCTTGTTCCCTGAGCATTACCGCTCCCTGCTGGGACTACAGTCTGCACTGGCAGGGAAAGTGCTTGTGGATGTTAGTAACGCAGCAGAAATGAATATCCATGGGCCTTCCAATGCGGAGCGACTAGCTGAGCTGTTTCCAGACAGTCTGGTGGTCAAAGGATTTAACACGGTTTCAGCCTGGGAGCTGCAGACTGGGGCTCATGATGGAAGCAGACAGGTCAGGGCTGCTGTTGTGCTATCTGTATCTGTTGAAAACTAGGGTTATTTGAACTCTCTGTAGATTTACATGATTTAATATTGTACATTGGTCCCACATAAACCAATTAAGTTAAACATAATTCGTGTTTTTTTGCTACTTACTATCAAAATTTTGACATTTGGCGTATAGCCAGCGACCTATGTTTCTGAATTTCCTACGGTGGTTTCTTCTCGATCGGATTAACGGTTTCCAAGATGTTTGCAAAAGTTTTTTAAACTCTAAATCATAACGTTGCACTAACAATAAGGCAAAACCTAGCATGTTTGGTATCGTTGGACTCGGCAAGGATTCAGGAAAATAAGGAGATGACTCCCGTGAAAATAAGTCAACCACATTTCAGGGTATCGTACCGATGACCCATACCAAGTTTGTAACGATACGTTCATGCGTTCATAAAATACAGCATTTTAGTACGAAATTCAAAATGGCCTTATGGGAAAATTGGATATCATTCGACTCGGCATGACACCCCAGATCTAACGAGACCACTTTTATGATTTTTAGACAAACCGTTCAGAAGTTATAAGCAAAAATAGCCATTTTTTGTATCTATGGACCAGTAGGCGGCACTGTGCCGAAACGTAGCATGTCGCCTCAGGTCATGCTTGTGATGACATGTACCAAGTTTGGACTGAATATGATAAAGCGTTGTGGAGCCACAGCCTTACATATGTTTTCGCAAGCGCAACGTTAAATTTGTTCGCGTCGGACTCGAGAAAACTTTGACCAATGAACTTGAATTCCATAACTCTTTGTTGGCATGGTCTGAAGATGATCTGGTTCAATTTTCTTGATAATCAGAGCAACCGTCTAGGACGAGCTCAAAAAAGTTGTTTTTTTCTGAAAATTTAAAATTGCGGAAAAATTTTCATGACGGAAATTGATGTCACTTTAATTAAGCAATTTGAACAAGCAGCAAAAATCTTTTTTTTCCTTTGTACCTTTCACTGCTGTAGGTCCTGATCTGCAGTAACAGTACAGAGGGGAAGAGGAAAGTTGTGGAGTTGGCTCGGAAGATGGGCTTCCACCCGCTGGATGTGGGCGGCTTGTCTGCGGCTCGAGAAATTGAGGTAGCATCATTGCGCCTATTCCCATCTTGGAGCAGCTCGATCATTGTCACCTTCCTCCTCTTCTTCTTCTTCTACGGCTATGGCTTTCTGCGGGGAATTCTGCTGCCGTTTCTTGCACAAGGACACAATACCTTCTACCGTCTCGCCCTCGGTCTGGTGAACGAGAGCCTGCCAGCAGTGGCCCTGGTGACTCTGGCACTTGTATACTTCCCAGGCTTGTTTGCTGCGTGGTTGCAGCTCTGGAGGGGCACCAAATACCAGCGTTTCCCATCATGGTTGGACAACTGGTTGCAGCGGAGGAAACAACTGGGCCTGTTGAGCTTTCTGTGTGCAGCGTTGCATGGTGTCTACAGCCTTTGCCAGCCGCTGCGCAGAATCACACTCCACAGGCTCGTCAATACTGCATACAGACAGGTGCACTAACAAAAAACAGCCTGAGAGAAAAGATCTTGAGATGTTTAGTGCTTAACAAAAGCAGGTAACACTTTAGAATAATGGTCCGTCATTAAGTAACTATGCAGGAAGTAATGCAGGACTAATGAGTAGCGCTACATTAACACTTCAGCTACTACTATTAACTAATATAGAAACAAGCTTATCTAATCAGTAAGTAATATAGAATTTAGGACTAAGATAGTTCCTTATTAAGTAATCAATAATTACATGAGATTGGCATCATTAAGAACTAATAGGTAATTTTGACAAATTATATGTAATAATTGTCTTATTTTACTCTCAACGTGGTCATAAAATGCATTACTAATTATTCAAGTGTACTCAAGGGCTACTAGTGATCTGGACCATTATTTGAAAGTGAAAAAGATGGGGTTTTTTACTTTAAATAATGGTCCAGATCACTAGTAGTTCCTGCATAGTGACTAGTACTTAATTAGTGATGCATTTTATGACTATATTCAGAGTAAAAATAATGCCTGATTACGTCTCAGACACACAATAATGTTCTTTATAATTGGTCAGGCTAATCTCATTAAGTAATTATTGATTACCTAATCTCCTAAATTTGATATTACTTATTGATTAGTTAAGCTTGTTTCTATATTAGTTCATAGTAGTATCTGAAGTGTTAATGTCCTGCTGCATTACTTCCTGCATAGCTACTTATTAATGACGGACCATTATTCTAAAGTGTTACCCAAAAGCGTAGTGAATGCTGTGTTTTGTCTGAACGCATCAGGTGAAAGCAGGCGTAGAGGAGCCCTGGGATGAGCTGGGAGTTTGGCGATCTGAGCTGTACCTCTCTTGTGGAGTGCTGGGTCTGGGCGTCCTCTCTTTACTGGCCATCACTTCCCTTCCCTCAGTGGGAAACACCCTCAACTGGAGAGAGTTTACCTTTGTACAGGTGAGCCCATGCACAACATACAGGTGTTTCCCATTTCTGTTCCTGGAGGCACATTAACAGTACACGTTTTGGATCAAGGCGGGCATACACTGTGCGATTTCAGCAAGTAGATCAAATATGAGTAGATCGCATGCGATGTAAAGCCAGAGCTCACGCTTTTATGTGCTCACACTATAGAGGGTATTAAATAGAGGGTATGCGCGTGACGTCACCGTCGGCCGGAGAAAGGTCTTACATTATTGCATAATACTTTCATGGTTAATGGGATATTTAAAACAATTCTAGAGATAAAGTATGTTTTTGAGCTGTTTAATTGACAAAATTTAATCAAAATTAACAATGAATTCAAATTGATTAAACTAAATCCATAAAATGACCCCATGATGTAAAAGGTATTGTATAGAGGGTATGCGCGTGTTCTGTCAGTAATTACTCCCTCATGTTGTTCCAACCCCGCAAGACTTTCGTTCATCTTCGGAACACAAATTAAGATATTTTTGATTAAATCTGAGAGCTGGATCACTCCTCCATAGGCTTCTATGTAATTGAAATTGCCGGCCCAGAAAAGTTAGTAAAGACAATGTTTAAAATAGTCCGAGTGACTACAGTGGCTCAACCTTAAGTTTATCAAGCGACAAGAATACTTTTTGTGCGCAAAAAACAAACAAAATTAACGACTTTATTCAACTATTCATTTCCTTCTCTGTGGGCCTCGAGTGAGTTCATGTAGTGTAACAGCGCAGCGCTTCTGGGTTGTACGTCACACGCAGGCTCACTATTTGCCATCATCACACGCATCACACACATGACCAGCGTCGGCCAATATTGAGCCTAAGTTCTGATGTACAACCGTATGGTTGAGCCACTGTAGTCACTTGGACTATTTTAAACATTGTGGAATGCTGTGGAATGCTATCTAGGGACACGTGATTTCCCGAACATAATGCATGAATGGATACGCTTAGCCTCAAATACCACTCCGATGTGGTATTCAAGATAGTGTACGTTCAGGGCACTGCGATTTGGTATTTTTTAGACATGGGACAGTCTTGCGCACTTACTTACAGTAGCCAAGACCGCAAGTGTGGGTACTTGGAAAGGCCCTAAACCCTCTGCGTGCTTGTACACGAGTTCTAAAAATAGACTCCAATAAAAGTATTTTCACACAAGACCTGAAGTATTTAATCCTACTCGTTGAGACCCACTGTTCTGCAGAGATTACTTAAAGTCCCCCTTTAGTCAATAATTTTATCCCTTAAAACTCATCTTTAATAACCAAAATGACATATTAAACGTTTTATTTCCTTGAAAAAAATTCTTCATGCCTTAAACTAGCTTGAATTTAACTCGACACCCTTGCCTCATTTAGTATACGCGGTTCTATGAATATGCAAATGAGCCCCGCCTCCACTCACTCACTCAGCTCAGAGATCCACTGGTTGACGATCACACGTTGATCTGATTGGTTACAAGGTCGTTTGTGACGTCAGAAACACCAGCGATTTCAAACCGTGTTTTTGAGACTGTCTTTGGTTCACTGCAGTTTTAAGCAGAAAATACTCAACAATGCTGTCGACTTTTATTATAGGATGAAGTGAAACACGGATATACAGTTGGCAGTGCAGTGGCCAACAGTTTACATATGCAGGTTAAAAAAATCTAAGGGCTGAATATAAAGTGGAACATGTTTATAAAGTATTTTAAGACTGATCAAAATCTCTGACTAGTTTAAGTCAGCCTTACCTGAAAGTGATAACGTGCCGAGGTATTCTGGCCTTAAATAACTCCTGACTCAACTTTTCCAAATCACTGAGTGGACTTCACGTGTGCCTTATATTATTACCAAATCCTAATACTTCAGTTGTTCTTCCTCTGGGCCAGTTACTGTGTAAACTCCGTCTGTAACAGGGAGGCCTACATTATACCGAGTACTAATAATGACAGAAATTACATTGCATTTAATTCAGTAAACTGTTGTAAACAAAGCCTGTAATTAAATGTGAAGAAAAAAATATTTGAATGTTTATAAACACACACACACACACACACAAAAAAAAAATAATACCAAAATTGTATGGACTGCATATTTTGCTCTGATAAACTTACATTTTTCATTTCACTTTTCCTCGGCCTGACTGATTGGCTTTAGTTATGGTGGATTTTGTACAGGAACTTTCAATCAATAATGTTTTTAGTGTTGTGAAAGCATGATCCATTCCTTCAACTTTATTTAACAAAAACAGCAAACAACTTCCAATGTGTCATTTAAATTAAACCAGATTTCTGGTACGTGATTTGTTTTCACTGAAATGTTATGTTTCCATCCTAAGTTGCAAAGTTAACTTAAGCGCATGCTGGGAATATCGCATAAAACATTTTATAATAAAGCAGCGTCTCCATCCAGTGAGCCGACGAGCACAAAATCATCACTTCCTGATAAACTTGCGCTAAATATCAGAAAGATATATTAAAAATGGAAGTTGCTGAAGTAGGATCAGCCATTATGTATTGTGACAGCACCCAGAGGATTCATCAGCGTCGCCCTAGAAACAGACGAGGAACACCTCCATGCCCTCGTCACAGGCTGATCAGCCCCAGCCGTGCTCCATCAAGCAAACAGCTACATAAGCCACATGTACTTTGTCAAAGGGAGGGAGATCTTTGCACGAGACAGAACGTTAATGCCTGTTCTCTATCTTTCTCCAGAAAGCAGCAGTTGACCGCTCAGCCTCCAAGAAGCACAGCCCAGACTCGCTGCACTACAAGGAAGAGGCAACACACTTCACCGGGTTTTTCTTTGTTTCTTTCTTCATGTTGTAAATAAATCCACTCTTGGGCACTTTGCATGAGCTCTCCTTGTCGTGTGATTCTTCACCCCGTGACAGTATATAATAAATGACTTGCACCTCAGAGCGAGCAGACAAAATGCACTAAACGCGGTGATGTTAACTCGCTTTTGGAGGCGGATGCTGCTGTTTGGGATCGCAGTCGTGTAAGACAGTTCTGGGAGATAATTATACTGAACCACTTTGATGACAGACTCAGAACAATCAAAACAGCGTTTCTAGATGCTGTGCTACAAGATCGGTGTGCTGGTTATCGACTTTTCTGATACGCGCTGAGGAATGTATTTGTTAAATGTGTGTCCATCTTAACTTATGCACATAATTTTTTATGGGATAAAAAAAATCGGACTAAACTCACAAAAGTGGGGTTTGTTTTTGTATGTGTGAATATTGTTATGGTTCTTCTTTATACACACCTTGCCGTTTCCATCCAGCAGTTTATGCAATATCCCAAAATTCCCATGAAAATAGGTGAATATAAACAGAGCTAATGACAAACACATTTTTTTAACAGACACTTGTCGCCACCTACTGGCATAATGATATAACACAATCGTTATTTGAATCGTCAAGTTACTTTCAAAAGTTGATTTATTTTGATCGCTAGACATCATGTTTGTATGTGACCCTGAATGACAAAACCAGTCACATGTCGCACAGGTATATTTGTAGCAATAGCCAACATTGTACATTGTATGGGTCGAATTTATAGACTTTTCTTTTGTGCCAAATATCATTAGGATATTAAGTAAAGATCATGTTCCATGAAGATATTTGGTAAATTTCCTACTGTAAATATATAAAACATTTATTTCTGTGAGTGGATGCTGCACAATCGTGAACATAAATGCACAACTTTAAAGGAGATTTTCTCATTGTTTCGATTTTTCGCACCCTCAGATCCCAGATTTTCTAATAGTTGTATTCTCTGCCAAAGGCACTCAGTCAATAAGAGAAGGAATAATGTTTGCAGGAGATAGAATTATTCTACCGAGTAAAATGAGGTCAGACATGTTACAGAGGCTGCATGTGTCACGGGTGTGGTGCAGGCAGATGAAGAGGCTGAAGTCGAAGATCCAATTTCAATAAACTTTACTTACAATAACACAAATACTCGCCAGGATACAGGCAGGGCAAACACTGTAACATTTACAACGACCGACAAGGACAGACTGAACAGAAGCAAACTACATACAAGCATGAATCAAACTTAAGGTGAAAACAGGTGACACTGATGATAACGAGGGACAGGCTGGTAAGTGAGGGAGTGAATACAGGTGTGGAGAAGAGGAGGATGATGGGAAGTGTAGTGCAGACACAAAGACAGACTGGTGCAGACGAGGACTGTGACATTACTCCCCCCTCCCGCTAGGCGTGACCTCACGCCGTAGAACAGGGATGGAAGGGTGGGCATCCTGGAGTCTGTGACGGGAAGGCGGACCGGGTGCAGCTGGACGGACTCCAGGATGGTCCAGGCGGCCATGGCGGAGCAGGACGTGGGCGTGGCCAGGGCGGAGCAAGACGTGGGCGTGGCCAGGGCGCAGCAGGACGTGGCCAGGGCGGAGCAGGACGTGGGCGTGGCCAGGGCGGAGCAGGACGTGAGCTTGGCCAGGGCGGAACTGTCGGACCCTCGGGCGTCCAGGGCGGAGCTGTCGGACCCTCGGGCGGAGCTGTCGGACCCTCGGGCGTCCAGGGCGATGGTGACCCTTCGGGTGGCCATGGTGGTGAGGATCCTTCGGGTGGCCATGGCGGTGAGGACCCCTTGGGTGGCCATGGCGGTGAGGACCCCTCGGGTGGCCATGGTGGTGAGGACCCTTCGGGTGGCCATGGTGGTGAGGACCCTTCAGGTGGCCATGGCGGTGAGGACCCCTCGGGTGGCCATGGTGGTGAGGACCCTTCGGGTGGCCATGGTGGTGAGGACCCTTCAGGTGGCCATGGTGGTGAGGACCCTTCGGGTGGCCATGGTGGTGAGGACTCTTCGGGTGGCCATGGCGGTGAGGACCCCTTGGGTGGCCATGGCGGTGAGGACCCCTCGGGTGGCCATGGTGGTGAGGACCCTTCGGGTGGCCATGGTGGTGAGGACCCTTCAGGTGGCCATGGTGGTGAGGACCCTTCGGGTGGCCATGGTGGTGAGGACCCTTCGGGTGGCCATGGTGGTGAGGACCCTTCGGGCGGCCATGGCGGTGAGGACCCTTCGGGCGGCCATGGCGGTGAGGACCCTTCGGGCGTCCATGGCGGTGATAATTTTTCTGGTGGCCGTAGACCCTTGGGCGGCCACGGCGAGGACCTATGGCCCCCCCCCCCCCAAGAAATTATTGGGGAGCGTGACGGAGTCTGACAATGACTCCAGAATAGAGTCGGGGACAGGCTCTGGAACAGTCTCTGGCTGGGCAGACGGTGAGGGCTCTTTGCTGGACGGGACCAGTGGCGAAGGTCTTGAGCTGGGCAGGACCAGTGGCGAAGAGGGCTTTGAGCTGGGCGGAACCAGCGGCGAAGAGGGCTTTGAGCTGGGCGGAACCAGCGGCGAAGAGGGCTTTGAGCTGGGCGGAACCAGCGGCGAAGAGGGCTTTGAGCTGGGCGGAACCAGCGGCGAAGAGGGCTTTGAGCTGGGCGGAACCAGCGGCGAAGAGGGCTTTGAGCTGGGCGGAACCAGCGGTGAAGAGGGCTTCGAGCTGGGCAGGACCAGCGGTGAAGAGGGCTTTGAGCTGGACGGAACCAGCGGCGAAGAGGGCTTGGTGCTGGACGGAACCAGCGGCGAAGAGGGCTTGGTCCTGGACGGAACCAGCGGCGAAGAGGGCTTGGTGCTGGACGGAACCAGCGGCGAAGGGTTCTCTGGGCTGGACAGAACCAGCGGTGAAGGGGTCTCTGGGCTGGACGGGACCAGCGGCGAAGGAAGCTCAGGGCTGGACGGGACCAGCGGCGAAGAGGGCTTTGAGCTGGGCGGAACCAACGGCGAAGAGGGCTTTGAGCTGGGCGGAACCAGCAACGAAGAGGGCTTTGAGCTGGGCGGAACCAGCGGCGAAGAGGACTTTGAGCTGGGCGGAACCAGCGGCGAAGAGGGCTTTAAGCTGGGCGGAACCAGCGGCGAAGAGGGCTTTGAGCTGGGCGGAACCAGCGGTGAAGAGAGCTTCGAGCTGGGCAGGACCAGCGGTGAAGAGGGCTTTGAGCTGGGCGGAACCAGCAACGAAGAGGGCTTTGAGCTGGGCGGAACCAGCGGCGAAGAGGGCTTTAAGCTGGGCGGAACCAGCGGCGAAGAGGGCTTTGAGCTGGGCGGAACCAGCGGTGAAGAGGGCTTCGAGCTGGGCAGGACCAGCGGTGAAGAGGGCTTTGAGCTGGGCGGAACCAGCGGCGAAGAGGGCTTTGAGCTGGGCGGAACCAGCGACGAAGAGGGCTTTAAGCTGGGCGGAACCAGCGGCGAAGAGGGCTTTGAGCTGGGCGGAACCAGCGGTGAAGAGGGCTTCGAGCTGGGCAGGACCAGCGGTGAAGAGGGCTTTGAGCTGGACGGAACCAGCGGCGAAGAGGGCTTGGTGCTGGACGGAACCAGCGGCGAAGAGGGCTTGGTGCTGGACGGAACCAGCGGCGAAGAGGGCTTGGTGCTGGACGGAACCAGCGGCGAAGAGGGCTTGGTGCTGGACGGAACCAGCGGCGAAGGGTTCTCTGGGCTGGACAGAACCAGCGGTGAAGGGGTCTCTGGGCTGGTAGGAACCGGCGGTGAAGGGAGCTCTGGGCTGGACGGGACCAGCGGCGAAGGAAGCTCAGGGCTGGACGGGACCAGCGGCGAAGGCTTGATGCAGGACGGATCTGTCTCAGGCTGGGCAGGCATGACGTGAATCGTCTCAGGCTGGGCAGGCATGACATGAACCGTCTCTGGCTGGGCAGGCTGGACGTGAATCGTCTCTGGCTGGGCAGGCTGGACGTGAATCGTCTCTGGCGCAGGATCAGCGGGCTCTGGTGCAGGATCCTGGGTGAGGATGGACGGCGTGGCGAAGATGGCTGGAGGCATCACTTGGGTGATGTTGATGCGGAGACCTCTCTCAAACAGGATCCAGATGAGGTAGTCAGTTAGGCCATGGCCAGCCAAGTCCATCTTTTGTTCTGGTCGGTCGTTCTGTCACGGGTGTGGTGCAGGCAGATGAAGAGGCTGAAGTCAAAGATCCAATTTCAATAAACTTTACTTACAATAACACAAATACTCGCCAGGATACAGGCAGGGCAAACACTGTAACATTTACAACGACCGACAAGGACAGACTGAGAAAGTTTGCCACAGCATGGGGAATTAAGCCCCCCGTAAGAAAAATGTGTGCATTTTACTGTTAAATTCATCAATCTGGTGTACTTTGAGATTTCAAAATTAAAAGCTCCAACCCATATTCAGTGTGCAAATTAAACAAAGAAAAATTCAAACCTCTTTTAGTTGTGTTTGTCTACATTACACCACTACATAATAATAGTTATAATATTAATCCCATGACAGTAATAGCCATATATTGTAAAACAAATGCACTGAAAAATAAAGAACAGTCATTAAAGCGGTAATGTTTGCACTTAGGTTTTATTACGCATTTAGAGTATTGCAAGAAGCTGCTAACCTTACTTTCGAAAAATAAATACATACAATCATGATTTTTCATGAAAAATTATGTTAAAATTGTAGGCCTAAAATCAGGTAGGCCTATAATTAATACAATTACAATTAATTTGGTTTGTCGTGATTACTTTGTTTTCATAATCAGTAAAAAAAAAAAAACCTTCTAACAAGAATAAACACATATGAACAATTAAATTATTATTGTATTATTGATTATTTTCATATCTTGAAACTACCCAAGCAGCGTTTCGCGCTCAGATTTGATGGCGGAATGAATACATTACCAAAGTGTGATTGCAGAATTTATTTAAATTATCCATCAAATACTCATTTTCAAATTGAGTTAATAATAATGCCTGACCAGTAAATTGCTTGGTGAACAAAGAAAACATTTTGGCATTAGGCATTGGAATTAGTGAATGCCTAAAAATGTAAAAGTTTTACCTTATAGAATTTAGTTTAATTTTAAAATTCGTCGCCCGAGTGAATGGGAACATGATTTATTGAAAAATATGAGTGTTTCTTAAGGGATTATTGCCAGTGTACACTTTAAAATGTGGAGCATGAAACAAATAATCCCTAAAGCGCTCACAAATGGCCCACTTTAGAGCAAGGAATTCTAGTTCCCTTTCGTAGTCACTCCGAGTTACGTCGGATGACGGAGAATGGGGGTTTCGCCAGAAAGCCAATCCTCTTCGAGTATTAAAAAACGAGCCTATGGCAATGAAATGCCATGGGTCTGCGGAATTTGCATAATGTATCTCCGCCTCACTGCGTGAGTATTTAAGGAGAGACAGCTGCAACAGCAGATCATGTTTTCGCTTCGGAGCCAAGAGAATCTCTTCACTCCACAAGCCAAATCCTGAGTATTCTCAGTGACTACATCTCTTCGAGACGAGCGAACTCTCTGATGTTGGTGTGACGGCGGTATCCAGCGAGTTTCATATTGCCTGCGATCTGAGCAGTGGTCTGCCGGTCTGTGTGTCTCTCCCTGGTCGCTTCAGCATCCGCAGAGTTTTTTTCCTCTCACTAAAAGAGCGTGCACGCGGCACGTCTTTTTAAAGACGCGTCTTTCTAAAGACGATCTGCCCGTGTATTTCTGAGTGCGGTATTCTGATAGATTCAGCTGTTGGGCGCGAGCGCTGTTTGGCGTGTTTGGGCTTTGATCACGCTCGGACAGCGCTCGTGGGTGTGTCACGTTCTCTCAGTGGGAACGTGACCATCGCAATGTATACGGTCGAGACTCTGTGAGCTCATTTGAGTGAGAGTCCCCTCATCCATCACCCGATCTATTTTTCTCCACGTGAGATAATACTTCGGCTGGTGGCCAGGGTGACTAAGACGTCAGGTCTGGAACTAACCGACGAAAATTCCTCGGTCCACACCCCGTCTTTCACGTTGCAACCCACGTGGTCCCGAGTGGATTCGCCGGCCCGCCCGCGGGCCCGCGTTCTCATTCGGTCCACCAGCTGATGAAATCATGTTTATCGCCGCATCACAAGGTGAGCTGGAGTCCTCTGGAGATGGCTCGTCTGTGCTGCTGTCCTCGGATGTGCTAGCATAGCGAGCTTGATTCAGAATTCACAGCTATGCTTTCCCGGGCTGCCACGAGTATCGGGTTTGTGTGGAAAATTCTGCCATATCCCGAGCACTTGAGGCTGATGATTGGTTTTTGGGGGTGGCGAACCCAAATCCTTTCTACCCGGATGTGCATGAAGAGGCCATGAGATCGTGGAAGTCTCCTTTGACTTTTCGCGACTGCTCTGCGGCCTCTTCCGCCTTCTCTGCCCTCGTAGAGGCCGCAGTCTACGGTACACTGGGGTTCCCCCCTGTGGAGTGTTCTGTGGCAACACTTAGGTGTCCCCACAGCGCCTCCACCTGGCGTGGCAACCCTAAGCACCCCCCCAATGCCTGTAGGTTCTTGTCTACTCCGGTGGCGGGGACCTATAGAGCTGCGGGGCAGGCTGCCACCTCACTGTGTGTTATTGCCATCCTTCTGGGTGTTCAGTGACATGCACGAGGGTAGGGCTGATTCAGGGCTCATCCTTGAGCTGCCTGCCGTCACCGACCTTGCTCTACGAGCGACGAAGGTGACCGCACGCTCCCTGAGTCAGGTGATGTCCACATGTGTGGTCAGACATTTCTGGCTTAACCTGGTTGATGTGCGCGAGGCTGAGTGAACCAGTTTCCTCAACTTCCCCATATCCCAGGCTGGCCTCTTCGGCGGCGCAGTCGAGAACTCTGCCCAACAGTTCTCGGCCGCCCAGAAGTGGACTGTGGCTTTTTTCTGACCCTGCGGCTTCTGCTGCCAATCAGCTGGCGGCTCAGACGCTTCAGTCCGCTTGCCGTCGAATGCGCCCTCCTGCGACTTCCGCCCCCTCCCGCCCGGCCCCAGCAGCACCGGGCCGGGCCGTGGAGGTGGTCGCAGGGAGGTGCCCCTGCCCGTACCAGCCCCGCAGCCCCGCTGTACGCCAGGCTATGCGGCGCTCCCGTTACGGGCAGCTCAGTTATGGCTTGCAGTTCTCATGGAGTGGTTGCAGGCCCACTCCTTCCCCCGGTGGAGGGCTGGGGGAGAATCTTTTAAAAAAGAGCTGCATCCCATCTCTGAGCACGCAGAGCTGGACGGCAGTGCGCGACGCCCCCGAGCCTCGCCACTCTCGTTCCCCTCTGTCTCTGAGGGTGCGGATGACAGTGCGTGCCGTCTCCAGACCACACCACTCTCGTCCCCCTCTATCGCCAGACCCCTGGCAGAGCAGACCCCCGCGGAACGCTGGTCCTTCCCTGGTCTCCTCTGTCAGGACGCGGAGCATGACTGTGCACGCGTGCTGGGCCGCTATGCCACCCTCACCTGTGCCGGTCACTCCGCTCCGCTGCCCCTCCGGGGGGACGCCTGTGGCTCGGATGATTCCACTGGATCAGTGTTTGGTGGCTTGGTTAGAGCTCCCCAATCTGTCCTGTTGGGTCGCCCGAATGATCAGGCTCGGCTATGCGATTCAGTTCGCACGGTCTCCTCCCCGCTTCAGGGGAGTCCGCTTACTGTGGTCGGTGGCTATGCCCCGATCATGAGAGCGGAGGTTGCCACCCTGCTGGCGAAGGGTGCAATCGAGGCTGTCCCTCCAGCCGAGGTGGAGTTACGGGTTTACACCCCGTACTTCATTGTCCCCAAGAAAACCGGTGGGTTACGGCCAATCCTGGACTTGCGCGTCTTGAACCGCTCCCTTCACAGGCTGCCGTTCAAGATGCTCACGGCCAAACGCATTTTCGAATGCGTGCGGCCACAGGATTGGTTTGCAGCGATAGACCTGAAGGACGCCTACTTCATGTCTCCATTTTACCTCGACACAGACCGTTTCTTCGGTTTGCTTTCGAGGGGCAGGCATACCAGTACGCGGTTCTCCCATTCGGGTTGGCTCTGTCTCCTCGCGTCTTTACGAAGGTCGTCGAGGCAGCCCTTGTTCCCCTACGCGAACACGGGGTTCGCATCCTGAATTATCTCGACGACTGGCTAATATTAGCTCACTCTCGAGATCAGGGTTGCGAACACAGAGATCTAGTGCTCCGGCACCTAGCCCGTCTGGGCCTTCGGGTCAACTGGGAGAAGAGCAAACTTTGCCCCGTGCAGAGGATCTCTTTTCTCGGTATGGAGATAGACTCGGTCGCCATGTCCGCGCAGCTTACGAGCGAGCGCGCACACTCACTGCTGACTTGTCTTCGACAGTTCGAGGGCAAGAGTGCGGTCCCACTGAAACTTTTTCAGAGGCTCCTGGGGCATATGGCATCCGCAGCCGCAGCAACGCCACTCGGATTGCTTCATATGAGACCGCTTCAGCTGTGGCTTCGCGATCGAGTCCCGAGGTGGGCATGGCATCGCGGTACGCTCAGAGTTCTAATAACTCCGACCTGCCGTCAGACCTTCACCCCGTGGCGGAACCTCAGCTTTCTACGGGCCGGAGTTCCCCTAGAACGAGTTTCCAGGCATGTTGTCGTCTCCACAGATGCCTCTGCCACGGGCTGGGGCGCCATGTGCAATGGACATGCAGCCGCGGGCTCCTGGACAGGACCCCAGCGCCTCATGCATGTCAATTGCCTCGAGTTGCTGGCAGTACGCCTTGCCCTGCACCGCTTCCGTGCGTTGCTCCTGGGTCAACACGTACTTGTCCACTCGGACAATACCGCGACTGTAGCGTACATCAACCGTCAGGGTGGTCTACGCTCTCGCTGTATGTCGCAACTCGCACGCCACCTCCTCTTATGGAGTCAGAAGCACCTGAGGTCCCTTCGTGCTATTTACATTCCTGGAGTGCGGAACCGTGCAGCCGACGAGCTGTCACGGCTCCGGCCAACCTCTGGCGAATGGAGACTCCATCCCCAGTCGGTCCAGCTGATATGGGACCAGTTCGGGGACGCACAGATAGATCTGTTTGCCTCCCACGACTCATCCCATTGCGCCCTGTATTACTCCCTGACCGAGGGCACGCTCGGCACGGATGCACTGGCGCACAGCTGGCCGCAGGGCCTACGCAAGTATGCGTTTCCCCCAGTGAGCCTTCTCGCACGGACTCTGTGCAAGATCAAGGAGGACGAGGAGCAGGTCATATTGGTCGCCCCATACTGGCCCACCAAGACCTGGTTCTCCGAACTGATACTCCTCGCGACAGCACCTCCTTGGCCAATTCCTCTGAGGAAGGACCTCCTTTCTCAGAGACGGGGCACCCTATGGCACCCTCGTCCCGATCTCTGGAGACTCCACGTGTGGCTCCTGGACGGGACGAGGCAGGTTTGAGTACCCTGCCACCAGCGGTGGCGGCTACCATCACTTCCGCTAGAGCATCGTCCACGAGACATGTCTATGCGTTGAAGTGGAACCTCTTCCTCAACTGGTGCTCTTCTCGCCGAGAAGACCCCAGGAGATGCTCGATCAGCGTTGTGCTTTCCTTCCTGCTAGACGGGTTGGAGCGAAGGCTGTCTCCCTCCACCCTGAAGGTGTATGTGGCCGCTATCGCCGCATATCACGAAGCAGTTGAAGGTAAGTCTCTTGGAAAGCACGACCTGATCCTCAGGTTCCTGAGAGGAGCGAGGAGACTGAATCCTCCTCGCCCTCCTCTCGTTCCCTCTTGGGACCTCTCAGTGGTTTTAAGTGCCCTGCAGAGGGCTCCCTTTGAGCCTCTGCAATCAGCTGAGCTTAAGATCCTGTCAATGAAGACAGCGCTCCTGGTTGCGTTGGCCTCCATCAAGAGGGTAGGGGACCTGCACGCATTCTCCGTTGACGAAGCGTGCCTGGAGTTCGGGCCCGGCCACTCTCACGTGATCCTGAGACCCCGGCCTGGATATGTGCCCAAGGTTCCCACCACTCCCTTCCGGGACCAGGTGGTGAACCTGCAAGCGCTGCCCCGGGAGGAGGCAGACCCAGCCTTGGCACTGCTCTGTCCAGTACGCGCACTCCGTGCTTACGTAGACAGGACGCAGTGTTTCAGGACCTCAGACCAGCTCTTTGTCTGTTATGGTGGGAAGCTGAAGGGAAAGGCTCTCTCCAAACAAAGGTTGTCTCACTGGATAGTGGACGCCATTGCTTTGGCATACCAGCAGCAAGGTCGACCATGCCCCCTTGGTGTGACTGCCCACTCCACCCGGAGTGTGGCGTCCTCTTGGGCTTTAGCGCGTGGCGCCTCGCTAACAGACATCTGCAGAGCTGCAGGCTGGGCGACACCTAACACATTCGCCAGATTTTACAATCTCCGAGTGGAGCCAGTCTCCGCCCATGTACTGTCTTTTTCAAGCTAACATGGGAGCTGTTAAGTGTCTCGCTTGCTCGCCATTCCACTCCACGGACTGGATACGTGCGATATTTCCTCAGGTGAGCCTTCCTCTCTGAAGCCCTGAGTTCCTCCAGCACTGTTGACGCTGGCGCCAGTGTCTATTGCCTGTGCGTCGGCTAGGTGCCTCCGTGTGCATGGTTCCTCCTCTGAGTAACCCCCACATGTGTATTTCCACTGTAAGCCTCTTTGAGCATGTGTCTTTCCCTCGGCAAGTCACCTGCCACTCCTGGAGTTGAAAGTAGATGCCACCCTACGGGCTGGTCACTCCAGTGTTCCTCCATATGTAGCCCCCTTGGGCCATATGTGTATTCTTAAGTCCTCCCTATGGGTAGGCATGCTGCGGCATATCTCCCATGAGATATGCTTCCCAGTGTACCTTGGTATTCCTGTGTTAAGTATGACTCCTTCGTCCGTGCCTATATCACGACAGGGAGGTCAGACTTCGCAGGGCACTGGAAGACAGCTGTGAAGGTGGCGTGATTTCACGGGGACCCCCATTCTCCGTCATCCGACGTAACTCGGAGTGACTACGAAAGGGAACGTCTCGGTTACGGATGTAACCCTCGTTCCCTGAGTAGGGAACGGAGACGTTACGTCTCCCTGCCACTTCCGCTGTACCGCTGGGTAGACGCCTGAGTTCAGTCTCGGCTCCTCAGCGAAGACATGATCTGCTGTTGCAGCTGTCTCTCCTTAAATACTCACGCAGTGAGGCGGAGATACATTATGCAAATTCCGCAGACCCATGGCATTTCATTGCCATAGGCTCGTTTTTTAATACTCGAAGAGGATTGGCTTTCTGGCGAAACCCCCATTCTCCGTCATCCGACGTAACGTCTCCGTTCCCTACTCAGGGAACGAGGGTTACATCCGTAACCGAGACGTTTTCCTGAATGCATGTGATAGTTTTTCTCAGGTGGTGTAAGTGTCCTTGACCCATATGTAATCACTGACATCTTTCCCTTTTTTTTTGATAAAGGACTGCTCCCAGACCGTCCTGTGACGCATCACAATGGAGGATAAAGTCAGGTCAGGATAAGCAAGAATTGGTGGCTCTGTTAAGTGGTCAATCAGTGTGTTCAATGCATCTTGATGAGTCTGTGTCCAAGTGATGGGTGTGTTAGGGGATGCCTGCCCTTTGACTTGGTAATGACTCTTTTTTTCTTTCCCCTCGTCTCAGCAGGTAATGTGCTTTGTGGTGGTGCGGCGATCAGCTGATAGAGAGGTCTTGCCAGGCGAGAGAAATTTGGTATGTATGTTCTATAATAGGAGAGGAACCCCACAATTTTTCTCAGATCCCCTACGGTATCTGGTGTTCTGAACTTCAGGGCCCAATGGCGCCACCAGGGGGTGCCCAGGGGTGGCCGTGGCCACCCCTAGCCGACTCCTGGCCACCCCACTGGCCACCCCAATGGCCAGTACAAATTTTAGTAGCATCAGTTATGCATTTTATAAATAAGTCAAAAATATTCTTTAGTAAAAGAAGACGGGGAATTATGTGTTGTGACGTGCTTTTTAAGTGCCAAACGGTTACAGTATACTGTTTCAGCAGCTTTTGATGTGTCTTTGCCACGTTTTGACAAGCAGGGATGCAAACAGCGCGCTTTTCGGCGCCTCCCGATTTTTTCACTTCAGTTTGGGTGACAAAGTCATCTGAAGTCATTCCATAGCTTAATGTGAGGGACAGAAGTCTATTTACATCATTAAAGTATACGGAAACTCGCTTTCCCTCCTCTGCGGCTGTCAATCATTCTCCATTCATTCATATTCAAACAGCGCGCGCGCCTCTTGGATGCACGGTAAAACTCTCTCCAATATGATACATTCACATTATAATGCATTATCTGTAGATAAAAGGCTGTAGATTTGCATAAAATTACTTTATTTTGTTGGAGTTTGTTGCTGTTTTTAAACGACTCACTACCGTGTGCTTGCTAGATCATACACATCACAAGGACTATGAATCGGCATCAAACGCACAATAACTGGAATTCAAAACTGTGAAACAAAGGAACAAATCGCACTAGGAATTGTGCGCTCGACATTTCTTCGCTTTGTGACGTGAACTTTTAAATGCGCACTTATGCAGCGCAGCACACTGTGACTCCATGTTGCTTTGAGCACATCATTCTGCACCCGCGATGCGCATACACGCTGTGTGCGCTCTGTTTTTCATGTTATCATGGGTTTGCGCACTGAAATATTATTAAAAGCCAATATATTTTGTTATACCTAGCCAGCTCAATACATTTAAAATAAGCATAATTTAATTGCATATTATTTCTTTGTAGTGTAGGCTATATATGCACTTCTGAATTCTTGACATTCATATATAAATATAAAATTGTGAAATGTATGATTGCCTGATTGAATTTTATAAGAGAACTAATAGTAATTTGTGTTATTAACATATTTAGATTTTATAAAATTACTGTGCAGATTTTTTTCAAGAATTGCTTTTTGCTACTGATTTATACACTCATTAAGTTTATTCAAAATTCATAATACATTTATGAAATATTTAAAGGTCTTAACTGTAATCTTACACTGCAAAATAATAACTTAAAAAGGATTAAATTCATCACAATTATGTAAGTATCTGGAAATTTGCCGCGGGGCGAGGGTCCATATATATATCATATCTATATAATATATATCATTATATATAATATAATATATATTAGTAGGGCCCTACTAATATCATTAGTAACATTAAATATAACACAATAAACCAAAGTATATCAGTAGGAGTTTCCTTAAGTCTTTCTGATAGTTTTCTACAGGCCGGTTTACTACAACAGTAGAATACAATTCTGAAATTATGGTTTATAGTTTTGGTGTGCCACCCCAAGATTTTAAGTGGCCCCATCTGGCCACCCCTATGAAAAATTTCTGGAGGCGACACTGTCAGGGCCTGTACCGGGGCTATTTCGGCTGGATCCAAGAAATATTCAAGTCAAGTCAAGTCATCCTCATTTATATAGCGCTTTTAACAATGTAGATTGTTT
Source organism: Tiaroga cobitis (assembly GCA_030578255.1). Classification (NCBI taxonomy): domain Eukaryota; kingdom Metazoa; phylum Chordata; class Actinopteri; order Cypriniformes; family Leuciscidae; genus Tiaroga; species Tiaroga cobitis. Next base: position 6,258,649 of record CM060599.1, read on the forward strand.
CAAAGCAGCTTTACAGAGATAAACATATAATTTAAGGTAACAGAGATTGGTTTGGTTTCATAGCGGTTCTTGAATAATGTTTTTTCCAGCTAAAGTTAGTTTTGATTGATTCACTTCCGTCTAAATGATCATTTGTTATTAAATTAGGGGCAGCTAAGACGACACCGTTCTCTCTAAACAGACTTTTAAACGCGAACCTGTGATAGACGCTGATGGCGTTCACATGCGCATTAAGAATTGATTCTATAGTTATGTGCGTTTGAATATATGTGCGCAGGTTTGTAATTCCTTACAAACCATGCCTAAACAAACTACTTGTCTTGTCTATAAATTTTGATGCAGAATTTTATTTTATTTGATCACTTCGGGTAGGTACGCAAACCGAAAAATTCCACAACGCTTTATCTGTAGAGTGGTATAGGGATCCTCCATTGGGAGAGGCTAGTTGGCACTTCAGCACTGCATTGTCCTCTGGTCCAGGCGAAGGTCCTTCGTCAGATGGAAACGGCCTGGATCCGGCGGGCAGCGGGAAAACCTCGGGATTTAAGGGAAGTGTTCCCAGTTTCGGCTGACCTAATCTATGCAGCCTAATATTGAATTATAGAAGTCGATAATGTGTTGTGTATGCTAGGTCAAAGAGATGTGTTTTTAGTCTAACTTTGAACATCCTCAGACACAATGCAGCCCAAGAAACGCACTTTCCTTTGAAACATTTCACACTTGTGTGGGCTGAGTTTGAATCCATGTTTCTGGTATCTCTGAAGGACTGTGTGAACATTATAAAGGCTGTTAGGGGTCGGCTCTCGGCATCAAGGAATCCTTGGTGATAGGCCTTCCCTTGGTCCAAGACTGAAAACCAAGAACTGCCGCTTAGAGAGTCCAACTTATCCTGGATCCTGGGAATGGGGTTCCTGTCTGGTACAGACTTACGATTTAACTCACAATAATCGCAGCAGAGTCTCAAGCTTCCATCCTTTTTCCTTACACATACCACTGGGGAGGAGTAAGGAGATCTTGACTTGCTTATCCACCCTCGATTCAGCAGATCTTGAAGGTATTCCTTCACCTCCTGTTAAAGTGGCTTGGGCACAGAGATATAAGTCTTTTGCACAGGTGTTTTGTCATGGAGTGTGATATGCATGTTAAAGTCCCTGTAAAGGCAATTCTAAAAAAAATTCTAAACACATTATAAATGTTAGAAATGTATTGCTAAAACATATTACAAAGACTGTGAACTGTGAAGTACTGAATTGTGGAGTTAGACCGTTAAACAGTTTTTCATCATTGCTGTGTTCCGGATTTTTTGGGCGGGGCTAAAACGGGGTCTTGATGACGCACTGGAGTGCCTGAGCTTCTGAACACGCCCCTACTTGATGACGCACAGGGGCCACTGAGGCTGGCCCCTCCCCTAACAATATAAATAGAGTTACTGTCAGTATTATTAGTTACTAAAGCCTACAGTTTGCTAGCTAGCTATGCGTTCATCACGGAAATGCGTACTATCTGGATGCAGTCACGTACAAAAAAGATCGGTGTCCTTATTTACATTTCCGAAAAATTATCACACCAAGAAGAGGTGGATTAATTTTGTGAAGAGCCACCTTAATGGAGAGCTGAGGATCACCGCAAACACCCGCCTCTGTAGTGATCATTTTACACGGGATAGTTTTATAAACTTTCGTCGGAGCCAACTGGGATTCACTGATAATCCGCTGTTACTGGTGAATGGGGCCCAACTGACTATCTCCCGCCTCGGCCTTCATCCTCCCGTCTAGCCGACAACTAGTGAGTGCTTTCCATGAGTGGACGTGGTTTCAGCGCAGACAGCGGACACGCCCCCAGCGCTTGAGAGCAGAGACTACTGCTCATTTTTTCAAGATTTTGATAGCTTATTTTTATGTACTTGCCGGCTTTTTTTATCATTCAAATTTGGCTGGGTGGCTAATAACACATTTTTCTGTGGTGTGACAAACTCAGAACACATACATCATTTTGACTTTACAGGGACTTTAAGTGAGGGGATGTAACCAACATCATTATCATCAAAAGCAAAAGCATTGCACTCTTCCTTTAATAGTTGTCATGCAATCTGTTGCTGTGACATTGTTAAGTGTTGGGGGTTAAGTTTTATTGGGGGATCCCAATGACTTGGTTTCTTTGATTGATGCAGTATAACACTCAAACCCCACATGTCTGCACCGTGGATGTTGGCTGTTCTCTCAAAGAGTCTGTTGTTGCTGGGTAAGTTGTCTTTATCACTTCCAGGTGGCCTAATCTGAGTCGTGGCGTAAGTATGACTGGGTGTTTGGCTGTATTAGCGATGGCAGGGTCCCTTCTGTGCCTGTATCGTCACTCAATCGAAAACTCACTTCCCCCCAGCCATCAAAAGGGATCTCTGTGTGATTGGCAGCCAATCCAGTCAGTGTTCCTGGCCCTAGGAGCTCCTCAATCAGTCTAATGGTGGTATGTGGTAAGTGTCGTTTTCTCCAGTCCGCGTTGATAATACTGGCTTGGGCTTTTTTTCCCAATAATGTTCAGAAGTCCAGGCGTGTTAAGTGACAGTGACTCGTCAACAGGAGTGATTCCATCTGTGTGAATAAAACACCCTTTTACAGCCCACGTGATCAAGTAGTTGCGCGCGCATTTTGGCAACGGAAGTGGTGTTGTTTCCCACTGGCTCTAACGTGTTAGCAACTATTTTTTACAGTCTATGGTTAGCAACTCCGAAAGTTTATCAAAACCCAGCATCAAAATGTCTGGGTGTTGCGTTTACAGTTGCACTAATCGATATTCCACCGAGGGACTTAAGTTTTATAGGATTCCGACAGGATCACGCCGTTTCAGAAGATCCGGCGGCGCCTGTGGCTGCAGGCGATTAAACGTGTTGATTGGAGCGAGGACATAATAAAAAATGCTCGCGTCTGCAGCGCCCACTTTATATCAGGTAAGTTTATCTACCGGTATGTACTCTTTGAGTTTAATGGAAAGCATGGTTTACATTATTGATTGTCTGTAGCCTACGGTGTAGAGTATCAATGCAGCTGAAGTTTGATGACCACATGCAGCTAGTTTCATAAGCTGGTGTTGGATTTGGCTAGTAAACAAACTGTGTGTGTGTTATTTGCAGATTAAGCATTATTGGACTCTAGTAATCCCCGTTTACATTAGTGATTGTCTGTATGATGGAGAATAATATTCAAATGCAGGTAAAGTTTGATAAACTGGCGGTAGATTTGGCTAGTAAACAAACGTGTGTGTGTTTTATTTGAAGGTGAGGCGTCATTGGACTCTAGTAGTCCTGATTTTGTGCCTTCTGTGTTTGTGTACACAAAACCGAGCCAGAACCCCGAAGCAAAGTTGGAGAGGTAGGAATATTTGATTTCCCCCTCTGTTCTGTTTAGTTTGTTTTTCTCTCTTGCATAACTGTACATTTCTGCTGTTTTTATTGTAGGTACCATAGAAAAGGGGGAGAGATGATAGACCTAAAACGGCAGCAAATCTATGTGTTCCTTCTAAAGCTCTGATACAAGAATGCAGACATACTTCCGGGGTGTGAGAGGACGCTGGCTCAGCTGGATGCCGCTTCTCAACCCATGTGTTTTTAGTTAATTGTTATTTTAACATTTGTTTTACTCTGTTACTAACTTTTTTAATAATTTAATAGCCTATTAAGCCTACCTCTCATCTCAACATTTAAATGTGATGTTCCTGTTGAGCTTGGATTGCTGATCGCTTTTGAGGTGATTCCTTGGCGTTCTTCTTGTTTCGTGTGGCGAGTGGCGGGTGCGGCACCTGAACGAGGCTGGAAACTGTATCATCGGCAACGGTGTATCGGTGTGTGTCTGCGTGTGTGGATTCATTAACAGTCCGATGCTGCTGTGGCCTCTGCATTCAAATCGCTGAACGTCTCCCGCGACTCAGAGTGTTGTGATCTTCACAATTTTTATCGGGATTCCATTGGATATAAGCATGCTGTTTCCCTTTACCGCATTATTTTCACTGGTCTATGCTACAACTGGATTCTGTGGAACACTGGAATCAAGGCTGTGGAATACCAACATGATAAGGTACTCATATTCTGAGCTTTTTTCATTGGATCATCATCTGCCTCCCAGCACCTGTATTATTAAAACCTTGCGATCTTTCAAACTTTTGCATCGGCCAAGATATTTGCATCGTGGCTCCCGCCGATGGCTCTATCCTTCGCCGGTTGGAATAAATGTACTTCATTCCTCATCTAGGCGTTCAAGACATCTTAATTCCCGTGGCATCTGTTCTTCTAACCTACATTTTCCTCAGAAGACGTTGCTGAATTGCGCAAAGAACGCAAGTTCTAAAATTAGACTCGCCCAATTAAATGTGCGTTCAATGAATAAGAAAGCCGCGCTGCTTCACGATATAATATTGGACAGAAAACTTGATTTTCTCTGTCTCTGTGAGACATGGCATCAACCAAATGACTTTTACAACCTTAATATAGCCAAACCACCTGGATTTACGTACATTGACAGACCTAGACTCACTGGTAAAGGTGGTGGTCTTGCTATTCTATATAGATCAGATTTGTCTATTGCAGAAGTTACAACACCTGCTGTGTCATCTTTCGAATGCTTGACTATCAAAGTTAACAGCACTACACCAGTACTAGTTGTTTTAATCTATCGCCCACCTAAGGCTGATGCGAGGTTCTTTTCTGAACTTGCAGAATTATTGACTATGCTAAGTCCTATTTGTCCAGACATGCTGCTAATAGGGGACTTGAATATTCATGTCGATAATCCTGACTGTTCCTCTGCAGCTGCCTTCCTGCATGTGTTAGAGTGCTTTAACTTCATTCAACATGTTGACTTTTCAACTCATAAATCTGGACATATATTGGACCTGGTATGCTCTGTGGGTATTGGTATAGATCAGCTTTCAAAAGATGAAGTTAATTTTAGTGATCATAAATTACTGACAAGTGAATTTACTATATCTGCCTCCCTACCGTCTTCTAAACAATGTGTCATATCCTATAGAAATATTAAGAATATTGACCCTGAAAGCATTTCTTACCTTGTCACGGAGCTTCCTGTGCTTGCCTCTATTGACTGTTACAACTCTGCACTTTTCTCAATTCTTAATGTTGTTGCACCAGTGAAAGAACGAGTTGTATCTTTTTCAAAGTCATCTCCCTGGTACACAAATTATTTACGCGCACTTAAAGTTGAAGGTAGGAAGATTGAGCGATTGTATAAAAAATCAGGCCTCACCATTCACAAACAAATGTTTGAACAGCACCAGCTGCAGTATCATCTTGCTTTGAAGACTAGCAGAGAGGCATATTACTCTCATGTTATCAATAAAGGTGTTGCTAATCCTAGGACATTATTTAAGACAATTGATAGCCTTTTTAAATCTCAAAAGAAAACTGTCTGTCCTTCTGATGAGATGTGTAATAATTTTAACAAATATTTCACAGAGAAAGTTAAGAATATTTATAGCTCCATCTCCTTTGACTCTCCTTTGTTGACTAGTGAGTCTTATTCAGAAAACCCACTCTCTACTGCCCTTACGAACTTTGCTACTGTCGATGTAGACAATGTTTTTAAATTGATCATGACTATGAGTTCATCCACGTGCTTTCTTGACCCCTTGCCTACTGAGGTTCTAAAAAAGTGTTTACCACATGTCTGCCCTTCCATCACTGAAATTATTAACAACTCCTTAGCCACTGGCCAGGTTCCTCCGGCCCTTAAGGTGGCCGCTATCACACCTGTTCTAAAAAGAACTGGTTGTGATGTCCAAAATTTAGCTAACTACAGGCCTATTGCGAACCTGCCCTTTGTGGCAAAGGTTCTTGAACGTGTTGTTGTTGGTCAGTTACAGCAATATCTGTCCAATAACAACTTATTTGAACCATTTCAGTCTGGTTTCAGATCTGGTCACAGCACTGAGACTGCACTTGTAAGGGTCACCAACGACCTACTTGTTTCCGCTGACACTGGTGCTTGCAGCATTCTAGTCCTGCTAGACATTAGCGCAGCTTTTGACACTATGTCTCATATCATCCTTCTTAACAGGTTGCATGTGTTAGGCATCTCTGGTGTTGTGTTCAAATGGTTTGAGTCCTATTTAGTAGATCGTTTTCAGTATGTTTGCATGGGGAAAAATAAATCTGAGGCCACATTAGTTCAGCAGGGTGTCCCGCAGGGGTCAGTGCTAGGGCCAACTTTGTTTTGCATTTATATGCTCCCACTTGGTGACATTATTAGAAAATACGGTCTGGGGTTTCATTGTTATGCTGATGACACGCAGATCTATGTTAATACACTACCGGATCCTAATCTTGCAATCACAGCTCTGAGCGCATGTATGGAAGAAATAAAGTCATGGATGCATGCCAATTATCTTAAACTTAACGAATTAAAAACAGAATTTCTACTTGTTGGTATGCCGACAGCCTTGCACAAGTTTAACTGTGAAAACCTGTTCACTGATTCTGATTTACTGGCCCCAGCATCACAGGTGCGAAATTTAGGTGTTATTTTTGATTCACATTTGTCTTTTGATGCCCATATTAAATTGGTTTCAAAATCTGCTTTTTTTTTCATCTCAAAAATATTGCCAGAATTCGGCCTTTTATATCACTCCCAGATGCGGAAAAGCTTATTCATGCATTTATCACGCCGAGACTGGATTACTGTAATGCACTATACTCTGGTCTCCCTGATAAACATATTAAGAAACTACAGTATATCCAAAACTCGGCCGCACGTGTATTAACACACACAACTGTTCAGCAGCATATTTCCCCTGTTCTTTACGAACTCCATTGGCTTCCAGTAACGGCATGTATCGATTTTAAAATCTTGATTTTAACATATAAAGCTATACATGGGATAGCACCGGAATACCTTTGTGATCTAGTTGTTCCTTACATCCCAAATCGTCCTCTACGCTCGTCTGACTCTTCTATTCTACAGCAACCCACATTTAAATTAAAGTCGATGGGCGGTCGCTCCTTTACGGTTACTGCCCCTCGGTTGTGGAATAAACTTCCTCTTGCGATAAAAAATTCCCTAATTTAGGACTGCTTTAAGAGGTCTTTTAAAGACCCATCTTTTAAAAAATGTTTATTGTCTTTGAAGTGTATTATGTCTGGTATTATCTTGTATATCGTTGTTTGATTCTTCTGTTTTTAATATTCTTATGTTTGTTTACCATACTGTGTAGCGCTTTGGGTTGGAGAAAAGCGCATTACAAATAAAATGCATCATCATCATCATCATCATGGATCATTGGCCAGGTATGAATATATTTAATCTTAACTGATTGATTGTCAGGGTGTGTGTGTGCTCCTGCCAGGCATACTGCTCTAATTGCATATCTGTATACGAGTACACAGGCCCCTGGATGAGTCAAATGCAACAAAAAAAATCTTGCACTGTGATCAATAAAGTATCTTCTCTTTTATCATGGAAAAGTTTTGAAAAATCATTGCTAAAATGTGTGAGAACCCCCAATTGTGAAATTATCTGCATTGGTTGCAGCACATGCTAATTTTTCAATTTTCTTTATTAAAGCTGAAGATGACATCCCAGTTACAAAGAGGGAATATGATGACCTGAACCGGAGACACAGTCAGCTTCAGGAGGACTATATACACCTGGGTCAGAAGTTTGAGGCACTACAAGCAGAAAATGTAAAGCTGAAAGAGGAGCTGCAGAAATCTTCCTTTCCCTTTCGTAGTCACTCCGAGTTACGTCGGATGACGGAGAATGGGGGTTTCGCCTAGAAAGCCAGCCCTCTTCGAGTATTAACCCTCTGAGGTCTGATGTGTTTTCTGGTTCCTGGAGGTGTTCTGACATGCTCTGACATTTGTGCTTTTTTCAGTTATTTATAAACATGTTAATGGCAAAGGTGTAAATTCACTCTATATAGCACAAACGGGGCTATTGTAATTTGTAAACAACATGTATGTACATGTTTGTATTTTTAAGAGAATAATGTTTATGCGTGGCTATTGAAAAAAATAAAAATGAAAGTTGCTGAAATAAGACCACAAAACACATACTAAATATGCGTCCACAAGACTTCTGACTAATGGATGTTGTCGCTTCGAGTTCTGGCTTCAAAATGATGTGAAAATCATCCTGCCTAATCGTTCACATAAAACAAAACATTGATTCAAACTTTGAAAATCAGTTTTTTTGTCAGAAGAGGTTTATGCGTGGGAGTGGTAATGGCCGATCAATATGAATGAGATTCAGACCAGGGGTGTGACAGACACTCCCCCAATGGTTAATGGCCCATCAAGTGTGGCAGCCTGAATACTGAATGAGAGGAGATTCAAAGGTTTTGTTTTTCAATCTGTTTTATTGTAATTCCTCTATGTGGAGGAACTCAATGTTCTAAATTTGCTCTAAGCAAATCAAATGTGAGCAAAATAAAAAAAATAATCAGTCGGCTATAAACAAAGCAATTGTGAGCGATAAATAAACAAAAGTAAAGTCAGGTATCTCACAGTAAATGCTTATGCCCCGTTGATGCGGGCTCTAAGCAAATCAAATGTGAGCAAAATAAACAAAAGTAAAGGAAGATCGCTATGTAAAACAGCAGCCCAATGTAGCGGTACATCTCACTAATGCTGACATCTGTCCATTTATATTTGCAGCCCTTTGCAGTTGCCTTGGCAGCCTGAGCATTGGTGTTGTGGCACAGAGTTGACACAGCACTTTCTGAAAAAAGTAGTTTGAAAAGACTCATGGGGGAATGTGAGTCTACAGAGCTCAGTTGCGGTCCAGTTTCCCGTGCAGGAAGGAATCGCAGTGTCTGTGGATCAATGTCAACATCAGTCTCTGTTCAACATCAGTCAACATCAGTCATCTGACTCTTCAGCGAGCTCTCCGCATCGCTGGATCAGAGAGAAGCCACCGCCGCCGTCGAACAGCGAACAGCCAGCTTAGGACAGCGCTGAGGAAGCCGGCCGTCTTCGCCACCTTCAGCCATCCGTGCGAGCTACGCTATCCGGCGACGTATCCTTTTTACACTGTTGTATTCTCTTCTAGCTTACTCCTAAAAGAGCGCGAGTGTCTTTTTAAAGATGCCTCGCATTTCCTGCGGCTCGTTTAGGGCCCCGGAGACAGCCGGAACCTGTGGCCACTGCGACGCGCTCGCCGGAGAATCTCCCTCGAGCCTCGCTCTCGCCTTCCCCGCCTCTCTTCACCGACGCGCAGCTGCCGCTCACGAGCCTCACTGCCGTCGCGTCTGAGGATGAGGTTGAGGGACACGCCACAAGGGACTGCTGTTCTAACTGCGGCTAGCTTCCTTTACGTTACAAGGAAGCTACCGCGCCCACCATAGAAGCAGTCACTCCGCCCTTTGCGGGACCGCGCAGTGATAAGCGCCGTTCCCAAACGCAGCCGGAGCCTGTAGCCACAGCGACGCGCTCGCCGGAAAGCCTCCCTCGAGCCTCGCTTTTCACCTTCCCCGCCTCCCTTCACCGACGCGCAGCTGCCGCTCACGAGCCTCACTGCTGTCGCGTCTGAGGATGAGGTCGAGGGACACGCTATGGACTGCTGTTCTAACCGCGGCTAGCTTCCTTTACGTTACAAGGAAGCTGCCGCGCGCGCTCTTATCTGCTCGCGCTACTTAAGCTTTCGTAGTTTCCCCCATGGCTCAGTGGCTAAACTCAAAGCATTCGCGCCAGAGACCCGTGTTCGATCCCGGCTCTCGCAGCAGAAAAAATTTATGCAGCTCTCCTCTATGAGCTCGCGACCAGCTTCCTTACGAACAGAAAGCGAGCGCGCGGCCCCCGAGCGCATGCGTCACCGGCGAAGGAAGGAGAGAGTGTGGTTTTTTGTCCCGCCGAGGCCTGACAAACCCCCTCTTTTTCTCAAACATTTTCCAGCTCCTCCTAGTTCGAGCGGCTGGTAATGTCTATACTGCAGTAGAGAGCCTGTTATAACACGCACGCCTGCAGACAATGCCGACACGCACACGGAAACTGTGATGACGCTCTCTCTCTTATCTGCTCGCGCCAACTAAAGCTTACTATGTTTCCCCTGTGGCTCACTGGTTAAACCCTAAGCTTTCGCGCCAGAGACCCGTGTTCGATTCCCGGCTCTCGCAGCAAAAAAAAAATAAAAAAAATAAAAAAAATTATTATGCAGCTCTCCTCTCTGAGCTCGCGACCAGCTTTCTTACGTACAGAGAGCGAGCGCGCGCCCCCGAGCGCATGCGTCACCGGCGAAAGAAGGAGAGAGTGTGTTTTTTTGTCCCGCCGAGGCCTGACAAACCCCCTCTTTCTTTCTCAAACATTTTCCAGCTCCTCCTAGTTCGAGCGGCTGGTAATGTCTATACTGCAGTAGAGAGCCTGTTATAACACGCACGCCTGCAGACAATGCCGACACGTACACGAAAACTGTGATGACGCTCTCTCTTTTATCTGATCGCGCCAACTAAAGCTTATGTTGTTTCCCCTGTGGCTCAGGGGCTAAACCTTAAGCTTTTGCCCCGGAGACCCGTGTTCGATTCCGGCTCCCGCAGCAGATAAAATTTATGCAGCTCTCCTTAGCGAGCCGCCGTATTCAAGTTTATTTCCCTGTCAGTCCCCTTCAATCAGGCTACTGCAGTGGTCCATTTAGCAGCCAACGAGCCGGCTCATTTGCCCTCTCGCCTGCACACATATGCGCCGTCTTCACGGCGACCCAGAGAAAATCTCAAAAGAATATAATGTCTGGTCCGGCTCACGCCGTTGGTGTTTTAAGTGTAGTGAAAGTGCCCACGCCCCAGTGTTCACCCCTACACACAAGCACATCAAATCTCGTGTCACTCACAGAGCACACTCTCAGAAAGCGCAGAAAGCCAGCTCGAGTGTTGAATATAAGGAATGTGTCCACAGGTCTGTGCCCACTATCTGCCCGCTCTGTTACACGGTCAATAAAACCGGTTATGAATGTAAGTCTCGTGCCCGCCGGAGAGCGTTCACGCTTACTGATACACACCTCCCCCGGGCGCCGCCCGCGCGTTTAAATGTTATCACAAAACGCAGGGCATTGATAAGACGCTCCCCATCCGTTATGATCGGGGCGTCAAATACACTTGTAAGTCTCGTGCCCGCGCACACGCGCTCACGCTTACAGAAAGCTTTTCCACCCGAAGCGCTGCTTGCGCGTCAAAAAGTGAGAATAAAATGCTCCCCATCCCTTATGATTGGGACACCTCACATAAATCAGACGGTCTCGGCTCTCAGCGAGAGGCCATTGCCCAGAACCGAGAGCGCGCGCGCCGCGCTTTCGGCTCCGGCTCAGTCTCACAAGCCCGCAAATGGCGGCGATCTGAACCCGGAGGCCATTCGCTCCCTAGCGGCTCACATAGCTGCGTGGGAAACTATCCCAGGGATTTCAGAATGGGTTCTGAGCACAATAAGCAGGGCTATACACTTCAATTCATTGGCCGTCCCCAGCGCTTTCGAGCCCGGACCGCGACGATAGTGAATGCGGAAGTAGCACACCTACTTCACGCAGAAATAGCAAAGCTGCTGCGCAAAGGGGCTATAGAAAAGGTGCCGCCTTCTCTGAGCGAGTCAGGCTTTACAGCCGTTATTTTCTCGTACCCAAGAAGGACGGAGCCTTCAGACCTATCCTAGATCTGAGACATTTGAACAAAGTGCTTGTGAAAAGACTGTTCAAAATGCTTACGACCAGGGAAAACCTCGCGCACGCTCGCCCGAGGAACTGGTTTATTTCTCTAGATCTGAAGGATGCCTATTTTCAGATTCAGATAATACCCCGTCACTGGCAATTTTTGAGATTTGCCTTCGACGGTCAGGTATATCAATACACCATCCTGCCGTTCGGCCTGTCTCTAGCACCCCGTGCATTTACGAAGTGCATGGACGCGGCGGTCGCCCCCCTGAGAAGTCAGGGGCTGCGAATATTGAACTATCTGGACAATTGGCTGATTTTGGCACAGTCAGAGACAGAGCTGCTATCTCACAGAACAGTGCTTCGCAGTCACCTGGAAAGCTTGGGTCTCATGGTCAACTGGACCAAGAGCTCATTACAACCCAGCCAGTCAATTTTCTTTTTAGGAATAGAACTGGACTCGGTGACCTATGTCGGCTCGTCTATCGGCACAGCGCGCGCTCCGTGTTCGCCACCTAGCCGCGTCTTTCCAGAAGGACAGCTTTCTCCTTTTGAAAGCATTTTAAAGGATGCTGGGCTGTATGGCATCAGCTGCAGCGGTGCTCCAGCTGGGCCTACTGCGCATGCGCCCGCTCCAACGCTGGTTGAATGCTCGCCCGTCCCACCGGGCTTGGGTTTCTGGCGGTCAGAAAATCAGAGTGACTCAGACCCGCATAGCGGCTCTGCAGCCCTGGTTAGTGGCCGACTGGTACCAGCTGGGAGTAAGGATGGGAACCATCTCTTATCGGAAAGTCATTTCGACAGACGCGTCCAACTGGGGTTGGGGCGCGCTGTTCGAGGGCAGACCGGTCTTCGGCCAGTGGTCAGACCAAGAGAGGTGTTTTCACATAAACTGTCTGGAGATGATAGCGGTCGAGAATGCGCTGAAGCGCTTCCTCCCGTTCATACAGGACCAACATGTTATTGTCCGCTCGGACAACATGTCTGTGGTATCCTATGTAAACCGTCAGGGCGGTGTCAGATCCAGAAATCTCTGCAATCTGACGGAACGCCTCCTTATTTGGTCTCAGATGCACCTGCCCTCGCTGAGGGCGGCGCATGTGCCTAGCCATTTGAACGACGGCCCAGACAAACTGTCCAGGGACAACGTTCCCCCAGGGGAATGGTCCCTGGGCCCCCAAACGGTCCAGAAACTGTGGCGCCTATTCGGCAGGGCGGAAGTCGACCTATTTGCGTCAAAAGACAACGCTCAATGCCCGACGTTCTTCTCGAAGGACGAGGACGCGCTGGCCCAGGTTTGGCCCAGCCTCCGGCTATATGCTTTCCCTCCAGTCTCTCTGTTACCACAGGTGATCAAGAGAATCAGGGAAACGCGCCACTCGGTGCTCCTCATAGCCCCGCGTTGGGAGAATCAGATTGGTTCCCGGAGCTAGCACGGCTGTCACATACAGCTCCGTGGCCTATTCCGGTGAGGGCAGATCTCCTCTCTCAGGCTCGCGGCACGATCTGGCATCCCCATCCAGAGCGCTGGTCTCTGCACGCATGGTTGATCAACGGGTACTCGTTGCCCTGCCAGAAGGAGTAATGAACACGATCGCGCAGTCTAGAGCCCCTTCCACGAGAAGGCTCTACGCGTCTAAATGGTCGGTGTTCTCTGGATGGTGCACCGACAGAGGTCTGGACCCGCGGACATGCGGGGTGGCGCATCTATTCTCCTTCCTACAAGGGCTGTTGGATAAGGGAAGGTCCCCATCCACGCTCAAAGTATACGTGGCGGCCGTGGCAGCGTTCGCAGAATCGACGCACGGCCAGTCATTAGGAGGACATGAGTTGGTCATCCGCTTCCTTAGAGGAGCTAGGAGGATGAACCCGCCGCGCCCCCCGTCGGTTCCCATGTGGGATCTTTCACTGGTCCTAGAGGCCCTGAAAGCTTTTCCCTTCGAACCACTAAACTCCGTGGGGTTGAAATATCTATCACTGAAACCGTCTTTCTGACTGCACTGTCGTCAGTAAAACGTGTGAGGGACCTGCATGCGCTGTCTGTCAGCGCATCGTGTCTTGAGTTCGGGGCGTATGACTCTAAAGTCATCCTCAGACCTAGACATGGCTACGTTCCTAAAGTGATGGGCACTCCGTTCAGAGCGCAAGTTATCTCGTTGTCAGCTCTGCCAGCGTCTGACAGCGAAAGTGATGTGAACCTCCTCTGCCCTGTCAGAGTACTGAGGTTTTACACTACGCGCTCCGCCTTATTCAGGCGTTCGGAACAGCTGTTTGTTTCGTTCGGTGGGCGCACCAAGGGTCTCGCCTCCTCGAAACAGAGCCTGTCCAGATGGATAGTGGACGCTATAGCAGCCGCTTACACGTCAAAAGGTCTGCAATGCCCTCTGGGCATCAGGGCTCATTCCACGAGAGGCGTGGCCTCTTCGTGGGCATGGTCCAGTGGAATTTCTATCCATGACATTTGTGTAGCGGCGGGCTGGAGCTCCCCGTCTACCTCTGTCAGGTTTTATAACCTAGAAGTTTCTGCCTTGCAGGCTAAACTGTTGTCAGTTAAAAGGGAGGTGTATTCTGCCCAGACATCCTGCTCAGATCACTCTCACATGACTCAGCTCTCCTGGTTGAGCTGCACTAAGTAGGGTATGTGCCATGTGCCTATACAGACCGGCGCGCTGCTCTGTATTCCCTATGTGTGCGTATGTACAAGAGATGGTACGCGTGGCTGGCCACCTTATTCTCCACCTTACAGGGTTCCCCTGAAAGTTCGGGGTCTCATGGCGGATGCTTGGCGCGCACGGCGTTGACAAAGTGTTCCCGTAGCGTAAGCTAAACTTACGCAATACGAGAGAACCTCTCGTAAGAGAACGATACTCGGTTACTAACGTAACCTCGGTTCTCTCTAGAGAGGGAACGAGTATTGCGTAACCGGCCGTGCTCGCGCCACGAGCGACTTCGCTTCAGTGGTCGAAAAACCAGGGAAGTCAGCCTACAGCCCCTTCTTTTATACGCTAAGCCACGCCCATTCTGGCGGGCTGTGACGCTATGAAGGCGTGAGTGCCCTTCATTGGGCGTGACGTCACGCGGGGCTCACTGGTAGGCTGCAGCAGATGCCAGCAGGGCAGCCAATGAGCACGCAAGATGGCCTGCTCTAGGTCTGCTAGCTGCTGCACTGCGTTGACAATGAATACAAAATTAACGATAATTTTTTGGCTTCAATATCTCGAGAAGATGAATCTTTCCCGCAGCGTAAGCTAAACTTACGCAATACGAGAGAACCTCTCGTAAGAGAACCGAGGTTACGTTAGTAACCGAGTATCGTTTTCCATGACAGAGTGGACTGCCTGTTGCTCGCCTGCTTGTTTGCCTTAGCTCTCTTCAGAACAGGTGCTTGGACATGTTCATTGTCACATCTGTAAAAAAAAATAAAAAAAATAAAAAGTGTGAGCATGCTGATAAAACAATCAAAGAAATTATTATCATTATCAATCAATAATGGCCATGGATAAAAAAAGACAACATTTCACACAAGAATAGGTACTTGTATATTATGACGTTGTTAACACAATTACATTTCATCAGTAAAATATTACATCTGTGCACTAACTCAGTATGATTCTCGATCGCACTGAGAACTGAACGACACCTGCGTGTCCCTCTGCGAAGTGCTGGAGAAGGAGAGTGTGATGCAGCCGCATTCCTAAAAAACAAACAAAAAAACTGTTAGCATACATTATCCAAAGTAAACTGATGGACATTTAATGGGTATGGATGCACAATGTAAGTATATATCTGTTGATGGGCCATGGGACGGAGAAATATCTATTGATGGGCCGTTGACCGCGTCACCGCGAGTATCTGTTGATGGGCCATATAGACCGCACGTATTTAGCGAACGACACATCACTAAATTTCAAACATTATTTACGCATGATAAGAAATAAACTGAACATTTATATATAAAAATATATTGTATTTAGACAGTATTGCATATTTTACCGGAGGCTGAAATATATTTGCACTAAATCACATTGTATAACCTAAGCAGATATTCGCAAACAAGATATATTACGATAAGACAGTATTTATGCATGATATGTAGTCATAGGCTAACCAAAACAGAACATTTATATATAAAAATATATTGTATTTAGACAGTATTGCATATTTTACCGGAGGCTGAAATATATTTGCACTAAATCACATTGTATAAACTAGCAGATATTCGCAAACAAGATATATTACGGATAAGACAGTATTTATGCATGATATGTAGTCATAGGCTAACCAAAACAGAACATTTATATATAAAAATATATTGTATTTAGACAGTATTGCATATTTTACCGGAGGCTGAAATATATTTGCACTAAATCACATTGTATAACCTAAGCAGATATTCGCAAACAATATATATTACGGATAAGACAGTATTTATGCATGATATGTAGTCATAGGCTAACCAAAACAGAACATTTATATATAAAAATATATTGTATTTAGACAGTATTGCATATTTTACCGGAGGCTGAATATATTTGCTCTAAATCACATTGTATAACCTAAGCAGATATTCGCAAACAAGATATATTACGGATAAGACAGTAGTATTTACGCATGATATTTAGTATCATAGGCTAACCAAAACAGAACATATAAAAATATATGGTGTATATATTATATATATACTAAACAACTTACTCCGAACTTGCATCCTCGGCGGGATCAATCCGTTCTTAAAAATGCAGCCGTTCGTCGTCTGAGTTGCAATCTTCCTCTGAGGAAAAGGTGAATTCTTCCTCGCTTTCCAGAATCATCTGAATAATTTGTGGCATTGATCGGGGGGCGTGTCCGTGTGTGCGATGCATATATCACGTATTTACCATGTGAAAAGCGCCGGGGGCGTGGCAGCCTCAGCTCATTAAAAATAATGAAGGGAGAACGAAAAACTGTACCTCTCCTTGGTTTCAAACGGATTACATGAACTGAAAATATATATTTTTTTTCATAAATTACTTCAATTAAAAGAAGAGAATGCAAGCTTCATAAAGAGAAATCTCTCGTATCTCTGTGACAAGTATTGACTGAATTACAGTTAATTTTACGGACGCGTTTCAGAATGGACCTCACTGACAGAGAGAAGGCAAAACGCGCATCATGTTTATTTTTCTTTATTTGACGAAAAGCACAACACTTTGTTTTTATTGTGAGTACCCACAAAAATAATAGAGACTTAACATGATCTAATGATGTACAACACTTATATGTACGATCAAAATCAACAGAGTAATTTGATTCTCTTTGCCGACCTCAGAGGGTTGAAAAACGAGCCAATGGCAAAGAAATGCCATGGGTCTGCGGAATTTGCATAATGTATCTCCGCCCCACCGCGTGGGTATTTAAGGAGAGACACCTGCAACAGCAGATCATGTTTTCGCTTCGGAGCCAAGAGAATCTCTTCACTCCACAGCCACAAGACCTGAGTTTACAAGTGACTCACCTCTTTGAGACGAGCGAACTCTCCAGTGTTGGTGTGACGGTGGTACCCAGCGAGTCTTCACATTGCCTGCGATCTGTGCAGTGGTCTGCCAGACTTTGTGTTTTCTCCCTGGTCGCCTCAGCATTGCAGAGTTTTTCCTCTCCTAAAAGAGCTGCACGTGGCACGTCTTTTTAAAGATGTCTCGCCCGTGTTCTTCTGGTTGCGGTCGATGTCTGTCATCTTCTGATGGGCACAAGCGCTGTTTTGTGTGTCTGGGCTTTGAGCACGCTAAAGCAGCGCTCGTGGATGACTCATGTTCCTTCTGTGGGAACATGGCCATCGCAACACTTAGATCAAAACTCAATGATCTATCAGTTAGAGTCCCCGCGTCCACCACCCGTCCTGCTTCCTCCACGAGAGGTGGTAGTTCGGCTGGGGGACAGGGTGATCTGAGGGTGACGGTGTGGAGCAATCCGACGATGCGTCCTCGGACCACGCCCCCCTCAGCTGTGTTGCAACCCGCAAGTGCCGCGGTGATTCAGGCGGGCACTTCTTCGGAAGTTCCGTGTGTTTCATTCGGCGCTCCAGAGGAGGACGCAATGTCGATCGCGGCATCACAAGGTGGGCTTGAGTCTTCGGGAAGTGAGGATGCGGCTGCGTTGCCTCCCTCGGGAGTCCCCGTGTCGGATCCCGAGATTGACGGCCATGCTGTCCCAGGCAGCCGTGAGCATCGGGCTAGAGTGGAACCTTCCGCCCTGCCCCGAGCGCTCGCGGCTGGACGATTGGTTTTTGGGTGCGGCTGGCGCCTCACGGCCACAGCCAACCCCAATTCCTTTCTTTCCGGAGCTGCATGAGGAGCTGTCGAGATCATGGAAGGCTCCTTTGACCTCCCGTGAACGCTCGTCAGCTTTCTCCGCCTTTCCTCCCCTCGATGGCGCAGCTTCCCATGGGTACACTGGGATTCCCCCGGTGGAGCGCTCTGTTGCGATGCAACTGTGTCCTCAGAGCGCCTCCTCTCGTGGCAATCCTAAGCACCCGTCCAAGGCCTGTAGATTCTCGTCATCTATGGTGGCGAGGTCTCACAGAGCTGCAGGACAGGTGGCTGCTGCTCTGCATGCTATGAGCACCTTGCAGGTCTACCAGGCCCAGCTGCTCAGAGACATGCACGAGGGCAGGACTGACTCAGGGACGTTCAACGAACTGCGTGCCGCCACTGACCTCGCTCTCCGGGCGACGAAAGTGGCCTCACGCTCCCTGGGTCAGGTGATGGCCACTAACGTGGTCCAGGAGCGTCACCTTTGGCTTAACCTGGCCGATATGCGGGACACCGAGCAGACTCGACTGCTCAATGCCCCCATATCCCAGGCTGGCCTCTTCGGCGGTGCGGTTGAGGACTTCGCCCAGCAGTTCTCAGCCGCCCAGAAGCAGTCTGAGGCGATTAAAGTCATTCTGCCCCGACGGCCAGCTGCTGCCTCCACCCAGCCGTCGGTACAGACGCCTCATCCTGCTCGCCGCCGAGGGCGCCCTCCTACGGCTCCCACCCCTCCCACACGACCCCAGCAGCAGCCTTCACCCGGGCCGCGTCGTGGAGGAAGCCGCAGGAAGGCGCCGCAGCCCCCTCAGGCCCCGCGCCCCGCTAAACGCCAGGCCAAGCGGCGTTCCTGAGACGGGCTGCTCAGTGATGGCATCGGATCTTTCTCAGGAGGCGGTAGCACGCCCCCTCCTTCCCCCGGTGGAGGGCCGGGGGAGAATCTTTTGTTCTCCACTCCCCGCTGCTCACCCACAGGTGGGCAGCACCCTATTGTGGTTAAAGAAAGATCTGACACCATCACTGAGCACACAGAGCAGGATGGCAGTGCGCGACGCCCCCGTGCCTCGCCACTCTCGTCCTCCTCTGTCTCTGAGGGCGAGGATGACAGTGCGTGCCGTCCCCGGACCACACCGCTCTCATCCCCCTCTATCGCCAGACCCCTGGCAGAGCAGACCCCCGTGGAACGCTGGTCCTTCCCTGGTCTCCTCTGTCAGGGCGCGGAGCATGGCCGTGCACACGCTCAGGGCCGCTATGCCACCCTCGCCTGTGCCGGTCACTCTGCTCTGCTGCCCCTCCGGGGGGACGCCTGTGGCTCAGATGATTCCACTGGATAAGTTTTTGGGGGCTTGGTTAGAGCTCCCCAATCTGTCCCGTTGGGTCGTCCGAACTATCAGGCTCGGCTATGCGATTCAGTTTGCACGGTCTCCTCCCCGCTTCAGGGGAGTCCGCTTTACTATGGTCGGTGGCAATGCCCCGATCATGAGAGCAGAGGTTGCTACCCTGCTGGCGAAGGGTGCAATCGAGGCTGTCCCTCCAGCCGAGATGAGGTCAGGGTTCTACAGCCCCTACTTCATTGTCCCCAAGAAAACCGGTGGGTTACGGCCAATCCTGGACCTACGCGTCTTGAACCGCTCCCTTCACATGCTGCCGTTCAAGATGCTCACGGCCAAACACATTTTCGAATGCGTGCGGCCACAGCATTGGTTTGCAGCGATAGACCTGAAGGACGCCTACTTTCATGTCTCCATTTTACCTCGACACAGACCGTTTCTTCGGTTTGCTTTCAAGGGCCAGGCATACCAGTACGCAGTTCTCCCATTCAGGTTGGCTCTGTCTCCTCGCGTCTTTACGAAGGTCGTCGAGGCAGCCCTTGTTCCCCTGCGCGAACACGGGGTTCGCATCCTGAATTACCTCGACGACTGGCTAATATTAGCTCACTCTCGAGTCCAGGTTTACGAACACAGAGACCTAGTGCTCCGGCACCTAGCCCGTCTGGGCCTTCGGGTCAACTGGGAGAAGAGCAAACTTTGCCCCGTGCAGAGGATCTCTTTTCTCGGTATGGAGATAGACTCGGTCGCCATGTCCGCGCAGCTTACGAGCGAGCGCGCACACTCACTGCTGACTTGTCTTCGACAGTTCGAGGGCAAGAGTGCAGTCCCACTGAAACTTTTTTAGAGGCTCCTGGGGCATATGGCATCCGCAGCCGCGGCAACGCCACTCGGATTGCTTCATATGAGACCACTTCAGCTGTGGCTTCGCGATCGGGTCCCGAGGTGGGCATGGCATCGCGGTACGCTCAGAGTTCCAATAACTCCGACCTGCCGTCAGACCTTCACCCCGTGGCGGAACCTCAGCTTTCTACGGGCCGGAGTTCCCCTAGAACGAGTTTCCAGGCATGTTGTTGTCTCCACAGATGCCTCTGCCACGGGCTGGGGCGCCTCATGCATGTCAATTGCCTCGAGTTTGCACCGCTTCCACGCGCTGCTCCAGGGTCAACACGTACTTGTCCGTTCGGACAATACCGCGACAGTAGCGTACATCAACCGCCAGGGTGGTCTACGCTCTCGCTGTATGTCGCAACTGGCACGCCACCTCCTCTTATGGAGTCAGAAGTACCTGAGGTCCCTTCGTGCTATTTACATTCCAGGAGAGCGGAACCTTGCAGCCGACGAGCTGTCACGGCTCCGGCCAACCTCTGGCGAATGGCGACTCCATCCCCAGTCGGTCCAGCTGATATGGGACCAGTTCGGGGACGCACAGATAGATCTGTTTGCCTCCCACGACTCATCCCATTGCGCCCTGTATTACTCCCTGTCCGAGGGCACGCTCGGCACGGATGCACTGGCGCACAGCTGGCCGCAGGGCCTACGCAAGTATGCGTTTCCCCCAGTGAGCCTTCTCGCACGCACTCTGTGCAAGATCAAGGAGGATGAGGAGGTGGTCATTTTGGTCGCCCCATACTGGCCCACCAAGACCTGGTTCTCCGAACTGATACTCCTCGCGACAGCACCTCCTTGGCCAATTCCTCTGAGGAAGGACCTCCTTTCTCAGAGACGGGGCACCCTATGGCACCCTCGTCCTGATCTTTGGAGACTCCACGTGTGGCTCCTGGACGGGACGAGGCAGGTTTGAGTACCCTGCTACCTGCGGTGGCGGCTACCATCACTTCCGCTAGAGCGTTGTCCACGAGACACGACCTGATCATCAGGTTCCTGAGAGGAGCGAGGAGACTGAATCCTTCTCGCCCTCCTCTCGTACCCTCTTGGGACCTCTCAGTGGTCTTATATGCCCTGCAGAGGGCTCCCTTTGAGCCTCTGCAATCAGTGGAGATTAAGTTCCTGTCAATGAAGACAGCGCTCCTGGTTGCACTGGCCTCCATAAAGAGGGTGGGGGACCTGCACGCATTCTCTGTTGACGAAGCGTGCCTGGAATTCGGCCCGGCCTGCTCTCACGTGATCCTGAGACCCTGGCCTGGATATGTGCCCAAGGTTCCCACCACTTCCGGGACCAGGTGGTGAACCTGCAAGCGCTGCCCCTGGAGCCACCTTGCCACTCTTGGAGTTGTAAGTTGCCACCCCACGGGCTGGTCACTCCAGTGTTCCTCCATATGAAGCCCCCTCGGGCCATATGTGTATTCTTAAGTCCTCCCTACGGGTAGGCATGCTGCGGCATATCTCCCCTGAGATATGCTTCCCAGTGTACCTTGGTATTCCTGAGTTAAGTAGGACTCCTTCGTCCGTGCCTATACCACGACAGGGAGGGCAGACTTCGCAGGGCACTGGAAGACAGCTCTGAAGGTGGCGTGATTACACGGGGACCCCCATTCTCCGTCATCCGACGTAACTCGGAGTGACTATGAAAGGGAACGTCTCGGTTACGGATGTAACCCTCGTTCCCTGAGTAGGGAACAGAGACGTTACGTCTCCCTGCCACTTCCGCTGTACCGCTGGGTAGACGCCTGAGTTCAGTCTCGGCTCCTCAGCGAAGACATGATCTCCTGTTGCAGGTGTCTCTCCTTAAATACCCACGCGGTGGGGCGGAGATACATTTTGCAAATTCCGCAGACCCATGGCATTTCTTTGCCATTGGCTCGTTTTTTAATACTCGAAGAGGGCTGGCTCCCTAGGCGAAACCCCCATTCTCCGTCATCCGACGTAACTTCTCCGTTCCCTACTCAGGGAACGAGGGTTACATCCGTAACCGAGACGTTTTTCTACACAACTGTTAAGTGCAACATTGGACAATTGTTTTTTCTCACCGGACTGACCTCCGTGCTCTTTGAGTGGCTAGTTACAAAAATAACAGGCAGCTTAGAAAGAATTATCCAAAAACTTACACTAGAAGACCACCTGTTGGTTATATTGAAGAAATTAAGGTTGGGTCTATGTAATACTGACTTCATAGATTTAAAGTATCAAAAACCACGATTTCAAGTATTTTGCGGAGCTGGGTCCCTGGTATGGCCTTGGTCCTTAAGCCACTCATTAAATGGGCAAGTAAGGGCGCAATACTTAAAAATATGCCAAAAACATTCAAGCGTAACTTTAAAAACTGCCGGTGCATAATAGACTGCACAGAAATGTTTATAGCTAGACCCAGTAATCTGACTGCCAGGGCCCAGACATGGTCAAATTATAAACACAACAACACAATTAAATATTTAATCGGCATCACTCCAGCTATGATGGGACATTTAATTCTGTTCTTTTATACTGCATTATATCGTTTAGCTATGTTTTGCTGATCTTGTCAGTTGTGGTCGATTGGTGTAATTTAGTGCTTGTGATTCGACCAGCCCTATAGGCGTACCAGTCCTTTGACTTTGACTGTTGCCGTGTCAAAATTTCCAGTTTTTTACATTGATGAGGTTGTAGTGTAGTTTTAAGTCTGTGAAATGTATCCTCACATTTCACCCGCATTTCCTGTGGTGAGAGTTCCCGGAGTGTTACATCAAATAATGCAGTCAATGGCTCAGGTAAGTCAGGATGCTCCTCTGAATCAGTGTCAGATGATGCGGTGTCTGTGTCACTATTTTCCAGGCTTGTCAGCACTGCAGCACAGGGGTCCACAACCTGCAGTTCCCGGATGTCATCATCTGTCAACACTGATAATAGAGCAACAAAAAGACACAGTTACTGTGCTGCATAATGTTCACATCAGAGCTTTAAACACACAGGTGTACAATATACAACAAATAAATGTAATTTCTAAAAAAATAAGTAACCTGAAGACAAACGCAGACCTATTCAAACTAACATAAATTATAGTGATAAAAGTTAAACTGTGTCTGTAGGCATTTTCATCTCTGGATCACCAAGTTACACCTTTCTCATGCTACATTATGGTGTCAAAACACTATGGCAATAGGAAGCTTATCTATGCTGTCAACTATTACATGCCTCTAGGTGTGATACTATTTTTCCTAGCAGATGTTATAGGTGCTTGAAGCTGCCTGTCTAGCCTCTTTGGTTTGTGGAAGCTGATTTCCCTCAATGGAGCTGGTCTGACTTCTTTCCTGCTGATGCCTTTCCACATGCACACTCCAGATGTAACTGCTGTTTTCTCAGTCCTTCCCATCCTAACATAGAGCTGAACTTTGAATAATATTGCAGCTGCATGACTGCAGCATGACCCAAGCCTGAAATTTCACAAAAACATAATAAACTTACTGGCTGATCAATAATGTTATGAACAGGGTTTGAAAGTAACATTTGTTTTCAGCCAAATTTCGTTTCGGACTATGAAGTAAGTAAACATCTGACTTACTATGTGTGTATACGACCTAAGCCTAAACAGGTTTTGAATGTAACTGAATGATTTTGGCTGGCAGCCACAGACAACGTATTCATAAGCATCCAGTGATTTTTATGCTCTCTTGGGTGTACACGCTCGGTTTCTCAACTAAATACGTATATCTGGCCACTGTATATTCGGCCATCTGTTAACGTCTTTTATCCACTCCACTATAGTACACGGATCTGGTAGCCGGATACCATTTGATAAAGTCAAATTTTTGAAATAACTTTCTCTGTCTGTGTTGCTTAATCCGCTCGCGTAGCTTGACACACTGTTGATTCTCGTCATACTTCCGTCGCCAATATGCGCGCGCATACGTTGCTGCGTCATCATTGTGTACAAACAGTAAAAGGGTCTATAGGTTGGGTGTTATTTTCTTTTCTGCCCTGCTTTCTACATACAGACCTGTGTCACGGTTCGCAGGTTTGTCTGTTCATTCTGAGTGTACTGTTCTGGTCTGATTGCCTATCAGTGTCAGCTGTGCTGACTGGCAATCAGATCAGTCACAGGTGTGTCTCATTTATGAATCATATATGTAGTCTTGTGTTTGTGATGTTCATTGTTAGATCGTTGTTCTGGTAATCCCTGTCTCGCTGTCTGTGCAGTTCACCCGTTTCCAGTTCCTGTCTACCTGATAATTTCTCCTCGTCTGTTCCAGAGTTTGGACTTGTGACCGGCTAGGTTCGTCATTGTTTTCGTGCACCTTTCCTGTCTTCTTGGATATTCCACCCCACTGCAGTCTCTGCACTGCCAAGAGCCGAACTGCCGATCCGAGACATTCTCCAGCCTGCCTTGTTCACTTGCTACTTCTATTAAAGCTTTGTTCACTCGCTATTGGATCCTGTATTTTGTACCTGACAACCTGTATGTCTGTAGCATTCCTGAGCTCGCTTGGGACCTGAGGACAGAATGGACTACTGTTGGGTCCATTTCAGCAGTCCCCTCCCATTTTCCGATGCCGGCCTACGTTGTTGACAGCCCCGTGACAGATGTCCATCTTGTCCGCAGTGATAACAGTGCCTGCACTTTTCTACTCCTCTTTGGGCCTCCTGGCATGAACGGCAGCCTTTGGGCCTCCTTTCAGGCCATAGTGGAGTCACGGGTGGATGAAACTGTGATCTGGTCACCTCCATTGTCTCTCTGAACACTTTGGTCATTTCCATAACGTTTGCTCTGAGGTCTTCGATCGCTTTGGTCGTGTTTGTGTCATTCTCTTTGCTTTGTGCCCGTTTCTTCTTGGAGAAGACAGTGCCAGACAGTGGCCTCCAAATAAGACTTTTAATTTGAGATGAGTCAGTGGTTCCAAAGAAATAGTGAAAAGAATATTTAACCCTTTAAGCCCGAAGTGCCTAGATCAACACAAAATAGGTGTCATTTGAAAGCTTGGAGCCTGAACTTTACAATGAATGTAGCCAATTTAATTAACTCCTAAGTATGTTTGTACTATGTACTGTAATATGTCAAAAACATCATACAGTTCAGATAGTCATGCGTCATATCATTTGAAAGGTCTCACGGAGTAGAATACAACAAGCATTATTGTTTTTGGCTTCGACAAAACTTAAGTGAGTTTTTGTACGTGAAGCCCCATAAGTCCCATTTATGTCACGTTTTTGCTCGTAACTTCATGAAACATGCTCCGATAGTGGCACATCATTATTTACAGCAGATTATCACGATTACAATGAGTCAACATAATATAGTGCGTCCATAACGAGATATTCCAACCGATCTCGTATTTTACGAGCTGGCTAATTCGTACTATTTTTGCTAAACATACATATTTTACGATTTGCCCAATTTGTACAAATGACATACCCCTGACCCTGACCGTAAAGCTACCCGTCACTGGGGTTTAGACACATCTAGAATTCGTATTTGCCACCTCGTAAAATATGTACGAATTGGTCCAGATGCAGCTCACATGTAGGGGAACTTCACCAAAGAAGAACTGTCCTCTTTTATTTCCTTCCTGAGTTATTGCATGTCAAATAAGAAAGTAGTAAAATTATAATTCTTTTTTAAAATATTTTTTTTTTTGTCTTTTGTCAGCAGTTTCTCAGCATGAGAATGGAAGGGGGTCAGAAAGCTCATGGATTTCATCAAAAATATCTTCATTTGTGGTCTGAAGATGAATGAAGGTCTTACGGATTTGGAACGACATTAGTGTGAGTAATTAATGACAGAATTTTAATTTATGGGTGAACTAACCCTTTAAAGTTTGTGTAGACACGTTTTAAGGTTTACAGACATCCAAATAAGTAGTAAATTTTATTTCTTAGGCCTACTATTTCAGTTTTTCTACTTCAAAAATTCATGTTTAATAAATTAATTAGCAATCTCTGAGTGAAAATTGTTTCTATGCAATTTTTTTTCAGTGTAGTTCAAAAAAGATAGTATAGGCTACCTGATAAACAAAATTTTGTTTTTTTAAAGAAGGCAAATCTCATTTGGTTTCATTTGAGTCTCCCTGTGTCTTTTTACACATGCAAGCAACCCAATGCATGTCTGAGAAAAGGTCAGTATTGTCAGGGTTGGTGGAGGATACTGAAGACGAGGGAACAGAATTTCAATGCAGCTGGTTTATTCACAAACTCAGGTTACAGGAAAACACAGGAACTCAGGAACACACAACCATACATCGACGACGACCAACAAACACTGAGGGAAAACACAGGGCTTAAATGAACAGGGACTAATAGGATGATTAACTGAACACAGGTGAAGGGAACAACTAATTAGACAGAGCCGGGCCAGCAGGGTGTGGGCGTGGCCACAGTGGAGCTGTCGGACCCTCGGGCGTCCAGGGTGGAGCTGTCGGATCCTCGGGTGTCCAGGGTGGTGGTGACCCTTCGGGTGGCCATGGTGGTGAGGAGCCTTCGGGCGGGCGGCCGTGGCGGTGAGGACCCTTCGGGCGGGCGGCCGTGGCGGTGAGGACCCTTCGGGCGGGCGGCCGTGGCGGTGAGGACCCTTCGGGCGGCCGTGGCGGTGACGGTGAGGACCCTTCGGGCGGCCATGGTGGGGAGGACCCTTCAGGTGGCCACGGTGGTGAGGACCCTTCAGGTGGCCACGGTGGTGAGGACCCTTCAGTTGGCCATGGTGGAGAGGCCCCTGTCGCTACCACTGCCATGGTCCTCTTACAGGGCGTACTGCCCCCCCCCAAAAATTTTAATGGGAAACTTGACAGGTTCAGGAACGGGGACAGGAACAGACACCGGCTCAGGAACGGGAACAGACACCGGCTCAGGAACGGGAACAGACAACGGCTTGGCGGCGATCACGACGTGAACCGTCTCTGGATCAGTAGACGTGGACGGGACCGGCTGGACGGGCTCTGGCGCAGGATCAACTGCCTCTTGTGCAGGATCACCGGGCTCTGGCCCAGGATCAGCGGGCTCTGGCGCAGGATCAGCGGGCTCTGGCGCAGGATCAGCGGGCTCTGGTGCAGGATCAGCGGGCTCTGGAAAAAGTACAACTGGACGGGACCACCACATCAGAGGACTTGGAACTGGTTTCAAATAACATCATGGATGTGCGTGTTGCCTACACACACAGAATGGCTGTAGCCACTACCATAAGTGCTGCGTCTTCTTGGGCTGACTCCCGTGCAGTGTGCTCAGGCTCTGGCGGGCAGGCGATGGGGTTCTGGCTCTGGCGGGCAGGCGATGGGTTCAGGCTCTGGCGGGCAGGCGATGGGCTCAGGGCATTTCGGACTTGGAACTGGCTGGAGTGGGAGATCCTCCATGAGATAGTCGGATCCACACGCCCACAGTGTGTGATCCACAAAATCCAGGAAGGACATATTTAGGTCACTTACAAGTAGTATCTGGGCTAGTGGGTCCTTCAGTCCACCCCAGAAACTCTGTGTAAGTTCTTCCTCCTCCAAAGTCACATCATCATAGAGACCAAAATAAAGCCCCGCATACTCCTCAAGAGAGAGCTCCTTCTGGAAGAGGATGGGTGTTTCCATTGGGCACACCTCCTTGTTCTTCCTCCTTCGGCTCATTTTCGTTTTTTTGTACTGGTTGGTCGTTCTGTCAGGGTTGGTGCAGGATACTGAAGACGAGGGAACAGAATTTCAATGCCGCTGGTTTATTCACAAACTCAGGTTACAGGAAAACTAGGGATGGCTGACACGAAACCGTCGTTCCGAAGCTTTGCGAGATCCCGAAGCACAGATGTTTCGAAACACTGATCCGAAGCGTGATTCAAAACACCCATGTCACGTGACTATGGCCAAACGAAGCCTCGAAATGTTTCATCAGGTGTGATCTGCCGAATCAGCGTTTGATTGACACGGTCGGGAACAACAGACCACACAATCACACATCTGTATAAAAGTGAAATCAACGCATATTGACCTCGTGGGTTTTTGTGAGAGGAGTTTGATTTTGAGATATAGTGACCTAGTGCGATTTGATTTTTATACATTTAAATTTACACAACACATTGACTGATAGGCTAGAGACAGACAGAGTATACATATAGTGACACATTAATAGATGCATAGATATAAATAGACAGCTAGATTAATAGATAGATTTGCCCAGAACTCATGATCCACTAACTTACTGGAAAGAGAGAGTAATCTTTCCTCATTTGTATGTCCTAGCTAAAAAATATCTTTGCATGCCAGCAGCAACAAATGTCCCTTGTGAGGGGATTTTTTTCAAAGGCTGGAGAAATTATCTGTAAAAAAAGAAGTAGGCTATGTCTTTCCACAGCAGAGAAATTCATATTTTTGAATAAAAATCACTAAAAAAGTGAGACATTGTGGCTTGATTTCTTTTATTAATATTCATTTTGCAGGACCAAAATAACATTATGCACAGTGAGGAGCCTATAGGTTACAAGCTTCACATATTAGAAAAATACAATAATAAAACAACAACACTTTTTAATGGCTCGTCAAGGTTGTTTCAGATCAACACCTGCAAGTGACCACTAGGTGTCACATTGGAGACGGGTGTCGGATTGATTCGAAGCCTCAAAACAATATGGCCCATTTGGTTCAACTGTTTCATTGCTTCACGAAGCCTCGATCTGCCCATCAATAAGGAAAACGTCTCAGCTTACGAGTGTAACCTCTGTTCCCTGAGAACAGGGAACGAGACAATACGTCATCGACGTTATGGGGAACGCCACAGGCGTGACAGGTGTCTGAAATCACTATCAAATCACGTCAATCACATTGACCGGCGACAGCCCGTGAATCATTAGGTGAAATGATTAACGTGCGACCTTGAAGTATATAAGGGCGCCTTACAAACATGACAAATCACCTTATCGTCTGAAGGGACTGTACGGCTGGCAAACCCCGAGGCATGGCAGGGAGACGTATTGTCTCGTTCCCTGTTCTCAGGGAACAGAGGTTACATTCGTAACCTGAGACGTTCCCTTTCGAAGGGAACTCAACAATACGTCATCGACGTTATGGGGAACGAAATACCCACTCCGCCATGCTGAGGGGAGTGCATGCCCAAAGGCAGTGACAACTGTCAGAACCAGCAATTTCAAATGAAACGCTAGAACCACTCACCGTCAGGTCACACTGGGCTGTCAGTGACAGCATTCCCTACGGTCATAGCCCAAGCCATAAGCCTAGCAGGAAAACCTCTATAAACATGGTTAAATGAAAAGACCTACTTGGGCCTGCTCAAAGGCCTAGGACCACAACTTCAATTAGAAGGGGTCCCTTCTAGGGAATGTGGCTAGGGAACCCGAAGGAACCCCAGCCAGTCACTATTCAGGGGAACGTACTCACCCCGAAGTGCCTGCGAAGCTGGCAGTGAACCACTCGGCCCGGATCTCAGAGATGGGATATCCCGGAGAGTATGACTCAGCAAGTGCTTTCCAACCCTTACCAGCGAGGGGAGTTTCTCTACTCGATCCATGGATCTACCCAGTGCTTGTGTTTCAAACACTGAGGAGGCCTGTGAAGGCCTAAGGGCTGATCTAACTGGGAGGCCTCACGAGAGGCCTACGACCGTCTGACCAGACTCAGGAGTCCGCGTGCTCATAGTGACCCTCTGTGAGGGGAGCACACGGTCCGCCTGGTAGGAAAACCAGGCTGTAGGCAGGAAAGAGGTTCCGGGAGGGAACCAGCAGCAGGGAATGAACACTTTAGTCGAGCCAGGGCGCAAGCTCGCCTTTAGCAGCTGCCTGACAAGACCAGCTGAAATGATAGCAAGAGGCCACTAGCTTCCTGAACCCAGCACCGCTAGGAAACCACTCACAGGGAGGCCTGGAGAGGCCTACAACCTGATAACCACAGTATGTGGGGACCCTCAGGGAGGCCTGGTGAGGCCTACTACCTGACCGTACTCACTCAAGGAGGCCTGAGGGAGCCTACTACCTGATAACCACAATCTGTGGAAACTCACCGTCAGAGAGGCCTGGTGAGGCCTACTACCTGACCGTTCTCATTCAAAGAGGCCTGGAGTAGCCTACTACCTGATAATCACAGCATGTGGGAACTCACCTTCAGGGAGGCCTGGTGAGGCCTACTACCTGACAGCCAAAAAATATTTGGGAGCTCACATTCAGGGAGGCCCAGAGAGCCCTACTACCTGATAGCCAACGTAGGTGGAAATTCGCCTTCAGGGTGAGGCCTACTACCTGATAGCAACAGTATTTGGTCACCTACAGGGAGGCCTAGAGAGGCCTACTACCCGCTAACTATAGTATGTGGGGAACTCACCCTCAGGGAGGCCTGGTGAGGCCTACTACCTGACAGCCATAATATCTGGGAGCATTTTCTGCTACCCGATAGAAAGTCAGGCTAGCTGTTCAGTTGTCTGTCCTTGGGCTTGTCTCCAGGGAGGCCTGATGAGGCCTACTACCTGATAACGATCTTAAATGGGAATTCACCTTCAGGGAGGCCTGAGTGGCCTACTACCTGATAGCAACTGGTAGCTGAGTTCGGGTGACAGTTCCAAGGCGGCCTGCTAAGGCCAACCAGCTGGGGACTCGCCTATCGGGGAGACCCGGTTGGGCCTACTAGCTAATAGCAAGTCAATTCTGCTACAAAGGAACACAGTTGGGAACCATACTACACCAACGTAACTATTGGGCCCACCCACAGAAGGCCTAGTACGGCTAGCTACCTGCAGCAGCTATAAAGTATGTCCCACAATGTTGGGATTCACCTCCGAGGAGGCCTGTTTAAGGCCTACTACCCACCGGTGAGTCAACTGCCCGAACCACCAAGGCCAAACAATTCTCGCGAGAAGTAGCCTATTACGCCCTCTTGGGGGCTCCTCATACACGGAGGCCTGCTGAGGCCTACTACCTAATGGCGCAGCCTTCGTTGGCAGATAAGCTGTTTACACAGCGCCTACAGCATCCTGGTGCCTAATCACATTGCCCATGGCAGTATACTCAGCATAGAGAGCTAATACCCTTAAAACAAGGGGAGTACAACATACGCCACTCTGCCTCCGCGGAGGCCCCAGATAGTCAGGGGCCTACCAACAATGCATGGGCGTCAGCACAGGGCAATGCTCTGGCTTCAGGGGAGCGTACTTCGACCAAAGAAGAAGTAAAGGCTTACTTCCTACTCGACCCAAAGCTTGAGCAGTAGCTCAGCAAGGTGAGTGAAGCCTATACTGGCGGCCTACCAGTTCTGCACGGCAGGGTCGAGCAGGTTTAAACCCGGTCTTCTTCGTGAAGCGAAAGACGGCCTAACCCTGCTCAATAAAGACATATATACCACGGAGGCCTGTTTGAGGCCTACCATGTCCTATAAACCATCCTCTGCACCACGCTGCATTACTCTAGTCACCCCAGAATGCAGAGAAGGCGGCGGGCCTTGGCCTAACGACTCCCATGGGAGGAGGCTGTTTATACAGGGATGCAGATACAGAAACCTACATTCACAAAGTGAAGGGTCAGAGGAAGAAATGCTAATTTTAGCAGAACGCCTCTATTATCCCTGGCACAGCCTAAGCCAGCTACAGAGGCGGCCCTGGTGAGGGCCAACCTGCAAGCATAGATCTATCTGAGGGCTCGGAGGAGCCACAGCCTAATAAGGAATAAAGTCTGTATTATTCGATACAAAAGGCTGCAGAATCTCTCAGCCTAATGAAAAACCCAAACAGAGCTCAAAGGGGCGAAAGTCAAACGGTCCCGTGGGCCGGACTTAAGATCTATCTGAAGCTCTAGCGTCAGTCAACACTATAAATAAAAATTTTAAGAGAGAGACCAACTAATCTACCCTGAGGTGGCTAACAGCCCGAAGGCTAACATAGTTATCGTTCTGGCCACCTAATGGGGAACTTCAGGGCCCTGATAATCCAATAAAGTTCTCTTACCTTTATTACCTTGACATGACCCCATAACTCTTCATACAGTGAACGAGGTCTGTAAAGAGAAATATGTTATTTTTTAAATCACAAAAAAATACTCTTTAACCCTCTGGGGACCAAGGGTTTTTTGGGGCCCTTGGGATTTTTTGACATGCACTGACATTTGTGCTTTTTCAGTTATTTATAAACATGTTAATGGCAAAGGTGTAAATTCACTCTATATAGCACACACGGGGCTACCATAATATGTTAGCAACATGTATGTACATGTTTGTATTTTTGAGAGATGACTATTTATGCGTGGTTATTGAAAAAACGAAAAATAAAAGTTTCTGAAATAAGGCCACAAAACACATATTGATTATTTCTTCACAAGACTTTTGAAAATTGTATCACATAGTCTAGAATATTTGCTCCAAAACTATGTGAGAAACATCCTGACTACTCATTCAGATAAGTCAATAAAGTCTTTTAGAATGTGTATGACGTGTTTTGTTTGAGAAAGCTTTATGCAAGGAGGCTTGATCTCTCATTAGTATGTATGCATTTTACACCTGAGAAAGACAAAGACCCTCCCATAATGGCCCTATTAGGTGCTATCAGGCCATATCATTATGAAGAGCCTTGCAGAAAGAATGAGGAGATTTAAAAAAAGAATGGCTTTTAGATTGTTTGGATTTATTTACAACACACACACACACACTGCTTAGAATAAGTGAACACACCCATGCTAAAGTTGACTAAAAATAGGAATAAAAAATCGTAATGCCTTAATTAAAAAAATGAGGAAAACTCCAACCTTTAGGGACATGAATAATGTCCTTGAATTCTTTGTGAATGAATAATGTATCACAAATAATTAAATGTTCTTCTTTAAAATACAGGGTGCATACGTCTGGAGACTTCTATCACACACCCTTCACCATATAGACAAGGTTTTATTTCAGTTCAAAGTTAGAGTTGAAAAAAACTTGAAAAGAAAATAGTCTTTTTCCATAAATGTCTTAGTTTGATCATACATATTTCAAAGTTGAGGATTCATTATTTTGATATAGCTTGGATTGGAACAAACACTAGGCTATAACGTCTTAGTTGATTAGTTTATTGACAAAACATACTATATATTTAACATATGAGCAGAAACTCCTAACAAAAGCTTATTTGATGTCTATTTTAGAGTAAAAACTTTATACTCTATCCAAAACTAGTCAACAAAATGTCTTTTATTTCGTCTATAACAGTGCGTATCTGTGCGTTCATTCATTCATTCATTTACACACACACACACACACACACACACACACACACACAGAAACATGATTCACATTTAAACAGTATGCTATTTTTCCGTTTACAGACACTAACGTGATTCTATATCGCGATTCTATATTGCTATATCGCAAAGCACAAGCATAAAACACTTACACACTTCTCAGCTGAATCTGTTGCTCCTCCTCGTGGTGAAAATAAACCAGCACTTGTTCTGAGGTAGGTAAATGTCCCAGGATTATTCCTCATAGCCGCTCAAGATGACAGTAGATTAATCTGACTAAAAAATATAGTGTGTTTTCAGAGTTTATGGGCGTTAACGCGTCTCAATGTGGTGCTTCACATATTTGCGTTTGAATAGCGCGTGCTCTCCATGGGCGTGTCACATTACCGGAGATAATGAGCTGAGAGAAAAATAATTAGAATGGCTGACACGTCTCTCTTTTTATATAGATGACAAACAAAGAAAATTTATTTTAGTTTTGAATCGGATCATTTAAAAGTACAAACTCAAATGATTTAAAAGATATATTGCTCATGTCTGGGTGAATAGTATATGCTGAGTTTTGTTGAAGATTAGAGACATGCTCCAGGAAAACTGACTGAGAGGCAGAACGCACACCCTGTTTATATTCTTTATTTTACAAAAGCACAATATTTTATTTCGATTGTATGTGGGCACATAAAAAAGTAGACATTTAACAGATTATTTTCTCATATTTCTTAACTCTATATGAACAGAAATGATGGTAGTACTTTAAGTCTATTTTTCTGCTATGTGAAAAAAAACGAGCAAAACGCGCCGGCGCGTGTCTGGTCCCCAGAGGGTTAAGAAGACCAGCAGCTCACCTGCGGCGTACAAAGCGAAGATTCGCCAGACAGTTCTTTACGAACTTGGGAACCGCCACTTTACATGCCTGAAAGGGACGTTTCCACTAACCAAGCCCAGGTGGGCCATCAGAGCATAGTTCTCATCATAGGCCCATCCCCAGGCCTGATGTAATGAACGCCTGGGGGTCAGAAGAGAGAGGGCAGATTTCGTGACCCTCCGGGGAGGTTATCCACTACCGACGCTGTGAGCGTTTGTTCTGGATAACCTCCCTCAAATCTCTTCTGTTGCGGGAGTCACGCCTCCTTTGCGACCTGCTCCTCGAGGGAGGGGGCGCACAAGAGGTGACACTGGCTCGCTGACCCTGCCTACGGTCCTCAGACCGTGAAGGGCCAGGCTCTCCCGCCTGCCTGGGTGCGACGCGGATCTCAGCGGTATACATGTCTTAAATGCTGCTGAGCGCGCCTTCGCCTCCCTGAACTTCCCCACCACCTCTTCTACAGAGGTGCCAAAGAGTTCGGAAGGCGAAACTGGCAAATCGAGGAGAAAGGTTTTTTTCTTTCTCCCCGATGCCAGCTAGATTTAACCACAGATGCCTCTCCGTGGCCACCATCGCCGCCATCGACCGACCGATCGCGGCAGCGATTTGCTTGGTAGCCCGGAGAGCCAGATCTGTGGTGCGGCGCAGCTCAGCCACCGCCCCAGGGGACATCCCTGCCCCCTGGTCGAGATCCCCCAGCAGGTCGGCCTGGTACGCCTGCAACACTGCCATGGTATGAAGTGCAGCACCGGCCTGATCTCTGCCATTCAAACGAGCCGATGTTTTCAGCGCCTTGGCTGGCAGGGTTGGAGCTTTCAGTGTCGCTGCCCGCCCAGACACGAGATAGTTCGCAAACGTCTCGTCAATGGGCGGCATTGACACGTACCCATGCTCTCTGATCCCCTCAACATCAGCGAAACTGGCATGCTGATGTTGGTGAATACGGGCAGAGTATGGGTTCTTCCATGCCTTCTCGATCTCCATGTACAGATCAGGAAGGAATGGAAGGCTCACCTGAGCTGGTGGTGTACAGCCGGGGAGAAACCGATCAGAGCCTTCCGCGAGCGGTCCCTCCTCTAGCCCGCTGCCAAGGCAACCGCAGCCTGCCAGCAGCGCGCTCCATAACATCCACCAGCTCAGCATACACGGGGCAGGATGGCTGAAGAGGTTCAGGATCTTCCTGATCATAAACCTCCTCAACCATCTCCTGCGCATCCTGAAGAGCCTCAGCTGCAGGCACAGTCGGTGAAAAGTCTTCCCCATCGACCTGCAGCTCGCCCTCGTCAGCCGTTGAATCATCTGAGAGGTTTACAGCCCTCTCAAGGCGATCAACGAGCTCCATCTGTATGGCGTTATTATCCTGTCAAATGTCGAGAGCGCATTATTGTAGCGCGAAAGTACATTAATATTATGCGCGAGCGTGAATCTCTCTGCTCGCGCCGGAATATGATATGCCGAGCGCGAATCTCTCTGCTCGAACGCGCGGGAACTGGGCGCGCGCTCTCAGATACACTTCTCTTGTAAGAATTCTCTCTCTGGGCTGAGTGGGCTCGCTGCCTCGCTCAGAGAATATGCCTGCACTTAAAACGTGTTCAGTGCAATTGCGAATCGCTCCTCTTCCCCAGCTAACAATTTTAGGTTATAGAACGTTTTCATAACGTTCCCATTAAGTTATAAAAACGTTATTTCTGAATGTTCTAGGGAATTTCAAAAAGTCCAGTTTTTTAGACGTTGTATTAACGTTATTTCTTGGTTATAAGTGTTACGTGTTGGCAGGACTGAAGCATAGAGTGAATCCAAACGCAAGCACTTTAATGAAATAAACTCAGAACAAATAAACTCAGAACAGGACACACAAAGACATGAAGAGCAACCATAACAACAACAAGAACTCACAAAGGCTGAACTAAAACACAGGGTTTAAATACAGGGGAACGGATGAGTGAAACGAGACACAGCTGGGCAAATTAACTAACACAGGTGGTAAACATGAACGAGGAGCGGGAAAACTGGAACAGGACTAAACCAAATACACAATAATGGGGAAACACAAGACAGACAGGAACAAGACATGAACCCACATCGTGACAATAAGAATGTTCAATTCTCCCGTTATGTAAACGTTGTATTAATGTTATTTCCTGGTTATAATAACGTTAGAACGTTCAATTCTCCCTTTATATAAACGTTGTATTAACGTTCTTGTTTGGTTATAAGAACGTTATTCAAACGTTCAATTCTCCCATTATATAAACCTTCTCTTAATGTTTTTCTAAGATAATAAAAAACGTTTCATTCAATAAAAAAAATTAAGAAATGTTTTAATAATTATTAAAACCTTTCTTAAATGTTTTTTTATATAACAAGGTAGCCTATATAATAGGCCTAGCCTATATGAAGAACCTAAAACAAGAACTTTCAGATTTTAAACTTAAGACAAAAATTTTAAAAAAGACCCATGAATCATGTCTATAATATGTGTAATGTAGTCCACTGAAGTCGAGTTGAATTGAACCCAAGTATAGTTTATTCCAATAAACTGATTTGGGTTGAAGTGACCATATGAAATTAACATGAACATAAACTTGGACTAAACATAGAATCACCAACAATGGTACAGGGAACAAAGCTAGACAAGAGACAATGGGAACACAAGGACAAGGATTATGACCAAAAACAACCAATGACATTCTCAAGTTAAAGTTAACCCTCAGGGGAACAGAAACGCGCCGGCGCGTTTTGCTCGTTTTTTTTCACATAGCAGAAAAATAGACTTAAAGTACTACCATCATTTCTGTTCATATAGAGTTAAGAAATATGAGAAAATAATCTGTTAAATGTCTACTTTTTTATGTGCCCACATACAATCGAAATAAAATATTGTGCTTTTGTAAAATAAAGAATATAAACAGGGTGTGCGTTCTGCCTCTCAGTCACCGTGAACTTTTTTCCTGGAGCACGTCTCTAATCTTCAACAAAACTCAGCAAATACTATTCACCCAGACATGAGCAATATATCTTTTAAATCATTTGAGTTTGTACTTTTAAATGATCCGAATCAAAACTAAAATAAATATTCTCAGTTTATGTAATCTATATAAAAAGAGAGACGTGTCAGCCATTCTAATTATCTTTCTCTCAGCTCATTATCTCCGGTAATGTGACACGCCCATGGAGAGCACGCGCTATTCAAACGCAAATACGTGAAGCACCACATTGAGACGCGTTAACGCCCATAAACTCTGAAAACACACTATATTTTTTAGTCAGATTAATCTACTGTCATCTTGAGCGGCTATGAGGAATAATCCTGGGACATTTACCTACCTCAGAACAAGTGCTGGTTTATTTTCACCACGAGGAGGAGCAACAGATTCAGCTGAGAAGTGTGTAAGTGTTTTATGCTTGTGCTTTGTTCTAATCGCGATATAGAATAACGTTAGTGTCTGTAAACGGAAAAATAGCATACTGTTTAAATGTGAATCATGTTTCTGTGTGTGTGTGTGTGTGTGTGTGTGTGTGTGTGTGTGTGTGTGTGTGTGTGTGTGTGTGTGTGAATGAATGAGTGAATGAACGCACAGATACGCACTGTTATAGACGAAATAAAAGACATTTTGTTGACTAGTTTTGGATAGAGTATAAAGTTTTTACTCTAAAATAGACATCAAATAAGCTTTGTTAGGAGTTTCTGCTGATATGTTAAATATATAGTATGTTTTGTCAATAAACTAATCAACTAAGATGTTATAGCATAGTGTTTGTTCCAATCCAAGCTAAATCAAAATAATGAATCCTCAACTTTGAAATATGTATGATCAAACTAAGACATTTATGGAAAAGACAATTTTCTTTTCAAGATTTTTCCAACTCTAACTTGGAACTGAAATAAAACCTTGTCTATATGGTGAAGGGTGTGTGATAGAAGTGTCCAGACGTATGCACCCTGTATTTTAAAGAAGAACATTTAATTATTTGTGATAAATTTTTCATTCACAAAGAATTCAAGGACATTATTCATGTCCCTAAAGGTTGGAGTTTTCCTCATTTTTTTAATTAAGGCATTACGATTTTTTATTCCTCTTTTTAGTCAACTTTAGCATGGGTGTGTTCACTTATTCTAAGCAGTGTGTGTGTGTGTGTTGTAAATAAATCCAAACAATCTAAAAGCCATTCTTTTTTAAATCTCCTCATTCTTTCTGCAAGGCTCTTCATAATGATATGGCCTGATAGCACCTAATAGGGCCATTATGGGAGGGTCTTTGTCTTTCTCAGGTGTGAAATGCATACATACTAATGAGAGATCAAGCCTCCTCGCATAAAGCTTTCTCAAACAAAACACGTCATACACGTTCTAAAAGACTTTATTGACTTATCTGAATGAGTAGTCAGGATGTTTCTCACATAGTTTTGGAGCAAATATTCTAGACTATGTGATACAATTTTCAAAAGTCTTGTGAAGAAATAATCAATATGTGTTTTGTGGCCTTATTTCAGAAAGTTTTATTTTTAGTTTTTTCAATAACCACGCATAAATAGTCATCTCTCAAAAATACAAACATGTACATGCATGTTGCTAACATATTATGGTAGCCCCGTGTGTGCTATATAGAGTGAATTTACACCTTTGCCATTAACATGTTTATAAATAACTGAAAAAGGCACAAATGTCAGTGCATGTCAAAAAATCCCAAGGGCCCCAAAAAACTTTGGTCCCCAGAGGGTTAAATTAATTTATATAGCTCATTTTTACAACAATTTCCAAGTTTATGTCCATGTTAATTTCATATGGTCACTTCAACCCAAATCGGTTTATTGGAATAAACTATAGGCCTACTTGGGATCAATTCAACTCGACTTCAGTGGACTACATTACACATATTATAGACATGATTCATGGGTCTTTTTTTTTTTTTTTTGTCTTAATTTTAAAATCTGAAAGTTCTTGTTTTAGGTTCTTCATATAGGCTAGGCCTATTATATAGGCTACCTTGTTATATAAAATACATTAAGAAAGGTTTTAATAATTATTAAAACATTTCTTAATGTTTTTTTATTGAATGAAACGTTTTTCATTATCTTAAAAAAAGATTAAGAGAACGTTTATATAATGGGAGAATTGAACGTTTGAATAACGTTCTTATAACCAAGCAAGAACATTAATACAACGTTTATATAAAGGGAGAATTGAACGTTCTAACGTTATTATAACCGGGAAATAACATTAATACAACGTTTACATAACGGGAGAATTGAACGTTCTTATCACCAAGAAATAACGTTAATACAACGTCTAAAAAACTGGACTTTTTGAAATTCCCTAGAACATTCAGAAATAACATTTTTATAACTTAATGGCCAACCCCAACAAACTTGTACAAGTGGGGTATGAGAGAGGACCCATTGTGCAATCTTTGTGGGGAGAGGGGCACCATGGCACACATCCTGTCCGGGTGTAAAAAAGCACTCACCCAAGGAAGGTACAGGTGGCGCCACGACAGGGTGCTCATGACACTCGCCAACACCTTAGAGCAGGAGAGGAAAAAGAAACGCCAACCACTTCGGAAAACAACATCAATCCAGTTTGTAAGGGAGGGGGAAAAGCCACCAACCACAGTAACAACAAGAGCCAGTCTGCTACAAAAGGCCCAATCATGGGAAATGAAGGTCGACCTGGGAGGAAGGCTGCAGTTCCCCCAGTTTGTCCAGACAACTCTGAGGCCGGATGTGGTACTGTGGTCTGAAGAGGGAAAAAAGATCATCCTCATAGAACTTACAGTCCCATGGGAAGAGGGTTGTGAACAGGCCTTTGAACGGAAGAAAGACAAATACCAAAACCTGCAGCACGACTGCAGGGGGAAAGGCTGGCAGGCTTGGCTGTTCCCGGTCGAGGTCGGCTGTAGAGGATTCCCTGCTCAGTCAGTGTGGAGAATGCTCACAGCCATTGGAATGACAGGGAAAGAGAGGAAGGCAGCAGCTCGCAGGATGGGGGAGGCAGCGGAAAGAGCCTCTTGCTGGTTATGGAGCAGGAGGGAGGAGTTGAGCTGGAAGCCTGGAGGGGAAGATGGGTAGTGATTTGGCCACCACTGCCGACCCACCATCGGGAGGGTGTTGCGGATAAGGGTTGAAACACCCAATGAACGATGGGTACCGCCTGATGACATCAACCCCTCCAGGCCAAGGCTACATTCACTTAAGGTGAATGAAGTTGAGAAGCATTTCCGGATGTATTTGTAATTTAATGGAAACGTTATGAAAACGTTCTTATAACCTAAAATTCTTCGCTGGGGAAGAGGAGCAATTCGCGATTGCACTGAACACGTTTTAAGTGCAGGCATATTCTCTGAGCGAGCCAGCGAGCCCACTCAGCCCAGAGAGAGAATTCTTACAAGAGAAGTGTATCTGAGAGCGCGCGCCCAGTTCCCGCACGCGAGCAGAGAGATTCGTGCTCAGCATATCATATTCTGCGCGCGAGTAGAGAGATTCACGCTCGCGCATAATATTAATGTACTTTCGCGCTACAATAATGCGCTCTCGACATTTGACAGGATAATAACGCCATACATCTGAGAACCCCATGATGTAAGTCGCCGCTTGGCCTCAGCACGAGCAGGACCTACACCACGAGGAACAAATGCTGAGCCCCCTTCACTCAAGAAGAGGGCCAGACGAGAGCGGAGCGTTTTAAGAGAAAAACGCTCGCAGTTCGCACAGAGGGTTCCCTCGAGAACCTCCCGTGCGTGCTCTTCTCCCAGACAAAAAAACGCACAGCTCGTGTGTGTCAGCCGGTGTTAGAAATCTCGGACACAGGTCGGCACACTTACGAAAAGAATCTGCTTTTGCTGTGTGTTTCATCTTACCTTTTGCTCGTAACTTGAGTAGCGTTTCATACAAAACAGTCCCTGAAGACGATGAGATGATTTGTCATGTTTGCAAGGCGCCCTTATATGCTTTCAGGTCGCACGTTAATCATTTCTCCTAATGATTCACGGGCTGTCGATGGATTGGCGTTATTGTTGAGGAGAGTGGATTGAGTTTATTTCAGTATTGTGATGGACCCGAGAAAGAGAAGTCGTTCCCAAGTTTGGGAACACTTTAAACTTATTTCCCCGGATAAGGTTAGTTCTTTGACAGTTCTGCATACAAATATTTTTACATATGTAGTGAATGATATGGAGAAAGACAGAAACTTCAAAAACCCTATGCTACATTACAAGTACAACCAGTTACACAAGCACATCCTTTTCAACATACAAAAATATCAGTCCCACCAGTTAACAAGTTATAGAGTTCTGCTTCCCGCAGATAAACAAGATAAAGCTTTCACACATGATACTGCTAAAAAAAACTATAGAAACCATTACAGAAATTATATTGAATTAACCATTACATTTTCAAACTTCATGGGAATTTTATTGGTTGTAATGGGAATTATAGTGGTCTCTGTGGGTCTCTACTGATATGTGTTGGGTTCTATTGGTGGGGGCATTAAATCCTGATGGAATATGTCCCAAACACACTACAAAAAATAATTCTGTAGTGGTTTAAATGGTAAAAGCCAATGGTTCCTATTGGTATTTTAATAGAAACCATTAGAATTTCTGTGGTTCCAACTTTTTTTAAGCTGGTCTGATCTTCTGTCCTTGTCTAAAGAAATAATTACACAAACACACATCATGCTTAATGTTTTATTATCAAGGTGAACACATGAAATTATTCAGTATCTGTAAAATTCACCTACATAAATGAGTTTCACAGCACTAACACTGTTTCAGCTTTGATCGCCTCGGTAAACACGTAATAAACGGGGCGTTAACATATACGCCTACTTGCATTTTATGGTTGTCAGCTTTGTTGCATTACATTTACTTCACCAGGAGATGGTGCTGCAATTTCTATCTGAATGAAGCTTCGAGTAATGAACCATTTTCAACACAATTGTATCAGAAAGCAATAATGCTTCGAAACGCTTCATTTGGCCATCACTAAACACAGGGCTTAAATGAACAGGGACTAATAGGATGATTAACTGAACACAGGTGAAGGGAATAACTAATTAGACAGAGCGGGAAAACTAACAGGACAGTACCAAAATCACAAAAGGCGGGGGTGAA
This sequence comes from Tiaroga cobitis, assembly GCA_030578255.1. Classification (NCBI taxonomy): domain Eukaryota; kingdom Metazoa; phylum Chordata; class Actinopteri; order Cypriniformes; family Leuciscidae; genus Tiaroga; species Tiaroga cobitis. Next base: position 6,300,914 of record CM060599.1, read on the forward strand.
CAAGATCACAAAACTGAACTAATAACAGGACTAAACCAAAATCACAAATACAGGGGGAAACCAGATACCAAAACAGAACTTAAACACATTGAAACATGACAAGTATACTGTCAATGTTGTTGTATTTGGATAAGTACATTATTAAAGCTCTTAGGCAGCTTGTTATGTCAACAGACTTTTTGTGTGTAGCCTACTATGTATGCATATTTGGTTCAATATAGTGTAAATTATTTCAGTTCCTATAAATAGCACATTATTATGTGATTTGCCCTGTGAGATTTGAGAAAAATATTGGCCCAAAACTGAATCTGGCAGCACATTATGAATCTCACCAGCACAAAGGGCTGCTTTAGCATGTGATTAGAGGTTTAATAATGCAACGCTTCTCCTGGTCTTTGTGTGGTGGTATTGATTTTTAAGATGCTGTCACAGAGGCTCCATAATTCCATTACGGAGCCTCTGTCATATTCTCTCAAAGCCTTGTATTGTTTACCATCCTTCTGTGCAGCATATTGGATCAAGTTTTGACATTGCTTTGGGTCGCCCAATCTGTGTAAATACTCTTTGTCAGTCTAAATAATGTCACCAACTGGCTTTGTCACGTTTCTCTTCTGAATTTCATACCTTCGTGTACTTCATTATACCGTACTGATGGCAACAGATGTGAAATATAATCTGTGCGAGAGAGAGTGGGTTTATCTATCTATCTGTCTATCTGTCACAATAAATTCCTTCTCAGATGTATAGTTCAGATGCAATCCAGAATATGCATACATGTGTCAACACACCCTGAAGCAAACTCAGTCTTCTCGAAAGTCTCACCCATCCACAATAAGTCAATCACAATCAGTCATCATGGGTCAAATTAATCAGCTAAAATAAACTACAGGCAGCACTTTGCATCCATTGCTCAAGATGACCCCTGGAAAGCAAGCAGGCAGGCATGATAAAGTGCATTGGATTTGACACTTTATAAGTTGATTGATAATACCAAAAAAAGGGCAGATCGCTGGATAAAGAAAGAGGAAAAGGGGAAATCAAAATTGTTGTAATGTTTATTTTCTGTTCTTTTAATATCTGCATCTGCCCTGTACAATCAACTCAGAGACTTTTTCAAAAGTGTATTAGCCTGTCTGGTTCAAGTTTGAACAAATGTCTCTGGATCAAAGATACTCCAAAGATTTTTTCCCCATGTGTTTCTCTATGTGTGTTTTTCAATATAAATAATTATTGTGTTGGATATATATTCCAGCTAAAACCATGTAGACAGATTGTATGAGGGATATGCATATTTTGTCATCTGTTATACAAAGTGACCCACAAAAGACTTTGTTGTTCACAAGTAAATCAATGTGGAAGAAAATTTTACAGCAGTCTCTCTTATCTCAGAACAGAAAAAACAGGTTTTTAAGTTGTCAGGAACAATGCAGGAGAAGAAAAGCTGTCACTGGGGCGGTACTGTTCACAGATCTCGTGCCAATGAACGTGACTGTCCGTGCTGGTGAACGCCAGAAGAAATAAACTTTTTATTTAATTTGTATATTATATATTGTGTATATGTAAGGTGTTTCTTTGATTTGTATATTATATATTGTGTATATGTAAGGTGTTTCTTTGTTCTTATCTTTTAATAACAAAGAAAATAATAACAAAGATTTTTATCTTTGATTTTTAGCCGGTGTTTTTGTCTGACCATGTAACTTGTAGTAGGCCTATATAAATTACAATTACTACCATCACTACTATTATTACTAATCTATTAGGCTGCTACAAGGCTAAGGGGTTTTGGGGGGTATGCCCCCCTTAAGAACATTTTATGCATTTTAATGTTAAATTCATTAATCTGGTGCACTTTGAGAGTTCAAAATTAAAATATCCAACCCATATTCAGTGTGCAAATTGAACAAAGAAAAATTCAAACCTCTTTTAGTTACAGTGTCTGTCTACATTACACTACTACATAATAATAGTTATAATATTAATCCCATGACAGTAATAGCTATAGGCTATATTGTAAAACAAATGCACTGAAAAATAAAGGAAACTTTCATAATTCATTTTGTTACTTGGAAGTAATCCAGCGCCGCCAATTAAACAAAACAAAACGAATGGCCCGATGTACGAGTTTTATGGGCCACTAAGACAAAAATAATAATAATAATAAAAGTATTATGTATCAGCCCAAAAAGCACGTCGGCCCACCGGGAATCTCTATCCTGGGGGAAAAGAATTCGCTCCCGGTAGTCCCGATGGCCAGCATGCCTGTGCTCAGGGGCGGATCTACCGGGGTGGCATAGGGTGGCAAATGCCACCCTAAAAGAAAGCCATGCCACCCCTGCTGCCACCCCAGTTGGCAGCAACGAATTAAAAGTTATGGCCAATTTGACAATTTACGAGCGCGAATCTCCAATGTCCGACTGTAGTGAATTCGCTCCGTGCACAAATGGCAACCGTTGACGTTCGAACTTGAGTGTGTGGGCCAATACTTCCGGTAAAAACTTCCGGTGATCTGATAGCGAGAGCGGGAGACAGCGAGAGCAAGAGACAACAGCGACCGAGTTCCATTACCAGAGAGATAAGTTTTCAACCCGACAAAATTTTTAAATGTATATAATTTTCAGTTTATTTCACCAGTGCGTTTCTATGCTTTCTATTACTGTTTTTATTTTGTGCAAGTAAGATGAGTAAAGAGCATCTGTTTCATAAATCATTATCTGTCTGGTGTTTATAAGCAACACATACATTATTTTACTATGTGTAAAATATACAAAAACTTAGCTATTAAATTGGTTTTGGTACTACAGTTAAAAATATAAATGTAAAATATGTGATAATAATATTGATCGAGCAATTGATGTAAGTGAATTAAGAAAATTAAGAAAATAGTATTTATGGAGATAAATTGTAGCCTATTACAAAGCAAACGTGTGAATGTTCACGAGGTATTTTATTTAACAACTCTAATCGTAGTTGTAACTATATTTACAGTAGGCATAATTGTGATTGCGAATGCAACATGAGTCCAATACATTCTTCGGCTCGTGTACCGTTTTTTTTTCATACATTAATCTGACTATGCATCCGTGCATTTAATTGGCATTGGCTCGTGTGATACTGTAGTAATATGGATCATAGTAGTATTTTAAGTGATATAATTGATTCTATAAACAACTATAAGAGATCATTTTCGGCTTTCTCCGGCTCCCTGCACCGGGTGTAATGCGAAACCGGAAGTGTCTATCCACACACTCGCCTGTGTCTTACCTTAATGCCTTTCATGTGATAATGCCCCTTACTTCTATCATACTTCTATCTCCTATTAAGTGAGATCACATTGTATGGCCACTTATAAAAAATTTAATCAGATCCAAAAGCACACACATCCACAGCAAAACACTCAATTTGGGTGCTCAACAGATAAAAAATATAAAAAAGGGAAAAAAACGTCGGCACACCTTGGCTCCAAAATAGTGAAAAATTGAAAATTGACTCACACACAGGTGGTAACGTTTCAAGCACGTAGGTAGGCTCTTCGTCAGACAACTAAAAGTTAAACACACCCCGCCTTTAGGTGACCCAGGTGAGTATAAAGGTGTGCCGACTTTTTTCCCCTTTTTTACACTTATTCCTAATATAAAGTTTCACCTCAAATGCAAGACATTGATTGCATGATATTGAGTTTGTAAATGGCAGCCTGAGCCCTTTTGTAGGGTGCAGGCTACATACTATTTCTCATCAAACTGTGTTAACTGTGATTAAATTCAGTGTATATAGGCTACGGCTGCCATATATTCAAAAATTCCTCAAATTCCTGCCCCCCTCTCGCCACCCCATAAATATTTTTCTAGATCCGCCCCTGCCTGTGCTGTGCACAATACTAAGTAAAGTTATTTCGTTTGACACCTTAATGGCTGAGATGAGAAGACTTACCTCTATACTGGGCTTTTTTATCTTGTTGCTTTCTCCGTTTTCGTCCCTGTGCACCAGAGGGTTTCGATCAACGCGCCAGCACTTGCCTAACGTAACGTAACGTAAACCCCCCTTCCCCCCGTTAGGAAATGATCGACAATAATCATCAATTCAATCTAATAACCAGGTTGACCAGTAATTAAACGTGTGCCTTAAGATGATCATGTTTAATAAACATGTTTTTGTTTCGCTTGCCATTCTAATTCTGTGATTAATGGGAAGTAGGCCAAGGGCGAAATTAGAGTGAGCCTGCACCCCCAACACATTTGTCGCCCCAGGCAACCGTCTAGATTGCTAAGCAATCGCCGACCCTGCTTGCCGGTGTCCGTGTCCTGTCCGTGCAGGTGTGCTGAAGAGCATTCAACTGACATTCTTGTATAGTGTAAAAACAGACTTGTCAAATAAAAAGTAGAAAGCACATGAAATTTGTATTTAACAAATTGTTAGAATTATTATTCTTCTTCAGCATACAATGTAAAAGTCTATGTACAATAGAGACTCTATGAGCCAGCATAATAGCCACGTATGCACATTCTTTTGTATAGGATGTAAGTTAAACATCTGGTACTCATTAATAGAGGAGCGAGTCTTTCACCCCTCCCTTCTATATTTTTGCTGTTCGTTTTCTATACAATATGCATTGAGAAGCCTTCTAGGAACCCCAGGGTTCGAAGGAGATTCTAGGCGGAAACGGCCATATAAAGAAGCTGTTATATAAAGTCCATATGATATCAATGATGTAATGTTTGGTTCTATTGGACAGACTTGTATTACTCCCCTTAAACTTTCAGTATATAATGTATAACCTATACATATTCAGGGCTGAGCCTTTCTGTCTCCCTCTAGCGCTGGGGTTGTGACTTGTTGATTCATAATCTTTATAATAAAAGACCAAGATTTGGGCACTTCTTGTTTGGACCATTTTATTTCAATTCTAACAGTTGGGGGCTCGTCCGGGATTTCTCCAGACAGGTAAGAATTAAATTTTTTTTACAAAAGAGAAAAGTTGATTCTTCCTGTCTGCTGAGAAAACATAAGTCAGAAATCAGCCTCGCGTTTTAAGTAATGCGGGAAGAGCAGAAAAAAGGGAACTGATTTCTCTTTTATTTGTTGAGTTGTCCGTCGTATGAAACAATACGGGACGTTTGTGGAGTTATCCGTCGTATTAAAACAATACGGGACGTTTGATATTTATCCGTCGTATTAACACAATACGGGACGTCTGATATTTGTCCGTCGAATTAAAACAATACGGGACGTTTCCTAGTGTTTATGAAATACGAGAAGAACGAAAGAAAAATTGATCACTTTTCTTCGTTTGGAAATAGATTTGACACTGAGATATTTGGTTTTTCTCTTGAAAAGTCTATTTCGATTTACCTTTGGTCTTGGATTATGAATGAATAAATCACTATTTTTAATTTTTATTTTTTTCCCTTGCTCTCTCTTTCGCTCTTATTTCTGTCTTTATTGGCCAATGTACTAACACAACTAATTTGAACTTGTATACTTTTCTTTGTTTTCTATTTGGCCATACTGAACTTTATTTAAGTTGCATTGAGGAGAAATATTTGTGTGTTTACAATGGGGAATAAAATTAGTCCGCCGTTGGTAAATGAATCTCCGAAAGATTTTATGATTAGAAATAATCAAGCATTTTTTACGGAACCATATTTGTCAAATCTGGCTGGCTGGTCAATTGGCAAAACACAATTAGATCCGTTTCCTCGTGACGGATCATTTAAAGATACAGATATGCGTGAAGCAAAAGACATGATTTTTGGAAATTGGGGTGATCCCGATTGGGATTATTCATATATGAAACAATCTTATAAAATCTGGAAAGACATGCAATGCTATTGGAATAAAGGTCCAGAAATGGTTGAGAATATGGACAATAAGATTGTCCCAAATGCTGAATTGGCTGTGAGGGAGAGTGCAGTTTTTGCTGCCTTTTCTTCTTCAGCCGAGAGAGAAAAAAACTCTCTGCTGGATGAGAAAAAAGGGATCTCACATTCTGTGGAACAGACCGTTGTTCCACAGACTATTGCAGTGAACCCCCCCCTCCTAAATACGAGTGCATTCCGAATGAACCTAGAAAAAATAGACTATACCCTGATCTCACGACCGCGACTTTGTGTCCCTTTGTTGAAACTTCAGATGGATTTAAAGTTCATCCGTTACAAATTTCTGATGTAATGGCAATTTGCAAAGAATTGCCAGACCCAGCTCGGTCAACACACCAGTACGTGTCGGTACTGAAACGGTTAACGGCGTACAGCCAACTTACTGGTCGGGATTATCGCTTTATTCTGACTAAAACATTGCCTGCTGAAATTACTGAGGAAGAATTAATTGAAGAGATTGCTCTGTTACGCCCAATACATGACGCGCCGCCGGCCCGTAGTATTTTGATAAGAGATTCAGAGCCTGTTGATCTGTCCCGACCTTCTCGTGGAGTCCGGGTTACGGATGATTATGATGATTACGATGTTGATTGGGTTTGGGTCGATTCGGGTAAACTTCAACTTTTTTTCAAACAATTAACGACATTTTTGATGAAGTTGTCATCTGCTAAACAAGACATCTCCCATGCAGCTAATACGAAACAAAAAGCTGGTGAGAGTCCAGTAGCTTTCTTTAACAGATTCAAACGCGCTTGGATTGATGAATCTGCTATTTCTGTTGATGATGATAATTGTTTGCTGTTTGTGAACACATTTTTGAATAACATGCACAGTGAGACTGCACAAATGATTCGAATCACTACAACCAATATCAGCAACATTTCTGTCGATGAATTGGGCAGACGCTTGCGTGAACTTTCGTCTGCTGGGGCTTTTGACACCTCTAAAGGACGAGTTCCTGCAATGTTTCAAGTGAATTCAGCGGTCCAAAATCGCTCAGCAAACAATGACAGAAAGGACATTAAGTGTTTTTTCTGTGGATGTCGGGGCCATACACAACGTTTTTGCAGAAAGAGAGCAGAGAGATTTGAGCAATCGAATGAGAAACAGATGTTCAGGCGCTCTGATGGCTTCAGACCAAAGCCCCCTCCTTTTCTTTCTCCCTCTGAGAAGCAAAGACCTGCTTATCCGACGGAGTGGAGAAAATGACGGTGTCAGCATGATGCTGAGCCTCTCTCTGATAACTATACACTATAATTTCACGGAGTTACCCGAACAAGTCAAATGTTCTACCCTTTATTGAATTGAATGTTGACCGCAAACCATATGTTTTTTTAATCGACAGCGGGGCTTCAATATCCTCGTTGTCTTCTAATGTGTATGAAGGCCCCGTAACGGGTAGGAAACTGAACTCTGTAGGAATAGATAATATTCCAGTAGTTTGTAATTTGACACCAACTTTACCGGTTACTTCTAATGATGTACCATCATTGTTCAAAATGCATGATTTTGCAATAATACCTGATTCTCCATTCTGCTTGTTAGGAAGAGATTTGATGCACAAGTTGGGTGTTAGACTTGAATTTGACTCTGACTCTTTGCAACTCATGTTTCCAGTTTTCTCTTACGACCGACACAGGAAGTGCTCCCCTCGAGGATGTGTCTGCAACTGAGCTCGGACAGGAAGTAGCTGATGTCAACCCGAAATTGTGGGCGGCCCATAAGGATGACGTAGGACTCCTTGATATCCAACCTTATGTGGCCAATTTGACAACGAATAGGCCTGTGTTTCAAAAACAATACCCGCTTTCAAAGGAAAAAGAGGAGGGAATTCGACCCCTCATTGATCAGTTTCTGGCTCAAGGCATTCTGGTTCGAACTCATTCACCTTACAACACACCAATTAATCCAATTAAGAAAGCGAATGGTTCTTGGCGTTTAACGCAGGACCTGAGAAGAATTAATGATTTGATAAAGCCACTTGCTCCTATTGTGCCAGATGTGCAAACTATTATTAATTCTATCCCTTTAGAACATGCATTCTATTCTGTTATTGATTTAAGCTCCGCCTAGTATTCCTGTTGATCATGAAACTCAGCCACTTTTAGCTTTCTGTTTTCAGAATGCACAGTACATGTGGACCAGACTGCCTCAAGGGTTTAGAGACTCTCCGGTTGTTTTCTCATCTATCGTGCACGCCACGTTGAAGGATGTCAGACTCCCTCCTGACACCTGCTTGCTCCAATACGCTGATGACATTCTCGTTACTGGTGCCTCTGAGGACATGTGTGCTGCTGCCACTACCATTGTCTGCAACGTTTTAGCAGAGGCTGGTTTCAAAGCATCTAAAGAGAAACTTCAGCGGGTGCAGAGAAAAGTTAATTACCTCGGCCATGAACTGTCACAAGGCCAAGTTCGCCTGTCTGCGGCCAGAGTCAAAGCTATCGCTTCGTTCAAGCATCCCTCAACACGTAAGCAAATGCAAAGCTTTCTGGGACTGGTCAATTACTGTCGATTGTGGGTGCCACATTGCTCCATGTATGACAAAATCCTGCGAGACGCTACGTTGGGTGACAAAGAGGACATTACATGGACAAGTGAGATGGACCAAGCATTCAGACATTTGAAATCCTCTCTGTTAAGGCCTCCAGCCCTCGGCCTTCCTTGCTACAAGCGAGATTTTCACCTGTACGTGCATGAGGGTGGGGGCACAGCCGCGGGAATCCTAGCTCAAGAACATGGGGGTACTTTTCGTCCAATAGCTTATTTGTCTAAAACACTTGATTCAGTGGCTCGGGGACTCCCGGCCTGTTTACGCGCTGTGGCTGCTACAGCGATCATGGTACAGGATGCTGAAAGGGTTGTGTTATCACATCCACTCACAGTTCACACTAGTCACCAAGTTGGCGCATTTATGCATAACATTTCTACGCAACACATGACTGCTCAACGCCGTTCAGGCTATGAGGCTATATTATTAGCAACTGCTAATTTAACGTTGAAAGTAACTTCTGTTATTCATGGCCCTACTGTACATTTGCACAGGTTGTTGACGGATGGTGAATTTGAGAGTGACGACCACGACTGCCTGACCAGAATCCAAACTTCGACTGCCTGCAGGCCAGATGTGTCTACATCTGTCCTGGAGGAGGGAGATAATTGGTATATAGATGGATCCTGTTTCAAGCCAAACGACAATTTATACTTGTGTGGTTATGCTATTGTCGAATTACCTGATCGTGTAATTGAGGCATATTCATTGCCATATAAATCAGCACAAGTTGCAGAATTAATTGCTCTAACGAGAGCTTGTCAATTGGCGAAAGGTCAGTGCATCAATATATACACTGACTCCAAATACGCGTACAGCGTTGTCCATGATTTTGCTAAATTGTGGGAGGAAAGAAATTTCAAAATCTCCGACGGAAAACCAATTTCCCATCACAACATCGTGGCCGAGCTCATTAGTGCAGCACAGCAACCATCGAAACTTGCTGTGATTAAAGTAGCTGGTCATAAAACAGGTGAATCGGATGATGCTAGAGGAAACCGATTTGCAGATGAAGTTGCGAAATGGGCTGCTAAAGAAGTAATACTTAGTCCACACGTAAACGAAAAGAGCACCGAAGTGCCTATGATGAATTCGTCGCTGATTAATGATTTGGACATTAAAGTACTGCAAGCTAACCCTACTCAAAACCATTTGGAACACTGGGCAGTAAATGAAGTAACACCAGATCAAGATGGTATTCTAAGAGACAAGCAGGGTAGAATCGCTCTACCAGCATCCACCGTTGTAATGCTGTGTAGGCATTATCATGGTGTATCACACGTGTCAAAAGATAAAGTGATACAAAATTTGAATCAATCATACTGCATAGCAAATGTTCGAAAAAATACTTTGTTGATATTGGATGCTTGCCTGGTGTGTGCACGAACAAACAGACACAAGGCAACCCGCCATGACGCTTTGCCGCATCCTGAACTTCCTTTTCAATATTTACAGATCGATTTTATACACATGCCTCCAGGTGGAAATCACAAATACTTGCTCGTGATTGTTGATCGATTTACTAAGTGGCCAGAAGCTTTTCCGTGTGGTAAAGAAAACGCTCAGACGGTTGTAAAGGTTCTTGCAAAATAAATTATACCGCGTTTCGGTATTCCAACCGTTATAGCGAGTGATAATGGAACTCCACTTGCTTCAAAAGTCACACAATTATTAGCCAAAGAGCTTAACATTAATTGGCACTTCCACATTCCCTATTCCCCGCAATCATCAGGTAACGTAGAGAATACGAATAAGACGATAAAAGAACGTCTCAATAAGGCATGTCTAGATACAGGCAGAAATTGGGTTGATTTGCTGCCTGCTGTATTAACGGAAATGAGAATGTCTCCATCAGCAACCACAAAAATGTCTCCATTTGAAATTCTGATGGGTAGACCTTTCCCGACCCCGTGGGTCAGAGGTCGCGCTGGCAATCTCTCCACAGGTGACACGGAGGTGATCATCGCGGATTACGTGGATTCCCTAGTCAGAACGTTAAATGGCATAAATGGTGATGTCTCTCTCTCTCTCCCTCTTCCTTCAGAAAAGCCGACTCATCCTTTCGTCCTAGGACAACAGGTGCTGATAAGGTGTCTGAAGCCCACGAAGCTCGGTGAGCCGAACTATCAGGGACCATCCACTGTCATCGCTGTGACAAGGACCGGTATTCTGACGGATCTCCAGCCTCCATCCCAGGGGAACGCATAAGCCTATGCGAAAGTGGTGATCGAAAGGAGAACGAGGAAAAGAAGTAGACGAAGAACGAGATTGCTGATTGAGATTAGCAATAAGTATCATTAAATCCATTAAGCCATGTCTGCAACGTGGTTAATATATCTGATCGTTCTGACAAGCATGCTCATATATACACACGCACTTATTAGCAGTGGTAATGAAACTTGGCTGGCCCACGAAGACGAACCGCATGCGTTTGCCTCCAATATGTGGTGGAGGTTAGCCAACTTCACTGCTAAGTCTACAGGAAAAAAGGGTGATTGTTATGTTTGCACAAAAATGCCACAAAGTGCTTCTGGACCGCATGTAACTGTTCAATCGCCAACGACAGAAGAAGAACTGTTTTGTCCCTTATTTCTTAGTAATATTGGTGCGATTGCTCCACAAAATTCATCAGTAAATTGGACTTGTCCCAATGGAAGGAAACTGACAGTTGCAGTACAAGTACATGCTAAAGTGGCAACTGTAGGTCCCATTCCAGACTCATTGTTCTGTATAGAAAGAAGAATAGGATCCTCAACACTGGGTTCAATTCCTGAGAATAGATGTAACCAAATATATCGTCGTTGTGAAGTACGAAATATTCCCTGTTGCTTTAATTGTTTGTCGGGAGAAGGTACATTTGATTTGGAAGACTGCTCCAGAAGCTCTCAAAACCCCCTATATACTATGAACGCTTATGCAACAGCAACTCCCGAGGTTCAAGAGTTATGTGATGAGTATTGTGGACTTTATTCAGGTAAAAATTGTAACAGGTATGTTCCATCTGCAAAAGGAACAAGAGCTTTAAGAGATTGGTTCTGGTTATGTGTGCACATGGTTTATACTTCGTTACCTTTTAATTGGAGTGGACGATGTGCCCTCGTAACTTTAGAAGAATATTCTATGATCATTAGACAAGCAAGAAATGATAAGGCGAATAACCAACGAAGCACACGCTCTCTCTCTGATCGCAGTTCTGTCAGTAGCTTGGGGCGAGATAATCCAGTACCAAAAGAACCAAGGGCGAAATTGTCAATCACACATTGGGGGGGACAGTTGTGGGACTTTTTGTGTTGGCGCATGCACACATTTTTTTAATCAAAATAAAATAAATGTTTGTAATTGTATAACACAACAAGGAATTTTATTACATCTGATCGTCAAACCAACGTATACTCACCCTGTAATGATTACAGCATCGGCATCAATTACAGGCCTGAATTGACAACAAAGCGACCAGTGATCTCTCTTATATTCTTCTATAAACATATAGTGGCTATAAACATTTTGATTAAAAAATTACTGTTACAGGATAACAATATTCTTATATCTAGTCTTGAGCAATGATAGTAAAACAGTTATGTACTAATGAGGGAAAATGCTGTTTATTTTTTTATAGGGGAAAACCTCTTTTCCACGAGATATTGCATGAAGCCAAAAAATTATCCTTAATTTTGAATTAATGTAAAACGCGTTGCGGCAGCATACAGACATAGGCAAAGGTGGCTTGCGTGCCTATTGGCTGTCCTGCGGCAACTGCAGCCTATCGAGAGAGGCCCTTTGGTGACGGTCCAATGGGGGCGCATATTTTATGTAGAGCTATATCTTTGTTTTGAATGCAGTAGCGTGTATACAGTAACGTTAGCTAGCTGTCGGCTAGCTTGTCAATAGTCCCTCCCATTCATACAAGCTGTATAGTATTACAATCGAAATTCACAAATTCTACAATTCGAAATTCTAGTGAAATTCACCTGGTCATTATCTAAGGGATTATGTCAGCCAAATACAGGATATTTACCATTCATAGATATGTACAAAGTCTGTCAAATTTCGCGCTCCTAACCCTTCTTCTGTTTGGTTTTTCCTACTCACTGACGGTGCACGAGCTACTAAAGGTATAGGGAAAACATGACATGGATTTCAGGAGAAAAAGGTTTTGTTAATGTATAGTGTAAGGCAAGTCGAATGGATTTGGGAAATGGCCCGGCCGGGATTTTATATTTGCGGAGCTGGAAAGAAAGACGTATTTGCAATCACATCGATATTGCCCGCATAATCATACAGTATGATCAAATATTGGAGGGGACAAAATGTCCTTCTGTGAATATTGGGGGGGACGTGTCCCCCTGTCCCCCCATAGAATTACGCCTATGAAAAGAACACCGACTATGGACTGGTACGGAAAAATTCTTTGAAGGAATATTTCCAACAATAGGAATTAGCAGTCTTCAAATTGAAGTAGAAGTTACGAGATATGAATTGATTTCTTTTATTAAAACTACAAGGGACACCTTAGCTGGTGTCAAAGAAGAGCTGCGAGCACTTCGCTTAACTGCCTTACAGAATCGGCTTGTCTTGGATCAACTAACCGCTTCCAGAGGTGGTGTCTGTGTAATTGTTGGAATTTCATGTTGTACATATATCCCTGACAATGATGCTGATGGTCATGTTATAGCTGACGGAATCAATAATATGACAAGAATTGCCGATGAGTTACAGAGAAGAGAAGTGAGTGATAGAAGTGGTTTTGGAGATTGGATCACAAATTGGGAACAAATGCTTATATCTGCTTTAATTCCAATAGGGGTTATACTGTTGATCCTTGCATTTATTGTTTGTTGTATTATTCCATTTATCCGAATGTTGATTCATCGTGCAATGAATACCTTTGTGTCTTCTCAATATGCTTTGATGAACAGAACTGTCAAGTATTAATGATCTTGAAGGAAATGTTTGATTGAATGATATTTCATGTCTTATGTTATTAGAATGAGTATGCTGAGAATGATGTGATATGATAATTCTATTATATGATAATTATCGTATCAGTGGCCATTGTTAGAATTATTATTCTTCTTCAGCATACAATGTAAAAGTCTATGTACAATAGAGACTCTATGAGCCAGCATAATAGCCACGTATGCACATTCTTTTGTATAGGATGTAAGTTAAACATCTGGTATTCATTAATAGAGGAGCGAGTCTTTCACCCCTCCCTTCTATATTTTTGCTGTTCGTTTTCTATACAATATGCATTGAGAAGCCTTCTAGGAACCCCAGGGTTCGAAGGAGATTCTAGGCGGAAACGGCCATATAAAGAAGCTGTTATATAAAGCTGTTATATAAAGTCCATATGATATCAATGATGTAATGTTTGGTTCTATTGGACAGACTTGTATTACTCCCCTTAAACTTTCAGTATATAATGTATAACCTAGACATAGACCAAGATTTGGGCACTTCTTGTTTGGACCATTTTATTTCAATTCTAACACAAATATTTCCATGGTGAAAAAACATCTAAACATTCTGACCAGTTCGGCTCACACGATGACACAAAAAAAAACGTTTTATTTTGGTAGCTTTGGCCAATTTACCGACACAACAACAAGGTTTTGAAGCATGAATTAAATGTTTTGGGGGAGTTACTACATTTTGCAGACATGCAATAGATGTCTGATGTTCCAGCAAACAGTTGTAACAATTCAAAAAGTGAGTGAGAAAAACTGCAATACTTTAATGAGAGTTAGTTGACACATAGTTACAATGTCACGTATAGTCAGTCGAATTCCAAAATGGGACTATCAAAATAAAGTGTTACCATATTCTCTGAAAATAAGTCTTAATATTTCATGCAGTTTTATTTTTAAAAATGTTCTGTGTGTGTTCAGCTGGTGACATGGGTCTATGTACTCAAACTGTTACGAACTGCTCCGAGACTTGGAGGTGAAGATCCAAATGCAGCTTTATTATAGAATAGTCAAACAGGCAGGGATCAACAACAGCAAACAGGACAACTGAGACAAGGCAGAGACAAACCAGATACAAGCAGAGGGTCGAGGCAGGCAGAGAGAATCAGAGTCCAGTGAAACAGTCCCGGGTCAGGGCAGGCAGAGAAGGGTCAGCAACGATAAATCCACAGGTCAAACACAGGAATCAAACTCGGGAGGATAATGCTCAGAAATGCAGTGTAACACTTAAACAAGAATTCGCGGTGAGTGAATGAATTAACATGGTAGGCTATAAATAGACTGAGACTAGCAGGATGACAAGACACAGGTGAATACAATCAGTGACAATGAGGTACAGGTGAATGTGATCAGTGATGATGAGTCCAGGCAGTGAGTATGGGAAATGTAGTTTGTGAGGAAGTGATCATAGTCTATTGTGGAGCGCCCTCTGGTGGCTCTCGAGGGCACTCCAGCTGGTGATCGTTACACAAACAGCCAAATCAAGCTTATGAAGATTGCTGTGAGTTTAAACATGTAATTGTATATTCAATAATTGTAACAAAAAAACATTTTTATTTTAAATTTTCTTTATTAGATTATAATAAAAATGTACTTTATGGCATAGAAGTTTCTATTTCTGAAAGGAAATATAAAAGATATAAGACAAAAATTTTCCACAAAAAGGATGAATTGTATTTGGATTTTTTCTAACCAAGAGCTGTATATATTTGTTAAAAGTGTTTAACTTATGGCTCAGATTCAAAGACAGATTTATCATAGAATTACAAACGTGTAAACAGTGGATTTATAGTTTAAAGGGAAAAAAGGACCCTACAACCATTTTCTTTGTGTGAGGAACACTCCTCGGCTCTCATGGACTGATTTTACGATAGTTTCTCAGGTGCATGGTGAAGTTGTTGGGAAGCCCCAGTCTCAGAAATTCTTCCTGTAGCTGAAAAAAAATTTGTAAGATATTTTGAGCTTTTTAACATGGTGTTAATGAATTACTTAAACTTTCATGATTTTTTTCACATTGTGACATTTTTATTTTATTTTATTTTTTACCTGTGTAATTACCAGGTCTTCAATCTGAGACTTTGATAAATATTCTGCACTTGTTAGTGTCACTCTCAGTCCCGCCACTGATAAAAAAAAAAAAAGCAAAACAAAACGGGTCAGTTCTGTAAAATAGAAAATAGTTTTGTCAAGATTGGATTGATAACTTATTTACACAAACCTACCATACGCATCTGAAATGGTGGGTCAATATGATGATCATCACGTTCACCAGAAAGTAAACAGAAGACCAAGCATACAAGGTTATCGAATTTACAATTGTATTGTTTTGTGTGTAACGTGATGCTTATGCGTTTATTTCAATAAATAAGGTATAATAGCTTACCACTGTAACAGAAGAAAGGCAAACTGGCAAAGCATCTTTCATCTGTCCACTGACCAAAGTATTTTAAAGACACAGCTGTACAGTGTTGAGCTCCCACCTGTCCTGGGACACTTACACCATTATCTGGTTGTGCAGCATCAAACGGAGTATATGGCAGCCAATAAGTGAAAGAAGAGCTGCTCTGGTCTGACCACATTCTGTTTCTGTGCAGACCAATCCATACATAATAACCATAACCAGAATAATAACGTGTAACATTCAGTATCTGTTGATGCTCTGTCTCATTTCTCACACTGGCCAGGTCTGTGTAATTCTCTCTGCAGTAGCTCTGAGCTCCAGTCCAGGTCCTTTGCTCATATACCACAACATACTTCTGAGAGGCGTTTTCTCTATCTAAGAAAAAACAATTTGGTGGATGTAAATTAGTCGATTTATTTGTTATTTGTCAAATTTATAGCTATTTGATAAAATACATTTTGAAAACAAAATACATTACTAATTAGCCTAATCAAAGAATGAAAAACAGTATTTTTCAGTCTCATTTTTCTCTCAAGAATTTTGGGTTTAAATGCGGAAGAAAAATATTGAACACTTCAGGATCTTTCAGGAATGAAAATCCATTCTTTGACAAATCTCAAAGCAAAATTATATATATATATATATATATATATATATATATATATATATATATATATATATATATATATATACACACAGACAGACACATTTGTTACTTGTAATGTCTTACCATTGTAGCAAACAAATGTGTAATTACTTTCACATGGTAAATCAAACCAGTTTCCATTATAATCCATGGAAACACACAGTTCATTCGCTCCATTGTTGGGTTCATGATAGAAGTTCCTGAAATCTCTCTCTCCTTCCTGATAGAAATCATTGTTTTCCAATGACCATCTCCAGCTGTTCACATCATCATACAGTCCAATCCAGGCTGAACCATTGTAACTCCCATTAACTGTGTTAATCAGACTGTTCATTTCCTCCATGTTGTTAATGGTGGCTAGATCAGTGTAATTCTCTCTGCAGTATCTCTGAGCTTCAGTCCAGGTCTTGGATTCATTCACAAGATGATGGGATGATGCATTTGCTGGCAAGGTGGGGAAAAAAGGGTAAGGATAAAAGTTAAAAAGTTACATTAAGTGCATCATAAGATTACTTGTAAGGACATTTTGGATTTGGAATTAATGAACCTTGGTAGAATGTTTGTTAACTAAATAAAGTGCCATTAGTTATGTCAGGTTTGCATTAACTGACATTTGTTAACATCAATGTATTGATTTTTATTAAAGTTATTCACATCAGAGTCCTGCACGGGTCCATTTTTGGAGACCCGTACCCGCAAAGTTCAGCACCAGATCCGAACCGTCACCCGTGATAATATCAAAATTAAATCCGCACCTGGCCAGAACCGTTAATATTTGGCCCGTTACCCGACCCGTGCCCGCGATAAATCACACACGCTAAAATCATTTCAATTAAAGTGCTTTATTTTTTATCTCGCACCTCTCTCAACATCACAATAGCCTCATGAATGGGCTAATGAAACAGGCTAAAGTGCGCTTTGTTTTGCACCATTCAACTAGCCGACATCGGCACCTAAATAGGCTATGGAACCTGATAACGCAAATAGTTCACCATGGTCTGCCAGCAGCTTCAGGCTTTTCAGCTTTGGATGCAAGAACATTGCCAGCTTGTGCAAGAGATGCAGCTCAAATTTCTCAGTTAAAATCTTGAGGCATTTTTCTTTAAGCGATGACAATGTCAGACTGTCAGTAGAAGACGGCTGAAGGTGACGTCTGAGGCGCTCCAACCACACAGCTGTCAAGTGAATGGTCGGAGTTTTGGATGCTTCCAGGGCTTTGGTGGCTTCTTTGAATTGTGCCAAAAAATTCACAATGTCATGCAAAGTCTCCTTGCTCATGCAGTTTAAACGGTGTTCTTCGTCACGTTCCTCCAGAAGAGCACGGATGGCCTCGTTCTGGCTGCTAATTGAGTCCAGCATCGTGTGAAGCGAGTTCCATCGCGTCTCCACGGATGCTTTCAGGGTTTTTTGCAGACGATTCTGGAGATATGACTGCTTAAAGTAAGTCACAAGCGACTTAGCGGACTCAATGACACCAGATATCTCTTCACCAAACAAATCGTCCCCAGCAGGTTTCCCAAGTGTGGTATGCAATACTGTGTTCAGGATATGTGCTGCGCAACTCAATCTTGTAGCTGTGCGGAGGGCCGCAACAATGTTTGCACCTCTGTCAGTTACGTACACTAGTTTGGGAAAGAACTCATCCAGTCCAAATTTGCGGAGTGCCGGTGGTCATTTGCGGACGATGGCTGGCCTGAGGTTGTCAGCTGTTTTACGTAAATTGCTGTCCCATTCAGCTGTGCAGAGCACTCGCTCCTGCAGTTCCCAATTGCTTTTAATGTAATGTATTGTCACACAGAGATATCCAATTTTTCGGAAATCATCTGTCCACAAATCCAGCGTCACAGCCCCGTTGCTCTCGGTCAATTGTTCCCTCAGCTCCGGAATTATGCCTTGTCTTTTATCCTCGGCATATTTAGTGATCCTACGGGAGAAAGTAGTTGGATCGGGCAGAAGCTGACTACTAGCTGACTCGCTACTACCCGGCCGCAAGGAGTTAATTATCCGCCCGCATCCCCGCCTGTGAATTTTAGGAATGTCACACAATCCACACGTTTTAGCAACTTTTATGCTAGTACCCGACCCGTTGCAGGACTCTGAGTCACATATAGAACTATATGTAACTAATGTTAACATAGATCAACCCTCTGGGGACGGATTGGGCGGTACCGCCCAAACTGGCATACTTTAACAAATGTGTAATTATCTTAAAAACTATTAATGATAGAGACGCGTGGTCTTTTTTGTCGTCTTCCTCAGATTCCGCCGAAAACAGTAGTACCAGATTTATATATATACACTCTTCCTTGTAGCGTAATAGCACTGTGTAAAAAGGTTAATGAAATTGATGCTGTTAGACAGATTCCACTCACAATGACCAATGGAAAAATTGCTGCGGAGAAGAATATTTTTCTTACCCAATCAGAGGAAGGTTACCATGACGTATTCTAGCTAATCAGAGCACTCTGTAGCCTTGCAAGGGGTGGGACCATAGTTAGAAACAGCGTAGAAACAGAGACAGCGTAGAGTGGATGAGTAGACAGCGTAGAGTGAATAAGGTGACAGCGAGCGAACAGAGCGGAGGAGTATTACAGAGCGTACAGAGATCCATATGAGCGAGAGAGACATAACTTCATAAACAGCATTATTATTGTATTTTAGCACTTTTATGATGCCGAGCAGCAAAAGATTTATGGCAGATGAAGCTTTGGAACAGTTACTGGAAAGTGACGACGATAAATCCGGAGCAGACAGCTTTTACACAGACGATGAGATATTTTACCAGATTGGGGAAGATACATTTGAGGACTGGTATGTAACTTCAAATAACCTCTTTATCGTTATAATTTATTGTCTCATACATTTTGAGTGTGTATGTATTGGATTTTTAGTCAGAGAGATATTGAGACATGAAATGTTTGTTTTAGTGTACAGCAGTGATGCACGGGTCAATGTATAAACAACCCGCACCCGACCGACGTTTTCAACTAACCGCCCGCAACTCGGACCGCAAAAAAAAGAAGAAAATATTGTACCCGACCCGCTTCCTGACCCGCATTTTTTTAAAAGTAGTCAGTGTTGTGCAAGTTACTTCCAAACTGTAATACATTATACATTACTTGTTACTGTTATTTAAAAGTAATTCATTACCTTACAATATTACTGTCTCAGAATTGCAATGCGTTACATTATCCTGTATTACTTTTGAGTTACTTTCAACAAAATAGATATACAGTAGTAGAACTTAACATTCTAAGGCTGTAACGATATGCGATATGAAACACTCAGATCCACGAACCTGCAGAATGGCGACACACCCCTTCCAACTCCAAGAGTTATCCTTCCTGTCCAGATCCAATGCTACCACATCTTTAAATTACTATTAGTATTATTTGAATTTTAAAGTTAACATTATAAAATACGTAGACCTACACCACAAAACTAGTTGAGGATAATATATTGAAACATATGTTTATCCAGAGGCTACCCCTTAAAGGAGTCCAGACATTAGAAAAATATCAGTTTTATGTTTAATATGAGGGAAATTCACATGCATTCATGCTTGACAAAACAAATATTTAACTTTTAGGAGGAAAAATATTTTTTTGTAATAGGAGGTTAAATCCCCCTCAAAATTTGCACCCTGTACCCTCTTGGGACTTAGCCCTGGTGCTGAGAGCGCTTAAAAGGCCCCTATTTGAGCCCTTAAATGATATAGAGCTAAACGTTTTGTCTGAAAAAAAACTGCTCTTCAATTGGCTCTACATTCCTTCAAGAGGGTCGGGGATCTGCAGGCTTTTTCGGTCGACGAATCGTGCCTAGAGTTCGGACTGGGCCTTTCTCACGTGGTTCTGAGACCCCAGTTCGGATATGTGCCCAAGGTTCCTACCACTCCATTTGCAGATCAGGTAGTGAACCTGCAAGCGCTGCCCATGGAGGAGGCAGACCCAGCCCTGGCTTTTCGCTGTCCCGTACGTGCACTACGTTTTTATGTGGACAGAACGCAAAGCTTCAGGACCTCAGAGCAGCTCTTCGTCTGTTACGGAGGCCAGCAGAAGGGGAAGGCTGTCTCCAAGCAGAGGTTAGCCCACTGGCTAGTGGATGCTATCGTCCGGGCTTATGAATCCCAGGACGTACCTTGCCCACCCAGCTTGACGGCTCACTCCACTAAGAGTGTCGCTTCCTCTTGGGCTTTGGCACAAGGTGCCTCACTGACAGATATCTGCAGAGCTGCGGGCTGGGCGACACCTAACACGTTTGCCAGGTTTTATAGCTTATGTGTTGAACCGGTTGCCTCCCGTTTACTCGCTACGGTCAGTGGCGCGAGGGAATAGGTTCTGTCGGCTTGCTGCGCCATTCCGCCTTATGAGCTGGATCCGTGCGCCTTTTTGCTCCTTGGTTCCACAAAAAACGGCTAACCTTCTGAGCTCCTCCATCACCCCTCGGCATCAGGCGTGGCGGACCGCCTGACCCTAGGTCTATTACCTCTCTTAAGAAGTTGCTAGTAGACTGGGTGACCTTCACGATGACTTCCTCATGATCATTTTTCCACGTTCCTGCTACCCTACGGGCTAGCTCCGTGTTTTCCCCTCGACAGACTCTCTCTGTCGTCCTTGCTGAGTATGCTCCCCACCCTACGGGCTGGGACTACCTCGAGGACTCCCAAATGTTTTACTACCCTACGGGCTGGGACTACCTCGAGGACTCCCAAATGTTTTACTACCCTACGGGCTAGTTCATATGTGTATTCAGTGCCTCCCTTCGGGCTGGCCGGGGGCTCCGCAACGTTCCCACATGGGCACGTTTCCCCAGTGTTAGCCAAATCCACTGAGCGGGTCTTGCGGAACAGCAGTGTGATTTCTTCCTAGCTAGCCCCCGCCCTAAAGAAACTAAGAAACTGCTTGGCGGGGAGCTCAGCTGGGCGCTGGAAGGGGCCAGCACCATGGCATTTTATTTGGGATCCCAATTCGTTGGAAACTCCTCCGACGAGACGTAGGAGTTCCCATACGAAAGGGAACGTCTCGGTTACGTATGGTAACCTTCGTTCCCTGAGTAGGGAACGGAGACGTCTCGTCCCGTCGCCATGCTTGCTGTACCTTCGCGGAGGACTGGACACCGTCCGGCTCCTCAGCGTAAAGCAAATGTGTGTGTGCTCGCTTCCGCTTTATACCCGCACTGACAGGCGGGGCGCGGAATGCAAGTCCTGCATGCCAATATTCATTGGCTCGTTTTAATTCACTCGAAGGCAATTGGTCTCCCTAGCGTGATCCCAATTCGTTGGAAACTCCTCCGACGAGACGTCTCCTCAGGGAACGAGGGTTACCATACGTAACCGAGACGTTTTTTTGTAGTGAGTATACTGTGATATACCAGACCCATACCCACCCGCCGCCGCCGCCACCCATTTTATACTGTTTAGTGTTAATCTCCATCTAACTCAGCCAGTAAAGAGCTACATTTAGCCTTAGATAATATATGAATATGGTCCCTGAAGCACAGGTTACATCAGCTGACAATTAAAAGACTTAAACATTACAAGCACAAATAAAAATTTACTTTTTAAAAACTTGTGTGATATTCCTTTAAAATTATGTTTTACTAGATTTGATTATTATTATTTTAAAAAGTACATCTTACTATGCAATTTCTTTCATAATTCCCTCGAGTTACTTTATTTATCTCTACAAACTTTTATTTTGGTGGGTTGTAAATTAAAGACATTTGAGCTTCTGTGTGATTTAATAAACTATTATTATTATTATTATTATTAGGCCTATTTGAAGTATACTCTACTGTGCAATAGTAATATATTTCTGTTATATTTTCTTCAAGTTATACAAAACTTTGATTTTGACAGGTTGTCATGAAGACTGTAAAGTTTGTGAGTGTGTATATGATACGAATGAATGACGGTAGTTTTATCAAATGAAATGGCAAAATTCTTGTGAAGTGACTCTCATAAAGGCTCTGCAATGAAGTCCAAATGTGTGCATGTCCTCCTCATAGACGCTGAAAACACCACGAATGTCACGCGCGCGTCAGTGTGTAGTAGAGCACACATTGAGCGCTCATTCACAGAAACACGCAGAACATTCAGAGTTTATTTCAATAGTAGCCTTTTTGAGCTTTAATATTCATAGACACTTATGCCGAGTTCAGACTGCACGATTTTAGCCCCGATTTTGGCTCACCGACAGGTTTTGAGAAATCGCCGAGACAGGCAAATCGGTGCTCGTTCACGCGAGTGACAATCACGCAGTGTGAATGAGCAAAGACGCGATCTGAGAGAATCGCCGACGAGTCGCCGACGCCCGTGAGATATTTGGCATGCTAAATATCTGGACCTGTCGGCGATTCACAATCCTACTGTGTGAATGTGTTCTAACTGAAAACTACATCGGCGATGACCGACAGCCAATGAGAGAGCAAGATACAGGGAGGAGGAGGAGGAGTTATTGACCAGAATGTCAGTATTTTAATAGATAGGCCTATATTTACAATTATATCAAACAGAAACAAAAGCACAAATATTTGCATGACCAGCAGCAACAGCAGGACATTTGCAAAATTATTTATTTACCCCCAACTCTCTTTGCAAAACACAGTCCTTGCTCCCCTCGTCTTCCCAACCATTTCCTCCTGCATAAACTGTTTATTTATTTTTTTCATTTTCGCTACAAATCAGTGCACAGACAATTTGTAGGCTATCATTTCTAATAACAAATTCAGTGTTGCGCGAGAACTCCGGTCTCACGCACGCGTGATCTTCCGTTATTTCCTGTAGCTTCTCGCGTTTGTTTGGTTGTGAAACGTAGTTTGCGGACCAGGCAGAAGTTGTCGGCGATTCTTTCTTTTGTAAAGTCATGCAGTGTGAAACCTCCTGTCGCCGATCCATCGTGCAGTGTGAACACAGCAGCAACTGAATGTTACCCCAGATAGTCATGCAGTGTGAAAACAACAGTGACACGATTATTTTGAAAATCGTGCAGTCTGAACTCGGCATTAGTACATATCGAGATTTGATTCATTGTATCATTACTTTTGATTTATTCATTCAAAAATGGCCAAATTGCGTGACGTTCTGCTTTACAGTAGGCTAAGTTACATTTGTTGCTGGATTCCGCGATTCGATCGGTGTCGCTGCGCAAACACAGACGTCACGGCGGGGTGAATTTATGAATGAAAGTTCTTTCACAAAACGATATTGTTACGAATCCTCACGCTTTTTAAAGTGGGCATACGGAAATCCTTGACATTTTCTAGTGGGCATACGGCATATGCGTATCACGTAGACTACACCACTGAGCCTATGTATTTTATAGAAAATTGTGTCTAGTACTAAATAATAAATAATAAATTGCAAAGGTTTAATTGGAATCTTTATTTCAAACGACCCGACCGACCGCAACCCGAATATCATTAAAAATATTTTTGGATGACTCGTAACCGCGGGTGACCGTAGGCACCCGCTCATTTTGGATCAACCCGCGCATCACTGGTGTACAGTACTCCTCCTCCCCCTTCCCTGTAAGCTCAGTTCAAAAGTGATGAAATGTGTTTTTAGTGGACAGTGGAGTTTCATAGGGTTACATGAGTTTATAGTGACACAAAAAGAAGCTTCCAGTATCATTGTGTAATTGCTCTCTCCTTTTACATTTATTTAAGTAATGATAATGACCCAAGTACGTCATCAACACCGGCAACAGCACCTCAGCTTCCACCGAGGAGGCGATTGAGCCTGCCATGCACGACACCTACACCAGCAAAAGCACGTGTACACTTAAAAGTCAACCTTGTGCATTTCTTAACAGAGGTGCCTGTAATACTCACCACTGTAGCAAATGAAAGATAATGCAGTATTGCAGTTTTCATCTGTCCACCTCCCAGAGTCTCTAAATGACACTGCAGTGCAGTATTGACTGTTTCCAGCATTATCTGGCTGTCCTGTCCTCCAGTTACTGAATGAAGAGTTGCTCTGATCTGACCAAGATCTGGTTCTGTATAATCCAATCCAAGAGGAATAATACCGCAATAATGACTGAAGTTTGAGGTTTTCAGTCTCATTCCTGATACTGATGAGGTCTGTGTGATGTTCTCTGCAGTATCTCTGAGCTTCAGTCCAGTTTTTTTTCCAGTTAACAAACACGTAACTTGTACTAGCATTCACTCTTCCTGCGAGGAATATATGTGCATGTGATATATCCATGGTATCATAAATATATTTTTCTAAAAACTTTAAAAAGTCAACAGGAGTTCTCACCATCATAGCAAACAAATGGAAGTATATAGGAGCAAAATAATTCTATCCATGTTCCCCGAGGAGATGAAATGGACACACACAGACTCTGTCCACCTGAGTTCACTGGTTTCTGGACATACCAGCTTTTAAATCCTCCTTCTAAAGTTGCATTATTCAGAGACCATTTCCAGTTGTTCAGATCATCATAGAGACCAATCCAAGCTTTGCCATAGTAAGTCCTACTTACTGTTTTTAAGAGCCTGTTCATTTCCTCCTTGTTATCAATGGTGGCCAGATCAGTGTAATTCTCTCTGCAGTATCTCTGAGCTTCAGTCCAGGTCTTAGACTCAGATACAAAGTGATACTGACGGGTGCATGAAGATTGTGTGCAGGTTCCTGTAAGTTTAAAATAAACAGAGAAATACATTTGATTATTCTTTACAATCACCAATATATCATGAAACTATTAAAATGGTCTTATTGTGGAGGTTTTTCAAATATACTTAATATATATATATATATATATATATATATATATATATATATATATATATACAGTATATTATATTTAACTGGAAAAATTATGTAAAATATAATGTAAACAATATACATTAAAAAATGTAATATTCAGAGTAAATATATATACATTGGCTTCTAATAACACTTTTTGTAATGTCTATTAAATGTTTGGTCTGCGTAAAAAGAAGAGGAAAAAAAGAGAAAAAATAAACTCACTGTTGTAGCAGATGAAAGGCATGCTGGATAAGCAGCTCTCATCAGTCCATCGGCCTAAATGGATGAATGATACTGCTGTACATTGCGGAGAAAACCATCGGCCATAATCATATTGAGCGTTATCTGGTTGCTGTGAAGAATATGGAATTTGTGGTCTCCAATTTTCATATGTGGCAATCTGACCGTTTGACCAAACCCTGTTTCTGTACAGTCCAATCCAGACTCCTCCACCTGCTGTCTCAAGGATCCTCTGGTTCTCAGTCTGATTTCTCACATTGGCGAGATCTGTGTAATGATCTCTGCAGTATCTACGAGCCTCTGTCCAGTTTCTCGACTCAGTGATTCTGATGTAATTCTGTGCTGGATTTTCTCTACCTGAGATATGAACAATACAACACATCCAGAATATATGCACAGAATTACTTACAGAAAAATCAGGAAAAAAATTTAACGCACTTACCATCATAGCAAACGAATGGATAAGTGTAGTCACATGAAAAATCAAACCATTTGCCATTATAATCCATAAAAACACACAGTTCTTTCCCACCATAGTTGTTGGGTTCATGATAGAAGTTCCTGAAATCTCTCTCTCCTTCCTGATAGAAATCATTGTTTTCCAATGACCATCTCCAGCTGTTCACATCATCATACATTTCAATCCAGGCTGAACCATTGTAACTCCCATTAACTGTGTTAATCAGACTGTTCATTTCCTCCATGTTGTTAATGGTGGCCAGATCAGTGTAATTCTCTCTGCAGTATCTCTGAGCTTCAGTCCAGGTCTTGGATTCATTCACAAAATGATACTGGAGTGATGATGTCAAAAATGACACTGTGGAGAAGGTGTCAGATTTATAGCATTAAATTTTGTTGAGAGTCCTGGCCATTAAGACAGATTTCTACTCACCACTGTAGCAAACGAAAGGAAATACATCATTGCAGTTTTCATCTGCCCATTTCCCAGAGTCACTAAATGAGACTGCAGTGCAGGATCTTGCAGGATCTGGCTGTCCTGTCGTCCAGTTACTGGATGAAGAGTTGCTCTGATCTGACCAAACTCTGGCTCTGTACAGTCCAATCCAAACAATATAATGATGATAATTCTGGGATAAAAACTGGAACTTCTGGTTTTCAGTCTCATTCCTGATACTGATGAGGTCTGTGTGATGTTCTCTGCAGTAACTCTGAGCATCAGTCCAGTTTTTGAACATGTAAACCCAAACATAACTTGCACTGGCATTCTGTCTTCCTAAAACATTTAAGTACATCAATGAGCATTAGTGAGAGCTGATTATTTCAGAATGATGAAACATAATTGCATTTTTTTCATCGTCCTACATACGTATTAATGAAACTGCTCACCATCATAGCAGATAAAATTATATATATTGGAGCAGGATGCTGTACTCCATGTCCCTGAATACATAATCACACACTGACTTTGTCCTCCATAATTGTTTGGTCCTGGGTTATACCAGTTCCTGAAGTCTTTCCCTCCTTCCTTGAAGAAATCACTGCCTTCTAGAGTCCAGTTCCAACTATTCAGATCATCATTGAGTCCAATCCAGGCCGAATCAATGGAATCATCAGTCATTGTATCCAATAACTGGACCGACTGTTGTTCATTCTCAATGGATGCCAGATCAGTGTATTTATCTCTACAGTATCTCTGAGCTTCTGCCCATGTCTTGGATTCATTCACAAAGACATACTGAGGGACACTCAAGGTGAAGGTGATAAAACCTGTTAAAGACGAGTTTATTTTTCAAATGAGAAAACAAGGACCAAATGGGTCAGTGTACTCTATTCTGTATTGTGACCGTATTCTCTGAGAGTGTACTCTAACTGTATTCTCAAAATGGTAAAAATAATAATAATAATAATAATAATAATAAATAAATAAAATACTGCATTATCAGTGGCCAGACAAATGCTAAATCACACTCTTATACAAAAATGTAAATTTACTATTTTGATGATAAAATATTTTATGGAAATCTTTGTCTTACCTGATAACAGAAGCAATGGAAACATAGCTGTGGAAATATATTTAGCACATGTAAAACCTGTGATAAATAAAACAATCAATCAAATCATTTGTTTTATTTTCACTATTTATTACTTTAATTTTTTAAATGTTAGGACGCCAGTTTACCTTTTAATTTGAAGCCTCTTCTTTTGTCTTGCTCTTGCTGCGACTGTTTTAATATTTGTTTGCTAAATATGGGTGGACCACTTTTATAAACTCACGTGACACAAAGAAACCTGTTGAGTCGCATAGGTGACATTATAAATGTACTCGTACCTTCCACATGTTGTTGTTAAATGAAACTAGTGCTTTAACAACCATTTTTCCATCTTTATGAACTTGTTGTGAGTGCAAATGTCTTGGTTGGTTTGTGGACATAATATATCAACAAAATATGTGATGCACTGCAACACTAAGCAATGGAAATATATTTTAATGTTTGATAAAACTGCACACAGTGTCAACGCATTTCTCATTATCGTTTTTAAACCATAAAGCAAAATAACAAAATTAAATGTCTAAATACCTAAAAACTCAAGACTAAGTAATTTATTCCTGCAACTCATGTTTTGATCAAGGCGAAGAACATGTGAAAAGAGGCTATGCCTGAATTCACAGAAACCTTATTCATCAAACTGTAGAATGGACAACATGCAACATTCACTTGACACACTTTGTCAACAATACTTAAAAGTTCAGTGATAGTACAAAAAAAAACCCCACTGTGTAACAAAAGCCAAACCATGGTCGAGGAATGCTGTCCACCCAGCTTAATGGACTGGTTTTATGAAATGCATTGTGAAGTTGCCGGGAAGGCCTCAGTAGAATTATGCGACACCTTGTGTCAAAAAGTGATTTATGACCCTTGATTGATTGATTGATTGTTTTATGACAGGATGTGGAGATGGGGCGGGATTTAATGAGCAACAGGTGGTATGTGAGCTTTGGCCCCCACGTGTGTTTTCCGGAGTTTATGGCTGTGTGTGTGTGTGTGTGTGTTTATGACGGGGCAATTTTCTTGGTGTGACTGAGAGGAATGTAGGAATGATTTTTATTTTTTTCAGGGGTTGTTTGGAATGGGGATGTCTTTTATTATAGTAGAATAATGTCATAGCATGATGAAATCATGGACACGCGGAGGTCCGACACGGATAAGATTTTCATATGTATCGGCATTGTCCGTAATGTCTGTGGAGAGATTGAATGAGAAAAAAGTTTAAAGAAATACCATTGATGACAGATAAAAACAACATAGCATTTTATTAAACATTTAACAGTAAGTTTTAAACACATGATGAACTTAATGAGGTGATCTTATGCGGTCAGGGGATCTCTGGATAATCCGTAATTCGTTTGCAATTACAAAACGAAAATACCGTTTTTCTGTTTTTTGTTTCAAAACGAAAAACCAAATAACCGTTTTTGGTGTCAGAATCAAAAAACGAAAAACCAATTAAAACCGGCCCGTTTTTCGTTTTTAGCTATCATTTTATCGTTATTCCTTTTTGAACAAAGAATGAAGAGAGCTTTTAGACTTCAGTTAATTCGTTTTTCGTTTATAAACAAAAAACGGAAGTCACGTGGTCTATTCCTTTTTTGGAAGCGAAAGTAACCGGAAACACTTTCAAAATAAAAGTTGGCTAACTATAGTTAGCGAGGTGATTGTAGACTAAAACTGAACTAATATAACGTTTTTTAGTACAAATAAAGTAGCACTGGGTGTGAAAAAAAAAACACTTTAGTTTACTGAAATAAAAATTAAAAATAATAAAATAATAACTCTGGCTGTTAGGGAGAATTAAACAATTGTAAGACCATTGGTGACCTGTAACTTCAGATTAAGACAAGTGAACTCATTTTATATGTATCTTAGGATAGCAGGTAGCCTATTTATTTATAAGTTTCTCTAATTTAATTCACATTTTAGTTTTGTAACATATTTATAGCCCTTCTTGCTATGTGGAAGCTCAACCAGCAGAGGTCCCTCTCCCCCTTCTCTACCCCCTTCAAGCACCGCTACCAACAGAAGCTAATCACTGAGTTTGAAGGGTGTGCAGAACTTCACCTGCCTTCCAGCTCCTCTTTCTACGGCACTATATCTGCTAAACACTCTCAGCTTCCACCATCTACTGTTACCCCTTCTGTGTCAAAACAAAACTCTTCCAAAACAAATCTATAAAGTTGTATACTTTTTATTTTCCTTTGCATTTTTCTCCAGTGTAATTCAGCCTACTTATTATGTTAGTTAAGTAGATGAATTTTTTTTTATGCAGCTTGTAGTTCTTATTAGTTATGTAGACCTACTTGTGTGTGAAACCTAGCATTACTCAGTCAAAAATGATCTCTAGCTCTGGGACTTTCAGATCATTTAGTGCTTTTTTGGGGTTTTATTCTGTTTGATGAACCACCAGGGAAAGGCAGTGCTCTGTACTCTTGGTACTTGTGTAAAGTAAAATAAAAGTGAAGTTAAATCATTTAGTTTTTCTCCCTGGTACTCGTGTCAGGGCCTCCCAGAGTTTCCCCAATACCTGGAGGATGTGAGCCTGCGTGCACTGCGTGCAGGGTTTAAGGACTGATGATAGTATTAAGACTGGCCCCAGTCACCTACCATCACTCTCTCTTCAAATAAATGCTGGACTGGCAGGACAAAGCAGCACACCACTCCTTCCTCCGGCACCATAAAAGGGCCTTGTTGTCACTTTCAGATTGTTTACATCATGGTTTATGGTAAGCCACATCTTTGAATTGTGGCACTACTTTTTGTGGAATTGGATATTAAAATAAGTGTGTACTAAGACTAATTGTGACTTTGGTGCTACAAGTGCGGCGCCCAGTGTCACTAGTAATGCTTCTGTTGGAAATAGTGGGACACAAGTGCCAATAAATGGAGTGTAATGGAAACTGTTAAAAGGAGTGACCAGGGTACAAATTGGTTGATTTTCCTTTATCACCAGACCAACAAACAATACTACTATTATGTTTATGGTTAAAATTGAACATTCACCCAAACAAATTTCGTTTTTTTATAGTTGTCACAGGTAGAACTATTCTTTATGATTTTCATTAAGTTATTTATTTAAATGTATTGTTTTTATTCTAGTTCTCCTGGCTGTGCTGTTTATTTAATTTGCTTGACTGTTTTTTCTTTTGATTCTCCCTCAGTTGTTTTCTTACGTTAGCTGTTTATTGCTTTTATTTGGCTGGTTGTCTCTTGGTTTTGTGTTTGTTTGTCCTTTCTCTGCCTCAAGCCCCCATCCCCATTCTCTTACTGGTGTTGTGTGGTGTTTGTGGCCCCCATCCCCAAATCAATTTATAATTAAATAAATAATAAAACAAAGGAGTATAGTAATACTCTTACTAAATGTAAAATGTTAAATGTAAAATGTGTCTGGCGCAACATCCAGCTCCTCAGGCTGTGGTGCAGCACTAACCATATGGCTGATGGACAGAGAAGGTAATTTTGTACCGTGGTTTTGACTCGTAAGGGTTTATGTTCAAGACTAGTGAGATCAAATGTTCAATTATTTAAGGTTATGTCCAAATTTGTAGAGGAAACAGAGGTCAGATATCAATTAAATAAATAATAAAACAAAGGAGTATAGTAATACTTGTTACTATACTCCTAGTATAGTATAGTATAGTGTTGGGTTGGCCGGGACCACAAGTAGCTCTGTCTTCGCAATGTACACAAATACCCCACTATGTAGTAGTCTGTACTAAGGCTTTTACATGTTGTGAAAATAAAGTGAGCCAGTTGTCAGGTTCTCCTAGTGTCTATCGGCTTTCCTAGAAGTTCATTATTAACTGGTCTACATCTGAAATCTAATAGTATCATGTATTTAAAATATTCTAATAGTCTCATGTATTTAAAATATTCATCGTGGAGACATTAACATAAAACATCCCAAGAAAACACTGTTATCTGCTAGTCTGATGCCTGGACTATAGTGTCTCCCTGACAAGGAGTGAGATGGAGGTTAAGAGCTATGGCTGAAAAATCAGGAAGCATTCTGTTAATGACCCCAAGCGTGACCTGTACATATGCTGAACTTCACTTGTTACCCGAACTAGGCCTTCCGATAAAAAACTGCTCTGCATTCTGGTGGTACAGCAGCAGAAATGTCTATATCTCTTCCCAGAAGGCAGCAGGGTGAACAGGCTGTGGCCTTTATTGTCATAATATATGTAATATAAGCCACCTTTCCCTCTACTGACCTTTCAGACGTTGTGCTGCCATTAAAGAAGAGAAGTGGGGAATCCTCCCCTTATTTGGGTGTAACACTAAAAGTAACAGTAATCTACTACATATGTGATTTGATGAATAGAATGACTTAACACAACATGCAAGTATGTGTTGTATAATAACAATGCTAATATGCAAAAGATATTGAACACCAATTTAAGGCTACTCATAAGCAAATTAGTACTCAATCATCATCCTAAGCTTAGCTTTGTGCATATAATGTGTTACATTGAAATATGATTTTCATATCTCAATGTTCATACCAAATCAGTTTCCACACCTTACTTGCAAGAACAAAGTACAATATCTTACAATTTTAATTGTGTTGCAAAGCCAGGTTTGATAAAACTTTAATTTTGTGTTTTCTGTATGAGGACAGCACAGTGATCACATTGTTCTTCTATTATTATGAATCTTGCAGATGCCATGAGGAACCCCGTGGCGACCCCATGCTGCCGCAGCATTATTGGATGCCAACACTGCATTCAGCAATGGCTTGTCAATGAGTCCAGCTGCCCGAGATGTTGGGACGTCAGTTTTGCCAATGTTAATTTCGAAGTGACTGGGATGGGAGATGTTATTAACATTTTAAGGGACACAATCCGTGATTAAGTTGTGAAATTACTTTTTTTGTTTTAGTTTTGTTCATACTTGTTATTGTTAACCTGTTTTAAGTAATGTTCAGCTGTTTGTATGTATTTCTACCAGTTTTGGAGTGGGGAATGATTTGATTAAAAATGGTTTGTGTTAATACATGTTGGGATGAAAGGTGCTGGATTGAGTTTATGTTCATGTTTATTTGGTTTGTTGTATATATGTGTTCATTGTTAAAATGTGACTTTGATGTCCTCATAAAATAACCCAAAAAAGTGTTTGTGTCTACTTTTGGTCCTTGAGAAATTAGTTTTGTTTATTACAGATGGCAGCAGGCTTTTAATGGTATACCTCTCTGTATGTTGCAATGGCACATATAGCTGCTTAATAACACTGAGACACATAAGGATTAAAAGATGGTTTCAGTTTGATAACAAGGCTGCCAGTGCTGATAGTCCTGGTGCTGGATGTGATGTTTCCCAGCCTCACCTGCTGACTCCTGTCAGTCAGGAAGTTTGTGATCCACTGACAGGTGGAGACTGGCACAGTGAGCTGGGTAAGTTTGGTGCTGAGGATGTCTGGGATGATGGGGTTGAACGCTGAGCTGAAGTCCACGAACAGGATCCTTGCATATGTCCCTGGAGAGTCGAGGTGTTGCAGGATATAATGCAGACCCAAGTTGACTGCATCATCTACTGAACTGTTAGCCCTGTAGGCAAACTGCAGGGGGTCAACAAATGTTAAAGCTTTTTAACATACTGATTTTGCCACATGCACACACAACCAACACCACACTTTATGTAAAAAAGATTGGTGAACATTATTTATTATCTATAACATCAGTAAAGCAGATGTAAAACACTAAGGGGAATGTGTTGCTCTCAGGAGGAGGCTGTATTGGCACAATGACATCCTGGCTCTGGCTACATCTACATCTGTCCACTGCAGAGGCTATAACCACAACCTGGTGGAGGAACTGGTATAAATGTATAAAAGTATAATATAACCTTAACATTATAACATTTACTGTAGGTTTTAGTCTTCACTCACCCACTATGCTTGTAAATCATTTAAAGGCATATATGCAAGTGAAAGAGTTGCAATGCAGAGCCCTTCTTCACTGTACCGTTGTACATTATGATGTACATTTGTATTTAAAGACATAAGTTGACATCATCCAATTCCACAAAAGTAGTGCCACAATTCAATGATGTGGCTTACCATAAACCATGATGTAAATATCTTGTTCATGAAGATGATGATTATGCAATTACTCTGTCTTGTTTAACGTCTGTTTTGCTTAGTAGTACCTTTATGTAACCCAAGTAGTATTGCTGCATAAAAATGTATTGGAAAATTATGTACAAAAATAATACCAATTAATATGATAATATGCATGTATATTTAACCATATACAAGGAGTAGATACAGATGTTTATATTAAGTAAGTTAGAGTAGAGAGCATGTATGTATTAGATAAAAATAGCTTTTAAGAAAGATGTAATGCTGTAGATAAGGTATATATTTTACAGACGAAGAAAAGAAGGGCAAAGAGGAAAAGGGCCAAGAAGAGAGCTGTCAGGCTACGTCGCAAACACCTTAAAAGGGTCATGGAAGACTTGGCAGCTCTCCAATTGATGACAGCAGAAGAGAGTCTGACATCGGCAGTTTGAGTATAAAAGACTGATGAGAAGACTGAACAGGCAGATACTGATTGAGCGCTATCCCTCGACGCCAGAAACCCAGCTGATTACACCTTTGATTTAGACCTTGCTTTATATTGCAACTTTGCTATTAGTTTTTGTTTTAACTTTTATTTTTGAAATATTAATAAATAACTATTATACTAATTGCAAACAATTGTCTACCAGTATTGTTGTTAATAAACCTTGAGCAAGAACTGACCACAGAGAAGTCTTCTGAACAAGTTGTAAGTACCATTTGAATGCTTATGATTTAGGTCAGATTTGACTTACTCTACCTAACCTGAGGATAATAAATTATAAGGTTAAAGGTGTAAGGTTAAAGCACACACCGTAAAACAATCTGAAAGTGACAACAAGGCCCTTTTATGGTGCCGGAGGAAGGAGTGGTGTGCTGCTTTGTCCTGCCAGTCCAGCATTTATTTGAAGAGAGAGTGATGGTAGGTGACTGGGGCCAGTCTTAATACTATCATCAGTCCTTAAACCCTGCACGCAGTGCACGCAGGCTCACATCCTCCAGGTATTGGGGAAACTCTGGGAGGCCCTGACACGAGTACCAGGGAGAAAAACTAAATGATTTAACTTCACTTTTATTTTACTTTACACAAGTACCAAGAGTACAGAGCACTGCCTTTCCCTGGTGGTTCATCAAACAGAATAAAACCCCAAAAAAAGCACTAAATGATCTGAAAGTCCCAGAGCTAGAGATCATTTTTGACTGAGTAATGCTAGGTTTCACACACAAGTAGGTCTACATAACTAATAAGAACTACAAGCTGCATAAAAAAAAAATTCATCTACTTAACTAACTAACATAATAAGTAGGCTAAATTACACTGGAGAAAAATGCAAAGGAAAATAAAAAGTATACAACTTTATAGATTTGTTTTGGAAGAGTTTTGTTTTGACACAGAAGGGGTAACAGTAGATGGTGGAAGCTGAGAGTGTTTAGCAGATATAGTGGCATAGAAAGAGGAGCTGGAAGGCAGGTGAAGTTCTGCACACCCTTCAAACTCAGTGATTAGCTTCTGTTGGTAGCGGTGCTTGAAGGGGGTAGAGAAGGGGGAGAGGGACCTCTGCTGGTTGAGCTTCCACATAGCAAGAAGGGCTATAAATATGTTACAAAACTAAAATGTGAATTAAATTATAGAAACGTATAAATAAATAGGCTACCTGCTATCCTAAGATACATATAAAATGAGTTCACTTGTCTTAATCTGAAGTTACAGGTCACCAATGGTCTTACAATTGTTTAATTCTCCCTAACAGCCAGAGTTATTATTTTATTATTTTTAATTTTTATTTCAGTAAACTAAAGTGTTTTTTTTTCACACCCAGTGCTACTTTATTTGTACTAAAAAACGTTATATTAGTTCAGTTTTAGTCTACAATCACCTCGCTAACTATAGTTAGCCAACTTTTATTTTGAAAGTGTTTCCGGTTACTTTCGCTTCCAAAAAAGGAATAGACCACGTGACTTCCGTTTTTTGTTTATAAACGAAAAACGAATTGACTGAAGTCTAAAGACTCTCTTCATTCTTTGTTCAAAAAGGAATAACGATAAAATGATCGCTAAAAAACGAAAAACGGGCCGTTTCTAATTGGTTTTTCGTTTTTTGATTCTGACACCAAAAACGGTTATTTGGTTTTTCGTTTTGAAACAAAAAACAGAAAAACGCTATTTTCGTTTTGTAATTGCAAACGAATTACGGATTATCCAGAGATCCCCTGACCATCATTCTTTCCAATATTTCATATTTGTATATTCAAAAAACATTTAAAACAATCTCATAACATTATTTAATGCCATTGTAATTTTTCACTGTAAATTATTTAATTTGATTGGTAGCAGCCAGTGTCTTATTATTTTAATTTAATTTATTGATCAAATTTAAGAATTTAAAATGAAAGATGAAGCATATATTTAAAACGATTAAGGAAAAATGCTCTTTATAAAGTTTAAAATATCATAAATATGCAGATTTAAATATGTCAAAGTTGACTGAACACTGATGAGAATATTGCTTTATTATTGCATTTTTTTCTGGACAAGTAATTTTTTTACTTGGACAAGTGACCGATTTACTTGTTCGAAGGACAAGCACATGAAGAGGCTTTATGTCGAGCCCTGAGTTATATTTTATATAGTATTATGGTTATTTGGCGCGGAGTAGCCTATAGTTTTACACATCAGCCCAGTCTATTCTGTAAAGTTAGAGATAGGCAGAGTCTGGGTTTATTGCACATTAATCTGACAATAAATGTGGCACACCCAGTTTTTCTTATGCACACCCAGAGAGTCTTTTCTGGCTACCCTAGTGTGATAGACTATCAACCTTCTCTCCAGACCTCCATGTTTTGAGCCTCTTCAGGCTAATCACGTCCTCCCTCAATACGATCCTTCAGCTTTCCCAATTCCTCATTTATGGGAACAGCATAGATAACTCCCCTACACACCTCTCCTGCCACCATTATTTTCTTCACCTCCAAAACTTATTTTTTGCAAACACTCTTCAGCTTTAATGCTTTCAACTGCTGGCCTTCGTCTTTATATGAACATGTCGTTTATAAACATGTTATCCCAATAACATGAATCTTTGTCATTGGCTTGACCATTTTCTGACACCAGGATATAGACCATTGCTTGTCGCACTTAAACTAGGCTATTATTCAAAACACACACAGTGTGCAGTTGCAAAGAAGAATAGATGCGTGACATTATATTCATAATAAGAAAACAATTTATTTCCATGCAGCGAGAGAGTCAGGCAACACGTTATACTCGCACTATGAGCCGCGGCTGACTGGATGAGCGTCGAGCAAGCGTCTGTAAGCTGCCAGTCGGATCACGGCCATTTGACTGCTTATATTGGGATAACAGTCCCCAAAACATCAATCATACTAAAGAACATAATCATATCAACAGATTCCTAATAAATGAGCTAGAAAGAGAGGAACACAAAACACAAAAATCAATGGTTTCTGAAACTTGCCAAAGGCAGCTGCCAGCCAGCCACTGACAGGTCACGTGACCTGCCAGTGGCGGCTCCTGCCAGCCAGCTGAAGATTGAACCCCTACTGCAGAATTGTGTGACAGACGCAGACCATCACTGAAACTAGTGCAACCGCACCAAAACACAAAAAAATACTTTGAACTCCAAGTTGAGTTCCTAGGTGAGTAAATATGAATGCAATGCGTTTGATTGATGTGCAGAATGTTTAGGATGTTTTAAGCATTTCAGACCTCTGGTTTTTCAAGGTTATAAAAGTGCTGTCATTTGCTGTTGCTTGGTCAAATTTTGCCGTCGTTTTAGAATCCGCGGTATTTTCGCGTGAGAACGGAAAAGTTCTCTGCACAGATTTTCTTCATGCTCAAGTTTGTTTATGCAAATTCGCGGCGCTGAACAACAGAAAGAGACTCCTGAGATTTGATTCAAACATATGCTATTGACAATAGACAATGGACATTGTTTTGCACATGCAACATTTTGCTGAAATGAACTAATGAGCGCACCTTTGTTGGGATATTACCATGGGTTGAATTTGTTTCATGTACTATGGTATTTTTTGAATAACCTTGGAGTACCATGTAAATATCCTAGTGAATATGATCCTATATGGTCCTATATAAGGGACCATATAGTCCTATATAAGGGAATCACTATTTAATGTGAGCTGTATTAATATTATTTGATGATACATTAATTATTATACAAAACAATTGCATACAACTTACCCATTGCAGCTTTCTGACCCCCCTTTTCAGTTTTTTTTCTTTAAAGTAGCCTATTTATGTGAAGAATATATAATTATATAATTCACTCACAGAATAAAGGCATCTTTGGCTCTTCCCATGACATTCTGTTGACCATATATATATATATATATATATATATTGAACAAATAATCAAATATGCAAATACTAGCTTATTTAATAGGCATATCATATACATGGGTAGTTTAGAAAAAAATATTCAATGTAAGAATTTTAATCATATATCTTAAATGTTTATAGAAATCAGGAGTCAGCAGCAAGACACATGCAGATATTAATTTAAAAAATGGGATGATTTTCTGTATCTGTGCTTGCCAAGATGCATGACTACTGCGGTTCCGTACCACTCGACAGCGCACTGCGCATGGAGCGGCCCGGCCGCCAACGCGCACAGTATTCCGATCCCGAGAACCAGCGCTGCGAGCACGGACACACACACCACCCTCGTGCGCGTGCGGGTAGAGCTACGCGAGGAGGGAGATAACGCCTCGCCTGCGCTCATGCTCGCGTTATCGCGGCCGTACAGATGTAGGATCCAGATCAGCTGGAAAAAATATATTAGCTCCACCAAGGACGGCCGAGGTGCAACACTTTACACGAGAGGCCTATATTATGCATTACGATCCCGTTCAATATCTTCCTAACACAGGAGCTCAAAGCAGAAAGACGGAGCGCAACGGAATGGAAGGGGTCTCGATACGTCATTGATCACTCTCGGACCAATCCGCTGTAAACTCGACTCTAGAACGCAACGCTCCCCTGTGTTCTATACAGATAGCGAGTGAATGATAATGTCTTTTTCTGCACGGTCTCATATCTCTATTGCACAGTAACGGATGCGCGCCCCGGTTGTACAGTCCTGGATCAGCACAACATAGTCTAAGTATCGCCAGAAAAAGAATATTTGAAAGTGGTGAGTAGACTACGCGTTAAGTCATAAGACTAGTATAAAGGATTTTCTGAAATTACGGCTAAATAATGATGTAAAGGAGTGTAAAAGTTACAGAATGTTATTTTAGCATTTGCCCTGAGTTATTGAGCATGTTTGTCTATAGCACCCCTTTTAGCAGAAACGAAACTTACTGACAACTCATTTTGAAGGAACAAAAATAGAAACTTATTACATGCTCAACAACGGCAAATATAATAATAAAAATACTAACAACAATAACATGTCATCCAAATATTTATTTAAAATAAACATAACAACAGTCCACTAGGCAAATCAGGAATGTAAAATGTGGGTAATTATGACATTTTTCATTAACATATTTTGTTATTTTTTAACAATAAACATCAAATAACACAGACCAACAACAAAAACAAAAAAGCAGGGTTGAATGGTTGAGTTTAAAATTGAGAAAATTAATGTAACATATATATATATATACCTGTTTTGCTGTAGAAAGGAAATCATATTGTGAGAGAGTTTATGGAATGATAATCATTTTGATATGGGGACATGGGCACAAATATTTTAGTTACACTTTATTTTAATGTGTCCTTGTTACAGTGTAAATATTCTGAGTAATATTAACTACATGTACTTACTATAGGGTTAGATTTAGGATTAGGGTTTTGTTTAGGGTTAATTGCATGTAATTATGCCTAATTTATAGTTATTATTAATATAGTAAAAACATGTAATGTGTAACAAGGACACATTAAAATGAAGTGTTACCAATATTTTTATTGCAATTTTAAACAAGTTAATTACACACAAGTATTAATGAACGTATGATAATATATCTGATATGCTTTAAAGTTTAATGGTACAGCAGTTTGAAATGCATAATTATCTCATTTCCTCACACTCTGCGTCTCAGGTTGATTATGGCAGAAGATCTGACGACTCCCTTGCTCTCAGACTCTGAAGTTGCTGATGCACCGCGTGTGTGTCTAACCAGCCCTACGGTGGCCATACTCGGCTCTGGAGACTATTCCCGCTCGCTGGCTCGGCGGCTGCTAGCTTGTGGTGTTCGAGTGGTGATCGGGAGTCGGTGTGTGAACCGCATCCCATCAGGACTGTTCCCTGATGCAGTGGAGTTGAGGAACCAGGAGGGGGCAGCATCACAAGCAGTGTGTGTGGTGTTTATGGCCTTGTTCCCTGAGCATTACCGCTCCCTGCTGGGACTACAGTCTGCACTGGCAGGGAAAGTGCTTGTGGATGTTAGTAACGCAGCAGAGATGAATATCCATGGGCCTTCCAATGCTGAGCGACTAGCTGAGCTGTTTCCAGACAGTCTGGTGGTCAAAGGATTTAACACGGTTTCAGCCTGGGAGCTGCAGACTGGGGCTCATGATGGAAGCAGACAGGTCAGGGCTGCTGTTGTGCTATCTGTATCTGTTGAAAACTAGGGTTATTTGAACTCTCTGTAGATTTACATGATTTAATATTGTACATTGGTCCCACATAAACCAATTAAGTTAAACAAACATAATTCGTGTTTTTTTGCTACTTACTATCAAAATTTTGACATTTGGCGTATAGCCAGCGACCTATGTTTCTGAATTTCCTACGGTGGTTTCTTCTCGATCGGATTAACGGTTTCAAAGATGTTTGCAAAAGTTTTTTAAACTCTAAATCATAACGTTGCACTAACAATAAGGCAAAACCTAGCATGTTTGGTATCGTTGGACTCGGCAAGGATTCAGGAAAATAAGGAGATGACTCCCGTGAAAATAAGTCAACCACATTTCAGGGTATCGTACCGATGACCCATACCAAGTTTGTAACGATACGTTCATGCGTTCATAAAATACAGCATTTTAGTACGAAATTCAAAATGGCCATTATGGGAAAATTGGTTATCATTCGACTCGGCATGACACCCCAGATCTAACGAGACCACTTTTATGATTTTTAGACAAACCGTTCAGAAGTTATAAGCAAAAATAGCCATTTTTTGTATCTATGGACCAGTAGGCGGCACTGTGCCGAAACGTAGCATGTCGCCTCAGGTCATGCTTGTGATGACATGTACCAAGTTTGGACTGAATATGATAAAGCGTTGTGGAGCCACAGCCTTACATATGTTTTCGCAAGCGCAACGTTAAATTTGTTCGCGCCGTACTCGAGAAAACTTTGACCAATGAACTTGAATTCCATAACTCTTTGTTGGCATGGTCTGAAGATGATCTGGTTCAATTTTCTTGATAATCAGAGCAACCGTCTAGGACGAGCTCGAAAAAGTTGTTTTTTTCTGAAAATTTAAAATTGCGGAAAGATTTTCATGACGGAAATTGATGTCACTTTAATTAAGCAATTTGAACAAGCAGCAAAAATCTTTTTTTTCCTTTGTACCTTTCACTGCTGTAGGTCCTGATCTGCAGTAACAGTACAGAGGGGAAGAGGAAAGTTGTGGAGTTGGCTCGGAAGATGGGCTTCCACCCGCTGGATGTGGGCGGCTTGTCTGCGGCTCGAGAAATTGAGGTAGCATCATTGCGCCTATTCCCATCTTGGAGCAGCTCGATCGTTGTCACCTTCCTCCTCTTCTTCTTCTTCTACGGCTATGGCTTTCTGCGGGGAATTCTGCTGCCGTTTCTTGCACAAGGACACAATTCCTTCTACCGTCTCGCCCTCGGTCTGGTGAACGAGAGCCTGCCAGCAGTGGCCCTGGTGACTCTGGCACTTGTATACTTCCCAGGCTTGTTTGCTGCGTGGTTGCAGCTCTGGAGGGGCACCAAATACCAGCGTTTCCCATCATGGTTGGACAACTGGTTGCAGCGGAGGAAACAACTGGGCCTGTTGAGCTTTCTGTGTGCAGCGTTGCATGGTGTCTACAGCCTTTGCCAGCCGCTGCGCAGAATCACACTCCACAGGCTCGTCAATACTGCATACAGACAGGTGCACTAACAAAAAACAGCCTGAGAGAAAAGATCTTGAGATGTTTAGTGCTTAACAAAAGCAGGTAACACTTTAGAATAATGGTCCGTCATTAAGTAACTATGCAGGAAGCAGTGTTGTATAAAGTACTAGAAAGCAATACTTGAGTAAAAGTACAAGTATCGTCCTAGAAAAAGACTTTGGTAGAAGTGAAAGTTACCTTTTAGAATATTACTTAAGTAAAAGTCTTAAAGTATCTGATATATACTGTACTTAAGTATCAAAAGTAATTTTCTGATATTTAATGTACTTAAGTATTTGAAGTAAAAGTAAAAAGTTTTTTTTTTTTTTTAAGCAAGCGGTTAGAACTTTGATTGTGAACTTTATTGTGGCCGTTCGAAACGAGAGCAGGAACGAGTATTGCGTAGCCGGCCGCACTAACCTGCCGAGTTGTCGCTTCAGTCGTTAAACCCATAGGTTAAACCTGCTATAATGGCGAATTCAGGGGACTATTATAGGCTAAGGCCACGCCCCCTTAGCAGGCTCTGACGTGGGGCTAGCTCATTGGTCGCACGTCAGAGGCGCCCGCGCCATTGGATATGCAGTTGCCGTAGCACAGCCGATGAGCGAGCTAGACGCTCAATGTGCTAGCTGTGCAGCTGCAAATGCGTTTCACACATAGGCTTCAGTAAATCAAGGAAAAGGAGTTTCCCCCCGGTCCTCCAGTAGGTGCTTCCATGGCGGTTTCAGTTGTGCTTCCTCCTCCTTTGGCAACAAACAAGCATTACGCTGAAATAGAGCGTGCAGAGCGTGCGTAATGCAATCTAGGAGCAGTGATTCGCCAAACCTCCCTTATTGCAGTCGCACACATTTCTTATTTTTATTGTATAGTAACGAGTAACGAAGATTCTTCGTGGAAATATAACGGAGTAAAAGTATACATTTTATCTAGGAAATGTAGTGGAGTAAAAGTGAAAGTAGACATAAATTTAAATAGCGAAGTAAAGTACAGATACGTGAAATTTCTACTTAAGTACAGTAACGAAGTATTTGTACTCCGTTACATTACAACACTGGCAGGAAGTAATGCAGGACTAATGAGTAGCGCTACATTAACACTTCAGCTACTACTATTAACTAATATAGAAACAAGCTTATCTAATCAGTAAGTAATATAGAATTTAGGACTAAGATAGTTCCTTATTAAGTAATCAATAATTACATGAGATTGGCATCATTAAGAACTAATAGGTAATTATGACAAATTATATGTAATTGTATATGTAATAATTGTCTTATTTTACTCTCAACGTGGTCATAAAATGCATTACTAATTATTCAAGTGTACTCAAGGACTACTAGTGATCTAAACCATTATTTGAAAGTGAAAAAGATGGGTTTTTTTTAGGGCCGGGACTTTAACGCGTTAATTAA
Source organism: Tiaroga cobitis (assembly GCA_030578255.1). Lineage (NCBI taxonomy): Eukaryota > Metazoa > Chordata > Actinopteri > Cypriniformes > Leuciscidae > Tiaroga > Tiaroga cobitis. The sequence goes on from CM060599.1 coordinate 6,343,936, forward strand.
GATTAATTAACTACAGACTTTAACGCGTTAATTAATTACACAAAAAAATATTTTTAATCGCACTTATTTTTGCACCGCGGAACGTTTCTCACTGGATGAGTTTCGGCGGACCGATTATACTGGCGCACCAACTAGCGTTCATGACGAAGAAGCTGACGAGATCGCTTTGGTTGGCCGGTGAATGGGAAATTTTGTTACAAAAACGAACGGATGGAAGCGTCGATAAGAGCATGGTTGTGTGCAAGCTATGCAACAAGGAATTCGCTATTGCTATTAGTGTAGTGTAGCAATATGCTATTGCTACACTTAATGGCAAAAAACACTGGTCTGCTGGACTTGGTTGAACAAAAATAAACAATATTTTGTTGCTTAAGCTTATGTATTCAGTCATTATTCAATGGTATACTAAAAATCCATGTGAAAAAAATTACTTCTCACTGTTCTCAGGTCAAATATTTATGCAATTAAAATGCGATTAATTTCGATTAATTAATTACAAAGCCTCTAATTAATTAGATTAATTTTTTTAATCGAGTCCCGGCCCTAGTTTTTTTACTTTAAATAATGGTCCAGATCACTAGTAGTTCCTGCATAGTGACTAGTACTTAATTAGTGATGCATTTTATGACTATATTCAGGGTTAAAATTATGTCTGATTACGTTTCAGACACAAAAATGTTCTTTATAATTGGTCAGGCTAATCTCATTAGGTAATTATTACCTAATAAGGAACTATCTCCTAAATTCTATATTACTTACTGATTAGTTAAGCTTGTTTCTATATAAGTTAATAGTAGTAGCTGAAGTGTTAATGTAGCGCTACTCATTAGTCCTGCATTACTTCCTGCATAGTTACTTATTAATGACGGACCATTATTCTAAAGTGTTGCCCAAAAGCGTAGTGAATGCTATGTTTTGTCTGAACGCATCAGGTGAAAGCAGGCGTAGAGGAGCCCTGGGATGAGCTGGGAGTTTGGCGATCTGAGCTGTACCTCTCTTGTGGAGTGCTGGGTCTGGGCGTCCTCTCTTTACTGGCCATCACTTCCCTTCCCTCAGTGGGAAACACCCTCAACTGGAGAGAGTTTACCTTTGTACAGGTGAGCCCATGCACAACATACAGGTGTTTCCCATTTCTGTTCCTGGAGGCACATTAACAGTACACGTTTTGGATCAAGGCGGGCATACACTGTGCGATTTCAGCAAGTAGATCAAATATGAGTAGATCGCATGCGATGTAAAGCCAGAGCTCACGCTTTTATGTGCTCACACTATAGAGGGTATTAAATAGAGGGTATGCGCGTGACGTCACCGTCGGCCGGAGAAAGGTCTTACATTATTGCATAATACTTTCATGGTTAATGGGATATTTAAAACAATTCTAGAGATAAAGTATGTTTTTGAGCTGTTTAATTGACAAAATTTAATCAAAATTAACAATGAATTCAAATTCAAACCAAATCCATAAAATGACCCCATGATGTAAAAGGTTTTGTATAGAGGGTATGCGCGTGACGTCACCGTCGGCCGGAGAGACTGCGGTTACACACGATGAGTGGCAAAAACACAGAGCGGCAGCATTGGTGTTCAGCGTGAATGCCGTGAAAAACACACAAAACGCATCTAAAACGGGAAAGAGCTTTGAGATTGACTGTACAACTAGATTTGACCAGAAATATGAGGTATATTTTTACAGACTGCCGAAAAGCTAGAGAACAGAGAAGCAAATGGATCGCCGCAATCATAGAAACAACTGGATCCAGGCAGAGAAAGGTGGATTTGCTGTTTGATTAGGAAGAGTTCAATAATGTGTACTGTTGCTGTGCCTCCAGAAACAGTGTTGGGAAACATTTTCATAACACACATTTTTCACACTTGAATACACTGGCGAACCGACCCCTACTCTGCCTAAAACAGGCGTGGACAAACCTGTACCTGTACCTTCCTGCAGAGCTCAGGTCATCCCGGTTCCAACACACTTGCCTGTATTTCTGTATTTTTAAAGGGTTAGTTTATCCAAAAATGAAAATCCTGTTAGTAATTTCTCTCCCTCATGTTGTTCAACCCCGTAAGACTTTCGTTCATCTCCGGAACACAAATTAAGATATTTTTTATTAAATCTGAGAGCTCAACATGACATCATGACTTTTGCGTAAACAGACACGCCACTTTCAAGTCAAGTGGCGTGTTATCTATACGCATTTTGAGATATCCGCGTCTATGCGTGTATGTCTACCCCATTAATGTCCAAGTGATTCCGCGTATATGTACACGCCATTAAATGTCCGAGCGAAACGAAGCAAAATGTAGATCTACATCTGGGGAGCGATATTTTTTTTCCCTAGGATGGCAGGGGAAGACTCATAAATGCTATTAACCCCAGTGACGGGTAGGTTTAGGGACGGGGTGGAGGTAGGTCATATATTTATATATACAGTAATAACGTTAAGTCAACTGCGTTCATAAACACGCTGAAAAGCGATTGTGCGTGTTGATAGCACGCCAGAAATGGAAATACGAATTGGCGTGTCATACACACGCAATTTTATGAGATCAGTCTGGAGAGCTGGATCACTCCTCCATAGGCTTCTGTGTAATTGAAACTTGCCGGCCCAGAAAAGTTAGTAAAGACAATGTTTAAAATAGTCCGAGTGACTACAGTGGCTCAACCTTAAGTTTATCAAGCGACGAGAATACTTTTTGTGCGCAAAAAAAACAAATGAAAAATAGCGACTTTATTCAACTATTCATTTTCTTCTGTGTGGGCCTCGAGTGAGTTCATGTAGTGGAACAGCGCAGCGCTTCTGTGTTGTACGTCAGAACGTAGGCTCACTATTGGCCAGCATCACACACATGACCAGCGTCGGCCAATAGTGAGCCTACGTTCTGACGTACAAGCGTAAGGTTTAGCCACTGTAGTCACTTGGACTATTTTAAACATTGTGGAATGCTGTGGAATGCTATCTCGGGACACGATATTTCTCGAACATAATGCATGAATGGATACGCTTAGCCTCAAATAGCACTCCGATGTGGTATTCAAGATAGTGTACGTTCAGGGCACTGCGATTTGGTATTTTTTGGACATGGGACAGTTTTGCGCACTTACTTCAAGTGGCCAAGACCGCAAGTGTGGGTATTTGAAAAGGCCCTAAACCCACAGCGCGCTTGTTCTAAAAATAGACTCCAATAAAAGTATTTTCACACAAGACCTGAAGTATTTAATCCTACTCGTTGAGACCCACTGTTCTGCAGAGATTATATCCATCCCGTCTCAAGCACTCCAGCCTGTAATTTTTAAGTAATCCTGAAGACTTTGATTAGATGGTTCATGTGTGTGTCGAAACTCGACAGGATAGTGGAGCGGTTTATCAATTTTAAGAATGCGAAGAACGGACTTGCCTTCTTCTGTCTTACAAAGCTACCTTTAATGAACAAACTCAACGACACATGACTATCTTTGTGAGAATTGAGATGCTTAACTGACTGTTCCAGTACATTATAAGTGGGACAGCCAATCAATGCACTATAAATAAAACATCACAGATGTCATAACTTAAAGTTCCCCTGTAGTCAACAATTTTATCCCTTAAAACTCATCTTTGATCACCAAAATTACATATTTAAATGTTTTATTTCCCTAAAAATTCTTCATGCCTTAAAATGGCTTGAATGTAACTCGACACCCTTGCCTCATTTAGTATACGCGGTTCTATGAATATGCAAATGACCCCGCCTCCACTCACTCACTCAGCTCAGAGATCCACTGGTTGACGATCACACGTTGATCTGATTGGCTACAAGGTCGTTTGTGACGTCAGAAACACCAGCGATTTCAAACCGTGTTTTTGAGACTGTCTTTGGTTCACTGCAGTTTTAAGCAGAAAATACTCAGCAATGCTGTCGACTTATGAATTTACACATGGTTTGTCTTAAAGCACATTAAAAACACCAGACATATAAACAACATTAAAAAGCTTAATTTTCACCACAGGGGGACTTTAACAGATTTACTAGCATATCATCATAGATCTTTTTATTTGAGGCCGTCACGTTTCTGAGCTTGCAGCGGGAATCTCTCGTGTAAAGTGAGAACAAGAGAAGTTGAAAACTCACAGGCTTCCGTACGTCGTCCATCCACAACGGCTTTTTTGATTTCTAACTGTTCGATTCTCTAAAGTCTGCATTTTTTGCATCCATAATATCAAGAACACATCCAGGTGATTTGATGCGTCCTCTGTACTTGTGTTCTGGAGTATTTGAATCAGTCTTTCACAGTGGATAATGAGAACACAAGATCGCACAAGAATGCGTATTGAAAACGGACTGGGTTGAAACCTTGTAGCTAAACTACCAAAGTACACTTAAATGCACAATCTGTTGCGCTACATGTTGATTTTAGTTATATACCTAGCTAGTTTTGGTGCATTAATTGATTGATAGTTGACTTTTAGGCTTGTAGGAAACATGAAAATGTTGTTCTGGATGGAGAGCGTTAAAAAAACAGATATTGTTTGTGACATGATTTCAAATATACATCATTTTGGCAATGTCTTTGATTAGCATGCAAATGAACATTCACACAGTCACAGCTTTTTAACATTTACTAAATTTGAAGTAAGTTTTGTCTCTCTTCTTCCTTCAGTCAGGTTTGGGCTACATTGCTCTGACTCTGTCCATCATGCACACGCTCTTCTTTGGTTGGGATGTTGCCTTCCACATCGAGGCGTACCCGTTCTACATGCCACCCAGCTCCGTGTTGGCCGTGGCTCTGCCCTGCGTCGTCCTGCTGTGCCGAGGCTTTCTGCTTCTGCCATGCGTCTCCACCAGACTGGCACGGATCCGCCGCGGATGGGAGAGCAAACGCAACTGTCCAGTCTTACAGACTCTTGTGGCGGATGATGGAATACCATAGGAAGTCTGGGAAGAAGTACTAGGAGGAATATAAGGAGGACTTTTATTATAGGATGAAGTGATACACGGATATACAGTTGGCAGTGCAGTGGCCAACAGTTTACATATGCAGGTTAAAAAAATCTAAGGGCTGAATATAAAGTGGAACATGTTTATGAAGTATTTTAAGACTGGTCAAAATCTCTGACTAGTTTAAGTCAGCCTTACCTGAAAGTGATAACGTGCCGAGGTATTCTGGCCTTAAATAACTCCTGACTCAACTTTTCCAAATCACTGAGTGGACTTCACGTGTGCCTTATATTATTACCAAATCCTAATACTTCAGTTGTTCTTCCTCTGGGCCAGTTACTGTGTAAACTCCGTCTGTAACAGGGAGGCCTACATTACACCGAGTACTAATAATGACAGAAATTACATTGCATTTAATTCAGTAAACTGTTGTAAACAAAGCCTGTAATTAAATGTAAAGAAAAAAAATACTTGAATGTCCGTTTTTAAACACACACACAAAAAAACAACACCAAAATTGTATGGACTGCATATTTTGCTCTGATAAACTTACATTTTTCATTTCACTTTTCCTCGGCCTGACTGATTGGCTTTAGTTATGGTGGATTTTGTACAGGAACTTTCAATCAATAATGTTTCTAGTGTTGTGAAAGCATGAGTCATTCCTTCAACTTTATTTAACAAAAACAGCAAACAACTTCCAATGTGTCATTTAAATTAAACAAGATTTCTGGTACGTGATGTTTTCACTGAAAGAAAAATAAAACACTTAAATAATTGGTACTCAACACACACATTTTGCTCTGAAAGAAAAGAAGAGTATTCTTACATAAGAATGTTCAAACAAAAAATATTTCCACTCAAAATTTGACTTGCATATCTGAAACTGTGCTTACAACATATGAATTGTAAGACTACAATATAAAAAGTAAAGCTATAGATCTAATTAAAATAGATGTTTCAATCCCACGTCACAGCCGAAAAGAAGCTCTGATGGCCATCACCATTCTGTGTGTGGATTGGCCTTGAACTGCTTATAGTCGGCCATTTTGAAGAAGGCAAGTTCTGTTTCATTGGCTGTGAAGAGATGAAATGTGTTGAAATAAAGATTTCAGCAGGTACACAAATAGTTACCAGAAATAATTACCAGAAGTAGACAGGTTTAGTTTTGCATTTGTATATATATATATAACAAATGTAATCTGCATTAAAGTCATTCTGCTATAGGTTAGAAATAAATGAACATTAATTAAAATAAAGCCATTTTAATCTATCTTCATACGGTATAGGGCCTTCATATATTAATGTTCTCTGTCAATGCCATTTACATTTAATTTCTCTCCCATCACCAAAACAAACCCTTAATATTTGCAAGTTGACATACCAACCCCACACACTCGTAACCTGCAGCCATCACGCAGAATCAACTTTTCATCATCCTCTAAGCTCATTACAAGCTCATTTGTCTGAAATCAGAGAAAAATATAGTATTCATATTTATTATAATAGGTCATATTTACTCATTTTGTTTAAAAGCTATTCATAGTCACCATTAAATTGTGTCTTAATAAATACTTCTCTTGTTTCATTACTGGATGAATCAGATTTTTTAACAAATCTCTTGAATGAATGATTCAATACCTGTTTCCAGCCTAAGTTGCGAATTTAACTTAAGCGCATGCTATCGCATAAAACATTTTATAATAAAGCAGCGTCTCCGTCCAGTGACCCGACGAGCACAAAATCATCACTTCCTGATAAACTTGTGCTAAATATCAGAAAGATATATTAAAAATGGAAGTTGCTGCAGTGTATATAATAAATGACTTGCACCTCAGATCGAGCAGACAAAATGCACTAAACGCGGTGATGTTAACTCGCTTTTGGAGGCGGATGCTGCTGTTTGGGAACGCAGTCGTGTAAGACAGTTCTGGGAGATAATTATACTAAACCACTTTGATGACAGACTCAGAACAATCAAAACAGCGTTTCTAGATGCTGTGCTACAAGATCGGTGTGCTGGTTATCGACTTTTCTGATACGCGCTGAGGAATGTATTTGTTAAATGCGTGTCCATCTTAGTTTATGCACATATTTCTTTATGGGACAAAAAAAAATCTGACTAAACTCACAACATAAGTTTTTTTGTGTGTGTGTGTGTGTGTGTGTGTGTGTGAACTTTTGTATTATTCTTTATACACACCTTGCCGTTTTCATCCAGCAGTTTATGCAATATCCCAAAATTCCCATAAAAATAGGTGAATATAAACAGAGCTTTTGTAAACACATTTTGTAACAGTCACTTGTCGCCACCTACTGGCGTAATGATGTAACAACACAATCGTTATTTGAATCGTCAAGTTACTTTCAAAAGGTGATTTATTTTGCTCGCTAGACATCATGCTTATATCCGACCTATAAACATTTTAATCCCAGTACTTATGTGATGATTTGTAACACAGAGATAACGCTATTAGGCCTATGTGGTTAAAAAGACCGTTTGTGAAGTGGTTTCAGACATGAGAACTCTCACACAGATTAATATTTAGGAATAAGATCCTGTTTGAATCGACATCGCAATCGTATAACTTGAATAACTTGTTCAAGTATCCTACAGCACTTTCCCCCCAACTGTAATCATGCAAATATTATAATTTATGCCACAAGTGAATGTTTAAAGTTACCTTTGCTCCGTGTGCTTGGTGTATGATTTTCATCGTATCTGCAACAACACAACAACATGATGTTAAAGCAATAACGGCTTCTTTTATTTTGGGGGAAAGTAATGAGCAAATGTACACTTAGGCTACCATAGTCAAACTGCTTGAAGGGTGGAGGCAATCCAGCTCTGGTTGAAACTTCTTCAAAGAGAGAAGTGCTAGTTATTCATTATTTGTCGATGTTTGATATCAAGCAGCTGATTTAATTTGTACTCATAAACAAGAGTCATAAGAACTCTGTCAACCCGTTGTCATCGTGTCTACCTTGCTTAACAAATGTAATAAACTCCTCCACCGTCTGGTCTAAATGGACGTCTTTGAAAACCAGCGGTTTAAAGTTGCGATGCTCGAAGGACCGAACCAGACGAAGCGTCAGAACCGCGCGATCACACATCCTCTCGGGCAGAATCACTCAAACTACACGCAATACACACACAGAGTCCACTGAGGGTTAGCGCGTACAGATACACACATGTAAATGACCCATATGAACAAGGAGCACTTCGCTGTTTAGATTACTTCTATCTTTTTTCAATTTCAAAGCGTTTATTTCCAGCATGTTCTGAAAAGTAAAATTCTAGACCAAACTAGCCGCTGCGATGCATCGATCGCAGGCAACAGCAGTATCAGGCAAGAGCAATAGAACTGCATCGTGTGACCCCCTCACTGTGGAACTATGGTTAAGAAAAAGAAATGTCTCCACAACATATCCGTTACATTTTTTTAATTCTATGGCTTGTTTATGAGTTATTTTATAAGCACTTATACATACATTTATAATTATATTCATACTTGTCAGAAATGGAATGCAAAAATTATAATTTGAACACTTTCCAAATGGGATAAATAAAAAATCTTCAAGAATCCAAAATTCATGATCTTGGGGAACATGACAGAATATGGAATAGCTCCATGCGTGTTTGCACAAGACTCTGAGCGTGGTAGCTTATAAATATGACTTTTCCTGGGAGGGATTCATTTGAATTTTAACAGTTCTGATTCTTATCGATTCCTGAATTTCGATTCAAATAAGTAAAAAAAAAAAAAACCATTTATTCTAAGTCTTCTTGTAAAACATTTAATTGCAGCTGAATACCATCACCAGGCTAAAGAACATTTACACAAGGAACTTTTGCCTATGGTTTAAAAATACCATAGCAAAAATAACAAACCTAACTAAATTAAAATTTCAAGCATGATTAAAGACAAGTGCACACTCGGTAATTTAAAAAGGACAAAATAAACAAATTAGCAATTGCACAAATAAATACAACTGAACAAAGATGCGGTTGAAATAAACAGTGTTTTAAGATTTTCAGGCAGAGAAACAGTATTCAAATGTAAAATAACACTGCACTTAATAAATAAAATATACATTACAAATATAGTTACAAAAGTTATTCAGTCGAGAACAGCGAGTGGATTTTCTTTTGTTTGATGGACTTTATTCTAGAGATGGCAGCAGGAATATTAGGCTGCTGTCACTTTAAGAGCTGCGGATCCAAAATACTGTTACACATGCGTTTTCTTTGTCAACTGTTTACATTCAATTAAGAGAATATTTTGACATATTTTTGTGTGTATTTGTCCGTTAAAGTGCACAAAGACGCGGAAGAGAGCTCAGTTCACTGTCGCGCACTATTCAGTATGAGAGGCGGCTTTCTGTGCGCACGCTTTGGATGTGTGTGCAGTGCGTGAGTCTTCTTTCGCTTGAGTGTTTTTAAAGTCATTAAAATGCACACAAAGAAATCGATAAAAGGAATCGAAATTGTAATTTTATAACAAGTATCTGATTCCTGATCTATAAGTATTCGATTCCAGAATTAATACTTTTTTTTTTATTCCCAACTGACAGAAAGTAGCAAGCAAATCAGATTGGATCTATTTCAAGCACAGCGCTTGTCATTTGTGTGTGCAGTGTTAGTAGTTGAGTCTGTTTGCGACAATGCAAAACATGCTAGGACGTATAACTGCATGTGTAAACATAATTATAAGTCTACATCAAGTGCACTATATGGGCCAGGGCCAGCATGCACAGGGACACACTGTGTGCAAAGCAATTTGCATATGTTGATCGGTGTACTGTTAATTACCAAAAAAAGCTTCATGAGTGTTTGCACTCCAAAATGTAATAAAAAAAAAAAAAAACATCAGGTACCACAAACCTTTTTATAAATTACAGATATAAATATAGCCATTACAGAAAATGTCTGGATGCAAACCAAGGATCAATTGTTTATCCAAACAACCAAATGCAAAACCACTGATACAAATCAAAAGACACGTCAGTGTAAAAAGGAGCCTCTGTTGCAATGTGTAAATGTCTGTTTGAATAAAGGCTATGTCTATATTTGCACAGTACTCTCAATCTGGCATCCCTGCTGTGACCCTGTGGCCCAGTTTAAAGAACCTACAATTTCGTCAATCTGATTGGACAGGTGGCTCGGTACATGCTCCAGCAGCCAATGGCGTTAAGGGGGCGTGACCACGTGCGTACAGTACGGCGATCCTCGGAGTGTTGCTGCCATTCACTCACAGCGGGTTTAAAGCGCATCATTTTAACAACAGACTGAAGCATCTGCAACCATGTCTGAGGTCAGTATGAACAAACTCGAGGCTTTTGTTTGATACGAGGGTGTTTGAGCCTTGCAATGTGCTGTATTTATGACTTCAAAGAGCACGACATGGTGCTCTTTGAATGGGCCACGTGAATTAGTTAGCATTTCATATGTGATAAAGATTGGTTTATCTCGATCGAGAGAGGTATAAAGTACCGGTAATACAACACAATAGAGTGCAATAAATGTAGTAAATGAGACTGGTGGGCATGTAATACTGCATGTGTGCAGAGAGCGCCATGTCTACGTGGGTGTGGCGCGTGACCGTACGTTAGAATATAGAGCGAGCGCTTTGTGTTCCGCTGTTTCTTAATCGTTGTTTTGTACTCTACTTTTGGGACCGCTACATCGCGTTATTACCACACCTTATAGAGATGGTTACCCCCAAAAGCCTGTGGTAGCCTATGACACGAATGACTTTCACTAAAGGGGATGTTACAGATGGTGATAGCCTCAGTCACCATTCATTTCCATTGAATGGAAAAATGATGCAATAAAAAGTGGAAGGTGACATTATTTATAGAAGGTGACATTATTAATGGAAGGTTGTTTCCACCTCAAAATAAAAAATAAATAAAGGTAATTGCGACTTTTTATCTCACAGTTCAATTTTTTTTCTTGCAATTGCGATTAAAGTCGATAAAGTCATAAGTAGGGTTATAAAGTCATAAATTGTAAAATAAAAACTCTAAATTCTCAGAAAAAGTATTTTTTCCTTGCAGAATTGGACTTTATAATTTGCAATTGCGAGTTTATCTCACAATTCACAATTCTCAAAACGTAATTGCGAGAAAAAAAAATCGGAATTGTAAGTTTATTCCGATTCTTACTTTAGAACTAGCAATTCTGACTTTTTTTCTCTCAAATGCGAGTTTACATCTCGCAATTCTGAGTTCTTTTATCAGAATTGTGAGATAAAAAGTCTTATCTTTTAAATGGTTTAATTCTTTGACAGAAACAAGCTTTCCAACATTATAATTACCATCGCATTCTGTTGTATTCTCTGAAGAACTTCTTACAAGTTTGGAAGGACGTGATCGATGATGCCAGGAAATTAACCTTTAAAATAATTTGTTCCTTTGCTATTTTGAACCATGAACCATTTGTGTTAGCGCCCGCTTTAACCACACTCTCACTCTCATTCATTGTGTAACAGCCGGACGTTTTGGGTAGTTTTCAAATCAACTAAAATGTACTTTAATTCCATGATCTTAGAGGATTTTCAATGGCGACTTGCAGTTCGTTGGAAGGAGAGTTATTTTAGTATTAGAGCATGTGGGTTTTTTTGGCTGTAAAAAGTGCCGCATAAAATACGTTAACGGTTCTTCTCCAAAAATACTTGTCAGTTAAAGGTGTGAGAAATGGCTTTTAACAAGCTTGTAGTTAGTCCTACTGCACACTGAAATCTGATAAGGTGTTGCCATGTTACGACTGAGGTTTACTGTAACAGGAAGATGGACCAACAGAAGTTGGTTGATGATGGTGTGCCTTGGTGTGCATGTCACGTAATCGGGGCAAAGAATCACAGGCAGAGGAAAGTGTGTGTAAGAGGAACGGAGTTTGACCCGTGATTAGAGATCTGCTGAAAGCCTTCATTATTGTGCGCTTGCTATTGTGCCGTGGTTATGTAATCACGCCATGTCTCCCACCAGCTCTGTGAAGCAAGACTACGAATGTAAAATAGCCATGACCAAAATCTTTTCAGTCCTTTTTTAAGTAATAAGAATGAGAGTTGAATGCATATGGATGTAGAGGCCTTTTTAGAGCAGAGTCCAAAATGAATGAGGCTTGGGGGAAATTTTGCTGAAAGTAACTGATATTCTGTCTTGCAGTTACATAAATATCACCAACAAATCTACACCGTCGCTGTAGATTCTGTTGCACCACAGCAAAATAAGTCATGTTATGCCAGAGTTGTGAATGTGGTGAAATGAAAGACTCATCACTTGCTATGTTTCTATCCACCTATTTTATGTGAATTTTGGGATATCCCTGGATGGAAACACCAAGATGGGCACACAAAACTTATGCGCTCAATTAAGGCAGATCTTTTTTTCAATCCGATGAAAAGACTTGCACATAAACTACGATGGAAACACATAAATCCCTCGATGTGCAGCCAAAAACTCATTTGATTTTCCCTCAGAAGAGGCTGTGGATAACTGGACTATTATTGGATAACTGGACTAACTAGCGGACCAATGCATCTCAAATGTTGGCTTGGTTGTTATGAAACGCCCGAGTCCATGTTTGTCATCAGAATGATTTGGTTTAATTCCCTCCAAAAGAATCTCACACGATTGCGTTCTGAGACGCAGCTCATTTATGATTTTATGAAAGAAATGAGTTGATGATTATTGAAAGAGCCCGATTTCAGCAACTTGCAGTTTTATTACGGATATTTTGCACCGATTACCCATGAAGTGATGATTTTGTTCTGTTGAACACATGGGATAGAAACTTTGCTTTATTCGCAAATGTTTTAGGCCTATGCAATATTCCAATTTTGCACACAAGTTAAATTCGCAACTTTGCGTGGAAACAGCTAGTAGGCCAGTCCTTAGAAAGTTATCATAACTTTCAGTGATTTCAAAAGTCTTCAATAAAACTTCAATCAGTATTGCTGACTGATTGTCCACATGACAGCATGTACTGGTAGAGTGTTCTGTCTGGTCATGCTGTTGGTGTTTCACAGGCTGAGTTTCAGAAAGCAGCAGACGAGGTCAAACAGCTGAAAGCGAAACCAGCGGATGCTGACATGCTGGAAATCTACAGTCTGTACAAACAGGCCACCGTAGGAGATGTTAACACAGGTCAGCTTTTCCTCTAACCCATAAACGTGGCTTAAGTTTATCTATAAAACTAAATTGCGGCTCTTTAAAAAGTGTGTGTGTTTCTTTCCAGCTCGACCAGGCATGTTAGACTTCACTGGCAAGGCCAAATGGGACGCCTGGGAGGCAAAGAAAGGTCAGTTTCTAGGGATGGACCGAAATGAAAATTCTTGGCTGAAACCGAAAAAGAGGAAACCAAGGCCGAAACACCGAAAGAAATTATGCCAATTATTAGTACCATTGCATTCATTGCTATGACTGTGTACAAACTTCACTAAAATCAAGGCAATGCAATTGCATAAATTAATATAACATTTTCAAAGAATAAATCAATTACAAATTATGCAAATATTTATTTATTTATTTATTTAGCACAATGCACAGTATAAAATAAAATTCAAACTTAAATGTTTAACTTGACCCCACTCATGTGTACATTAAATAATAATCTACTGGCCTGCAGAAAGGTTTTAAAATCAAATGTTCTCTAAAACAAAGCCGAGCACGAACTTCTCATCACACCAGCACCCAGTTTGCACTTCTAAATTAGTTGCTTACATTTTCAAAAATGAGCATACAATAGCATAAAAGCATTTTTAATGAACAAAGGTCCATGTTTAATACAAATGTACACGAAACTTAATGAAATATGTTTAGTGAAATTAGAAAATAATTAAGAGAGCGTTAATTTAGTTGTATACATGTTCCCATATACATATTTTTTTGTAATGTCACAAGTAATAATCTCAAGGTTTACAAGATTATTTTTGTATTGGTGGTGGTATACTAAAAAATAAACATTGTCTCGTGTTTATGATATCTTTCTTCTTCTCACCTATTCCTGATGGTTAGAGGACAGTTACTTGAGTCGTCCCGTCGTTTCAAAGAATAGTACAGCGGCGAGCGCGTCAAGTATAAACGCCTCGACCGTTTGGAGAGGTGCGCGCGCTGTCTGTGGAGACTCGCGCTGCGGAGGCAGGCTAAAGTATAAACAAGGCTTCCTCGCGGGTTCAGATATATATATAATACTGAAATACGTCCACACCGCAGACATGTTGCCTCAGACAAGCACGTGCAGGTCGCAGTTTCTGTTTGCGTCATCGTAACATTTCGGCCGTATCGTTTCGGTGATAAAAGTATTTCGGCCGAAAACCGAATATTCGGTGCATCCCTATCAGTTTCTCCTCCCTGTCACCAGAGTGCAGCCACACTATTAGGGGTTCAAGCGCAGCTGAGCGCATAGACTGTAAAAAAATATGGACGTAGTGTCCGTCACCCGTAGTGTTTCTGAAGAGCATTTTTTAAGCCAAAAGTGGGCGGAGCCGGCTGTCACCATCTTGGCCGCGCGTCACTCGAAAATGGGATGATTATTACTCAAAAATAAACGAAAATGGGCAAACAGGCGGATTAGCTGAGGTGACGTGACGCTAACGCTTGTAGACAAACGGCTAGTAGTGACAGCAGCGGCAATCCACCTGTCACTCAAGTGGCCACGCCCTTAATTATGCAGAACTTTAAAGCTTAATATGATTTATTAATAACAGATGAGTTATTACAAAATTCACCCCTCTCACAGTCGTCATGAAGGGCAAAATTAGCTATAGAGACCAAAACCACTTTTTGTACCAGGCTGTAAACACATTTTTTTCTGCTGTAAAGGTGGGCATTTTAACATGGGGGTCTATGGGATTGACTCTCTTTTGCAGCCTGTCTCTAGTGGCCAGTTGATGAATTGCAGTTTAAGTCACCTGGTTGTCGCTTGGTTTAAGTGCGTAGCGCTCGTTAGAAAAAGTTATCGGGCAGACCCAACCGTAAGTCGTAGAGGCTTGAAACTTTGAGGGCTGGTAGTACTCTCACTGTCTACAACACCACCAAGGCTCGCCCCCATCGGCCTGATGGTGGCGCTACAGCGGTCAAAAGTACTAAATGGCTCATAACTCCTAAACCGTTCGTCGCAGGCTCAAGTGTCTTTTATCTTGGGAATCTTAGGCTCAAGACAAACAAAACGCATGTCTCTGATTCGACCGTCACACTGGCGAAATTTTCGAAAACCCTACTTTTGCGAACGAGCCCTTGGTTTTTCGCCTGATCGGAACCAAACCAGTGCAGAAAGATTCTCTGGAGTCTGATTGTCAATAATTATCAAAAAGTCGAAAAGGTTCGAAGTGGGCTTAGACGCTTCTACTAAAACGGCTATCCCTCTGAAACAAAATGAGATAATTTCACCAAACTTGGTACACCTATGTATGGGCTTGTTCTGTGGTCACGTGATGAAGGACGTGGCGACTGGCCACTTGGTGGCGCTATAAAATGACCAAAACAAAACGGCTATAGCTAACTGTCAGTCCAATTGACTTGTACACAATTGCGGCACCTTGGACGAAGACACCGCATGCCAGTTTGCGTGGACATTCGAGTATCTCGAAAAAGACGGCCGCCGTTGGCGAGACAAGGTTAATGAAGGCCAATCGGAACGAAACTCGCTAGGAATCCAAAAGAAATCGACAACCAGCTACTTTGTCTCTAGGACCACCGCTGTCAATCAAATTGTTCGATAAATATTGGAGATTAATTAAAAAACCCACTTTCGCGAACTAGTCCTAGGTTTTTAGCTTTACCTCGATAACTGTTAAAATGCTTTAAAATATATATTTCCTCAGTAAATTGCCTGTATTGGCTGTAAATGGTCTTTCCATCTATGATCTATGTGGTTACATGCTTGCTAAATAAAACATCATTATTTTTATGCATGTGCTTAAAGGCCTTAAAGCGCTTGAACCCTTTTAATTGCTGCTTGCAGCTATATTTTAAATTTAGTGTTTTCTCAGTCTTAATATATAGAGTAAATAATCTCCAAACGCAGCTCACTCTGTGTGTGTGTCCCTCCTTTTACATCTGTTTTTCTTCTCTTGCACATTTCAGGAATGAGTAAGGATGATGCTGTGAAAGCCTACATCGCTAAAGTAGAGGAGCTGAAAGGGAAATACGGGATCTAACAACCGGACCCCATCACAGCCAGCCTGCCTTTACCTGTACTGTTCTCCTCACATAAAGCGCCTTACGGCCTCCAGTGTGTCCCTCACGAGGGTGTTACGGTTACGCTGTAGCACGCAGACTCTGTTCTGTGTGAGAGAATAGGCACATTCCCCGCAGGCCAAGAGAAATAGTCCACCAGCAACCATGTAGTGAAAGCAACAAATCAACCATGTAGTGAAAAGCCCTAATGAATGCAATGCCATAAAATCACTTTTTCAAAACCCCCGTGTTCAATTTGTGTTTTCTTACAAACACTGATGAAGATCAACATGTGATTTCCCTTAAAAACTTTGATGTGTTTGATTTCTTTTTTTAAGTGAGACCCCTGTGGAAGATTTTGTGATTAAAAAATGACCTGATCAAATATTCAAATGCATTTACTGTGTGAGTGTGCATTTACTTGTTTCAAGATGTTAGAGTGCATTCATGTAAAAAGCTACATTTTATAGACTACACTTGAGTTGTTTTCCTGAGACAGGCTTGATAGTGTGCCTTACTTCAGCTAGTGTGAATATCAGTACTTGATATTATCATGTCGTTTTGTGAGTTTATCAGCTAGTTGAGGGTCACATCACATGACCAGACATACATGAGAGCATTATTTCCTTCTATCCACTGGGATCATGTGTTGGATGGTGTAAAAACATTGAGGAAAGGGTTTAATTGAATGATGTGCCCCTTTCAGCATTTCCTTATCCCGCCTGTCTTTACCTCAGTCTGGTAAGGGATCAAAGTGCTAGAGAGTGTGAATTGCATTATGTTTTGGGTCACCATCACCTCAAAAAGGACTTTGGCTGGTCAATAATGATAATCGGCACAGTTTAATCTGTGAAGTTAGCAATATAATCATTCAAAGTTATACACCTAATGCAGGCTTATCAACAACACTTTTACTAATTACTACATATAGGCCTAGTATTAGTGACTATTTTTACTAGTAACAATTAGTTATTTTACTATAGTGTCTAGAGAAAAAAAAATATATTAATGATTATTTAGGCCTATTTGTTAAAATAGTTATAGCAACCTAATACTGGGTGGAAAAATCTGAACAGAACTAAAAATGCGACAATGGGAAAAGTAGCCTACTACTGTCACTAGAATTAAAAATATAACTGCTAGTTACCATAAATCGTTTTTAGGAATAAACGTTGAAACATTGTAGCCTACCATATGTGGGTCCTCTTGTTCCTTCAACTGTGGACCAATGAAAATAAACTCTTAAAATACATTTTCCACACACTAAGATTTGTGTAAAACACACACACTCAAACATATAGGAATAGTTCATGTCTATTTTACTCTTTAAGTTGATTATAGTTTTGTAATTAACAATAGGCCTACTTTTGGGCTTTTTATAGTTCAAATCTGGGAGGAAATATGAATGTATGGAACGTTTCCAAGATAGTTCTGTTGCCTTTATAGCTAAAATAAAGAAAACATAATCTATTAGTTTACTAAAAAAAAAAAAAAAAATCCTGTAGGATACAAATGTGCGAAGTTGGAGAAACTCCCTCATGCATATGCTGCCTCTCGCATAATAATATCTGATGTAGTTAACGAACACCTCCGTGACCGGGAAACTAACGCGCGCGCCCGTGATCTGCGTGCCAAAGACGACACGGGCGGGTTTAAACACTGAACTACTTCAGTTAATCTTACACTGAGATTATACTGTACTTTCGACTGGAGTTGACTTGGCTTCTTCGTCTCGCTTCTCCTGGTCTGTTGGCTGTTGAAATCAATATGACAGCAATAAAAATCAGGGTAGGCCTAATGCTTTTTAAATGTATTTTAAATGTTTATTTTTCGTTTGGTATGAAATTTTACATTTGCTTTGGATTAAAGGGCAATAATATGCTTCCTAATATTTAGCGCAATCGACTTTTACAAGAAGGTATAACAAAATGAAGTGTTGTATCAGTGAACGGGGAAAACATTATTATGATAGCACAAAAAAATTGGCCTAGCTACTATTTGACTAAACTACATATTTAGGAGGTAACCAGATTAAAACAGAACCGCAGTCTGGCAGTCAGAAACTCTCAGAAAAAAAAAAAACAGTTCTAACGCTGTCACTGGTGAAGGTATAGCCTACCCTTATCTCTTATATTTACCCATAAGGGGTGCGTGTTAGTAGGCTACCTAAATGCAGAGGTGGACAGTAGCAAATTACATTTACTTGAGTAGCCTACTGTAATTAAGTAGGCCTACACTTTTTGAGTATCTGTACTTTACTTGAGTATTCTTTTTTCTGGAAACTTTTTACTTTCACTACATTTGAAAGACAAATAGGCTATCATACTTTTTACTCCACTACATTTCTGTCAAGGTCCTTGAGTAGAAAGTAGTAACGTCAGTCAGGAGATGATTTTGGTTTCGGGATTGCATTTTGGTTGTAAATGAAAGTTGGGTTGACAGAACCCTACGTCAGAATTACGATTTTGGTTGTAGCTAAATGAAAGTCGGGTTGACGTCAGAGAGTCAACCCGACTGACGTTGGATTCTGACATCAACCCGATTTTCATTTTCAACATTGGGTTTGGTCTTCTAAATGCGAATTTTGTCAATGTTTCGGAGCACACTAGCTCAGAGATACCAGTAAGGCTAACATATTCATACTAAAAGCCAAAATTTTTTTAAATTAGGCACTATTTGAGGGAACAGCCATTTCATATCAGAGCTAGAGCAAGACGAGCATTTGTGGTTAAAAAGTATATAAATGTTTTTTTGTTTTGTTTTTTCGAAAATGACTGCTGGTTTGTCTGGATCAGACTCTTGTTCCTCGGCTGGATTGTGTCGAGAGTCGAGACTTTGAAGCTGCACTGAAACTCACATCTAGACCTTCGACCCGTTGGACTCCATTAAAGTCATATGGAGAAACATCCGGGAATGTTTTCCTCAAATTCCTTCATTTCTTTTCTATTGCCTTCTATTGCCTTTTCTTTTCTATTTCCTAAGTTAGGCTGGCTGTATTGTGGTTTAATTGCACAGCAATGACAAACGT
This sequence comes from Tiaroga cobitis, assembly GCA_030578255.1. NCBI lineage: Eukaryota > Metazoa > Chordata > Actinopteri > Cypriniformes > Leuciscidae > Tiaroga > Tiaroga cobitis. Next base: position 6,363,068 of record CM060599.1, read on the forward strand.
GCCAAAGTTTAGGGAAACCCATGACAAAGCATGTGTAAGTTCATAAGTCGACAGCATTGCTGAGTATTTTCTGCTTAAAACTGCAGTGAACCAAAGACAGTCTCAAAAACACGGTTTGAAATCGCTGGTGTTTCTGACGTCACAAACGACCTTGTAACCAATCAGATCAACGTGTGATCGTCAACCAGTGGATCTCTGAGCTGAGTGAGTGAGTGGAGGCGGGGCTCATTTGCATATTCATAGAACCTAAACGAGGCAAGGGTGTCGAGTTACATTCAAGATATTCTAAGGCATGAAGATTTTTTTTTTTCCAAGGAAAAAACATTTAAATATTTCATTTTGGTGATCAAAGATAAGTTTTAAGGGATACAATTATTGACTACAGGGGAACTGTGAAGATAAGTTGTGGCTTTATTGAGAATTGATGCCACGGGCCAAATTTAAACAATCAAACAAAAGATTCTTGCAAAAAGAGCACTTATCTACTCAGAGGCCAAAGCGCAGGTGCAGGTCTATCTGTGCACGTGTACGTTTTCTTTTCTGAGAGTGAAGTGTGAAACATAAGAGCAGGATATCATGTTGACACAGATGTGGATCAGATTTCTTCTGTTTCTCTCTAGGTCGGGGCTGTTCCACATGGGAAATCCGTTCCTCTTTTTCTAGACGTATTGTGCCGCAGTCTTATCATCCTGTGCACGTCTCTGTCCGTCGTCCTCTCGTCTGTTGCGGTGTGTGACGGTCACTGGCTGCTGGCCGGCGGACACATGTTCGGCCTGTGGTATTTCTGCTCAGTGGATCAGCAGAGCTTTAAAGCGTCCCAGAACTGCACCACACACCTGGAGGAGTCGGGGGTGGAGGGTCTCGGCGTGGGCTTGCCGGCCTGTCGCTCGGTCATCACGCTGGCTGTGGTCAGTGCTATCTTCGGCCTGGAGCTGCTCGTGATGTCGCAGGCGAGCGAAGGGAGGGACTCGAGCCGGCGCTGGACTCTCGGGACACGGCTGGTGCTGCTGGCGGGGATCATGGCTGCCGGAGGGCTCGCCGTGTTTGTGCTCCTGTTAGGGACATTTGCAACACCCCTAGGGTTCACGCTCACCTTCTGGTGCCAGTTCACCGCCGCTGTCCTGTTCTGCCTCAATGGACTGGCAGCGCGGCACATCCCGCATATCGAACCTCTGCTGCCCTTTAGTGGACATCCTGACGAACTGCAGAAATCAGACATCTGACAGGAGATCTGCTGTGTCTGCAGTCTGAGGGAGTGTGATGGTTTGTTAATAATCTGGTACACTCTTTAAAATAGAGCCCAGTGTTCCATATGGATATGTCACACACTCTTAACAATAAAGGTTCCAAAAAGGGGGTTCCAAAAGTGATGTCATAGAAGATCCATTTTTGGTTCCTCAAAGAAACTTTCAGTGAAACGTTCTTGAAAAAGAACCATGTTTTTTTGTTGTTGTGAGGAACATTTGAATAATCTAAAGAACCGTTTTCCACTATAAAGGACCTTGTGTGGAATGAAAAGGTTCCATGGATGTTAATGCCAACTATGAACCTTTATGTTTAAAAGTGCAGGTGTTTTAATGACATGTTGCGTTGTGTTGTGTTTTATAGTTAAAGGGAAACTGAAGGGAAAATGCAGGCAACTTTCCCATTTTTCCAGTGTAGATAATAACGTGCATTTTCCACAAGTCTGAACGTTTTTACTAGTCTCTGTTTGCTTGTGTTTTATTTATTTTAATCATAAATATTTCTTTCACAGCACGTTTCAGTCTATCATTTAAATATTTTTCGTCATTCTTTCTCATTTCCATTTAATTTAAATAATGATATAATTAATGATGATCAGCACTTAGCTGACAGTTTTCATCTGTGAATAAACGACTCAGTCTTTATATATTTAATGAAATGTTCTCTCTTTTACATCAGATCTTTTTTTTACAATCTATACATCTCATTTTATGAGGAGATCTCTATACGGTTTATTTAATAAAAATATTTTTTGTGTCTTTACATTTTTGTGTATTTCACAACTCACACTGTTTCACAGGACAACACATGGATATTAGGTATTCAGGTTACACTTTACAATAAGGTTCACTAGTTAACATTAGTTAACTATAGTTAACGTGAACTAAGAATGAACAATACTTCTACAGCATTTATTAATCTTAATTCATGTTCATTTCAACATTTACTAAGATGTTATTACAATCAAATGTTGTGTTTGTTAACATTATTTAATGCACTGTGAACTAACATGAACAAACAATGAACAGCTGGATTAACTAACATTATCAAAGATTAATAAATATTGTAACAAATGTATTGCTCATTGTTACTTCATGTTAATTAATACATTAACTAATGTTAACTAATGAACCTTATTGTAAAGTGTTAGCTTAAAGTTTAAAGTGTTCAAGGCATAATTATTATCTCAGGATTTACAAAGCCGTGTACACAACAATTTACACAACAGTGGGATGTAAAAAAAACATTAAAGGGGTAAAGATATGCCTTTTTTCTAGTTTAATGTTTCTTGAGGTTCACTTTTATTTACAGTTTTATTTGCACACAAAATAGTCATATATTTGCAAAACATGATTTTCCAATGCGGCCTCATGTCAGAAACACTGTCTCCTTTAAGACGTCAGTAAACGGTCACTGATTGGCTAACATCATTGCATGTTCCCTGGGTGCTTCTCATTTCTTAAACTGTGAGGAAATGAGTAAACACAAACTAGGAAATGAGAGATGAGTCGAAAAGTTAAATGGATGCGGATGTGTTGTTTAAAGTGAACCCCGACTAGTGTGGCATGTTGCCCTTATAAGATTAACGTGGGCGTCAGCTATAAAAAGGTGACAAAAAAAAACACTCCAATATTTTTGATTTTATTAAAAAAAAGACGAAAATCCGTTCACTCGTAGGCCGCCATAGTTATTTACGTCTCAATGCATTCTGGGTAGTGACGTGTAAAGGTTGTAGCTGCTAGCTAGCCAAGTTTTGACAGTAGTGAGATGAACACGTCTGCCGTTCAGCCTTTTCAGTGTGAACCCAAGCGCACCGTAGGCTTAAATCAAGAGAATAACGCGGAAAACGATAGGCCTACTCAAGAGTTACATGAAAATGAAGATTATCAGAGAGCTGAAGAAGCGAGAGTGGGGCAAAATAGATGGTGTATGCGGCAGTTTGCCAATGCCAAGCGAGAACGAGAGCGTTTGCTGTAAAGAGCTCCACTTTTTTGTCAGCAGCTGTCCAGGGTAGGGTGTATAGATCAGACGATCGTACTATCGGTATAAATAATTTAATAAGTCACATACCGCCGTCGTTTGCTTTATTTTCCCTAAGCAGTCACGATGTTGAACGCATAGAAATGCCCTCTCGGACCTTGTTTAAAATCCTGCCGCGCCACAGAGCACCATTTACATAGTTTTATATTAAATTCACATTTATTTGTCTCAAATCGTTGTTAATGTATATACTGACTTCACCCTGCGCAGCAATATACATTTAGTTTTACATTTATTTACAGAAATCAGCTGGTTGAATGAAAATTGCTGATGTTACCGGATTTTCAGGTGATATTCTCAATTCATTCACAATGTCCTTCCTTAAACATAACAATATTGCTGGCCATAAACTGACAAAGTCCGCGTCCGATGTGCGATACCTCGAGTTTTCATAGACTAGCTTCTCGTCCGGACCCGGTGTGTAACCCCCTTTACAAAGTCAACACTATTCTGCTCATCTACCTCATGAACATTTTCAATCTTACAATATTAATAATTACCATTGCACTGAATTGCCTTGCACTACATATTTAAAATCTTAAATCTAAGACTATAACGTTACTGACTATACTGATCTCTTTACAGCAAACGCGGTCGTTCTCGCTTGGCATTGGCAAGCAGTTGCCGCACAGACACCGCGTTATTCCCTTGATTTAAGCCTACGGTGCGCTCGGGTTCAAACTGAAAAGGCTGAACGGCAGACGTGTTCATCTCACTACTGTCAAAACTTAACGTTGGAAAAACAATAAACGAAGCGGCTACAGCCACAGCGGCTAGGCTCAACCGACTACAACCTTTAGACGTCACTACCCAGAATGCATTGAGACGTAAATAACTATGGCGGCCTACGACTGAACGGATTTTCTGCTTTTTTTTAATAAAAACAAAAACATTTGGAGTGTTTTTGTATCACCTTTTTATAGCTGACGCCAACGTTAATCTTATGAGGCCAACATGCCACACTAGTCGGGGTTCACTTTAAGATTAAAGTGCCTATTAAAGTGACATCATGATGTGGAAAGAGCCACTCTTTTGTATTGAGGATGAATATTTACAGTCATGAAAGCTCTTATATGTCAAAAGTTCAATGCAAATTTGATTCCTCATGTCATGACTTTTAAATAATATATTTTATTGTGCTGTCTTTACCTATTATTGACGTTTTCTCATACATATATACAGTATATCTATATATATTTTTATATATATATACTCACCTAAAGGATTATTAGGAACACCTGTTCAATTTCTCATTAATGCAATTATCTAATCAACCAATCACATGGCAGCTGCTTCAATGCATTTAGGGGTGTGGTCCTGGTCAAGACAATCTCCTGAACTCCAAACTGAATGTCCAGCCCGTTCTCATCCTTTGGCGTCATATAGGTGACGCTATATGACAAAACGTCGAAATACTACGCACATGGCACCCTTTAGCGTGAATATAACACGCGAACCCAAGGCGTCATAAAGTTGACTGGCATCCTTTAGCGTGAATATGAGACGCAGACCCCACCCCACACCTAAACCTACCCATCACTTCGCGTGTTATATTCACGCTAAAGGGTGCCATGTGCGTAGTATTTCGACGTTTTGTCAGGCGTCACCTATATGACGCCAAAGGATGAGAATGCGTTGGAATGTCAGAATGGGAAAGAAAGGTGATTTAAGCAATTTTGAGCGTGGCATGGTTGTTGGTGCCAGACGGGGCGGTCTGAGTATTTCACAATCTGCTCAGTTACTGGGATTTTCACGCACAACCATTTCTAGGGTTTACAAAGAATGGTGTGAAAAGGGAAAAACACCCATTATGCGGCAGTCCTGTGGGCGAAAATGCCTTGTTGATGCTAGAGGTCAGAGGAGAATGGGCCGACTGATTCAAGCTGATAGAAGAGCAACTTTGACTGAAATAACCACTCGTTACAACCGAGGTATGCAGCAAAGCATTTGTGAAGCCTCAACACGCACAACCTTGAGGCGGATGGGCTACAACAGCAGAAGACCCCACCGGGTACCACTCATCTCCACTACAAATAGGAAAAAGAGGCTACAATTTGCAAGAGCTCACCAAAATTGGACAGTTGAAGAATGGAAAAATGTTGCCTGGTCTGATGAGTTTCGATTTCTCTTGAGACATTCAGATGGTAGAGTCAGAATTTGGCGTAACCAGAATGAGAACATGGATCCATCATGCCTTGTTACCACTGTGCAGGCTGGTGGTGGTGGTGTAATGGTGTGGGGGATGTTTTCTTGGCACACTTTAGGCCCCTTAGTGCCAATTGGGCATCGTTTAAATGCCACGGCCTACCTGAGCATTGTTTCTGACCATGTCCATCCCTTTATGGCCAACATGTACCCATCCTCTGATGGCTACTTCCAGCAGGATAATGCACCATGTCACAAAGCTCGAATCATTTCAAATTGGTTTCTTGAACATGACAATGAGTTCCCTTTCGTTGTCACTCCGAGTTCCGTCGGATGACGACGAATGGGGGTTTCGCTTAGAAAGCCAATCGACTACGAGTACTACAAAACGAGCCAATGGCAAAGAAATGCCATGGGTCTGCGGAATTTGCATAGCGTAACTCCGCCTCACCTCGTGAGTATTTAAGGAGCGCGCTCATAGCAAATAGGCATGTTTTCGCTTCGGAGCCAAGAGTATCTCTTCGCTCCACAGCCATTTCTGACTTCACTCTACGAGACGAGCCACTCTCTCCGGTGTTGGTGTGACGGCGATCTGCAGCGAGTTCACATTGCCTGCTGATCTGTGCAGTGATCTGCCAATGAGTGTGTTTCTCCCTGCTCGCTTCAACATCGCGGAGTTTCTTCCTCCTCTCACAAAAGAGCTCGCACGCGGCACGTCTTTTTAAAGACGGCTCGCCCGTGCATTTCTGGTTGCGGTCGACTCATTTCCGATTTTGATGGGCACATTCTCTGCTCTGCGTGCTTGGGCTTCATCACGCTAGAGCAGCGTTTGTGGATGATTCACGTTCTCCCCGCGGGAACGTGATCATCGCGTCATTACGGTCGAGACTCAATGATCTCGTTAGAGAGAGAGTCCCCTCATCCACACCCCGATCTAACACTCTCCACGTGAGGTGCTACTTCGGCTGGTGGCCAGGGTGACCTGAGGGTGTGTGCGTGGAACAAATCCGCCGACTCTTTGTCCGTGGACCACGCCCCCCTCTTCAGTGACGCAACCCGCGAGTGTTCAGGGGATTCCCCGGGTCTATTTTCGGATGCCCCGCGGGTTTCCCTTGACGCTCCAGAATCGGATCTGTTGTCCATCGCAGCATCACAGGGTGGGCTAGAATTTTCAGGAAGTGAAGATTTGACAGTGCTGCCACTTTCGGGTGTGCATATGGCATTGTCGAGTCAGATCCTGAGATGACGGCCATGCTTTCCCGGGCGATTGGTTTTTGGGCGTGGCCGCTGACTCCTGTCAGCGTCCACTCCAATACCTTTTTTCCCGGATGTGCATTAGGAGATCTCGAAATCCTCGAAGACCCCCGTGTCTTCCAGCGATCCCTCGTTGATCTCCTTCGCCCTTCCTTCCCTCGACGGGGCCGCTGCCCATGGGTACACTGGGGTCCCCCGGTTGAACGCTCTGTTGCGATGCTACTGTGTCCTCAGAGTGCTTCCTCTCGGCGCGATCCTAAGCACCCGTCCTAAGCCTGTAGTTTTTCGTCTACACTTGTGGCGAATTCCTATAGCGCTACAGGACAGGCAGCCGCCTCACTGCATGCCATGGCCATTCTGCTGGTCTACCAGGCCCAGATGCTCACGGACATGCACGAGGGTGGGACTGACCCAGGGCTCTTCAATGAGCTGCGCGCCGCCACTGACCTTGCTCTCCGAGCGACGAAAGTGGCCGTGCGTTCCCTGGGTCAGGTGCTGTATACCAGTCTGTGGCTGAACCTGTTCGATGTGCAGGATGTCGGGCGGACCCATCTGCTTGACACCCCCATATCCCAGGTCGGCCTCTTCGGCGGTGCGGTTGAGGGCTTGGCCCAACAGTTCTCAACCGCCCACGAGCAGACTGAGGCTTATCTGCCCCGACGGCCCCGCCGTCCGAGCTGATCCCTCAGTCTGCCCACCGCCGAAGGCGCCCTCCTGCGGCTCCCACCCCGCCCGTTCACCCGGGCTGGCTCTGGAAGCCGCAGGGGGACGCCACAGCCCTCTCCAGCCCCGCCCCCCGCTATACGCCGGGTTAAGCGGCGCTCTTGAGATGGGCTCCTCAGAGATGGGACTCAGTTCTTTCCAGGAGCTGGTAGCAGGGCCACTCCTTTCCCTGGTGGAGGGCTGGGGAAGAATCCTTATTCAGAAAGAACTGACTCTCCCGTTTCTGAGCGCACAGAGTTCTCGGACGACACGGTGCGCCGCCCCCGGGCCGTGCACCCCTCGTCCTCCTCTGTTCCAGAGCCGGATGACAGTGCGCGCCGTCCCCGGACCGTACCACTCTCATCCCCCTCTGACGCCAGACCCCTGGCAGAGCAGACCCCCGTGGAACGTTCGTCCTTCCCTGGTCTGCTCTGTCAGGACGCGGTCTATGGCTGCACCCCCACACCGGGCCGCTATGCCGTCCACGTCTGGGTCAGCCATACCGCCTCGCTGCCCCACCGACGGGAAGTCTGTAGTTCGCATGACCCCGCTGGTTCAGTCGTTGGGAGCCTGGCTAGAGCTTCCCAACCTGTCCCGCTGGGTCGCACGAACGATCAGGCTCGGCTACGCGATTCAGTTCGCGCGGTCTCCTCCCCGCTTCAGGGGAGTCCGCTCCACTATGGTCGGTGGCAATGCCCCTATCATGAGAGCGGAGGTTGCAACCTTGCTGGCGAAGGGTGCGATCGAGACTGTCCCTCCAGCCGAAATGAAGACCGGCTTCTACAGCCCGTATTTCATTGTCCCGAAGAAAGCTGGTGGGTTACGGCCAATCCTGGACCTGTGCGTTCTGAACCGCTCCCTTCACAGGCTGCCGTTCAAGATGCTCACCGCCAAACGCGTTTTCGAATGTGTGCGGCACCAGGATTGGTTGCAGCGATCGACCTGAAGGACGCCTACTTTCATGTCTCCATTCTCCCTCGACACAGACCGTTCCTACGGTTTGCTTTCGAGGGGCAGGCATATCAGTACGCAGTTCTCCCATTCGGGCTAGCCCTGTCTCCTCGCGTCTTTACGAAGGTCGTCGAGGCAGCCCTTGTTCCCCTCCGGGAACACGGGGTTCGCATTCTGAACTACCTCGACGACTGGCTAATCCTAGCTCACGCTCGAGATCAGCTTTGCGAACACAGGGATTTGGTGCTCCGCCATGTAGGTGCTCAGGGATTTGGTGCTCTGGGCCTTCGGGTCAACTGGGAAAAGAGCAAACTTTGCCCCGTGCAGAGGATCTCTTTTCTCGGTATGGAGATCGACTCGGTCGCCATGTCCGCGCAGCTTACGAGCGAGCGCGCGCAGTCACTGCTGACTTGCCTGTCACAGTTCCAGGGCAAGAGTGCGGTTCCACTGAAACTTTTTCAGAGGCTCCTGGGGCATATGGCGTCCGCAGCCGTGGCAACACCGCTCGGATTACTCCATATGAGACCGCTTCAGCTTTGGCTTCGCGACCGAGTCCCGAGGTGGGCATGGCAACACGGCACTCTCCGAGTACCAGTTACTCCGACCTGCCGTCAGACCTTCACCCCGTGGTCGGACCTCAGTTTTCTACGGGCCGGAGTGCCCCTGGAACGAGCTTCGCGGCATGTTGTTGTAACGACAGATGCCTCTACCATGGGCTGGGGTGCCATGTGCAATGGACGTGCTGCCGCGGGCTCCTGGACAGGACCCCACCGCTTATGGCACATCAATTGCCTCGAGTTGCTGGCAGTACAGCTCGCCCTGCGCCGCTTCTGAGCCGTGCTCAAGGGCCAGCACGTACTAGTCCGTTCAGACAATACCGCAACTGTAGCGTACATCAACCATCAAGGTGGTCTGCGCTCCCGCCGTATGTCGCAACTCGCCCGCCACCTCCTCTTATGGAGTCAGAAGCATCTGAGGTCGCTTCGTGCCATTTATATCCCCGGAGCCCTGAACTGTGCAGCCGACGAGCTCTCACGGTTTCAGCCCCTCCCTGGAGAATGGCGACTCCATCCCCAGTCGGCCAGCTGATTTGGGACCAGTTCGGGGACGCACAGATAGATCTGTTTGCCTCTCACGACTCGACCCATTGCGCCCAGTATTATTCCCTGACCGAGGGCACGCTCGGCACGGATGCTCTGGCGCACAGCTGGCCGCGGGGCCGCAAATATGCGTTTCCCCCAGTGAGCCTTCTCGCGCAGACCCTGCGCAAGGTCAGGGAGGACGAGGAGCAGGTCATTTTGGTCGCGCCGTACTGGCCCGCCAGGACCTGGTTCCCCGAACTTGTACTCCTCGCGACAGCACCTCCTTGGCCGATTCCTCTGAGGAAGGACCTCCTTTCTCAGGGACGGGGCACCCTATGGCACCCTCGTCCCGATCTTTGGAACCTCCACGTGTGGCTCCTGGACGGGACGAGGCAGGTTTGAGTACCCTACCACCAGCGGTGGTGGCTACCATCACTTCCGCTAGAGCGTCGTCCACGAGACACGTCTATGCGTTGAAGTGGAACCTCTTCGTCAACTGGTGCTCTTCTCACCGAGAAGACCCCCGGAGATGTCCGGTCAGTGTCCTGCTTTCCTTTCTTCAAGAGGCGTTGGAGCGAAGGCTGTCTCCCTCCACCCTCAAGGTCTATGTCGCCGCTATTGCCGCACATCATGACCCGATAGAAGGTAAGTCCGTGGGAAAGCATGACCTGATCACCAGGTTCCTGAGGGGAGCGAGGAGACTGAATCCTTCTCGCCCTCCTCTCGTACCCTCTTGGGACCTCGCAGTGGTCTTAACTGCCCTGCGCAGCCCTCCCTTTGAGCCTTTGCAGTCAGTCGAGCTTAACTTCCTGTCTATGAAGACAGCGCTCCTGACTGCATTGGCCTCCATCAAGAGGGTAGGGGACCTGCACGCATTCTCCGTTGACGAAGCGTGCTTGGAATTCGGGCCGGGTGACTCTCACGTGATCCTGAGACCCCGGCCTGGATATGTGCCCAAGGTTCCCACCACTCCCTTTCGGGACCAGGTGGTGAACCTGCAAGCGCTGCCCCCGGAGGAGGCAGACCCAGCCTTGGCACTGCTCTGTCCAGTACGTGCTCTCCGCACCTATGTAGACAGAACGCAGTGTTTCAGGACCTCAGACCAGCTCTTTGTCTGTTATGGTGGGAAGCTGAAGGGAAAGGCTCTCTCCAAACAAAGGTTGTCTCACTGGATAGTGGACGCCATTGCTTTGGCATACCAGCAGCAAGGCCGACCGTGCCCCCTTGGTGTGACCGCCCACTCCACCCGGAGTGTGGCATCCTTTTGGGCCCTAGCGCATGGCGCCTCGCTAACAGACATCTGCAGAGCTGCAGGCTGGGCGACACCCAACACATTCGCCAGATTTTACAATCTCCGAGTGGAGCCAGTCTCCTCCCATGTACTGTCTTTTTCAAGCTAACATGGGACCCGTTAGGTGTCTTCGCTTGCTCGCCATTCCACTTCACGGACTGGATGCGTGCGATATTTCCTCAGGTGAGCTTCCCCGAAAGCCCTGAGTTCCTCCAGCACTCCTGATGCTGGCGCCAGTGTCTTTTGCCTGCGCGTCGGCTAGGTGCCTCCCGTGTGCATGGTACCTCCTCTGAGCTACCCCCACATGTGTATTTCCACTGTAAGCCTCTTTGAGCATCTGTCTTTCCCTTGGCAAGCCACCTTGCCACCCCTGGGGTTGAAATATTCCACCTGCGGCTGGACACCCCAGTGATTCCCCATATGCATCCCTCGGGTCATATGTGTATTCTCTAAGTCCCCCCCTCTGGGTTGGCAGTAATTGCATACTTCCCTTAAAGACCTTGGGATATGCTCCCCAGTGTACCTTGGTATTCCTGTGCTAATAGGAGTCCTTCGTCCGTGCTATCTCACGACAGGGATCTCAGATTACGCAGGGCACTGGAAGACAGCTGAGAAGGTGGCGTGATTAGACTGGTATCCCCATTCGTCGTCATCCGACGGAACTCGGAGTGACAACGAAAGGGAACGTCTCGGTTACGGATGTAACCCTCGTTCCCTGAGTAGGGAACGGAGACGTTCCGTCTTCCTGCCACTTTCCGCTGTGCCGCGGGGATCGCCTGAGCTCAGCCTTGGCTCCTCAGCGAGAAAAACATGCCTATTTGCTATGAGCGCGCTCCTTAAATACTCACGAGGTGAGGCGGAGTTACGCTATGCAAATTCCGCAGACCCATGGCATTTCTTTGCCATTGGCTCGTTTTGTAGTACTCGTAGTCGATTGGCTTTCTAAGCGAAACCCCCATTCGTCGTCATCCGACGGAACGTCTCCGTTCCCTACTCAGGGAACGAGGGTTACATCCGTAACCGAGACGTTCACTGTACTAAAATGGCCCCCACAGTCACCAGATCTCAACCCAATAGAGCATCTTTGGGATGTGGTGGAACGGGAGCTTCATGCCCTGGATGTGCATCCCACAAATCTCCATCAACTGCAAGATGCTATCCTATCAATATGGGCCAACATTTCTAAAGAATGCTTTCAGCACCTTGTTGAATCAATGCCACGTAGAATTAAGGCAGTTCTGAAGGCGAAAGGGGGTCAAACACAGTGTTAGTATGGTGTTCCTAGTAATCCTTTAGGTTAGTGTATATATATATATATATATATATATATATATATATATATATATATATATATATTATTGCACACAGGCATCGGTTTCCTTCTAACTACAACACCACAAAGCACAAGCATATAGAAGACAAATACAATAACTTCCCTAAACTGTCAGACAGTTTGTTACGGCCATGAAGTTTTTCTCTCAGTGAGTGTCAGTCAACTGAAAGCTTGTGATTCAGGTTTAAATGGACTGTGCAGCTCTGATTGGTTCACCTGTTGCCACTCTCAGAAGAAAAGGTTCTATATGGAACTTAAAGGTTCCGTCAGGCGCTTCATATATAGACCCTTTTATGGGTTCCCATCATGGGATCATTTCATGGTTGTAGTTTTAATTCACTCATTTAGTTTAAATTCATCTTTAATTTGAACCCTTGTGTGAGAGTTTCAAAAAAGTTACAAAGGGGTCCTAGAGGACGAACATGTTTGTGTCCAAAACAAATCATACAAATATAATATATGAATATTTCATTCTGCTTTCACTGACTTTTGGATATGATTGGTTAATAATTAGCAACAACATTAATATTTATGCATTATTATTTTTGTCCATTGTCAGATTTTTTTTAAAACTACCAAACACACACACACGTCACACACACATTGTGTTTTAATGTTTTATGGGGACGTTCCATAGACATAATGATTTTTATACTGTGTAAACTGTATCTTCTATCTCCTAACACTACTCATCACAGAAAACTTTCTGCATTTTTACATTTTCAAAAAAAGATAATTCTGTATGATTTATAAGCCGTTTTCCCCATGTGGTCCTCATGTGGACATTTGGTCCTCATAACTTAGGGTTTACCAGGACCACACACACACACACACACACACACACACACACACTAAATTTACACTATTTGCATTAACATAGCCAAAATCATGAAAAAAATAATAAAAAAAACTCTCTAAGGCCAAATACGTGTTAATTAAATTGATTAAAACAAATCAAGTAGTTTGTAGACATACTTTATCTCTAGAAAAATAAAGCCTTCTTAAAAATTGAGTCAACAACCCCAGAGTTCTATATAGAACTACACTGAACCTTTCTCTGAGAGTGGTGCTGCTGTACGAGTGTTGTGCTTGAGCTGTAGGTCAGCGTCAGATGGTTGTGGTCACGTGATCTGATGGTCCGGTGATCTGATGGTCTGGTGATCTGATGGTCAGGTGATTAGCTGGTTGTGGTCAGGTGATCTGATGGTTGTGGTCAGGTGATCAGCTGGTCGGGTGATCTGATGGTTGTGTTCAGGTGATCTGATGGTTGTGGTCAGATGATCTAATGGTTGTGGTCAGGTGATCTGATGGTCCGGTGATCTGATGGTCTGGTGATCTGATGGTCAGGTGATTAGCTGGTTGTGGTCAGGTGATCTGATGGTTGTGGTCAGGTGATCAGCTGGTCGGAGGATCTGATGGTTGTGTTCAGGTGATCTGATGGTTGTGGTCAGATGATCTAATGGTTGTGGTCAGGTGATCTGATGGTTGTGTTCAGGTGATCTAATGGTTGTGTTCAGGTGATCTAATGGTTGTGGTCAGGTGATCTGATGGTCAGGTGATCAGCTGCTTGTGGCCAGGTGATCTGATGCTTGTGGTCAGGTGATCAGATGGTCAGGTGATCAGCTGGTTGTGGCCAGGTGATCTGATGCTTGTGGTCAGGTGATCTGATGGTCTGGTGATTAGATGGTCAGGTGATCAGCTGGTTGTGGCCAGGTGATCTAATGGTTGTGGTCAGGTGATCTGATGGTCAGGTGATCAGCTGGTTGTGTTCAGGTGATCTGATGCTTGTGGTCAGGTGATCTGATGGTCTGGTGATTAGATGGTCAGGTGATCAGCTGGTTGTGGCCAGGTGATCTAATGGTTGTGGTCAGGTGATCTGATGGTCAGGTGATCAGCTGGTTGTGTTCAGGTGATCTGATGCTTGTGGTCAGGTGATCTGATGGTCTGGTGATTAGATGGTTGTGGTCAGGTGATCAGAGGGTTGTGGTCAGGTGATCTGATGGTCTGGTGATGGTCAGGTGATCTAATGGTTGTGGTCAGGTGATCAGATGGTCAGGTGATCAGCTGGTTGTGGTCAGGTGATCTGGTGGTTGTGGTCAGGTGATCAGCTGGTTGTGGTCAGGTGATCAGCTGGTCAGGTGATCTGATGGTTGTGTTCAGGTGATCTAATGGTTGTGGTCAGGTGATCTAATGGTTGTGGTCAGGTGATCTAATGGTTGTGTTCAGGTGATCTAATGGTTGCGTTCAGGTGATCTGATGGTCTGGTGATTAGATGGTCGTGGTCAGGTGATCAGATGGTTGTGGTCAGGTGATCTGATGGTTGTGGTCAGATGATCTGATGGTTGTGGTCAGGTGATCTAATGGTTGTGGTCAGATGATCTGATGGTCAGGTGATCAGCTGATTGTGGTCAGGTGATCTGATGGTTGTGGTCAGGTGTTCAGATGGTTGTGGTGAGGTGATCTAATGGTTGTGGTCATGTGATCTAATGGTCAGGTGATCAGCTGGTTGTGGTCAGGTGATCAGATGGTTGTGGTCAGGTGATCTAATGGTTGTGGTCAGGTGATCTGATGGTCTGGTGATTAGATGGTTGTGGTCAGGTGATCAGAGGGTTGTGGTCAGGTGATCTGATGGTTGTGGTCAGGTGATCTAATGGTTGTGGTCAGGTGATCTGATGGTCAGGTGATCAGCTGGTTGTGGTCAGGTGATCAGAGGGTTGTGGTCAGGTGATCTGATGGTTGTGGTCAGGTGATCTAATGGTTGTGGTCAGGTGATCTAATGGTTGTGGTCAGGTGATCAGCTGGTTGTGGTCAGGTGATCTTATGGTCTGGTGATCAGATGGTTGTGGTCAGTTGATCTAATGGTTGTGTTCAGGTGATCTGATGGTTGTGGTCAGGTGATCTAATGGTTGTGGTAAGGTGATCTAATGGTTGTGGTCAGGTGATCAGATGGTTGTGGTCAGGTGATCTAATGGTTGTGGTAAGGTGATCTAATGGTTGTGTTCAGGTAATCAGATGGTTGTGTTCAGGTGATTAGATGGTCAGGTGATCAGATGGTTGTGGTCAGTTGATCTAATGGTTGTGGTCAGGTGATCAGATGGTTGTGGTCAGTTAATCTAATGGTTGTGGTCAGGTGATCTAATGGTTGTGGTCAGGTGATCAGATGGTTGTGGTCAGGTGATCTAATGGTTGTGGTAAGGTGATCTAATGGTTGTGGTCAGGTAATCAGATGGTTGTGTTCAGGTGATTAGATGGTCAGGTGATCTGATGGTTGTGGTCAGGTAATCTAATGGTTGTGTTCAGGTGATCTAATGGTTGTGTTCAGGTGATCTGATGGTTGTGGTCAGGTAATCTAATGGTTGTGTTCAGGTAATCAGATGGTTGTGTTCAGGTGATTAGATGGTCAGGTGATCTGATGGTTGTGGTCAGGTGATCTGATGGTCTGGTGATCAGATGGTTGTGGTCAGGTGATCTGAATGTTTTGTTCAGGTGATCTGATGGTCTGGTGATCAGATGGTTGTGGTCAGGTGATCAGATGGTTGTGGCCAGGTGATCTAATGGTTGTGGTCAGGTGATCTGATGGCCAGGTGATTAGATGATTGTGGTCAGGTGATCAGATGGTTGTGGTCAGGTGATCTAATGGTTGTGGTCAGGTGATCTGATGGTCAGGTGATCAGCTGGTTGTGGTCAGGTGATCTGATGGTTGTGGTCAGGTGATCTAATGGTTGTGGTCAGGTGATCTGATGGTCAGGTGATCAGCTGGTTGTGGTCAGGTGATTTGATGGTTGTGGTCAGGTGATCTGATGCTCGTGGTCAGGTGATCTAATGGTTGTGGTCAGGTGATCAGATGGTTGTGGTCAGTGATCAGATGGTTGTGGTCAGGTGATCTGATGCTTGTGGTCAGGTGATCTAATGGTTGTGGTCAGGTGATCAGATGGTTGTGTTCAGGTGATCTGATGCTTGTGGTCAGGTGATCTAATGCTTGTGGTCAGGTGATCAGATGGTTGTGGTCAGGGAATCAGATGGTTGTGGTCAGTGATCAGATGGTTGTGGTCAGGTGATCTGATGCTTGTGGTCAGGTGATCTAATGCTTGTGGTCAGGTGATCAGATGGTTGTGGTCAGGGAATCAGATGGTTGTGTTCAGGTGATCAGATGGTTGTGTTCAGGTGATCTGATGCTTGTGGTCAGGTGATCTAATGGTTGTGGTCAGGTGATCAGATGGTTGTGGTCAGGGAATCAGATGGTTGTGGTCAGTGATCAGATGGTTGTGGTCAGGTGATCTGATGGTTGTGGTCAGGTGATCTAATGGTTGTGGTCAGGTGATCAGATGGTTGTGGTCAGGGAATCAGATGGTTGTGGTCAGTGATCAGATGGTTGTGGTCAGGTGATCTGATGGTTGTGGTCAGGTGATCTAATGGTTGTGGTCAGGTGATCAGATGGTTGTGGTCAGGGAATCAGATGGTTGTGGTCAGTGATCAGATGGTTGTGGTCAGGTGATCTGATGGTTGTGGTCAGGTGATCTAATGGTTGGGGTCAGGTGATCTAATGGTCAGTTGATCTGATGGTCAGGTGATCAGCTGCTTGTGGTCAGGTGATCTGTGTGCTGGGGCGTGTCAGCAGTGAGACCTGTGTCAGAGGCAGGCCACTGTTACTCAGGGATCCGTGATGCACACTGGGATCACCATGGAAACACTGCTTCAGGCGCCACCGTCTCCACCGCCTGTGGACTTCATATTGTACCTGCCAAAAGTTAAAGGTCAATACCAGTGAAACATAAAACAGAACCGTCTTGCTTCCCATGCCTAGAGGAGAATCTGATAATGACAAATGTGTCTAAAATGTGTGATGTATCAAACTCAGTCAATCCCTGGAAAGCATAATCTCAGATAATTTGATTCATATTTCAATCTTTTTTAATTCACTCACCTCTCCATTTAAAAAGCAGTACAGCAGTGCCACAATAAAGCCCTGTAATAGCAAACAAAACATGAAGCAGAACCAAAAGTCAATGGTGGATAATTTCATAAAGCCAGAGAGAGTGAACATAAATGACAACAACCTCCAATAAATGTACTGTACAGAGATTGGGATTCATTCCTTTTCCTGTTCCTGAAGCATATTAAAAGTTGTATATGTAGTAGGCTATAACCTACTTTACCTGTGTACATGCAGTAGGCTATACTCACGTAAAGAATATATACTACCCAGCGAATCTCGGCTGCGTGATTGTTTTAGATTGTCACAAAAATGTAAAAGGTTTTATCACACAGCTTTATATGTAAAGTTATAAGGCGATATACTATATATATATATATATATATATATATATATATATACACTATAGGCTAAAGCAAATCTCAACTGCTCGATTGCATGTATCATAGCAAAATGTAAACTATATTATCGCCCAACTCTAATCCGCTATATGCGAATTTAAGGCATGAAATATTTCAAAACAAAGATTTTCTGCTTTGAAACTGTGTGTATTATGATAAGCGCTATATAAATACATATGACTTGACTTGACTTTTCCTGTGTGTATGAGAAAAAGTATCATCACCTGTGTGGATGCTAATGCTAGCTCAATGAAATTCCAGATTTTGAAGGTTAGTACGCTCACTCGATCCGGGAAAAAGGCAAAGAGCACATACTGCAGCCCAAACAGGGACACTAGGAGAAACGTCGATTTCGCCAGTTTCCTACACCATAAAGAAAAAAGATAATGATGATTAAGTTCTTCTTTTTCATACACTCATTTATATTTCAATCATATAAAGCTGTTTTTTTAAACTGTGTGATTTCTGTGACCCTAGCTGTACCAAATAAAATTGTGCATATTACTTGCCTGTCACAGTCATTATTATTGCCGTTCTGATTGGTACCACTACTAGTGACGTACAGTTAAATGCTGAGAGCTATTTTCTCTCACCTATGATGATTAATTTCATTTCCATGCATGTCAGGAGCTTTCAGTTTTGCCACTAACGTCCGGATAATACTCAGAAAAAACAGCATGTTTACCTGAAAAACAATTTCCCTTGAGATAATTACAATGACTATTCATTGTTGCATAAAGTGTTGGATATTTTAAAAAAATATTAAAAACATGGCAGGACAGTAGGCTATTAAGACTAATTCTTTAAAAAAAAAAATATGCAGAGAACGATATTGTAAACAGAGATATTTGAAAGTTAAAACACTGTTTAAATCTGAGAGAATAGGCCAGAAACTTTAACTGGAATGTTTGCTTACTGTGATGAAAATAATGACTGGTACTCGCAATATCCACCATATCCAGCCATGATCTCTCGTCTCCCAGCATCTGACAACACACACACGTTGTGTTTTCATGTTTTATGGGGACTTTCCTTTGACATAATGATTTTTATACTGTACAAACTGTATATTCTCTCCCCTTACACTAACCCGACCCCTAAACCTACCCATCACACACAACTTTATGCTTTTTTTTTCGATTTTCAAAAAACATCACTTTGTATGATATATATGCTGTTTTCCTAATGGGGACCAAAAAAAGTCCACACAAGGACAAGGATTTGGGATATTGCCATGTTTGTAGGTGCAACTTGTCCCCATAACTTAGGGTTTACCAGGAACATACACACACACACACATGCTGTGTGTTCTCATGCCCAACCATGCTGGTTTAAAATAACCACTCTTATATAATACAAATATACAGTAATAAATTACATTTTGTTGTTGTCCAGAGGAGGTTAGTATAAATAAAGAAAGTCCCTTGAGAGTTCAGACTGAGCTTTAATGAGTATAACTGTGAAACTGATTTCTGAACGTGTGTGAACGTACCCTTCATCCTGGTGCAGGTATTTGGCCAAACTCCAGCTGATAATAATGAGCATTGGTATCCCTGTGGGAACAAAATGTAATTGTACATCTAATATTGCCAGGATAAGATCTAAACCAGGGCAGTCGTACTAGACATTGCATTCCATTGACTTCCATTCATGCATATGCAAATACAGAAGACACATGTTCCAATCATTTACTACATTTATCTCTTGCTGTTCAAGTTTGCATGAGATTGCATGACTTGTGAAATTGTGTATTGACAACTCAGCTGAAAATCAAACAGCAGAAATGTTGGTAGTTGACAAGATTTTTAGAAGGATGTGACATTTTTGTATAGATTAATATGAATGGTTTATTATTTACTTATTTTTAATTATTCAAAAAAGATGCCCTGGTCTATGACATCATATCCCATTGCTCACATTCATGTCTTGAATTAAATAAATATGCCTGCTTAAAGGGATAATTCACACAAAAATAAAAATACTGTCATCGTTGTCAGGGTTATGTCTGTTTAGTTTCATTGTGTTCTGGTAAAGTTCTGATCTGTTCCTGTTTGCCAGTTTTCTCTTTGCTTGTTTGTTTCCATTGAGTCTGATTAGTTATGCACCAGTTTCTGTTCCAGTTAATTAGCCTTACTCTGTGTATTTAAGCCCTCAGTTCCCTAGGTTATTTGTACAGTCACGCTTATGTGGGATGTGGTTGTGTATTGTTTCTCTTACGTGTTAGATTTGTGATTAAAGACTGTGTGATTCTATTCTCCATCGTCATGCACTTCATTGCAAACACATTAACTGTTACAGAAGACCAAACCACAAAAGGATTTAAATAATGGACTTGTCAGCAGTCCGAATGCTCTGAGTAGAGAAGGAAGAACAAACACTTGAGGACAAGACAACAAAATATTTAGAAGATGTATTTTCACAGAACCAGAGCCCAGCCAGCCGCTTCCCACGCCCTTCACGAACAAAACACCAGGATCCACCGCAGACATAGAGCCCAAACCTGCTGTGATGCCAGAGAAAATACCTGAGCCAATCACTCAGTGGGTTTGCTCGTGGAGTACGAGGGCATGGAATGGAGCCTTGCACACACTCCCGCCACTGAGGGTGAGCTGCATATGGCCTTGGGAAACATTATGAGGAAGTGGAAAAGGATATTCTCCTGTCAAGTCAAGTCTCCTGCTGGTCCTGCCCAGCTCCGAGTCTCCTGCGTCTCTGCTGGTCCTGTCCAGCTCCAAGTCTCCTGCGTCTCTGCTGGTCCTGCCCAGCTCTAAGTCTCCTGCGTCTCTGCTTGTCTTGTCCAGCTCTAAGTCTCCTGCGTCTCTGCTGGTCCTGTCCAGCTTCAAGTCTCCTGCGTCTCTGCTGGTCCTGCCCAGCTCTAAGTCTCCTGCGTCTCTGCTGGTCCTGCCCAGCTCCAAGTCTCCTGCATCTCTGCTGGTCCTGTCCAGCTCCGAGTCTCCTGCGTCTCTGCTGGTCCTGTCCAGCTCCAAGTCTCCTGCGTCTCTGCTGGTCCTGCCCAGCTCTAAGTCTCCTGCGTCTCTGCTGGTCCTGCCCAGCTCTAAGTCTCCTGCGTCTCTGCTGGTCCTGCCCAGCTCCAAGTCTCCTGCATCTCTGCTGGTCCTGCCCAGCTCTTAGTCTTCTGCGTCTCTGCTGGTCCTGCCCAGCTCTTAGTCTTCTGCGTCTCTGCTGGTCCTGTCCAGCTCTAAGTCTCCTGCGTCTCTGCTGGTCCTGCCCAGCTCTAAGTCTCCTGCGTCTGTGCTGGTCCTGCCCAGCTCCAAGTCTCCTGCATCTCTGCTGGTCCTGCCCAGCTCTTAGTCTCCTGCGTCTCTGCTGGTCCTGCCCAGCTCTTAGTCTCCTGCGTCTCTGCTGGTCTTGTCCAGCTCTAAGTCTCCTGCGTCTCTGCTGGTCCTGTCCAGCTCCAAGTCTCCTGCGTCTCTGCTGGTCCTGCCCAGCTCTAAGTCTCCTGCGTCTCTGCTGGTCCTGCCCAGCTCCAAGTCTCCTGCATCTCTGCTGGTCCTGCCCAGCTCTTAGTCTTCTGCGTCTCTGCTGGTCCTGCCCAGCTCTTAGTCTTCTGCGTCTCTGCTGGTCCTGCCCAGCTCTTAGTCTTCTGCGTCTCTGCTGGTCCTGCCCAGCTCTAAGTCTCCTGCGTCTCTGCTGGTCCTGTCCAGCTCTAAGTCTCCTGCGTCTCTGCTGGTCCTGCCCAGCTCTTAGTCTCCTGCGTCTCTGCTGGTCCTGTCCAGCTCTAAGTCTCCTGCGTCTCTGCTGGTCCTGCCCAGCTCTTAGTCTCCTGCGTCTCTGCTGGTCCTGCCCAGCTCTTAGTCTCCTGCGTCTCTGCTGGTCCTGCCCAGCTCTTAGTCTCCTGCGTCTCTGCTGGTCCTGTCCAGCTCTTAGTCTTCTGGGTCTCTGCTGGTCCTGCCCAGCTCTTAGTCTTCTGGGTCTCTGCTGGTCCTGCCCAGCTCTTAGTCTCCTGCGTCTCTGCTGGTCCTGCCCAGCTCTTAGTCTCCTGCGTCTCTGCTGGTCCTGCCCAGCTCTTAGTCTCCTGCGTCTCTGCTGGTCCTGTCCAGCTCTAAGTCTCCTGCATCTCTGCTGGTCCTGCCCAGCTCTTAGTCTTCTGGGTCTCTGCTGGTCCTGCCCAGCTCTTAGTCTTCTGGGTCTCTGCTGGTCCTGCCCAGCTCTAAGTCTCCTGCATCTCTGCTAGTCCTGCCCAGCTCTTAGTCTCCTGCGTCTCTCCTGGTCCTTTCCAGCTCTAAGTCTCCTGCGTCTCTCCTGGTCCTGCCCAGCTCTTAGTCTTCTGCGTCTCTGCTGGTCCTGTCCAGCTCTAAGTCTCCTGCGTCTCTGCTGGTCCTTTCCAGCTCTAAGTCTCCTGCGTCTCTCCTGGTCCTGCCCAGCTCTTAGTCTTCTGCGTCTCTGCTGGTCCTGTCCAGCTCTAAGTCTCCTGCGTCTCTGCTGGTCCTGCCCAGCTCTTAGTCTCCTGCGTCTCTCCTGGTCCTGCCCAGCTCTTAGTCTCCTGCGTCTCTGCTGGTCCTGTCCAGCTCTAAGTCTCCTGCATCTCTGCTGGTCCTGCCCAGCTCCAAGTCTCCTGCATCTCTGCTGGTCCTGTCCAGCTCTAAGTCTCCTGCGTCTCTGCTGGTCCTGTCCAGCTCTAAGTCTCCTGCATCTCTGCCGGTCCTGTCCAGCTCTAAGTCTCCTGCGTCTCTGCTGGTCCTGTCCAGCTCTAAGTCTCCTGCGTCTCTGCTGGTCTTGTCCAGCTCTAAGTCTCCTGCATCTCTGCCGGTCCTGTCCAGCTCTAAGTCTCCTGCGTCTCTGCTGGTCCTGTCCAGCTCTAAGTCTCCTGCGTCTCTGCTGGTCTTGTCCAGCTCTAAGTCTCCTGCGTCTCTGCTGGTCCTGTCCAGCTCTAAGTCTCCTGCGTCTCTGCTGGTCCTGCCCAGCTCTTAGTCTCCTGCGTCTCTCCTGGTCCTGCCCAGCTCTCATCCCCATATATATATACTAATTGGCTTCATCACTCTGTCTCCTCTACACCAGTAAGCTGGTGTGTGGTGGGCCTTCTGGCACACTATGGCTGCCGTCGCATCATCCAGGTGATGCTGCACATTGGTGGTGGTTGAGGAGATTTCCCCTTCTATGTAAAGCGCTTTGAGTGCAGAGAAAAGTGCTATATAAATGTAATGAATTATTATTATTATTATAGACCTCCCCTAAACACAAGAACATTCAACCAAACCCTCTTCATTCATAATTTTGGGAGCTCATTCTATAGCAAACCAACATAACTGATAGTCATCCGAAAAAGTACTTCAGCCACACTTAAAATTTTTTAAATGTCACTGAATTATGTAACAAAATATCAGGGCAAGGGTGCACAAATGTTACAAGAGCTTATCTCAGAACTCAGTGAGTTTTAATCAGCTGGTGTTTTAGTGATTTTCCGTGTCTGTATGAAGTCAGTTCTCCTCAATTTCACAGAGGAATCCTAGCATAATAACCACAGGTGCAGAGAATCTCATTAACCCTCTGAGGTCGGCTATCGCGCCGGCGCGATAGTCTCGCTTTTTTCTTATCAGTGCAAAAGAAACTCAAAATACTCTGTTCATTTTGATCTAACATATTAAGTGTTGTACATCATTAGATCCTGATAAGTGTCTATTTTTGTGTTGTGCTTTTCGCCAAATAAAGAAAAACAAACATGATGCGCGTTCTGCCTTCTCTCTGTCAGTGAAGTCCATTCTGAAACGCGTCCTAAGATTATTTTTAATTCCGCGAATACTTGTCATACAGGCACGAGTGTTTTTCCATAATGAAGCTTGAACTCTCTTCTTTTAAATGAATGAATTTATATAAAAAAACAAATATTCTCAGCTTATGTAATCTGTATGAAAAGAGAGAGATGTCAGTATTTTTCTTTCCAGCTCATTAGACCTAATTACGCGTTAATGTGCCACGCCCACGGAGAGCGCGCGCTATTCAAACGCAAATGATCTAAGACGAGCCGTTCAAACATGCCAACGCCTACCAGCTGGATTATAAAACACATCGTGTTTAGTAAGTATCTTGTACAGCTGTGGACACAGCGTATCCTTTCGCTGTGAGGAATAATACTATCTAATCCTGGAAAATGTACCAGAAGTGCTGGTAGTTTCATTTCGAGGAGCAACGGATCCAGCTGATGTAGTAAGTCATTTATTCTAGTGCTTTGTTCTAATCGTGATATTGAATTTGTCGGACTGTAAACCGCAAAAAGACTGTTTAAATATGAATTGCGTGTCTGTGTGTAGGCTAAATGATGAGTGAACGGCAAAGGCGCGCGCGCTTTGTTTACTACAGTTATACAGCGCGTGCCTTGTTCATTCACTCTCGCACCTACATTAGTAAACGTTATGTTTACATGAACAACACATACAAACTATATTGCTATAGCCTACTAAGATGAGTAAAAATAGACTGAAATATGTTGAAATAAAATGTCTGAATAAGCAACAAGCTGCAAATTCACATGTATATACTAATATATCATACACAATATATTACAGACTAAATATGAATGTTTAGACACGATTTTGTGATTAGTTTTGGATAGATTATAAAGTTTTGACTGTAAAAAAAGACTACTGTCACATTAAATAGGTACGCTTTTGTTCACCAATTTCTGCTCATAGTTAAATATACTATAGTATGATGTTTTGTCAAAAATAAAGTAGGCATATTGAATTATCAACTAAGATGTTATTATAGTGTTTGTTCCAATATTCAAACTAATGAATCCTTACCTTTTTTTAATATGTATGATAAAATGTATACTTTTTACAAAGAAATGCACTTGAAATATTGTTAAAATTGTAATTGTTGTTGTAATTGTAACCTATTTGTAATTGGTTACAATTTCTAATTGTAAAATATGTATAGGCTATATAGATCATTTCTTTTGTCCTTGCATTCTTTGGGATTCTGTGACACACCTGTGTGAAAGGGCTAATTAATATGCAGCTCATTATGCGGCACATTATCCGGCCTTTGTCTTCTCAGGTGTGAACACGCCTCCACGCATATTGCCTTTCCAAACCAAAGGTCTCTAATAAAATGTAAATCAGTGTATGTGTTTGTGTAAATGATTAGGCAGGATGATTTTCAGATCATTTTGAAGCAAAAATTCTAGGCAACAACACTCATTAGTCAAAAGTCTTGTGGACACATATTTAGTATGTGTTTTGTGGCCTTATTTCAGACACTTTAAGTTTTAGTTTTTTCAATAACCATGCATAAGCAATATTCTCTCAAAAATCCAAACATGTTTCATAATTGTTGCTGAGAAATTCCGGTAGCCCCGTTTGTGCTATATTGAGTGAATTTACAACTTTGCCATTAACATGTTTATAAATAACTGAAAAAAGCACAAATGTCAGAGCATGTCAGAACACCTCAAGGACCCCAAAAATCCTTAGACCTCAGAGGGTTAACTAGCAACAAGATCCACTGACAGATAAGTAGGGTTGGGTACCGAAACGCGGTGCCAATAGGGAACCGGTTCCGACGTAAACGGTAGTAACCAGACCGAATAAGAACGAAAATTTCGGTGCCTGATATCGGTGCCTGAGTCTCTGTGTCATGAGGCGCACACGAACAAAGTCTCTCGCTCTCTCCCTCGTGCGCGCACTATACGGTTTGGAGCACAGTCTGTTCTGTCTCGCATGCGCGCTCTTGCTCGCTCGCTCTAGATTCCGGGAGATTTTAACTAATTTGCGGGCATCAGGGAGCCGTTATCAATATCCGGGAGACTCCCGGAACGTCTGCTGATAGCGAGGGGATTAATGAAGATGCCGAAGACAAAACGCTCCAAGGTTTGGCTGCATTTCACGTGTAAAATTACGCGTCAGAACGCCCTCTAGGTAATGGTGCGGGCGCCGCCTTGACGCTCTTACGTCGTCATATTATATTAGCGCGCGCATCATCTGCACCTCAGATTTCTCTGCCGAAAAAGGCGGCTTGTCGGCAGCGCGAGGAGTTTGGCAGCGAACGCAGCGTCTCGTTCCCTATTTAGAGAACATGGGTTACACCAGTAACCAGAGACATTCTCTTTCATTGGTTTACTCAAAGCTGCGTAGCTAAGACGCAGTGGGAACGAAATAACAAA
Source organism: Tiaroga cobitis (assembly GCA_030578255.1). NCBI lineage: Eukaryota > Metazoa > Chordata > Actinopteri > Cypriniformes > Leuciscidae > Tiaroga > Tiaroga cobitis. The sequence continues at coordinate 6,388,567 of CM060599.1, forward strand.
CTCGCCAAGCTAAGCTCTGCGTAACTAGTACAATGACCAGATAACTCATCAACTCATCTAACTTCAAGCAGACAAAACATGGGAACCTGTAGCCATGTCGATATTAGATTACCCTGATTGTAATCTCTATTAATCTCCAGTATTATTACATTGTTTGATACAATATTGTTTTATTTGATAGTATGTAAATGTGAATTTTTATTTTACATTGGTTTATTTATTGTTACCATACGTTACTTGCATTTATATTGTTTAAAGATTTAAGTTACTATTGTGTCCAGTTTGGCCCTGTAAATAAAAGGGTATTATTTTTTGACAAAGTGTGAGCGGTTTCGTTTTCTTAAGTACCGTTTCAGGCACCGTTTAAGCACCGGAACCGTTTAAAAAATACAGAGTAGGTACTGGTATCGGATAAAACCCAACCGATACCCAACCCTACAGATAAGTGTCAATTGTTACTGGAGAAAGGAACCTACCCCAGCCGAGCAGGATGTACCAGTGCAGGCGTTTCTTCTGTGAACGCAGTGAGAGGTTAATGAGGCTGTGGAGATAATGACCTTCCACCAGCAGCCAGCTGTAATTTGCCAGGATGCAGTAATTAGACAGGAACAGTGCCACTTTACAGCCAGGCTGAGGGAAACCCCGGAAACACATCTTAGAGAGCTTCTCTGTGCATTTATTCACCATGTATATGTACAGTCTAATGCATTTATGTACATGTTTTTGTTGATGTGTGTGTGTGTGTGTACCGGATGAGAGTTGCAGTGGTAGTACTCCTGTGAGTAATGCAGCGCAGCATCTCTGATGAAGATGAAGATGGCTCTCAGGATGAAGGACAAAAACAGCTGCATGTGGATAAAGTTACGATTGCAGTGCAGCTTCCTGGAGGGGGGATGGGATGGAGAGAGATTAAAGAGAAGATGAGGCCTATAAAACCAATAAAACAAGTAACGCACCATGTACATAAAAATGTGTTTAATTTCATCTGGCATGTGGAATTTTTCAAAACTAGATGTTTTTCTAAACTTACCCAAATGTAAACGTCAAAATGTTAAACATCTTTATCATCACAACGCCAGCCTGTACAAAATAACTGCAGTATGAAACTTGGAACATCAATGGCAGAATTCTTTGGCTCACAGAGTTTAGCAGAGCGACGGTTTAGGCTCAGGCGAAATTCGCTACAGTCTCGGGATACTTTCCATCTTCCATGGTCTCGCTCGGAATGACATCTATTTTAATTGTGACTTCTTTTTGGATGATTTACGACTGTTACCACTGACAAAACATGTTCACAATGCACTGGATGAGAGTTTCTCTGCACTTGAGGAGCCGCTCTTTAACTCTAACTGAGAGTAGATTGTGTGTTGCTTTTAAAAATTAATAGAATGGTTTGTGTGTGTTTAACATGAACTGCAACTTCCTATGTTTTGTTGGTATAAACATTGTGCATATAAAAGTTTGTGTAAGTGTAATAATGGCCACACAAATATCAGCAGCTTCACTAAATTGCATATTTTTGCTCAGTTTGGTCCTCTGAATAAAATCGATGTGTTTTTTCCTCCTCGAGTCTTTATTAGTGGTGTTTGTTAAGGCAAGTATACTTATCAGTGCATACTTAGAGGTACTCCACTATCCCTTCAGTGCATAACACGTTTCGCACCGTTTGTGCTATGAACATGCATGATACCTTAAATCATGCAGCTAGTTATTTTTATGAGAGATTGTACTTAAAATTTCATTTTTGCAGCAATAAAACAGGCAAAATAATTATATAGACTGGTATGGTATGTTGAAGACTAGGCGCCGGTTGCACTAGCTGTTCGTATGTTACAGCTTAGCCAGGTTTAACCTACGCACTACTAAATATTTTTGCTGGTTAACTGGTTAACAGTTAAAATAAAATAGCTACTTTAGCTTGAGTTTCACCTGACGGACTTCAGTCCTTTAGACGTATATGATAATGTTGACATTTACACTCACTTACATTTCAAGAGAGAGAGCATTATGTGAATTTAATACATTGTTAGCGGCTCTTCGACACACACCCGTCCTAAACTGCACGTGCATCAGTCCGTGTTGTGCATGCCAAATAAAATCAGCCATAATAAAACAAATGTCATTTCTTATGATTTTTTTTTGTAGCATTAAGAGTATTTATTTATTGACCCTTTTTCATTTAAAAAACTGAATGTTTTTTACATACGATAATACATTATGTTATACATGATAAGGTATTATCGTATTATAATGGAATCGTGTTTTTACCGTCAGGAACTTGCGACCATGTTGTCTAACAATGCTTTTGGGAAACACACCCCTGAATACATTAGCAACTGCATAGCAAGTCTTGCTGCTCAGTACTATATTAGTACACTTCTCATAAAACACATGTGAACACACACACACAAAGACACAAACACACAGTCTGTTACCTGAACACACACAACACTGTGAGAGCAATGCTGAGTGAGACGAGAGAGATGGCGTATCCCACAGAATACATGATCTTCACATAAAAGAAATACTCGTGTGAGACCAGCCCCTACGAGAAGAGATAGCCACATTATGTAACATCAGCATTGTCATTTATCTATTGTGTTTCCGTGAATGTTCTTCTGTGATACCGGTTCATTGAAATGATAATGTGATGTTATTGTCATACTGTTGTATAAACATTTACTGTCTTTCTTTCTTTAATTTTTAATCTGTCCTAAAGGGAAATTTCATGTTTGTTTTTTTTACTGTCATGAAAGAACATGAGCACAGAAATAAAACGATTTTTGATATTACCGAGTCGGTGGGGATATGAAAGCTGTCATTAAGCCCATGGCCACAGGCGAGCTCGTACGGCGGGAACATTTCAGACCAGCCATTCTCCGTGCAGTTTTTCATCACAGCTCCTGCGGACAGACACAAGGAACAAACAACAAGCAACACAATTACAACCCTGTACAACAGCTCGTCCCTGAGGGCCAACCCGGATCACAAGAATTTATCAAATATATAAGTCACATAATCACATACGTCTCCCATAATCAATCACTGTGTTGTGTTAACCCTCTGAGGTCGGCTATCGCGCCGGCGCGATAGTCTCGCTTTTTTCTTTTCAGTGCAAAAGAAACTCAAAATACTCTGTTGATTTTGATCTTACATATTAAGTGCTGTACATCATTAGATCCTGATAAGTGTCTATTTTTTTGTGGATACTCACAATAAAAACAAAGTGTTGTGCTTTTCGACAAATAAAGAAAAACAAACATGATGCGCGTTCTGCCTTCTCTCTGTCAGTGAAGTCCATTCTGAAACGCGTCCTAAGATTAACTTTAATTCCGCGAATACTTGTCATACAGGCACGAGTGTTTTTCCATAATGAAGCTTGAACTCTCTTCTTTTAAATGAATTAATTTATATAAAAAAAACAAATATTCTCAGCTTATGTATTCTGTATGAAAAGAGAGAGATGTCAGTATTTTTCTTTCCAGCTCATTACACCTAATTACGCGTTAATGTGCCACGCCCACGGAGAGCGCACGCTATTCAAACGCAAATGATCTTAGACAAGCCGTTCAAACATGCCAACGCCCACCAGCTGGATTATAAAACACATCGTGTTTAGTAAGTATCTTGTACAGCTGTGTACACAGCGTATCCTTTCGCTGTGAGGAATAATACTATCTAACCCTGGAAAATGTACCAGAAGTGCTGGTAGTTTCATTTCGAGGAGCAACGGATCCAGCTGATGTAGTAAGTCATTTATTCTAGTGCTTTGTTCTAATCGTGATATTGAATTTGTCGGACTGTAAACCGCAAAAAGACTGTTTAAATATGAATGTGTGTAGTGTAAATGATGAGTGAACGGCATAGGCGCGCGCGCTTTGTTTACTACAGTTATACAGCGCGTGCCTTGTTCATTCACTCTCGCACCTACATTAGTAAACGTTATGGTTACATGAACACATACAAACTATATTGCTATAGCCTACTATGATGAGTAAAAATAGACTGAAATATGTTGAAATAAAATGTCTGTATAAGCAACAAGCTGCAAATCCACATGTATATACTAATATATCATACACAATATATTACAGACTAAACATGAATGTTTAGACACGATTTTGTGATTAGTTTTGGATAGATTATAAAGTTTTGACTGTAAAAAAAGACTACTGTCACATTAAATAGGTACGCTTTTGTTCACCAATTTCTGCTCATAGTTAAATATACTATAGTATGATGTTTTGTCAAAAATAAAGTAGGCATATTGAATTATCAACTAAGATGTTATTATAGTGTTTGTTCCAATATTCAAACTAATGAATCCTTACCTTTTTTTAATATGTATGATAAAATGTATACTTTTTACAAAGAAATGCACTTGAAATATTGTTAAAATTGTAATTGTTGTTGTAATTGTAACCTATTTGTAATTGGTTACAATTTCTAATTGTAAAATATGTATAGGCTATATAGATCATTTCTTTTGTCCTTGCATTCTTTGGGATTTTGTGACACACCTGTGTGAAAGGGCTAATTAATATGCAGCTCATTATGCGGCACATTATCCGGCCTTTGTCTTCTCAGGTGTGAACACGCCTCCACCCATATTGCCTTTCCAAACCAAAGGTCTCTAATAAAATGTAAATCAGTGTATGTGTTTGTGTAAATGATTAGGCAGGATGATTTTCAGATCATTTTGAAGCAAAAATTCTAGGCAACAACACTCATTAGTCAAAAGTCTTGTGGACACATATTTAGTATGTGTTTTGTGGCCTTATTTCAGACACTTTAAGTTTTAGTTTTTTCAATAACCATGCATAAGCAATATTCTCTCAAAAATACAAACATGTTTCATAATTGTTGCTCAGAAATTACAGTAGCCCAGTTTGTGCTATATTGAGTGAATTTACACCTTTGCCATTAACATGTTTATAAATAACTGAAAAAAGCACAAATGTCAGAGCATGTCAGAACACCTCAAGGACCCCAAAAATCCTTAGACCTCAGAGGGTTAAAGCCTACTGTATCTTTTTTGACATAAGAATTTATAACATGATGAAAAACTTAATGCTTAAAAAGTAACACAATCTACTACAGGCCTTCTATCGTCTGATTGATAGTTCATACTTTTTTAAAAGTCTTTCAGTATAATTGTACGAACGTCCTCCTTCAGCTCGAGCTTCACACGCATCTTTCTTCTGTCAAATCTGCTCTGATTTTAATAAGAATAACTTTTAAATGTTTAATATTCTTTCAAGATGAACACTTATGGACTGAATAAACTTAGGTTTACTTGTATTATCCATACATCATATTTTAGAAAAATCATGTTTTGTCTCAAATATGATCATCATCGGGCTTTTGAGGAAGTTATTTGTTCATCTCTGAATCATCATTGTATTGCATTGCATTATATGTTTTAAAACAACAGAGCTTGATCATAAAACTAAGCATTTAAATATCATAATTACTAAACATATTGGCAGATATAGATGACTGATATGTATATGCATTTTATGTAGGTAGTCACTATACCTTTATAAAGATCTTACTGATGTGCATTACAAAAATCTGAATTTTATTTAACTTTTTGGCCATTTAAATATCAGCATTTGCTCCAAATAGCTTATTTTTGCTCAGTTTTGGGCCTCTGAATCAGGCTATACAAGGTTACAGATATAAAATTCATCTGCAAAAACCTAGATGCACCTGACCTTTGACCCGAAGAAAATTGGGGCACGGCCGAGACACAGTCTCTCCCACTTCAGCATGAGGCCAACAGTTCAGATCATCCCATAACGCACTGCAACCTGTTCAGAGGGGATGGAGGTCAAACAGAATTAGGAGCAAATCTGAACAGTGTGATCACAATCCACATACCTAATTATTGCTTTACTAATATTATAAAATGTAAAAATCCCCAATTTTTTGGTTACATGATTGCGGCTTGACTTTTGTCTCATTTCTCAGCATTGCATCGCCACCAGGTACAGTCCAAATATACAGTCCGAATTTCAACCAAATAGAGCTTTCCTAACCACAAAGGAACAGACCTAAATGCTAGTGCGCGGTCGATTGTGGAGGACTACTGCACTCGAACGAACGAACGGAAATCCATGCAAATTCATTGGTTAATAATAAAGACTGGGAGCTCTAAAGAACATTCAGCACTTAAAACTTCTGGAATCCGGAAAAACTAGGAGTTTCCATATATTAAAATAGTAAGTTGTCGTCATTACATCAGATGTGCCAGAGGAAACATATGATCCTACGTGGGGGGGGGGGGGGGGCATTGAATATTGTTGGGGACAGTGGACATTTTGCCAAAAGAGTGGAAGCTGTTAGGGGTGACCATACTTTTAGCCATATGGTGTACTTGCATTTCAGCCGATTCATTAGGACTGTTAGATTACATCACCAAATTAATTTTCATAAACTAGACCATTTGTTTATGTAGTAGCCTTTCAGATTGTTCATTCACCCCCGAGCCTTACTAATCAGATAAGAAAGAGTGTATGAGGATTACTTTTTATCGTTTGCAGTCAAATACAATCTATTTGCGTTCTTGCACTTGTCTCTCTCTCTCTCTCTCTCTCTCTCTCTCTCTCTCTCTCTCTCTCTCTCTCTCTCTCTCTCTCTCTCTCTCTCTCTCTCTCTCTCTCTCTCTCACACTCTGAATGGCACAATATCTAATTTATCCCCTTTTGCAGTCTCTGCCTCTCCGTCTGATGAATGGCAGGAAAAGTTGTAAACGCTTCTCTTGGTACTTTCTCCAATGAAATACAGATAGGAGACTTTGTGAGGACCAAGAGATCTGTACAGCGTTTTACTGTTATAGTGATGTCTGTGTTGACAGGCCTGTATTGACTGCTTCCTGTGCATGTAAAGGACGGCCAATATTTTGAGAAAGACTTTCTGCTTATAGAGTGAGAAAACTTAAGCCCTGTTCACACTGACAGTTTTATTGCTAAGAGTGGTCGAGTGTTGGTCATTGCTACTGATGGATGAGTAGTCCAGAAAGCATGTTATGCTACATACCTGGGTTAGCTCACGGATAAGTAGTTTGGCAGTAGTCTAAGGTATGGAGTTAATATTGTGCCATAATTAAACAAACAAATCCAGCATTTTGCAAACAAACTCGATCTGCTTTGCAAAGGAAAAGTCGTTTCGTAAACAAACAGAAAGCAATGTGCAAGTACAAAGGTCAATTTGAGCGAAAATGCAGTGGAGTAACACATATGTATTGTGTATTACAAATATAAATAAATGAGCCTATAATATTTCACAAGTAAATACAAACCATCCTACAAATTGCATATAACCTTTGAACGAATACCAAATCTAGTGCATACAAATGCATATCTGTCTGTTATGATTGTGTGAGACACTTGGCTTTTTATGAGATCTCTCGGCTCGATTTTCTCACAAATGCAGTTGAGCGACTTCCTCTCATAAAACAGTAGATGGCGCTAAGCTAGGGGATTGATTTAGCGCTAGTCTCCTGGGAGAAGCACTGATTTGGAAAATGAGCGGAGAACAGGTGTGTTTCTGTTTTAGGCCGGATTCACATATAGCGCCTAAAAACGTGTAGAAAACGCTGGGCACGCCGCATTCTCCTTTTTCCAAAGCGCTAGGGCGGTTGCGCTCCGGTTGGTTCTTGTCACGTGACGTACTGTGCGCTTATGGTGCGCTTGCGGGATTCTGAAAAGTTGAGATGTTTTTATCTCGATGCGGCACGGACGCGCTTGGAAAAAACGAGCGCGTCGCACCGCGACCGCGTCGCTTCCATTATTAGCGCGCAGACCGCGCGCCTACATTTGAAATAATGAACTTGAGCGCGCAAAAGACGCGATATGTGAACAGGCCCTTACAGTATCTATAATTAACCTGTTTGAGGTTTTCTTTTGCAAAATGTTTATTACATATCTAGACAGAAATCCACATTAGCACTTAGTAGCACTTCATTCTCTCTAGGATAGGGGAATCTATTAGCTTGCGTTCTAAGCAGTTGGTTTCCAAAACACGCTGTAAGCAGTCGACCAATCACAACAGAGTAGGCCATCTAACCAATCAGAGAAGAGGCTCACTGAAAGACTGTGTTTAGAGAGACTGAATCATTTATCAAACTATTTCAGACACTGTGAGAATTACTGTTACAACTGTTACAATTAACAGAGTAATAATAATGCTGTTAATATGAATATTTATAACTTGAAATGATTGTCAATAAATTCATTTAAATTCATATAAGCCATGTTTAATTCACTGGAAGTTGGGAAGTCTGTTGCCAAATAGACGTTCCAACTATATACAACTATATCAGATATAGGATTGCTCATTTGATATTTGCAGATTGTCATTGCTCAATTTCAGAAAGTTGCAGCATCTTGCACTCACAATCATGTTATAATGCTGACAATTCCTGACACTTGCTCACAGTACGATGAATTCTCCATCTTGCCAACACTCAACTACAGTATCTTACATGAGATGGGTCATGTGAGCTCCACGTTCTTCACTAATATTGGTAGGTAGTTACCATTGCTGCTCATTTGCATAAAATTAAACTTTTCTCAACTTTGATATGTTGCTGGATGCACACAAACTGCAAAACCATTGATCGCTGTTGCTCATGTCACCATAAATCACCAACTCTCATTGATTCTCATTGACTTCCAATTGCTTTGTCCAAATCACTGTACGTGTAAACGGATTATTGAGTTTTAGACTTTATAATACTGTCACTTAAATACACACACACACCCTCTCTCAACTGAAAATGTATCCCGAGTAGGCAATAGTTGTGCCAGTGTTAGACCAGCAATTGTGCGTGTACACTGCGCTGAATGACGTTATATATCTATAATCTGATAAGGGTGTGATTTATGGAGTATGGATTATGGAGGCCATTCTCTAAACTTCCCCCCAGATATCACATTACAACTCTTAGGAACACACATAAACACTTATCATTTTGTTTGTCCACATAAACAACAAGTATAAAAAGCATTAGGTGTATTGATGTGTATGGAGCAGGCTTGTGGAAAACACTCTGGGCATATCGAAAATAGCTGCCCTCTATATGAACTCAATCTTCTCATTAAGTGTTTGTGTATGAGAGAGAGAGTTAATGTAATGGCTCGCCTGTGTGTGTGGACCCGGTCTCTGACAGGTTCTCTTGATGGATGATTTTGAAGCAGTCTTCCTCCTCTCTGAGTAGCACAAACTCTAGATCACATTCTGGCGGGATGGCACACACCTTCGCACACACACACACACACACACACATTTGTATCAAACACAAACCAAACATTACTTAACTACATTAGTTAACATGAACTAACAAAGAAAAATATCTGTACAGCATTTATCAATCTTAGTTAATGTTAATCTCAACATTTATACATTTTTAAGTGTCTGTTGACATTCATGCACTATGAACTAATAATTAACATGAACATTTTTATTAACTAACATCAAAGAAGGTTAATAAAATCCAGTAAAAATACATTGTTTATAGTTAGTTCATGTAAGTTAATGCATTAACTGTTAACAAATGAGAAACGTATCAACCAAACCACCCAGAAAGAAAGGCTTCAAATAAAGTAATGAAATAGCCTATACAATATAATGCAATATGCATATCCTCCCCTCGGGACAAGCGGCTTTTGTAAATTCAGGTCAAGTTGTCACACGTTTTGTAGGCCTATGCTGTAATTTCATACTATTTATTGATCAAATACTGGTGAGAACAATAGTTTGATATTTAGCCTATATATAAGTAATGTTTGTTGTTTCATGAAATGTTTTGCGTTTATAGCTTTGAATCAACAAACAAGCTACAATTACCACATAACGGGATAACATCCCCCTCTATCTTAACTATAAAATAATATAAAATAAACGTTATAGGCTATAAAACAGTTTCTGTAATGCGTCACCTGTATGTTCATCATAGGCTACTGCTCTGAACTCACGTGAGAATAGACGTCAAGTAAAGCCGCGAATGCAAGGTGTAAAACGGCAGAAATCTTCATTTACAAATCTTCTGGCGGCAGAACTCGACAGCAACCCAATAATTCCCGTCTCCTGATGGACAAATCTCCAGGCGCCCGGTCCCTCTGAAGGAGAGTTTAATCGCCTCGCGCATTCCGTGACGCTCGAGCGCAGTGAACAGACATGAATGTGCGCGCGATGCGTCCGGTCAAACTCAGCACGTGAACGACTGATGATGATCCACACACACTTCATCTGACATCTCCTCCAAACATCTTTCTGACTATTAACTCTCGCGGCGTCTCTCAGCACAACCTAACCCTCTGCTGCACTCAAAGGACACTTTATCAATGAGGAAAATGCGCTGTGAAACGTCTTGTAAATGCACTTTGATAAAGCAATAAATATTTAAATTGTACTGGTAATTGCATAATTGTAGTCTAATTAATTGCTAGATCTTTACATTTTCTGAAGACAATGTGAAATATATAACATTTTGTAGTGAGTTTTAACCCTCCATAATGCTATGCAATTGCTAAGGTGTTCTGAGTGAATTTTCATATTTGGTTGCTATCTCTCCATAACTGGAATTCTATGGGAATTCTATGGGATATTCCAGAATAACATTTATTTTGTACCCCCACTGACTTTCTTTTGCATGGACATATTTTTTTGACATTTTTCTTTTGTGTTCCATGAAAGAAATGCATACATGTATGGAATGGAATTTTCTTTCTTTTTTTCTTCTTCTTTTTTTCGTTTCACATTTCACAAATAATTATAAAGAAACAACAAGTAACACATTGATTAATATTATTTATTGTAAAACACTCCAATAATCATTGTTTTATTTACAACATCGAAAAATTCCGGTTTTAACAGTATATTTAAAGGGGTCATGAATTGAGAAATCAAATTTTCCTTGATCTTTTGACATTGTACTACAAAAACATTCTGTAAATGTCAGAACCCAAAACTTCCTCGCTAGTCTAAAAACTGCTTTTTTTTAATCAAGCTCAGAAAATGACATGTTTCAGAAGTTGTCTATGACCTCATAAACCCGACGAAAGACGCCTCTGCAGAAGAAGATCAACGCCCACTTCTACCTCATGTCCTCTTTAGCCCCGCCCACTGATCCATGTGTGTAGGATAGTAGTAAATACGAGACGGTTTTGTTATTGTTTTGATCGAAGACATTCGCTGTAATCCAGAATTAAAGCTTCAGTGAGCGACTGTTTCGTAATCAAGACATTACGTTTCATTTTATTTAAAACACGACACTGCAAATGACAGTAGGCTCTACCCTACGCGTTTCACTTTATCGTATTTAGGATTAATTATGAATAGCCTGATGACAGTGTGACAAACAATGTTACTTTCATCCATAGTGTCATGATTTCTGTCTTTTTTGATTTCTGATTTCTGATTCCCCTTGTCTTGTGTGGACCTTTTATTATGTCCTGTTGTGTAGTTGTAGTTTGTCATGTTGATTACACTGTAAAAAAAATATCGTGATTTTAACGGTAAAAGACTGCAGTACTGCGGTAAATGCTACAGTGCAAAACTGTTAATTGGTTAACAGAAAGTGCCCTTGCTATATACGGTAAATAACTGTGATAGATCTAATGGTACATTTAATGTAATTTTACTGTAAAATACCGTTAGATTTACAGTTTTTGGAAGTGAAAATGAACAACTCATTGTATAATTTACAGTGAAAAACCGTAAATTGACAATCCCACAATTCCCTGCGTGACACTTCACATTTGATTTATTTTTGTTGAAATAACTGTTTCTTTATAGTTTTCTTAGTTTTTTTTTTCTAATCAGTTATGCACATTAGGGTTTTATGTTACATGTAATGTTGTTAAATTAGCGTTTATTGTATTTTTTAAATTTCATTTATGTTACCATGATGGTGTTTAATGTTTGTGCGAACGACACTGTGCAGCTTCTATATAATAGTATCAACTATTTGTGGAAGAGCTGCTTATGATGAGCTTTGATTGAGCAACCACAGCTGCTGGTATTTTACCGTAAAAATGATGTTTTATTTTTTACAGTGTAGTGTTCCCCAGGTGTGTCTTGCTAATGTGTTAAGCTTGTTTGCCCCTGTGTATTTAAACCCCAGTGTTTCCTCTGTTCTTAGTGAGGTCTTGTCCTGGATGTATACGTTTGTTGTGTCTCCTTCTGTTCTCGGTTCCCTGGTTCCTGTTATGTGTCACGGTTTTGGTGTAGATAAAGACAGAGGCTGAGACAAAAAGCTCCAATTCAAACATTTACTCGAGAAACTCCAAAACAGGTACAGGGATGACAGGCAGAAGGTACCTCACACGCAAAAACCATTAAACATAAACAACGACCGACAACGACAGGCAGAACAGAAGCAAACTAAATACAAGTCCAAATGAACACTAACAAGGTGAAGACAGGTGAAACAGATGATGATAACGATGAACAGGTGGATGATTGAGGGAGTGAGTTCAGGTGTGGAGACAAGAGGATGCTGGGAAGTGTAGTGAAGATGACGAAGACAGAATGGTGTAGACAATGACTTATGGTTTTGTTTATGTTTATTTTCTGATTAAACTACTTTGCATTTGGATCCAGCTCTCCCTTTGTTTCTTGAGTTCAGCCTGCGTTACACAGTTACATTTGTACGAAACACACTTAAACTTTATTTGCCACAACCAAGACTTATAAAGCATATGAAATACACATAAATGTTTCACATTGTTGGCACATGTTTCCACTATGCAAGAGATATTTTCAACATTAGAAGTCTTCAAAACAATTCCACAGGTGCAATGGCGGGGTCGTTAAAAATGATTTTAATATGCAAAACTGTTACCCAATTACAGCAGTGGGCGTTAACTTCCAGTATATATGCGACACCGCCCATCAAAACAAAAGTGTTCGAAAGAGAGGCTCAAAAACAGGATAGAAAAGAGCTTCTGTGTTTCTTATGAAAAAATTTAAAAAATGGACCTTAGAGAACATTATGAAATTTTAAAGTGCCCCTGTAGTTAATAATTGCTATATTTTATAATATTTTATAATATATTAATAATAAATATTTAAACTTTATTTCCTTGAAAAAAATTCTTTGTGCCTTAAACTAGCTTGAATGTAACTCGACACCCTTGCCTCATTTAGTATACACGGTTCTATGAATATGCAAATGAGCCCCGCCTCCACTCACTCACTCAGCTCAGAGATCCACTGGTTGACGATCACACGTTGATCTGATTGGTTACAAGGTCGTTTGTGACGTCAGAAACACCAGCGATTTCAAACCGTGTTTTTTAAACTGTCTTTGGTTCACTGCAGTTTTAAGCAGAAAATACTCAGCAATGCTGTCGACTTATGAAGTTACACATGGTTTGTCTTAAAGCATATTAAAAACACCACATAGACACATAAACAACATTAAACACTGGATTTTCACCACAGGGGGACTAAAATGCAGTTCATGACTCCTTTAAGGATGAGCAATAATTGTGATAGTAAGCACCACTAAACATCTCAAACAATCTCAGACTGACTCTGTGCTTTAGTTAATTAATTAATAATTTACATTAATATGCTAACAAGTGACTGTCTTTATGAGTGAATCATTGAATCATTTACTCAACCAGTTCGTTTAAAAACTGGTTCATGCCAGAACAAACCTCTAACACCGCGCTGAATGTTGATTCTCCTTCGAGCTTTTGCAAAAACAGACAACGTGGCAATGTTGGCATTAAAGAGGCAAGTTACTCAATATTTACTTCTTTCTAAATCAGGCTGCTATAAAAGTAATATCACATAATCATGATTTTGGTCTGAATATCAGTATAACAACATGGAGTTATACGTTCCAGTTCTTTGGTTTTAAATCACGTCGACATTTTATTTCCTGTGCTACAGGAAGTGATGCGTTTCACTGAGAGCACTTAGTGTCAATAACTGTATGCAATAACTTATATGGTGAGAGATTAAACAACCATTTAATTAATGATTAGACAATCTCCCCTTCTCTCTCTCTTGTGTTCAAGAAGCGATGAGTCACTTATATCACCCATTTAAGCAGATTTAGATAAACCCTTATTACTCTTTACAGCCTTTAATAAAAAGCCATGCTTTCTAATATTCAGAAACAGCCAGCGGAGCATCACTGACAGCTGTGTGCTGTATTTCTGTGTTGATCTTCCACTTGCCATATTTGGAAATACAGAAACATTTGGAGGATATTATGATAGAAAGATGTTTATGTAAGCTCTCAATAAGTGCTGCTTTGAGTCTGAATGTAGGACAACAGGATGTTCTCGGATACGTTTTGGTAGAGAGAAATGTACCTGATGTCAAACGCTTCCCAGGTCCCACACACACACACTCACTCACACACACACACACACACACAGGCCTGCAGTATGCGGAAGTCTGTAGATTAATGTCTGCTAGTGCTTCTGCAAACTGACGTGTGCTGTCTATCTGTGATTAATGAGGTGCTTTTTATTGACTTGATAAGATTATTCTCACCAGACAAAAGTGTGTCTGTGTGAACATGTTTTCACCATGAAAACAAAAAAGATCGGGTCCTACACTGCTTCTTATGACCGTTTTGCCTTCTGTGCTCACCTCACCTGTGGTACGAGTGCAATCAAACAGCATTTGTGAAGCGATGTGGGTTCATTGCCTCCTTTTCCTTCTGTAAATTCTTCAACACTTATACTTGTACACTTACAGTTGTACACCCCAAAAAGTATTCAGACATTTAAATGGTCCCACTGAAATGCCTTGAAACATTTTTCAATGTGTTGACTTATGCTGCGTCCCAATTCGCCTACTTATACTACGCCCTAAAAGTATGTACTCTTTTTGTGAAGAAAAAGTACATACTTTTGAGTGTGTAGCAAAAGAGTAGGCAAGCTTTGGGACATACTACTTCATCATCTTTAACGGACAGATCTGTCGCGTGCATCCTATCACCGTAAACTGGCCTGTCAATCATCCTGTAACCGTAAACTGGCCTGTCAATCATCCAGTAACCGCAAACTGCCCTGTCAATCATCCTGTAACCGTAAACTGGCCTGTCAATCATCCTGTAACCGTAAACTGGCCTGTCAATCATCCAGTAACCGCAAACTGCCCTGTCAATCATCCTGTAACCGTAAACTGGCCTGTCAATCATCCTGTAACCGTAAACTGCCATGTCAATCATCCTGTAACCGTAAACTGGCCTGTCAATCATCCTGTAACCGTAAACTGCCATGTCAATCATCCTGTAACCGTAAACTGGCCTGTCAATCATCCTGTAACCGTAAACTGGCCTGTCAATCATCCTGTAACCGCAAACTGCCCTGTCAATCATCCTGTAACCGTAAACTGGCCTGTCAATCATCCTGTAACCGTAAACTGCCATGTCAATCATCCTGTAACCGTAAACTGGCCTGTCAATCATCCTGTAACCGCAAACTGCCCTGTCAATCATCCTGTAACCGTAAACTGGCCTGTCAATCATCCTGTAACTGTAAACTGCCCTGTCAATCATCCTGTAACCGTAAACTGCCCTGTCAATCATCCTGTAACTGTAAACTGCCCTGTCAAGCATCCTGTCACCGTAAACTACCGTCAATCATCCTGTCACCGTAAACTGCCCTGTCAATCATCCTGTAACTGTAAACTGCCCTGTCAATCATCCTGTAACCGCTAACTGGCCTGTCAATCATCCTGTCACCGTAAACTGCCCTGTCAATCATCCTGTAACCGCAAACTGCCCTGTCAATCATCCTGTAACCGTAAACTGCCCCGTCAATCATCCTGTAACCGTAAACTGCCCCGTCAATCATCCTGTCACCGTAAACTGCCCTGTCAATCATCCTCTAACCGCAAACTGCCCTGTCAATCATCCTGTAACCGCAAACTGCCCTGTCAATCATCCTGTAACCGTAAACTGCCCTGTCAATCATCCTGTAACCGTAAACTACCCTGTCAATCGTCCTATCACCGTAAACTGCCCTGTCAATCATCCTGTAACCGTAAACTGCCCTGTCAATCATCCTGTAACCGTAAACTGCCCTGTCAATCATCCTATCACCGTAAACTGCCCTGTCAATCATCTCGTCACAGTTAAAATCCTCCATTCAATCTAATATCATTTCCTACCGTTTCGGAGAGAAATGTTGAAGTACGTTCATCTGCCAGTCGTGGGTCTTTCATGCGGAGACTCTCCTTTGCAATTTGAATGTAATGATCCATTTAAAAGTTAATGGCTAAACGTATCTTTACAAATGTTCACAATGCTGCTGCAGATGCAATAAAAATTAAGACAACATTGAATAAATACATTTTCGTCAGATTAGATACTGATAATTAATCACTGAAACCCCTTTATCTAAACCTCTCTACACAACCGCCGGACTCGCGAGTCCTCCATGTCTGTAGTTTTTGTAACACTTCACTCGTGTTTGTAGTTCTAACTGAATCCTCGTCTACGCGCGATGGGGCAATATCAGCCGTCAGAGTGCGCATCGATCTGCACTTCGGATTCTGACCGGATATAGTAGACCATCCGGGTCTCTTTGGAACACTCATTTCAACATACTACGATTTGGGACGTACTAATTCTATTTTCGAATACTATTTAGGACGGATAGTATGCGAATTTAAAAATAGCCAATAGCGTTTCATTCATATCCCAGCTCGACCTGAGCTGTTGAACTTGATAAAGCCGCATTTGACAGTTTATGACAGCCACAGTCTAATAGATTCCCCTTTTAGATTTAATATGAAACTGTTACTAAAGCTGAGGATGTGTTTGTGTAGTGTAATCGAAGTGTTGTTTTGAAATGTATGTTGTAGGGGGGTAACGATTCATCCGTTTTCTCGATGCATCGATTACAAATCCTGACGATGCATATGCATCGATCTTGAAACATGTATTTTGAATCGTGAATCGTTCATTTCGGTCAATATTCGATTTAAAATGCTAAGAATCGAATAATTCGCGATTCTATAGCGATTCAGTGCTTTAAAACATATAAACATTAAATGACTACATGCGCAAATTAATGAGGCGTTGTGCGGCATCATTTCGCGTCCTCGCAGCTCTCCTTCACATACTCGCTGCACTCTTTACCATCTTTCACTGGATTTCGCTTGCGCTCGGTCCCATATAGCTCTCATCTACTGATTTATGAGCAGTCCATGTTTGAGCTCTCCTCAGGACAGCCACTGGTGTTCACATGAGCAGATGACAGATCTCTATCGAGAAAGCAAGACATTGATAAAGCTGCCATATCATTGCGCGGGCACTGCTATGAAATAACGCGTTTGTTGCGTGGAAACGTCGCGGTTATTTTCTTTAAGATAAGATACTGAAGTTTTACGGAAATGGGTCATACCCGTCCTGAGCAGTTCAAGTAAAACCCCACATACTCAAGGGTGCGCAGTTATTACATGAAAAGAGAAAACGTAGGTGTCTAAAATGCACACGCTTCCGATTAATCATGAATGATGAATGAATGTAATTTAATGTCGTTAAACTGAATGTACGAAGAAAACTGATGAAATAACTACAACATTAATTACACTGAAATAAGAGCGCGTGGTTTATCCATCAATCAGATGCGCATTAAAGTTGCATTCGTAATCGTTAATATAGCACAAGCTTAGACACCCGGCGCGTTCTCTTTCAGAAGCACAAGGAACATGTTCAGTATAAAGAGAACAAAGAGTAGCTATTCCATGAGGAAATGTTAGTTAAGGTTTAGTTGGGAAAGTTCATGGTATTTTTAGTCTCACAATGGAAGGATGTTTAATGTAGGCCTACCAGGAACACTTTAAGGTTGTGTATCCATTAACACTATCCTACAAAATAGTTAGCATGATGAACTAAAAATACTTTTAAAGCCTTTTTAAATCTTGGTTTACATTTCTACAAATGCTAATTTATAGGCTTTGGAAATTTTTTATAATAATAGATTCATTAAAAACTATCATGAACTAACGTTAATAGACAAAATGTCGTTGTTGTTGGTTTTTTTTCAGCTCTCTGACCCCCGAAGGCAGCTATAAAAAAATGAAGAATCGAATCGAATTAATCGAATCGCATCAAATTTTAATGTGAATCGCATTGAATTGAATCGATTCGCTGCCTACCCAAAGATTCACAGCCCTAGTATGTTGGTGCATGGCACCGCCGAAATCTCTTCCACTCGTCAGGGCTGTTTCTAATGCAGAGTCTGTTTAACCGTTTCTTCTCCATATCGCTCGATCTGATCCGCTCTGTGCGATCGTATGGCGGTTCGTGTGACACTAACGTGAAACCAGACATCATTCGCCCCAATGGAAAGAAAATGTACACGGTCTGAATCTTTCTCTATCCCCTAGTGTACTAAGTGCCATTCGCCATGTAGAAAATAGTAAATGAGTGAACAAGTGACCGATTTCAGCCGCATCTGATTTAGGGGGCAGGGCTTCAGATTCGAGAAAGCATTTGATTGGACAGAAAATCTGATGAGAAGTGATATCATCAAAATCATTACATCTTCTAAATGCAAATTGTCATTGTTTTGGAGCACACCAGCTTATAGATAACCTTAAGGATATTCGTACAAAAAGCCAAAAAACATCTAAAGACTTTAAAGTGTTTTTTAAACTAAAAGTTTAAATTTGGAACATTTAATATTTTTTCACTTAAAATTTAATTATAAGTATACAAATTATAATTCAGTAATTTACATGTGCTTCAATATGTTAGTCAAAAAATGAAAATAAGTGTAACTCTTTTAAGCACATTAAAGTATTATTAAAATATTAGAGATTTAAAATGTGCTTTAAAATAAAACTTTTAATTTGACATCATTACTGAAATAAGAACTAAAATACAATTCAAAACATAACAAAACAAAACATAACAAACTCAAATTATTCATAACAAAGTGCACTTCTTTAGATAGTTTAAATATGAAAATACAATCATCATTTACTCACCGTCATGCCGTTCCAAACTCTCTTTCTTCTGTGGAACACAAAAGCAGATATTTTGAAAATGTATCTTTTTTTTGTCCATAAAGTGAAGTCAAAGTGTTGTTTTTATTTCCACCGACTTTCATTTATAGACAAAACAGTTGCACCATTCTTCCAAATGTCTTATTTTATGCTCTGAAGGAGAAAGAGAGACACACAGGTTTGGAACGACAGGATTTGAGAACAGTAAATGCATCTTCACTTTAGGGTCCCTGTAAAGCTGCTGTGTGCGCACTTGAAGCCAACCGACTTTATACATCCACTACAAGTCACCGTGTTTTGGTTAAAATTTGATTAAAAACATATGATAATTAACCTATGTGTGCAGATTCCACTGGCTTTGATATTTTGTTTTGTAATACAATGACCTTCAGAATGTCCAAATACTTTTTATTCGCACGAAGTTGACAAACCCAAACAGCATGATGTTGTCACACCTGAGAGTTCATTTTATGGTGCGATAATTTCCACAGACAAGATGAGCTCTCACTGTAAACATTGTTGATGCCATGGTTGTAACTGTCATACCTTCATCATAACTAACAAAGTATCTATATATAGCCAAGCAGACTTCAAAGGAAAAACTGAAATGTTGCTAGTGAACACTGGGCATTATTCACTACAGCAAACCAAAGAAAATTACAACTAGTGTCCACTGGGAAGAAACATTCTGTCAATACAACACACACACACACACACCTCTCTGCAGTGATTCACAGCACGGTTGAAAGCTTTGTGTGGGTTATTTGGGTCTGCAACAACTCAACTTTGCGTGCAACAACAGTTCACTGAAAAACTCAGCATGTCTCAAACACACTTACATTTAATAAGTTACACCGGACAGAAATTACACAATTCTGACCACATTAAGAGGTTAAAATGCTTATTCAGGACCCTATGGGAACTGCTATTTTATTAAACGCATTAATGTGTGTACTTCTTCTGTTTTTAACACCTACATTTGTTCATTCACACTCATTTAAAAGAATGTTCGATGCAAGTTTAGCTCAATCGGCAGCATTTGTGGGATAAATGATTAGCACATAAATTAATTTGAATCAACCTTAATTTTCTTTAAAAGGGTGTAAGGCTGGTGCCGGTATGTCTGATCGACCCCTCAATGTGACAAAAGGCCCTCCTGGGAATTAACACTTGAACTATCCCTTGAATATGTAACTCCCTCTTGCATATGTAACAGGAACTTTGGAGACGCAGCACACAATGCAGTTCACACTTCACCCACACCATCTCCCCCACATCCCCCTCCTCCTCACCTGAAATACACTAAAACCTTATGCAATGTTATGTGTGTACAAAAATGTAACTACTCATGTTTGGTGTCTTTTGATGTATCACAATGCGCCTGGTGACATGGTCTCATTCTCCCAACTATGATGAAAAGCTAAAAGAAGTTATGAAATGTGAGAAAAGTGATGTGTCCCATAATAGCCTCATTCAGACTACCTCCTGTATGTAAAATCAGGCAGACCTCACAGTGTGAGCCCCTGAATAAACAACCAAAATCTAATTATAATGACAGACATCACCATTTGGTAACAATTGAATTATCTGGGTTTATAAGGAAAAGAGCAGAAAAGTTCGGGGAGTCTGTAGGTTGACTGCCCACACAACCGCTGTGTGTAATTTTGTTGACAGGTAATAATTTCTACAAATTCTGTGATTTCTGAATTGATATGCTTAACTGATGATTTTATCCTCTGAATTGGATTTGAAATGATTACATCATTACCTGATCAATAAATTGTAAACGTTTGATTTTATTCTAACCGACTCTGAGAATTGTTTTCCCCCGAGTAGATTATCGGATTCGTATATTTCCACAAGTTTGCGTCAGAGTTTAGTGACGACTAATATCTGATATCAGATTCAAGTGTACTTGAATGAGGAGACGGGTAGTTTCCGTCTAGAATCAGCTGTTTGATCTAGATTTGGGTACGTCTAAAAACCTCTGTTCTAATTTAATGTTACTTTAGATAAGTGCACGCTACTAAAGTAAGTTATTGAATTAAGTTCCTGAGGTGGCATTCAAGGGGGCTGTGTATGTCTTCGATTATGTACGTGTGAATTACGGCAAATCCCAGACATTCAGCCAATTACCTCTGTTTTGATAATCAGAAACTGACGAGATTGTGCCGGAGACCTGGTGAGGAACTCGAAGTGATATAGTTTCCTGATCTGAGCGGATAAAATATAATCAGAGTTTAAAGAATAAACAAACCTTCGCTAACGTTTAATGATGCACGGATATCATTAAAACCTTTTCATTTATGGAGTCAGATAATAACGAGATAATACATGAGAAAATATATTGCATTTAATCTTGTTGTGTTGCGTGAAAGGAAAGGCAAGTAATACGCAGAGTAACCTTCTACCGCTGATTGGATGCCGAATTTGGACCAATCGAGCCGGACTTTACAAGGGCAATAACTGCTTTTTTATTTAAAATCAGAAATGTGAAGTTTTATTTATTTTATAAGACCATTTTTATTATTGTATTCAACTTTGTCTATTATTTGAGCTGTAAAGCTGTTTAAATAATCATTTTCAGAGCTTTTTAAGAGGTTTTAGTGTTCATGGTGTCTGTTTAACAAAGCAACAAGATGGACAAAATTGTGCTGTCAGTAATAGAGTCACTCTTATTTATGACAATAATTAAAACTACAATGTCTGTTTTCTCCTAACATGTGAATCGACAATGAATAAAACAAGTTGCACAAAACTCTTAGTCCTTTCTTTAAATATTCTTAAAGTATTTTAATTGGATAAATTACACTTAATTCTGTAAACTGACACCTAAATGCATTATAGTCTATTTCTTTCATATGACAATTTTCTTATAAACACTTATAAACAGTCTCATAAACTTAATACTTAAGCAAGCCATCTGAAATTAAATATGAACACTTGAATTCAGTAACTGAGTACAGTGAATATGTTTAAACAATTCAAAGATCATTAATATATAGTATATATACACATTCACCTGCAACTTTATTAGGTACACCTTGCTAGTATCGGGTTGCAGCCCCTTGTGCCTTCAGAACTGCCTTAAGTCTTCATAGACATTCAACAAGGTGCTGGAAACATTCCTCAGAGATGCTGGTCCATATTAACATGACGGCATCACACAGCTGTGGCATCACACATGATGTGAATCTCCCAATCGCAAAGTTGCTCTATTAGATGGAGATCTGGTGACTGATGGGAGATCATGGTGACTGATGGAGATCTGGTGACTGATGGACATCTGGTGACTGATGGAGATCTGGTGACTGATTGAGACAGATTGAGGTCTGGTGACTGATGGAGATCTGGTGACTGATGAAGATCTGGTGACTGATGAAGATCTGGTGACTGATGGAGATCTGGTGACTGATGGAGATCTGGTGACTGATGGAGATCTGGTGACTGATTTAGATCTGGTGACTGATGAAGATCTGGTGACTGATTGAGATCTGGTGACTGATGAAGATCTGGTGACTGATTGAGATCTGGTGACTGATTGAGATCTGGTGACTGATGGAGATCTGGTGACTGATGGAGATCTGGTGACTGATGGAGATCTGGTGACTGATTGAGATCTGGTGACTGATGGAGATCTGGTGACTGATGGAGATCTGGTGACTGATGGAGATCTGGTGACTGATGGAGATCTGGTGACTGATTGAGATCTGGTGACTGATGGAGATCTGGTGACTGATGGAGATCTGGTGACTGATGAAGATCTGGTGACTGATTGAGATCTGGTGACTGATGAAGATCTGGTGACTGATTGAGATCTGGTGACTGATTGAGATCTGGTGACTGATTAAGATCTGGGGCCTCATTTATAAACGTTGCGTACGCACAAAAGAAGGCGTACGCCGCTCTCTACGCAATAATTGGTATTTATAAAAAGCAAACTTGACGGGAAAATGTGCGGTCCTTCACGCAAGCTCTGACCCAGGCGTACGCACAAAAACGGGTGAAATGAGAAATGGCGACACCGTCGGCAGAAGGAAGAAACATGTGAAAGTGTGTGAAACTGTAGACCGTTGTGTAAAAGAAATGGCAATACTAGTGGCGCTCATAAATAACATGAAGACTTCACAAAGCAAGTCTTACAATTAACAGCCTACATGAACACCCGTTTGATCGATCTGCAGTGTAAAACGAACATAATCAAACGAAGATAACAACATAAATGCAAATTAACACATATTTGCAAAAATAAAAGTGAAATATGTTCTGCAATAATAATTATTGCATGTTATGCAATTCATCCTCATAACACATCTGTAGCTTGTCAGATGCAATCAAATGGATGGTAATAAAATGCCAATGCATAATGACGTAATGCGTAATGCAACCTTTTGCCACTCGAGTCCTTTTTTTGGCATTAATGCCCACACTGTGCCCTCCAAACAACATTTTACTCCTCTTTTCCACCTCGCCAATGATAATTTCTACTTCACATTGAGTGAAGTTACGTTTCTTGGTTTTCCTCTCTGTGTTTGCCATGATTTCGCAATCAATGAATATTAACTTGTGGGCGTTTCACGGACTATTTTTGGGCAAATATGGGTGTGACATGAAGCCGCAAAAGCTGCGCTATATTTAGAATTGATTGTGATTTATTAAGGGAAAAGTGCGTATGATGTGCGTGCTCGAGGTTTTAAAAATCTGAATATTTCTGTGCGTACGCACGTCCTATGTTTCATCCGTACGCCACTTCTGACGCAAATCCTTCCTAAGCAAAGTTTTATAAATGAGGCCCCTGGTGACTGATTGAGATCTGGTGACTGATGGAGATCTGGTGACTGATTGAAATCTGGTGACTGATGGAGATCTGGTGTCTGATTGAGATCTGGTAACTGATCGAGAACTGGTGACTGATGGAGATCTGGTGACTGATTGAGCTCTGGTGTCTGATTTAGATCTGGTGACTGATTGAGATCTGGTGACTGATTGAGATCTGGTGACTGATGGAGGACTGATTGAGATCTGGTGACTGATGGAGATCTGGTGACTGATGGAGATCTGGTGACTGATTGAGATCTGGTGACTGATTGAGATCTGGTGACTGATGGAGATCTGGTGACTGATGGAGATCTGGTGACTGATTGAGATCTGGTGACTCATGGAGATCTGGTGACTGATTGAGATCTGGTGATCTGGTGACTGATTGAGATCTGGTGACTGATTGAGATCTGGTGACTGATGGAGATCTGGTGACTGATGGAGATCTGGTGACTGATTGAGCTCTGGTGTCTGATTGAGATATGGTGACTGATGGAGATCTGGTGACTGATTGAGATCTGGTGTCTGATGGAGATCTGGTGACTGATTGAGATCTGGTGACTGGTTGATATCTTGTGACTGATGGAGATCTGGTGACTGATGGAGATCTGGTGACTCATTGAGATCTGGTGACTGATTGAGCTCCCTTGTCTGATTGAGATCTGGTGACTGATGGAGATCTGGTGACTGATGGAGATCTGGTGTCTGGTGGAGATCTGGTGACTGATTGAGATCTGGTGACTGATTGAGCTCTGGTGACTGATTGAGATCTTGTGGCAGATGGAGATCTGGTGACTGATGGAGATCTGGTGACTGATTGAGATATGGTGACTGATGGAGATCTGGTGACTGATTGAGATCTTGTGGCAGATGGAGATCTGGTGACTGATGGAGATCTGGTGACTGATTGAGATCTGGTGACTGATGGAGATCTGGTGACTGATTGAGATCTGGTGACTGATTGAGCTCTGGTGTCTGATTGAGATATGGTGACTGATGGAGATCTGGTGACTGATTGAGATCTGGTGTCTGATGGAGATCTGGTGACTGATTGAGATCTGGTGACTGGTTGATATCTTGTGACTGATGGAGATCTGGTGACTGATGGAGATCTGGTGACTCATTGAGATCTGGTGACTGATTGAGCTCCCTTGTCTGATTGAGATCTGGTGACTGATGGAGATCTGGTGACTGATGGAGATCTGGTGTCTGGTGGAGATCTGGTGACTGATTGAGATCTGGTGACTGATTGAGCTCTGGTGACTGATTGAGATCTTGTGGCAGATGGAGATCTGGTGACTGATGGAGATCTGGTGACTGATTGAGATATGGTGACTGATGGAGATCTGGTGACTGATTGAGATCTTGTGGCAGATGGAGATCTGGTGACTGATGGAGATCTGGTGACTGATTGAGATCTGGTGACTGATGGAGATCTGGTGACTGATTGAGATCTGGTGACTGATGGAGATCTGGTGTCTGATTGAGATCTGGTGACTGATCTGGTGCCTGATGGAGATCTGGTGACTGATGGAGATCTGGTGACTGATGGAGATCTGGTGACTGATCTGGTGCTTGATGGAGATCTGGTGACTGATGTAGATCTGGTGACTGATGTAGATCTGGTGACTGATGGAGATCTTGTGACTGATTGAGATCTGGTGACTGATTAAGATCTGGTGACTGATGGAGATCTGGTGACTGATGGAGATCTGGTGACTGGTGGAGATCTGGTTGAGATCTGGTGACTGATTGAGATCTGGTGACTGATGGAGATCTGCTGACTGATGGAGATCTGGTGACTGGTGGAGATCGGGTTGAGATCTGGTGACTGATTGAGCTCTGGTGAGTGATGGAGATCTGGTGACTGATGGAGATCTGGTGACTGATTGGGATCTGGTTACTGATGGAGATCTGGTGACTGATGGAAATATGGTGACTGATGGAGATCTGGTGACTGATTGAGATCTGGTGACTGATGGAGATCTGGTGACTGATTGAGATCTGGTGACTGATTGAGATCTGCTGACTGATGGAGATCTGGTGACTGATGGAGATCTGGTTGAGATCTGGTGACTGATTGAGCTCTGGTGACTGATGGAGATCTGGTGACTGATTGAGATCTGGTGTCTGATTGAGATCTAGGACCTCATTTATAAACGTTGCGTACGCACAAAAGAAGGCGTATGCCGCTCTCTACGCAATAATTGTTATTTACAAAAAGCAAACTTGACGGGAAAATGTGCGGTCCTTCACGCAAGCTCTGACCCAGGCGTACGCATAAAAACGGGTGAAATGAGAAATGGCGACACCGTCGGCAAATGGAAGAAACATGTGAAAGTGTGTGAAACTGTAGACCAGTGTGTGAAAAAAATGGCAATACTGGCTCTCATAAATAACATGAAGACTTCACAAAGCAAGTCTTACAATTAACAGCCTACATGAACACCCGTTTGATCGTTCTGCAGTGTAAAACAAACAAAATCAAATGAAGATAACAACAGAAATGCAAATTAACACATATTTGCAAAAATAAAAGTGAAATATGTTCTGCAATAATAATTATTGCATGTTATGCAATTCATCCTCATAACACATCTGTAGCTTGTCAGATGCAATCAAATGGATGTTAATAAAATGCCATGCCATCACAATGCGTAATGACGTAATGCGTAATCCAACCTTTTGCCACTCAAGTGCCTGTTTTGAAATTAATGCCCACACTGTGCCCTCCAAACAACATTTTACTCCTCTTTTCCACCTCACCAATGATAATTTCTACTTCACATTGAGTGAAGTTACGTTTCTTGGTTTTCCTCTCTGTGTTTGCCATGATTTCGCAATCGATGAATATTAACTTGTGGGCGTTTCACGGACTATTTATGGGCAACTATGGGCGTGACATAAAGCCGCAAAAGCTGCGCTACATTTAGAATTGATTGTGATTTATTAAGGGAAAACTGCGTAGGATGAGGGTGCACACAGTTTTATAAATCTGAATATTTCTGTGCGTACGCACATCCTATGTTTCATCCCTACGCCACTTCTGACGCAAATCCTACGCAAAGTTTTATAAATGAGGCCCCTGGTGACTGATGGAGATCTGGTGACTGATTTAGATCTGGTGACTGATGGAGATCTGGTGACTGATGGAGATCTGGTGACTGATGGAGATCTGGTGACTGATTGAGATCTGGTGACTGATGGAGATCTGGTGACTGATTGAGACAGATTGAGGTCTGGTGACTGATGGAGATCTGGTGACTGATGAAGATCTGGTGACTGATTGAGATCTGGTGACTGAGGGAGATCTGGTGACTGATTGAGATCTGGTGACTGATTGAGATCTGGTGACTGATTAAGATCTGGTGACTGATTGAGATCTGGTGACTGATGGAGATCTGGTGACTGATTGAAATCTGGTGACTGATGGAGATCTGGTGTCTGATTGAGATCTGGTAACTGATCGAGAACTGGTGACTGATGGAGATCTGGTGACTGATTGAGCTCTGGTGTCTGATTGAGATCTGGTGACTGATTGAGATCTGGTGACTGATTGAGATCTGGTGACTGATGGAGATCTGGTGACTGATGGAGATCTGGTGACTGATTGAGATCTGGTGACTGATGGAGATCTGGTGACTCATGGAGATCTGGTGACTCATGGAGATCTGGTGACTGATTGAGAACTGGTGATCTGGTGACTGATTGAGATCTGGTGACTGATGGAGATCTGGTGACTGATTGAGCTCTGGTGACTGATTGAGATATGCTGACTGATGGAGATCTGGTGACTGATTGAGATCTGGTGTCTGATGGAGATCTGGTGACTGATTGAGATCTGGTGACTGGTTGAGATCTCGTGACTGATGGAGATCTGGTGATTGATGGAGATCTGGTGACTGATTGAGATCTGGTGACTGATTGAGCTCCCTTGTCTGATTGAGATCTGGTGACTGATGGAGATCTGGTGACTGATGGAGATCTGGTGTCTGGTGGAGATCTGGTGACTGATTGAGATCTGGTGACTGATTGAGCTCTGGTGACTGATTGAGATCTTGTTGCAGATGGAGATCTGGTGACTGATGGAGATCTGGTGACTGATTGAGATCTGGTGACTGATGGAGATCTGGTGACTGATGGAGATCTGGTGACTGATTGAGATCTGGTGACTGATGGAGATCTGGTGACTGACAGAGATCTGGTGACTCATGGAGATCTGGTGACTCATGGAGATCTGGTGACTGATTGAGAACTGGTGATCTGGTGACTGATTGAGATCTGGTGACTGATGGAGATCTGGTGACTGATTGAGCTCTGGTGACTGATTGAGATCTGGTGACTGATTGAGATCTGGTGACTGATGGAGGACTGATTGAGATCTGGTGACTGATGGAGATCTGGTGACTGATGGAGATCTGGTGACTGATTGAGATCTGGTGACTGATTGATATCTGGTGACTGATGGAGATCTGGTGACTGATGGAGATCTGGTGACTGATTGAGATCTGGTGACTCATGGAGATCTGGTGACTGATTGAGATCTGGTGATCTGGTGACTGATTGAGATCTGGTGACTGATTGAGATCTGGTGACTGATGGAGATCTGGTGACTGATGGAGATCTGGTGACTGATTGAGCTCTGGTGTCTGATTGAGATATGGTGACTGATGGAGATCTGGTGACTGATTGAGATCTGGTGTCTGATGGAGATCTGGTGACTGATTGAGATCTGGTGACTGGTTGATATCTTGTGACTGATGGAGATCTGGTGACTGATGGAGATCTGGTGACTCATTGAGATCTGGTGACTGATTGAGCTCCCTTGTCTGATTGAGATCTGGTGACTGATGGAGATCTGGTGACTGATGGAGATCTGGTGTCTGGTGGAGATCTGGTGACTGATTGAGATCTGGTGACTGATTGAGCTCTGGTGACTGATTGAGATCTTGTGGCAGATGGAGATCTGGTGACTGATGGAGATCTGGTGACTGATTGAGATATGGTGACTGATGGAGATCTGGTGACTGATTGAGATCTTGTGGCAGATGGAGATCTGGTGACTGATGGAGATCTGGTGACTGATTGAGATCTGGTGACTGATGGAGATCTGGTGACTGATTGAGATCTGGTGACTGATTGAGCTCTGGTGTCTGATTGAGATATGGTGACTGATGGAGATCTGGTGACTGATTGAGATCTGGTGTCTGATGGAGATCTGGTGACTGATTGAGATCTGGTGACTGGTTGATATCTTGTGACTGATGGAGATCTGGTGACTGATGGAGATCTGGTGACTCATTGAGATCTGGTGACTGATTGAGCTCCCTTGTCTGATTGAGATCTGGTGACTGATGGAGATCTGGTGACTGATGGAGATCTGGTGTCTGGTGGAGATCTGGTGACTGATTGAGATCTGGTGACTGATTGAGCTCTGGTGACTGATTGAGATCTTGTGGCAGATGGAGATCTGGTGACTGATGGAGATCTGGTGACTGATTGAGATATGGTGACTGATGGAGATCTGGTGACTGATTGAGATCTTGTGGCAGATGGAGATCTGGTGACTGATGGAGATCTGGTGACTGATTGAGATCTGGTGACTGATGGAGATCTGGTGACTGATTGAGATCTGGTGACTGATGGAGATCTGGTGTCTGATTGAGATCTGGTGACTGATCTGGTGCCTGATGGAGATCTGGTGACTGATGGAGATCTGGTGACTGATGGAGATCTGGTGACTGATCTGGTGCTTGATGGAGATCTGGTGACTGATGTAGATCTGGTGACTGATGTAGATCTGGTGACTGATGGAGATCTTGTGACTGATTGAGATCTGGTGACTGATTAAGATCTGGTGACTGATGGAGATCTGGTGACTGATGGAGATCTGGTGACTGGTGGAGATCTGGTTGAGATCTGGTGACTGATTGAGATCTGGTGACTGATGGAGATCTGCTGACTGATGGAGATCTGGTGACTGGTGGAGATCGGGTTGAGATCTGGTGACTGATTGAGCTCTGGTGAGTGATGGAGATCTGGTGACTGATGGAGATCTGGTGACTGATTGGGATCTGGTTACTGATGGAGATCTGGTGACTGATGGAAATATGGTGACTGATGGAGATCTGGTGACTGATTGAGATCTGGTGACTGATGGAGATCTGGTGACTGATTGAGATCTGGTGACTGATTGAGATCTGCTGACTGATGGAGATCTGGTGACTGATGGAGATCTGGTTGAGATCTGGTGACTGATTGAGCTCTGGTGACTGATGGAGATCTGGTGACTGATTGAGATCTGGTGTCTGATTGAGATCTAGGACCTCATTTATAAACGTTGCGTACGCACAAAAGAAGGCGTATGCCGCTCTCTACGCAATAATTGTTATTTACAAAAAGCAAACTTGACGGGAAAATGTGCGGTCCTTCACGCAAGCTCTGACCCAGGCGTACGCATAAAAACGGGTGAAATGAGAAATGGCGACACCGTCGGCAAATGGAAGAAACATGTGAAAGTGTGTGAAACTGTAGACCAGTGTGTGAAAAAAATGGCAATACTGGCTCTCATAAATAACATGAAGACTTCACAAAGCAAGTCTTACAATTAACAGCCTACATGAACACCCGTTTGATCGTTCTGCAGTGTAAAACAAACAAAATCAAATGAAGATAACAACAGAAATGCAAATTAACACATATTTGCAAAAATAAAAGTGAAATATGTTCTGCAATAATAATTATTGCATGTTATGCAATTCATCCTCATAACACATCTGTAGCTTGTCAGATGCAATCAAATGGATGTTAATAAAATGCCATGCCATCACAATGCGTAATGACGTAATGCGTAATCCAACCTTTTGCCACTCAAGTGCCTGTTTTGAAATTAATGCCCACACTGTGCCCTCCAAACAACATTTTACTCCTCTTTTCCACCTCACCAATGATAATTTCTACTTCACATTGAGTGAAGTTACGTTTCTTGGTTTTCCTCTCTGTGTTTGCCATGATTTCGCAATCGATGAATATTAACTTGTGGGCGTTTCACGGACTATTTATGGGCAACTATGGGCGTGACATAAAGCCGCAAAAGCTGCGCTACATTTAGAATTGATTGTGATTTATTAAGGGAAAACTGCGTAGGATGAGGGTGCACACAGTTTTATAAATCTGAATATTTCTGTGCGTACGCACATCCTATGTTTCATCCCTACGCCACTTCTGACGCAAATCCTACGCAAAGTTTTATAAATGAGGCCCCTGGTGACTGATGGAGATCTGGTGACTGATTTAGATCTGGTGACTGATGGAGATCTGGTGACTGATGGAGATCTGGTGACTGATGGAGATCTGGTGACTGATTGAGATCTGGTGACTGATGGAGATCTGGTGACTGATTGAGACAGATTGAGGTCTGGTGACTGATGGAGATCTGGTGACTGATGAAGATCTGGTGACTGATTGAGATCTGGTGACTGAGGGAGATCTGGTGACTGATTGAGATCTGGTGACTGATTGAGATCTGGTGACTGATTAAGATCTGGTGACTGATTGAGATCTGGTGACTGATGGAGATCTGGTGACTGATTGAAATCTGGTGACTGATGGAGATCTGGTGTCTGATTGAGATCTGGTAACTGATCGAGAACTGGTGACTGATGGAGATCTGGTGACTGATTGAGCTCTGGTGTCTGATTGAGATCTGGTGACTGATTGAGATCTGGTGACTGATTGAGATCTGGTGACTGATGGAGATCTGGTGACTGATGGAGATCTGGTGACTGATTGAGATCTGGTGACTGATGGAGATCTGGTGACTCATGGAGATCTGGTGACTCATGGAGATCTGGTGACTGATTGAGAACTGGTGATCTGGTGACTGATTGAGATCTGGTGACTGATGGAGATCTGGTGACTGATTGAGCTCTGGTGACTGATTGAGATATGCTGACTGATGGAGATCTGGTGACTGATTGAGATCTGGTGTCTGATGGAGATCTGGTGACTGATTGAGATCTGGTGACTGGTTGAGATCTCGTGACTGATGGAGATCTGGTGATTGATGGAGATCTGGTGACTGATTGAGATCTGGTGACTGATTGAGCTCCCTTGTCTGATTGAGATCTGGTGACTGATGGAGATCTGGTGACTGATGGAGATCTGGTGTCTGGTGGAGATCTGGTGACTGATTGAGATCTGGTGACTGATTGAGCTCTGGTGACTGATTGAGATCTTGTTGCAGATGGAGATCTGGTGACTGATGGAGATCTGGTGACTGATTGAGATCTGGTGACTGATGGAGATCTGGTGACTGATGGAGATCTGGTGACTGATTGAGATCTGGTGACTGATGGAGATCTGGTGACTGACAGAGATCTGGTGACTCATGGAGATCTGGTGACTCATGGAGATCTGGTGACTGATTGAGAACTGGTGATCTGGTGACTGATTGAGATCTGGTGACTGATGGAGATCTGGTGACTGATTGAGCTCTGGTGACTGATTGAGATATGGTGACTGATGGAGATCTGGTGACTGATTGAGATCTGGTGTCTGATGGAGATCTGGTGACTGATTGAGATCTGGTGACTGGTTGAGATCTCGTGACTGATGGAGATCTGGTGATTGATGGAGATCTGGTGACTGATTGAGATCTGGTGACTGATTGAGCTCCCTTGTCTGATTGAGATCTGGTGACTGATGGAGATCTGGTGACTCATGGAGATCTGGTGACTCATGGAGATCTGGTGACTGATTGAGAACTGGTGATCTGGTGACTGATTGAGATCTGGTGACTGATGGAGATCTGGTGACTGATTGAGCTCTGGTGACTGATTGAGATATGGTGACTGATGGAGATCTGGTGACTGATTGAGATCTGGTGTCTGATGGAGATCTGGTGACTGATTGAGATCTGGTGACTGGTTGAGATCTCGTGACTGATGGAGATCTGGTGATTGATGGAGATCTGGTGACTGATTGAGATCTGGTGACTGATTGAGCTCCCTTGTCTGATTGAGATCTGGTGACTGATGGAGATCTGGTGACTGATGGAGATCTGGTGTCTGGTGGAGATCTGGTGACTGATTGAGATCTGGTGACTGATTGAGCTCTGGTGACTGATTGAGATCTTGTTGCAGATGGAGATCTGGTGACTGATGGAGATCTGGTGACTGATGGAGATCTGGTGACTGATTGAGATCTGGTGACTGATGGAGATCTGGTGACTGATGGAGATCTGGTGACTGATTGACATCTGGTGACTGATAGAGATCTGATTGAGATCTGGTGACTGATGGAGATCTGGTGTCTGATTGAGATCTCGTGACTGATGGAGATATGGTGATTGATGGAGATCTGGTGACTGATTAAGATCTGGTGACTGATTGAGCTCCCTTGTCTGATTGAGATCTGGTGACTGATGGAGATCTGGTGACTGATGGAGATCTGGTGTCTGGTGGAGATCTGGTGACTGATTGAGATCTGGTGACTGATTGAGCTCTGGTGACTGATTGAGATCTTGTGGCAGATGGAGATCTGGTGACTGATGGAGATCTGGTGACTGATTGAGATCTGGTGACTGATGGAGATCTGGTGACTGATGGAGATCTGGTGTCTGATTGATATCTGGTGACTGATGGAGATCTGGTGTCTGATTGAGATCTGGTGCCTGATGGAGATCTGGTGTCTGATTGAGATCTGGTGACTGGTGGAGATATGGTGACTGATGGAGATCTGGTGACTGATGGAGATCTGGTGACTGATGGAGATCTGGTGACTGATTGAGGTCTGGTGACTGGTGGAGATCTGGTGTCTGATTGAGATCTGGTGACTGATGGAGATCTGGTGTCTGATTGAGATCTGGTGACTGATGGAGATATGGTGACTGATGGAGATCTGGTGACTGATGGAGATCTGGTGACTGATTGAGATCTGGTGACTGATTGAGATCTGGTGAATGATGGAGATCTGGTGACTGATGGAGATCTAATGACTGATTGAGATCTGGTGACTGATTGAGATCTGGTGACTGATTGAGATCTGGTGACTGTGTAGAGGGGCAGAAGATGGCACACTGTGGTCATAAAGGGATGGACATGGTTAGCAGCATTACTCGGGCTGATTAAACATTGCTTGGTACTAAGAGGCCTAAAAGTGTGTCATGAAAATATCTTCCAAACCAGCCTGAACCACTGATACCAGGCAGGACCAATGCATGCTTTCTTCTTGTTTACGCCACATTCTTACCCGGCCATGTGAATGTCGCAGCAGAAACCAAGTTCATCTGAACACATCATCTGTTTTGGTGAGTCTGTGTGAATTGTATCCTCATTTTGCTGCTTTCATCTGACAGGAGTGTCACCGGTGTGTGTCTTCTGAAGCTGAAGCTCTTCTGCTTCCAGGTTTGGTGTGTTGTGTGTTCAGAGATGCTCTTCTGCATCAAGGTTTGATGCGTTGTGTGTTCAGAGATGTTCTCCTGCTTTCAGGTTTGGTGTGTTGTGTGTTCAGAGATGCTCTTCTGCTTCAAGGTTTGGTGTGTTGTGTGTTCAGAGATGCTCTTCTGCATCAAGGTTTGATGCGTTGTGTGTTCAGAGATGCTCTTCTGCTTCAAGTTTTGGTGTGTTGTGTGTTCAGAGATGCTCTTCTGCTTCAAGGTTTGGTGTGTTGTGTGTTCAGAGATGTTCCTCTGCTTCAAGGTTTGATGTGTTGTGTGTTTAGAGATGTTCTTCTGCTTCAAGGTTTGATGTATTGTGTGTTCACAGATGTTCTTCTGCTTCAAGATTTGGTGTGTTGTGTGTTCACAGATGCTCTTTTGCTTCAAGGTTTGGTGTGTTGTGTGTTCACAGATGCTCTTCTGCTTCAAGGTTTGGTGTGTTGTGTGTTTAGAGATGCTCTTCTGCTTCAAGGTTTGGTGTGTTGTGTGTTCAAAGATGCTCTTCTGCTTCAAGGTTTGGTGTGTTGTGTGTTTAGAGATGCTCTTCTGCTTCAAGGTTTGGTGTGTTGTGTGTTCAGAGATGCTCTTCTGCTTCAAGGTTTGGTGTGTTGTGTGTTCAAAGATGCTCTTCTGCTTCAAGGTTTGATGCGTTGTGTGTTCAGAGATGTTCTTCTGCTTCAAGGTTTGATGTGTTGTGTGTTCAGAGATGCTCTTCTGCTTCAAGGTTTGGTGTGTTGTGTGTTCAGAGATGCTCTTCTGCTTCAAAGTTTGATGTGTTGTGTGTTCAGAGATGCTCTTCTGCTTCAAGGTTTGATGTGTTGTGTGTTCAGAGATGCTCTTCCGCTTTAAGGTTTGGTGTGTGTTCAGAGATGCTCTTCCGCTTCAAGGTTTGGTGTGTTGTGTGTTTAGAGATGCTCTCCTGCTTTCAGGTTTGGTGTGTTGTGTGTTCCGAGATGCTCTTCTGCTTCAAGGTTTGGTGTGTTGTGTGTTCAGAGATGCTCTTCTGCATCAAGGTTTGATGCGTTGTGTGTTCAGAGATGCTCTTCTGCTTCAAGTTTTGGTGTGTTGTGTGTTCAGAGATGCTCTTCTGCTTCAAGGTTTGGTGTGTTGTGTGTTCAGAGATGTTCCTCTGCTTCAAGGTTTGATGTGTTGTGTGTTTAGAGATGTTCTTCTGCTTCAAGGTTTGATGTATTGTGTGTTCACAGATGTTCTTCTGCTTCAAGATTTGGTGTGTTGTGTGTTCACAGATGCTCTTTTGCTTCAAGGTTTGGTGTGTTGTGTGTTCACAGATGCTCTTCTGCTTCAAGGTTTGGTGTGTTGTGTGTTTAGAGATGCTCTTCTGCTTCAAGGTTTGGTGTGTTGTGTGTTCAAAGATGCTCTTCTGCTTCAAGGTTTGATGCGTTGTGTGTTCAGAGATGTTCTTCTGCTTCAAGGTTTGGTCTGTTGTGTGTTCAGAGATGCTCTTCTGCTTCAAGGTTTGGTGTGTTGTGTGTTCAGAGATGCTCTTCTGCTTCAAAGTTTGATGTGTTGTGTGTTCAGAGATGCTCTTCTGCTTCAAGGTTTGGTGTTGTGTGTTCAGAGATGCTCTTCTGCTTCAAGGTTTGGTGTGTCGTGTGTTCAGAGATGCTCTTCTGCTTCAAGGTTTGGTGTGTGGTGTGTTTAGAGATGCTCTTCTGCTTCAAGGTTTGGTGTTGTGTGTTCAGAGATGCTCTTCTGTGTCACGGTTTGGTGTGTTGTGTGTTCAGAAATGCTCTTCTGCTTCAAGGTTTCAAGATGCTCTTCTGCTCCAAGGTTTGGTGTGTTGTGTGTTCAGAGATGCTCTTCTGCAGACCTCAGTTGTATCGAGTGCTTATTTGAGTTACTGTTGCCTTTCTATCAGCTGAACGAGTCTGGTCGTTCTCCTCTGACCTCAATAAGTAATTTTCGCACAGAACTGACACATACCTTTTACAGACCATTCTCTGTAAATCCCAGATCAGATCAGCAGTTTCTGAAACACTCAGACCAGCCTTTCTGGCACCAACAACCATGCCACGTTAAATCAGTTCTTCCCCCATTCTGATGCTCAGATTGAACTTCAGAAGATTATCTTGACCATGTCTACATGCCTAAATGCATGCTGCTATGTGATTGACTGATTAGATATTTAGGTTAACGAGAAGTTGAACAAGTGTACCTAATAAAGAGGCTGATGAAGTATACAGCTACAGATGTGGAATAATGAGACAAGGGCGAATCCAAATGCATGCACAGTTTATTAACAAAAGGCAAAGTCACAGATAAGTCACCTTGAACAGGCAAACAGACTAGACAAGAGTGACACAAGAACATTCTCCAAAGCACATGAGGAAAACAAGAACATCCAAACACATCCGGCTAGACCAGAAAACCTTAAAGCACTCGCAACAATTAACCAAACATAACTGAAGATCAAGGGCTTAAATACACAGAGCAATAAGTAGATAATTAACAACAGCTGGAATTAATCATGGTGACTATGGTAACTAATATAACAACACAAAGAAATGGAAACCAAACACAGGGAGTGAGCATGGAAACAATGGTAACAGGACATATTAACAAAAGTCCTAACAAAACACAGCACACAAAACCAGGATCACACTTTAATCTTAACATATAAACGGCAATCACACAATACATCGCTCTTTATGTCATAAACTCACACTTTTAAAGCTTAAACCAAATTTGTGATTTTTATCTTTTACTGTAAGAGCAACAGTCCAGTGACATGAAGTGAACAGCTGTCTCTCTCTAGTGGCTGTAAGAGGTATTACTGCACAATGTATATGAACTTATAAAAACACCAATAAGAAATGGTTTACCAGTGCTTTTTGTTTGCCAAGAGGGGAAATTTTAAGAGGTTAAACAGTTTTACATGATTTCTTTCTTTCTTTTTAAATCTTGGAGTACTAGTTAGTATTCTGTTAATGTCTCAGTAATTCCTCAGTGTCTTGACACAGTATAATGGCCTTTAGCATAAACCATAGGCATTAACGTAAATAATTATTGTTTAGTTAGTGCCACTTATATGTGTCCTGTATAATATCATATAATATTCTGATAAACACTAGACTGTCATGTGCTGGTTGAAAGTAAATAAAAGGCAGTTGTTTTTTAATCCTCTGGCATCTGGCAGTGAGATATAGATAGATAGATAGATAGATAGATAGATAGATAGATAGATAGATAGATAGATAGATAGATAGATAGATAGATAGATAGATAGATAGATAGATAGATAGATAGATAGATAGATAGATAGATAGATAGATGCGACATAGAGGCTGGTTTTCAATTAGTTTACTTATAATTCAATATTACAGTACTGCTAATATTGTTGTCTCCTGTATGATAAATTGCTTTTGCTGCTCTTCATTTGTAATTCACTTTGCATCAAAGTCTCTATGACGTAAATATTTAATTGTTTCTGGTTGGTATAAACAGGATCCAAACAGGAAATGGCCGTCAGTCAACAGCAAGCTCATATTTTGCGAGCGATAAGCTGATTAGATATGTCTTCTGTGTTTCCCCCTACATATTCTCTTTGAATAATCGTTCTAAAGCTCAGAAGCTCCTCTGTTTCCAATTCATATGCTTATTTCCTCATTCCTTCAACACACACACATCTTTCCTCCAGACTTTCCTTGAGACTTCCGTCCCTGCAGCTGTGGTCAGGTAGCTTGGTATAGTAGGAAGGCTGACCTGGACTCCGCTGGGGTGAGGCAGCAATGGACAGGTGGTGGGCTGATGCGACAGGCGGCTCTCTAGGCTCTGCTGGTACAGGGCGGCAATGCGCAGGTTAACAGGTCTCTTTGGTGTAATAAGCAGACTCACCAAACCACTGGGGCGTAACAGCAATGGGAAGGTCGGCTTGATGCAGCGGCGGCTCTCTTGACTCTGCTGGTACAGGGCGGCAATGCGCAGGTTAACAGGACTCTTTGGTGTGATCTAATTAACAGACGATAGCAGGAATGGCTACTCGCCAATGCTCTCCTCCCCAGTATGGGCTCACTAATGGGAGATAACCAGGATGGTTATTAGACAATGCATACTTTAATAATTACTCCAGGGTACGTGACTCACTCTCCTGCACATTGGGGGAAACTACTCGAGTTAAATGTCACTCGTGGAGAAAACTGCACTCAGGGTGTTCATTCAAGGTGGGCACTCCAACCGAATGTGTACGCGTATAACCACTACAAACAAAGCTCAATGCGATAACACTCAGTGTAAACAAAGTAGGGAGTAATTTCTCTCACAGGGCGGAGTCACATGGCTATCCTGTTGTGTCGTAAAGTAACCAGTTAGACAAAGGGAAGTTCGGCCATCTTGTCGCTGGCTATGTTTATGCCAAACCGTTCCCCCAGGGACACTCGCTGTCTACATCATGGTCCCACCCCCACTGAACATAGTCACCCCGTGACATCTCCACGACTCCCTTTTCTTTTTTTTCCATGAATGTTCTGTCAAAAGCATTCCAAACACTTTCATAGCAATTTCTTCCTGCCTATCGTCCGCCATGTATATTCTGAAGTCTCGAGAGATTTTGCGAGATTTCCCGTGTTCACAGTCGGGACTCTGGTTGAAAATCTGTTAGTGTGTGGTGTGTTGTCTTCTTCACATCGTGGCACACCACACACTAAGGGCCTGTTCACATATCGCGTCTTTTGCGCGCTCAAGTTCATTATTTCAAATGTAGGCGCGCGGTATGCGCGCTCATAATGGAAGCGGTGCGGTCGCGGTGCAGCGCGTTCGTTTTTTCCAAGCGCGTCCGTGCCGCATCGAGATAAAAACATCTCAACTTATCAGAATGCCGCAAGCGCGCCATAAGCGCACAGTGGGTCACGTGACAAGAACCAACCGGAGCGCAACCGCCCTAGCGCTTTGGAAAAAGGAGAATGCGGCGTGCCCAGCGTTTTCTACGCGTTTTTAGGCACTATATGTGAATCCGGCCTAAAGGAGCAAAACTATTAAATCTAGGATTTTGTGTCCTCATGTTTGTGGTATCTGACATTTTGAAAATCTTATACACTTTAACATTTTAAAGCTGCTGTCCGTAACTTTTTTTGGTTAAAAATGATCCAAAATAATAATAATTAAAAAAAACATAACCAGCCAGTGTTCAAAAATATCTGCTTACCTTTGCTCGATTCAAAACGGTAAGCTTGTAATAATGATTTTAATTCCAGTGGTACTGGTGGATTTCCGCGGGAAATTTGAGCATGTCTTTGCGTCATAACGTCACATCTGTACACATAAAGAAGGAGTCCCGGCAAGTAGGCTATATTGCGTGAGCGGATGTTGGAGTTGGAAGCTTTTAGCCTTTTCTCACAGCTCTTCAAATAATTAAACTCATGGCGGATCCAGAAAGATTCAAACGACAACCACCAGTGACAACTGGAGTTTCACCCGTGGTAAAACCATGGGTAAAACGCAGGAGAATTCGGACTTCGGAGTGGGTAGAGAAAAAATGAGATTGCAACCAGGCCCACGCGAAAACAAGGATTAACATTGGCAGGGCTTTTGAAAGGTGGCGTGAACTCTGTGATATTTGAAGGGGTTCAAAACGGACGCAGAAACGGCTTTTTTTCTGTTGGACGGGTAAGACATTTCAATAGTTCAACCGTGTAACAGTAGCACACTTGTTCGCTTAATTCACACAGTTACGGAGTTTTCTTTGTTGTGGCTTTTTTCGTTTTGCTATTATGGTAAATATGAATTATTTTGTGCTAGCTATGAGAGGGAGCAAATCACCTCTACTCCAAGAAAACCAAACGCGCCTCCTCCATTGTCAAGCATTGGATCTGAATCAGATCGGTAAAGTGAAAATGATTCTTTTCCAAAAAAATATTAGAGTTATATTATGTAAAACACGTTTATGCATAACAGGGAATCAGTTCATAAACCGTTTATTTCATAGCACTATGACTACTTGTCAGTATCCACACCGTTGCGGTGACTGACAGACACGCAGTCTCCTCAAAACAGTGTTCATCCGCGCTGTGTCATGCCGATGTACAACTCACGCAAAGTTAATAATTCCGCAAATGACTGCAATTAAAGATTTCAAACAGAGATGGCGACAAAGAGGAAAAACGCCGGACTGCAGCTTTAAATATCGTTTGGTGTGGCCCCACCATAAGGAGAGCTCAGGCCATATATACAAACTGGAAAATCAAAGTAGAAACTGAACAGGTGTGGGGAACAATTTAACCACCTAGGAGACTTACTAGTGTACTAATTGCAGAGAACATTGGTGTGGCAAGCAGGACGAGGCCGAGGGCCGTGGAAGAACAGCGTGAGGCTGGTGGCGTGATTGCTAATGAGCGACACCTGCGTGACGCACCGGTCTCGTATCTCTCACAGAGGAGCGGAAGCATAAAAGGAGGAGCGACGATGGTGAAGGACGAGAGAGGCCAGGCCTGGATTTTATTTGATGTTTTGTTCGTCCGTGAGGGACTGCTCTATTTATTTTAGTTTTGTATTTGTTTATTTTACGTTTATGAAAGTCTTTGAATGTTTGAGAACGGCGTGAGGCCGGTGATTGATAATGAGGCCCTTGATAGGTGTCCAGATCCCGGAGAGGTGTGTGCTGAGTCCATGAGGGACAGACGGCAGGCGGATGGTACATACAAACGTCCCTCAGGACCTCCTGGCGAAGCAGACTGACTCTGTGACAATACTCTATTTGTCCACTGTCTATGCTATTTTTCTCCAGATGTTATGATGGATAAACGATTATAATTACATTATAATATGTTGTTTCTTATTACTCTTTTATTGGATGTAGAAGCTCAGTTTAATATTTTGCTAGTTCTCTGCTCAAATTATTTTCTTTTTGCTTCTTTTGCTGCTTGTTCCTTTACACGACGCACCTGCTTATTGTATGATAAACTCTTGGCCTCCTGCTATCATGTTGTGGCTACATGCTGTTTGCACAATCAATCCAGAGCCATAGTACTGAAGCCACACTTGAGACATCCTTCGACATGATACTTAACCATCCACCCTAGTCTTGGGCTTTAATTGCTGCAGTCCATCAGAGGCGTATTCACTTAACAGTTGTACCACTTTGGCATGAAGCATTTCAGGTCAAACCCCTTCGCCCTGTTCACGAACTAAAGTCCTCCCAGGTTGAAATTGTTATCACTCGCTGTCAGCCATTGTCTGAAGAAATTTCCATTTATACATTTGCCTCAAGGTTAATGGCGCATGCAAAACACAATAAACACTAATTAAGTGGACATGTAAACACCAATGACATAAGCAAATAAACAGTGCTTCCAAGGGTAATTTATTATATAAAAAAAAACAAATGCCTCTTAAGCTTTCTTTGCTCTCAGACATTTTAACACTCTCTTGTGAAAAATACATGTGCTTTATTGAATTGTATGTGTACTTGCTTTTTTAAGTTTAAGTTTAAGTTTAAGCTTTTTTAAGTTTTTTAAAAAACTGTACCAGAAAATAAAATATCAATAAAAAAAAGCCATTTAAGTGCACTTAAAGAGAGACACTTTCATGACTGTTTTCTTAACACACTTATGTGCACTTTTAAATGTGCACCTTGTGATAGGTGTCACGATTCCTGTCTTGTGTTTTCCTTGTCTTGTGTAGACTTTAGTTATTTCCTGTTCTGTGCCATGTTTTGTAGTCATTTGTAGTTTTTCTAGTTCATGAGTCTCTCCAGGTGTTTCTACTTAGCCCCGCCCTCTTGTTATCTTGTTTAGCTCGTTTGTCTGTGTATTTAAACCTCTGTGCTTCAGTTGTTGGTTGTCGGTCGTTGTTGCTTGTAGCTGTCTCCATGTTCCTGTCTTGAGTTCCGTGTTCCTTTGTTTGTCCTGGATGACCTGTTTGTTTAATTAAATTAGTGCTTGCATTTGGATCCTCTCCGCTTCATTCCTGCCTCAACGTTACAGAACGACCGACCATAGATGAATCCAGCAGCGTTAAGAGGGAATCTCCAACCAAGTATGCGGCTACGCCTGGGCCTTATTCCCAAGAGGGCTGCCGCCATGAACACCATGCCTGAGCTTCTTCACAACATGTCTGATCTGCACGACATGCCTGAGCTTCACGACATGCCTGAGCTTCTTCACGACATGCCTGAACTTCTTCACGACATGCCTGAGCTTCTTCACGACATGCCTGAGCTTCTTCACGACATGCCTGAGCTTCTTCACGACATGCCTGAACTTCTTCACGACATGCCTGAGCTTCTTCACAACATGTCTGATCTGCACGACATGCCTGAGCTTCACGACATGCCTGAACTTCTTCACGACATGCCTGAACTTCTTCACGACATGCCTGAGCTTCTTCACGAAACGCCTGATCTTCACGACATGCCTGAGTCTCGTCCCGCTGAGACTGTTCTGCCGAGCCTGCACTTCACGTCAGTCCTGCCGCACAAGACCCTGTTCACGTCGTGCCTGCCGCACAAGACACTGTTCACGTCACGTCACGTCTGCCGAGCCAGAGACTGTTCACGTCACTTCTGCCGAGCCAGAGACTGTTCACGTCACTTCTGCCGAGCCAGAGACTGTTCACGTCACTTCTGCCGAGCCAGAGACTGTTCACGTCACTTCTGCCGAGCCAGAGACTGTTCACGTCACTTCTGCCGAGCCAGAGACTGTTCACGTCACTTCTGCCGAGCCAGAGACTGTTCACGTCACTTCTGCCGAGCCAGAGACTGTTCACGTCACTTCTGCCGAGCCAGAGACTGTTCACGTCACTTCTGCCGAGCCAGAGACTGTTCACGTCACTTCTGCCGAGCCAGAGACTGTTCACGTCACTTCTGCCGAGCCAGAGACTGTTCACGTCACTTCTGCCGAGCCAGAGACTGTTCACGTCACTTCTGCCGAGCCAGAGACTGTTCACGTCACTTCTGCCGAGCCAGAGACTGTTCACGTCACTTCTGCCGAGCCAGAGACTGTTCACGTCACTTCTGCCGAGCCAGAGACTGTTCACGTCACTTCTGCCGAGCCAGAGACTGTTCACGGCACTTCTGCTGAGCCAGAGACTGTTCACGTCACTTCTGCCGAGCCAGAGACTGTTCACGTCACTTCTTCCGAGCCAGAGACTGTTCACGTCACTTCTGCCGAGCCAGAGACTGTTCACGTCACTTCTGCTGAGCCAGAGACTGTTCACGTCACTTCTGCCGAGCCAGAGACTGTTCACGTCACTTCTGCCGAGCCAGTGTCTCCGGACAAGATGGCCATTCCGGTGTCTGTTCCTGAGCCGCCATGGTCTTCACCGCCGTGGCCGCCCGAGGGGTCGTCTCCTTCCTGGCCGCCTGCACATCCTGTTCCTCCCTGGCCGCCCGAAGGGTCGTCTCCTCCCTGGCCGCCCGAAGGGTCGTCTCCTCCCTGGCCGCCCGAAGGGTCGTCTCCTCCCTGGCCATCCGAAGGGTCGTCTCCTCCCTGGCCGCCCGAAGGGTCGTCTCCTCCCTGGCCATCCGAAGGGTCGTCTCCTCCCTGGCCGGCTACACATCCTGCTCCGCCGTGGCTACCCGAAGAGTCTTGTCCGCCGTGGCCGCCCGAAGGGTCTGCTCCGCCCTGGCCTTCCATCCTGTCGCAGTCTCCAGGCCCTCTTCCGCTCCACGGG
The DNA here is from genome assembly GCA_030578255.1 of Tiaroga cobitis. Lineage (NCBI taxonomy): Eukaryota > Metazoa > Chordata > Actinopteri > Cypriniformes > Leuciscidae > Tiaroga > Tiaroga cobitis. The sequence goes on from CM060599.1 coordinate 6,432,440, forward strand.
CCTGGCCCTCCATCCCACCCACGGGTCCGCCTATGCTCCACCTCCCTCCTTGACTGTTTTCATGAGGAGCGTCTGGAATCCGCTCCTTAAGTGGGGGGCTATGTCACGATTCCTGTCTTGTGTTTTCCTTGTCTTGTGTAGACTTTAGTTATTTCCTGTTCTGTGCCATGTTTTGTAGTCATTTGTAGTTTGTCTTGTTTATGTTTATCTCCAGGTGTTTCTAATTAGCCCCGCCCTCTTGTTATCTTGTTTAGCTTGTTTGCCTGTGTATTTAAACCTCTGTGCTTCAGTTGTTGGTTGTCAGTCGTTGTTGCTTGTAGCTGTCTCCATGTTCCTGTCTTGAGTTCTGTGTTCCTTTGTTTGCCCTGGATGACCTGTTTGTTTAATTGAATTAGTGCTTGCATTTGGATCCTCTCCGCTTTATTCCTGCCTCAACGTTACAATAGGTCTATGTCAAATTAAATGTTTCACTTTAGAGTACACTTTAAATCATGTCTTAATTTTAGATTTCATTTTAATCTGTCATGCTTTAAAGAAGTTCACTTATTTTGATGTTTGTGTCGACTAACAGACTAAATTTTGCTTTAAAGTTTGTAATTTTGCTCCGCCGGGGTCTTTGGTTTCTTTGAAAAGAAGGCACATGGATGAAGAGCTGCTGACTCACCCTGCCACTGGGAGAGCACTGCTGCCAGTCCGCTGGTGGACGCTTCTACGACAAAGGGGAATTCGGGATGTTTAAGGATGGGAGCAGTACAGAAGGCATTCTTCAGCTGTTGGAAAGACTTGGGCCGATTACCGAGAAAGTGTGGTTAATGGTGCTGCGATTTGACGGAAATTGGTGATAAACCTTCAAAAGAAATTGGCAAATCCTAGGAAGCATTGTAATTCCTTAACGGAGGTGGGTTGGGGCCAGTCCTTAACGGCAGTGACTTTCCCCTGGTCCATCTGAACGCCAGGTCCATCAATTATGTAGCCGAGGAATTGGATGGAGGGACGATGGGATTCACACTTTTCCAACTTCAGGTAAAGATGGTACTCCCTGACTCATTGAAGGACCTGCGCAAACATGCCTGTCGTGTTCAGCCAGATTCCGAGAATAGATGAGAATGTCATCGATGTAGATGACAACGAATTGCTGTAGCATGTCCTGCAAAACCTTATCCATGAAAGCCTGGAACACAGCCGGTGAGTTAGCCAGCCCGTTTGGCATAACCTGGTACTCAATGTGGCCTGACGGTCTTACGAAGGCGGTCTTCCATTCATCACCTTTCGTAATTCGGATGAGATTATAAATCCAGTTTGGAAAAGAAGCGGGCGACTCTTGATTGTGCCTGGGCTGATGGGACCAGGGGAAGAGGATATCGGTACTTGATGGTTTGATGGTTGAGAGCCCCGTAGTCAGTGCACGGCCGCGAGCCTTCATACTCTTTGGCCACGAAGAAGCAGCTTGAACTGGCAGGGGAGGATGGTGTAGATGGTTGAGTAAAGCCTTGTTGCAGGGCTTCTTTGATATATTCATCCATGGCCTTTTTCTTGGAGAATCGACCTTTGGTGAGCCCAACAGAGATCTTTGAGTTCATTCACTCTAAAAAATGCTGGGTTGTATCAACCCATGTTTGGGTCGAATACGGACAAACCCAGCCATTGTTTAAAAATATATATATTAAAATGTTTAACCTATCGGTTGGGTTTGTCTTAGTCTCGCGTAGCCAGACCTTCAGACTGACGGCTGAAGGTCTGGAATTCATAGCAGCTTTCTTTGGCCAAGGCCCGCCCATAAGGCCGTTTGACCGACATGTAAAACAACCAATTACAGTTCGTTTCGTTCAGCGTCACGTTTCGGTGCGTGGAAATGTCCCCACAACAACAGACCTGCGTGCAACAAGTCAGTCAGCATAGAAAATCAAAGAAAGAGAAGAAAACTTCAAGAGTCTTTCCCGTGAACCTCGCATACTTTTGAGAATCCTACGTTTAGCTGATCTTGATAAATGCTCATTGTCACTCATGTAAACACAACAGTTTTTCTTCCGCAATCACACGTCTGCGCTTTGTTTCCCGGCGGACCGAAAATAAACGCGACACTCGCGCCCCGCGGAAATCCGATAAAATTCAACCAATCAGATGACGACTTCGACATTCCTGAAGTGTTTCCAGTTAAGTGTACCATATGCATCAGACGTTTAGCCAACGTTCCGTGGGCGTGACGTCTGAGGCTGAGACTAGGTTTGTCTATATTTGACCTAAACATGAGTTGAAACAACCCTACTGTGTGTGTGTGTGTGTGTGTGTTGCTTTAAATAATCTGGATGCCAGGTTTCAAAATTGTGTGGGGAGTTTGATTGTTTTTTTTTATGTTTTTATTTGTTTCTTTCCTGTTTAGTGTTTTTCCCAAAAAATGTCTTTTTAAAAAGTCTAAATGTAAGACGATCAAATTATTTTACAACCATCAGCAAATTTGTTGCTTTGCTGATTGTCTAGAAACCTGTTTCACATAAACTCAACAAAAAACTTTAAAATACAGTCGAGAGGAAAGTGAACAATGGAAAGCCTTAATACATTAACATCCTGAATATTATAACCTTCACAGTGATTAACTGCGTGATGTAAAATCTCTTATGTTTGATTTGTGGTTTTGCATTGGGATTTTACTCTTGCTGTTGATGAAACTGAATTATCTGCGTCTCATTTAGCTATAGGCTAGATTATAAACAATATATTAGCTTAATCTGAATAGTTTCTTTTTACAAATTATTTTATAAAAATATTTTTAAATTATGACAGCAAATTCAGAAAGAAAATGTTGAATCTAAAGAACTGTTATACAATAATTATCACTTATTTAAACTTGAGTGTCGCTGCTCAGAGAACGACAGGAGAGAGAGAGAGATCTGTTTGGGTTCATCGTAAAGGTTTCGATCGCCCCCAGGTGGCTGGTCTCAGTATAGGTCATAAACCCCGCCCTCTCCATGTAATCTAATGGGACATAAGAGAAACTAAACAATCAAATTACACTTTGTAGCAAGGTTCGTTGACAAGGGAAGAACGAGGCGGGAACCGGCGAAATTTTCATACTTTAATAATTCCAAAATAAACAAACAACATTGGAGCTTCAAATGTAATTTCTACGTTTACATAAATGTTTTTTTCACACCGACATAATGAGTTCTGCAGTAATAACTGATTCTGCTGGAGTGAGGGCGGGGCCTTGATACCGCGGTTCAACTTCATGATCACTACCGCACAGACCTACCGCACAGACTCGGACTCCAACATGTCAGCGCCATATTTGGACATTGGCGGCTTTAGTTCTCTACAATGGAAGAGAGTGAATGTGCTTCGTCCATATTTTTTTACAGTGTATGGTTCAACCCATCCTCTGACGCCATCAAATGAAACAGTTGCCATGCCAACTTGCTACTGTAAACAAAAGCTAGCAATGCTTGCCCCGCCTCCGGGGTCTTCTGATTGGTCCACCGATTTGGAACTGACATTGATGAGCGAGTAAAAAACGAAAAAAAATCGAAAATCTTTTAACTTGACACGGCGTCTTAAACGTGGCGCTCGTGTGAGGCGCTGAAAAAAGACGCAAGCAAACAAGTCCCTAGCAGGTGTTTACAATGGAAAAGTAGCGCACTGGAACGGAAAAACATGTTCTGTGTGATTAGATCTTAACCGAGTCACTAAATCAGCTGTCCTGTTTCAAAATTGTAATCGTTACTGATTACATGATAACAAATTTAGTAACAATCTATTCAATTATACATTTTAAGTAATGTATTCTGACTACTTTTATAGATTACTAACTCAACACATAGACTTGAATAGGATTATGTTGTACAATATTGATTAAAAAATACAAGGAGAAATAAAACACTTAATCAAACACAATCATTTATTTGGCTTTGGGTTTATTTCTCATTTGATCACAATATCACAAGCACCGTGTACATTTTTTTTATGCAGAGTAGGCCTACACAAACAACAGGAAAATTGAAACATAAACTAAAAACAAAACAAAAAAGAATTAGGGAGATTTTAAAAGAACATTTTAAAATGTAATATAGGTCTAATCACACTGTAAAAAAAGTTCCTGCCTTAAATGGTTAAGGACAATCAACTTGGATGTATAAATAATTTCAACCTATAAAACTTGTATCTTATAACTTATTAAAAACGTTGAAAATTGCTTAACTTATTTTTATTAGTTAAAGCCATGTAAAAATGTTGTCATGACTTATTGATCATATAATTTTCTACAAGTCGCCTACTATATTGGAATCTGGAACATATTGGATTACATATTACAGATAACATATAATCATCAGCCTACTAACACTGAATGTCAGAGAAACCTGTATTAACGAGTTTATCCCATAGACTGTAAAGGTTTATCCACCTACGTGTTCATTGTATACTGCGAGTTTCCATAGCAACAACATCCACGCATTCTCGCCCAGCGCTTGATAGAGTGCGCGCGCAGCCTCCACTATTGGGGCTCTTCGCCCAGTGTTTCCTAACGTCAGCGAACAACCGGCTAGTTTTGACTCAAGCGGAAACTCAGCTTTGGTCTGTGCGGTGTTGTGGGCGCGGTTTCAGGAAGCCGTGCGGCTATTGGGCACCTCACGGGTCCGTTAACCGAAGAAAGCCGGCTGTCTTCGCCGTATGTACGGAAGCCGAGCTGGAAGAGGCTTAAATGTCTGGTTCACGAGCGAATCGTCCTATAGAGTCGGATCCTTTGAATGATTCGTTTAAACCGGTTCACAACCGGTCTGACGATCCCTTCACAAACTGGACTGAATCAATCCTAGCAATGAACTTTTCAGCCAAGAGATGAAGTGAAGCGCGCGCGGTGTGTGTGTGTGTGTGTGTGTGTGTGTGTGTGTGTGTGTGTGCTACTCTTATTTAAGAGTTTGATGTATGGAAATTTTCAGCAAGAAAAAAGTTTAAGCTAGTCAGTGTTAATTGTGAATAAAAATGGCAAAGCAAAAAATCAAATTTGCAATAAGTTTAACAGTGTTACTGTCAGAAATATAAAATAGCTTTTAAAAAAAACTTTAAATGACATTTTAGGAAAGGAGATAGATGACTCAAATTCTCCCAAAAATGAATGTATATGCATGATATGGGAGCTTGTTGAATATGCAGTATCTTAACGTGTACTTCTCTTGTATTTCACATTATGTTTCAGGGAGAAGGCCTTTCCAGTGTATATGGTCAAAAATACAGAAATATATACAAATATTACAATTAAGAGATGTGTAAACTATATTATGCAGTGGCTACCCCTACATATTAATATTATTTTTACCATATTATTATTATTGTTATTTATAACGAAGAAAAGCAAAGTGCAAAGAGATTAAAAAAAGAAACTCTCAAACTGTAAGAACGTTAAGATCTTAATAAACAAATCAGCGTTATTATTTGTAGAGATTTTACAGTGTGGGACATCAAGACATCAAATTGTTGAGAAATTTGCTCTTGTGAATTAAAAATGCAAAAAAAGGCTACCCCTAAAATTCAAGGCGCAGGAGATGACCTAATTACGTCATAGTGTAAAAGAATCGATGAGTCGTTCTTGAATTGATTCCTCGCTCGAAAGAACCGGTTCGCCTCCACGAGTCGGACCTCACAAGAGCAGCGCGTTGGAGGCTCGGGATCCCCACCCGTGAGCATGGCGCTGTGTTAGAGTATTAATGAAGACCGGAGAGAGCAGACACAGACGGGAAAAACGAATACGCGCCCCAAATGAACGGATTCTAGCGGACCGTGTTTCAATCCGCCGATACCAGAGGCAGTCAGCTGAGTTTCTCCATGCAGTCTTCGTTTACTTCTATAGGATGGTGAGCTGAGCAGATGAAAAGCGCAAGTTATTGCTGATAGCCCGTATTCAAGCGTCCCCCGTTGTGAACGATGCCCGTGATCATGAAGCGCTGCTGCGGGAAGCTTAAGGCTCGTTTAAACGCCCTAAACATGAATAGCAGTGCCGTCGTGTGAGTTTATTTGGATTGTTCTATCTGTTCAGATATGCGCGAATATAAAGTGGTGGTCCTCGGGAGCGGCGGGGTCGGTAAATCCGCCCTCACCGTGCAGTTCGTCACCGGAACGTTTATTGAGAAGTACGACCCGACCATCGAGGATTTCTACCGTAAGGAGATCGAGGTGGACTCGTCTCCGTCGGTTCTGGAGATCCTGGACACGGCAGGCACGGAGCAGTTCGCGTCCATGCGGGACCTGTACATCAAAAACGGACAGGGCTTCATTCTGGTCTACAGTCTGGTGAACCAGCAGAGCTTTCAGGACATCAAACCCATGAGAGACCAGATCATCCGAGTCAAGAGGTCAGAAATGAGGCCTTTGCTATTGATGACATGTCATTGCTAGTGCATATTATATTAAAGTGCATATTATATTAAAATATGTTATGAGTTGCATGCATCATCTGTAATGGTAGAATATCTTCTGGAGTGTTGTTGGGCCTTTACAGGCCTGTTGCTCGAGCCTTGATGTGTTTGATCCAAGTGCTGTCTACATGAAAGATTCATGTATAAGTGATGCCATGCACTTCACAAAGGAACAAATCATAGGCTATATGCTGGTCTTGTGTGTTTAGCAAACATTCTAATGATTTAGTGATGAATATGCAAACAAATTAGAGTTTGTGTATGGTGTTATAGAAATTGTTTGAAATTAAAATAGCAGTGTTATCACTGTTTATGCGTTTTGAGGAATGCACATGTACTTAGAAGATTGACAATATTAGCTTTTAGCAGATACACACTTTTTAACTTCTGGCAAAACAGGATAAAATACTGATGATTCATCTTGCACTCAGGGGCGTAATCTTTATTTGTCCAATCAGATCCCTTCTAGAGTGAGAAAACCCCTTAGTAGGGAGGTTAAGCCCAAAAAATAGGCCTTTGACTTCAAGTCATGATGCAAAGGTCGCCTTTGGTATGGAAGTACCTTAGGGTCATACAAATAAATTTATCCTAAGACACAAGTGAGATCACACTTTGTATCAGAAATAAACACGTTTTTTTTTTTTCAAAAATGGCTGCCAATGTGCCGAAAATACTCTAGAGCCCATATCTTTGCTTCTGTTATCGCTATAATGACAAATTTGGTGTCAACGTGTACATTTTTGGGGTCAAGGAATCCAATAAAATTGGTTTCAAGTTTAAAAAAATTATCATTTTCCCCATACTATGACAATTGGTGGTAAATATGCACATTTCACATAAAAATTGTGTCATCAGAGTGACTTTACTTATCTTTTCATTCAAAAAATTTTGTATTTAAACAGTGCAGCTACTTATGTACATTACATTTGTCCTAAGTAGCATGAGATTTCGACCAGTCAGGAGTAGCCTATAGCAAATCAGTTCCTGCAACAACACATCCCATCTGCACCAGGAGCTGTGACAGCGGTTGAAGGTGACAGGTTAACACTTTGAGGTTCGTATGACTTTCTCATTAAATAGAAAAAATGTTTTTAATGTTAGATAACTAATAACTAGCTAGCTAGTTGACTATGAAAAAAAAACCTTAGAGGGAAAATCTCTTTTCTCGAGAATACTGAAGCCAAAAATTATCCTTATAATTTGTATTCATTTAAAATGCACTTGCTGCAGCTAGCAGACCTAGGCGAGGCAGCTCACGCGCCTATTGGCTGCTCTGCGGCAACTGCTGCAACCTATCGAGGGACTGCTCGTGACGTAAGCACCAATGAGGGCGCCGGCGCCCTCATTCGTCACGCCCCGCGCGAATGGGTGTGGCTTATGCCTATATAAGCCGGAGTTCGATAGGATAGGATGCTCCTTGGTTTTCATCGACTGAAGCAAAACCAGATTGTAGCACAAGCACGACAGAGTTACGCAACACTCGTTCCCTTTTCTAGAGAGAACCGAGGTTACGTTAGTAACCAAGACGTTCTCTTACCAGAGTACTCTCGTGTTGCGTAAGCTAGCTTACGCTACGCGAACCCAATTTAAAACGCTGTGCGTGCTAAATCTACCACAACACTGACCCAAGGGCAAGCCTGAGCTCATATAATATGGGGATATAAAAAGCTGACATTGGGAATGGGCTTAATAAGAATGATATAAGGCAAACGTGGTTACCTTAAATGCATAGAGGGTGCTTAACCCTCCTGTTACCCTCAGATCTGATAACATTTTTTACCTCCACAATTTTTTTTAGTAAGTAATTTTATTTAAACCTCCACAATATAATTTTTTTTTTTTTACAAAGGTTTGTCTCAGGTAATTTATGTCTTTGTTGACTACTTAAGTAACCTTTTAAGTTGACATCCACCCACCACCCCCCTCCCCACCCCACCTAACCCCTTATGCATCCAAAATACCCATTCCACAACTATGGACAAATTTAGAAATCAACATAAAATCTGACTGATTGACCTAAAATTGGAAAAGTATAAATATATTTGGTGTTTTATTTGTTTTATAATATTTCTAAATATAGATTTTTGTAATATATAACATTTGGAAAGAAAAATATTTATTTTATCAAGGATAGTAACACGAGTTATGTTTGGGGTCAATATCGGAAAAATTATGTTTTCCCCTCCCCCATGGCACGGGAAACATCAAAGTTCTCGCAAAAATTATGTTTTCCACTCCCCATGGCACAGGAAAGAATTATCAGTTCTCGAGGCAGCTAGACCTTTAGATCGGCCACCAAACGAAACAAAGAGCTGTCCTGACCGTCTGAAAGCTGCCGAACGTTCCACGTAAATTCCCAGGGCCCTAACCGGGCAAAGGAGATTCACGTCAGACTCGCTGTCAGATCCGAAGAGGGCTGACAGGGAGATGACTTGCGCTCTGAAAGGAGTGGCAAGTACTTTGAGGACATAACCATGTCTTGGTTTGAGGATGACCTTGGAGTCATTAGGCCCAAACTGAAGGCACGACGCGCTAACAGAAAGTGCGTGTCAGTCACCCACCCGCTTGACTGAGGCGATAGCCACCAGAAAGGCGGTTTTCAATGAGAGATACTTAAGGTCCACAGACTGTAGAGGTCCGAAAGGGGCACCCTTCATGGCCTCCAGGACCAAGGAAAGGTCCCATATGGGAACCGAGGGGGGACGAGGAGGGTTCATCCTTCTAGCTCCACCAGTGACTGGCCATGTGAATGTTTGACAAACGCAGCAATAGCCACCACATATACCTTGAGCATGGATGGGGATCTACCCTTGTCCAAGAGCTCCTGTAGGAAGGAGAGAACCTCCGACACCCCACAATCTTGTGGATCCAGGTTGCGAGCTGAGCACAAACCTGAGAACACTGACCACTTGGAAGCATAAAGCCGTCTAGTAGAGGGCGCTCTAGCTTGCATAATCATGTTTAACACTCCGTCAGGGAGACTGACCGGTACCCGTTGATGGCCCACACATGCAGAGCCCAAAGCTCGGGTCGTGGGTGCCAAATCGTACCCCCGGCCTGTGAGAGGAGATCTCTCCTCAACGGGCCAGGCCACGGAGCTAAGCTCTGAAGCTGGATCAGCTCCGGAAACCAAACTTGGTTCGGCCAGAACGGAGCTACTAGAAGCACAGAGGAACCGTTCTCCCTGATACGCTTGATTACCTGTGGTAACAGCGTGATCGGAGGGAAAGCATAGAGAGGGCGGCTGGGCCAGTGATGGGCCAGCGCGTCCTTGTTCTTTGTGAAGCATATTGGACACTGAGCGTTGTTTTGAGACGCAAAGAGGTCGACTTCCGCTGTGCCAACGGTGTCCCACAACAGCTGAACTGTCTGAGGCTGGAGAGACCATTCCCCTGGGGGAACATTGTCCCTGGACAGCCTGTCTGGATCCACATTCAGATGGCCTGGCACATGCGCCGCTCTCAGCGAGAGTAGGTTGCGCTGAACCTATACAAGGAGGCGTTCTGCCCGTGCATGAAGGTTCCGTGATCTCAGACCGCCCTGGCGATTTATGTAGGAAACCACCGACATGTTGTCCGTGGGGACAAGGACATGGTGACCCTTTAGAAGGGGAAGGAAGAACCACAAGGCGTCAACCACCTTCATCTCTAGACAGTATATGTGCAAGCTCTTTTCTTGGCTTCACCACAGGCCAAAAGTCGGTCTGCCCTCGTAGAGGCCGCCCCAGCCCGAATTGGAGGCGTCTGTCGAAACCACTTTCAGTTTCGAGATTAATCCCAGGTTTACACCTGTCTGATACCAGTCGACCGCCTTCCAGGGCTCCAGAGCTGTGACACAGTTCTGAGTTACCTTGAGACGTAAATGACCGGATGCCCATGCTCGACGCGACACCCGTGTATGTAGCCAGTGCTGTAAAGGGCGCATGCGAAGCAGACCCAAACGAAGAAATTATTAAGTTGTGAATGGACTGTGTGTTTGGCATGCGTTTTTTAATAAAAAATTACATATTTCACCTCCAATTGTCATGGTAAGGACAACATTATTGTTTTTTAGTCTTGGAACCTATTTTATTGGACTCCTTGACCACAAAAATGTACACGTTGATACCAAATTTGTCATTATAGCTATAACAGAAGCAAAGACATGGGCCTCTCAAGTATGATCGGCGGCCATTTTTTTTTTAAATGTGCGTATATAAGATACATAATGTGATCTCACTTGTGTCTTAGGATAAATTTATTTCTATGGCCCTAAGGTACTTCCATACCAAAGGGGACCTTTGCATCATGACTTGAAGTCAAAAGTCACTTAACCTCCCTACTACTCCCCTAATAACACCTAAGTGGAGAACAACTGTAAGTCAGAAAAGCATTTGAGAAACACCCTGAAAATGCCATTTTTGTTTATTTATTTTCTATTTTTCTGAAAATAGGAAATTCATTTTAGTGTTTCTGTGGGTGTATTACACAATGCAAAATGTTATTTTTCTTAAATGCAATGTAAAAACTTAATTTTGCTTTTACAAATGCATTTTGGAATGATAAAATGCGTTTTCTCTATCTTGCTTCTAGAGCTGTTACTTACTTTTTTATTATTATTCATATTCTTTTTTTATTTCATATAAGAATTCCCTAAGAATCAATTAAGATTCCACAGAAACAATAGGAATTTTCCTATTACATCCTCAGTATATTCTTTCTGGATGCTATTAGTATCTATTAGGGTTGGTACCCAATTAAAAAAATCCTGAAGCAATTAACACTAGGAACTTTACTTATCAGGGAAAGTCAGTGAAGAAAAGACAATAATAAATATAGCAGAAGCAGCAATTAAGGGGCCAAGCACAAAGAAGGCACGCTAATGACAAGTGGCTGGGAGTGTCAGACCAACTGCAACAATGAGCAAATTAAGAAATATTAAGATCATTTCAGGCAAAATGCCTGAAAAATCACATGCAGTCAATAGTAATATGATTTAATAGTTTATCACACAAACTTTGGTGTCAATATGCCATAGAATTGCAGAATTTCAGAGTCATTTTCGCATCTTGCCATCAACTTTGTTGATGCGGTATACGAAAAATGGTTTCGTCTACTGACACAAAATCCATAACTTTTGCCGGAATTGTCTGAAGATGATACGCCTTGAAGTTCAAAAAAGTAGGTTTTTAAAGAAAATCAAAATGGCGGACTGGAAGTTTGGCCGACTATGGCAAAATGTTCTCGGTATGACCCAAAAAAATCTATTAAGACCAGTTACAGTAGAATAGCCTACATAATCAAAAGTTATTAGCATTTTTGGAAACTTTATAACTTTAAACATTATAACTTTTGACCACAAGATGGTGCTGTCTCAACTTTTTGAGTATCTTCAGAGCATGGTGCCGAAGATACCGAGTTTCATAACGTTACTCCAATTTGTTCGTAATATATAGAATTTTATTACAAAAATTCAAAATGGTTGAAGCCCAAAATGCCCGATATGGGACAATTGGGTAGCGTTCGACTCGGCATGCTGCACCGAATCTAAAGAAACCAGTTTTGTGTTTATTTTGTCCAAACCGTTCAGAAGTTATAAGCTATAAGATCTATTTTATATATTTCTTAACCACTAGGTGGCACTGTGGTGAAACTGAGCAGGTACCCTCAGGTCATGGTTGTCATAACACACCAAGGCTGGATCCCAAATGGCACACTCCGCGCCTTGTGGACCACCTTCCAGGTCACACTTGGTGACGTCAGGAAGTGCAGACCTAAGGGGAGTGTATTTTGGGACAGGCTTGATGACATCATGCCACCGAAAGTCCAACAGCCACAAAACTCCTCCCCTCATTTATCTGATTGGGCGTTCGCAATGATTCCTGGGTAGGTAACTCGTGTGGAGGGTGCGAAAGGGCGGGATTCGCCGAAGTCCGCATCGAGGGTATAAAGGCGGCGCTCACGAGCACACTTCTGAGCGCTGAAATGCCCAATGGGACACCCTACGGACTCGTACACTTGGCGAGCACGAGCAATTTAACGCCACGAGACAGCGAGTCCATAAGAAGTGTGCCATTTAGGATCCAGCCCAAGTGTTGTCCTTACTCGCTAAAGCGTTGCGGAGATATAGCTTCGTGTCTATTTTGCCGTGTTCTTCGTCTAATTCGTTTGTGCGTTATTCGAGAACGGTTTGACTAATCAACTTGAATTCCATAAACTTTTGTCGGCATGATCTGAAGATGATCTGGTTAAATTGTCGTGACAATCAGAGGTTCGGCCTTGGAGGAGTTCGACAAAATGTGAACATTTTGTTTCTAGCCCTTAATGTTCAAAAGTTATTATCATAAATGTGAGTGATATTTTGGACAGTTGGTGGCACTAGAGAAATTGAGTTAGACACTCAAAAATTGCTATGGTGACAGTTCAGACTGTCCTCTACAAGTGTGCCAAATTTCACAACTTTCCTTCAAGTGGTTCTATGAGCTGCCATAGACTCCCCGAGCGGAAGAAGAAGAATAACATAATCCTACGCACTTTCAATGCTTGGCCCCTAATAAAAGGATTGGCTGGAAATGCTCATGTAACTCACACTCCCACAGTCTCACAGTCACCCTGAACCAGAATATATTTATACGGACCTGCAAACAACATCATCTCTAGCACACATTCCCACGCAAATAATATAGATCTGCACTCACGCAGATGCCTCTCAGAAAATATTGAATAATTAAATGGCATAAATGTTTAACACAGTAGAAGTGATGCATAATGAGGTAGAGATAGCGGGAATAAGAGATGTCTGTCTGTCACAGCACTGTTTGTTCTTGAAGAAGGACAAGAGCGAGTAGTGAGCGAGGGTTTAGTGCCGTTTAAATATGAAACAGAAATGAATGACTAAAACAAATTATTCTAAAAAGCAAGTGTAAACGTTATTATTGCTCATCCGTTGAGTTGGGGATCTCAACGAACACCTAAACCAGGTGAATTTGGCATGTAACTCGTCCCGCACAAACGACAGACTTCAGTGATACTTCAGATAATGCAGCTTGTTGATGAGAAGTGAAGTGTGCTTTAATTTGCTTGTTGGATAATAAAGCCAGCATGATATTTATAGACCATACCATTGTGGAGATTTGGAGGCTGGCTTTTTTGACGTGGGCTGGTATAACGCCCTGGATAATGGATACTGCCCTCAACACCCAAGATTTGCGGTGGCCAGCAACACACATTTTCTTCAAATAATTTTAAAATGGTTCTCATGTTTACGGCCCATCCATACAGATGTCATGTGACCCCTGTTTTTTGGTCATGCCACCCACAAATGGTGAGAATCAAGGGCCATATAGGCTGTCATTCTGGAAGTACTTTGAAACTGTGATGCCATTAGTGGTTTGCTAATAACAGGGAGTGTGTGTAAGGGGTGTGGCTTCAGTAACCCCACCCTCCTCGAGCCATGGGCCATGCGTGGTTAGTGGTTGTGGGTAAAGACGTTCTTTTGCCTTAAGGGGAAAGCTGAACAATGCAGTTCCTGGAGGTATTTTATAATGTCTGCCCTGAGGAGAGAAAAAAGACTAATCATAATGATAGATTCTGATACAGTTGAGATAGTAGTAGTACTATAATAATAATATACAGTTTGGCCCTGTACGTCTTATTGCCGTTATTAAACATGGTAACAATATTAGACGCACATTTTCATTAAAACAGTATTTCAAGTAAATTCATTGGGTCATTAGCTGCGTTTACATGGATCCGTCACCCTAATAATCTGTTTGTAATCAGACTAGTTGCACAGTTGGAATAAAAAAGTCACATGTAACCACGCCAGTCGGAACGAATTAGCCAAATACGACTGAAATTTCATTAAATTTCGGGTTAAAGCAGGGCTTGTTTAAACCTTGTATAATCCATTTGGTAGCACATGTAAACACTTGATCAGATTGCACCAATACTGGAAATTACTGCGCACATGCAATGACGTAAAATGGCGCGATAACGAAGCTATTGTTGTTGAGTAAAGTGTCATTTAATGACTGTCGTGTCAATCTAAGGTTCTCCTTCCACTCGTCGTCTGTGAAGTGGAGCGGGACAACGTCCCAGCAGTCTTGGCTTCAGACTTGTATCCACAGACGCCTTGCTTTGGGGCATTTTACGGCTTGTTAAATATAAGCAGCACGGCACAAAGCTTCATGTGCTCGTCGTCTTCTAATCAGAATAGATAAATATTAGGTCTGCTTTTTACAACAAAGAATAGAAGTGATGGCAGGATAGTTAGTGTGCGCTAACAGCAGGACACAGAGCATGGTAAAAAACTAAATTCAGATTCAAACCCGAGTACTTTATACCGTTATACTTTCCGATTCATCATGATTTCACTCCGATTGAATCGAAATATGTCCATGTAAACTATTGTCCTGCTAGAGCGGCTTTCAGTCAGGGGTCTGAGACCCACTAAAGGTGTAGTCGAATATTTGATCTGTAATAGTTGTTTGAAAAGTAAAAAAAAAAAAATGTAAATGCAGTGAATCTATGATAAATCCTAAGCACGCAAACTACAACTCAGTTATAACTAAATGCATTGGCTGGAGCGTGGAAACAGGTTGATAAGAACTGTAGGTGGATCTATCATCTAACGCCCGTTTCACACACACCCCGTTTGCAGTGCAGGAGCAACGCGTGCTATAGTGCTATCACATGCGTTTGCAGTGAATAACTGATCCGCGGCTGTACCACAAACACATACTTACTATTTTTACTATTTTTTTGCGCGTCGCCCAAAATGTCTATTTTGTACAGCCACTGCGCACGAAGGTTGGTGTTTTTCGGGAAGCGGTGGAAGCTCAAATGGCTGTTAGCGACTTGAAGCAGAGCAAAGTGGCACACAGCAGTGCTCCTAACGCACCATGTTAACAGGTTAGGGCTTTCTCTTTTCACACCGTTCCAGATGCGGCACGTAGCTATCAGTAACAGTATCAGTAACAGCTAACAGTAGTGCAGCGATCGTTTCCGCAACGAGTCTATTTTTGTTGTGCTGCATTAAAGTGACACTGCATGTTTCGTGGTCAAAATGCAAAAAGATTGGCCTGAAAATCTAGTAATTTCACCATAAATGCATTTAATACTGATACTACTACTATTTTTCAGTCATCTGAAGACTGTGAAGACCGGGATAAATCAAAGAAAAGTATGTGTTTGTGGTACAGCCGCGGATCAGTTATTCACTGCAAACGCATGTGATAGCACTATAGCACGCGTTGCTCCTGCACTGCAAACGGGGTGTGTGTGAAACGGGCGTTAGATGATAGATCCACCTACAGTTCTTAGAAGCTTAGATGTGTTTAAGAACTCTTTTTTTCGTACAACAGCAGCACTCATGTTTGTTTACAGCGGATGCGGATGAACAGTCGTAAACCGGAAACTGATATGCCGACTTCTGACAATAGCGGAAGTTCAAAACTACGCTTGTGCACGTAGGCAATTCAAAACGAAAGAAAACAGACTAGAGACTGCTCTCTGCTTATGTAATCCTTATGAAATGTGCATTTCTCTCTGGCGCGTTATAGGCCTACTGAAGATCGCGAGTCCGCATCGTCAACTTCATCTTAGCCGACAAAGAAAACACTTGTTTATTAATAAACAATTAAAATACCTCATTGCTATATTTTACATATTTATAATCATTACTTTTGCGGGTTCTTTGTGACAGCTTTTAGGTGCTTTATTGGCAGCGCCACCCTTACATGTTAGAGTCGCCACCGCATCACCAGAATAGGCATGTATAGGCTATATAAAATTCTGTCTAATATATATATATTGCCCCCTCATTTTAAAGACGGGACCCCCCAAAAATAAAATTCTGGCTACGCCCGTGGCGTGAGGAAGTTTAGCCTAATCTCCTCCACAGACTCACAGTAAACCACTGGTTAGCAACCGCCTTTTTCAAGACACGTAACAGTTACACTAAATCACGAGTGTTGTAATACTGGTGTGTTTTATGTTGTAGAATAAAACGTGAAAGTGTCTTGAACTTGTTCACCACAGACCTTATTTCAGCCATTTAATCAAAAACCACATTTAAAAAACCCATTGACTTCGGGACGTTTTAATAATCTTTTGTCAAATTATTCCGTTGAAGTATGTAATTGATGTACTCTTTTTAAAATGATGCAGGTTTTTCCCAAGGTTTGTGTGGGCTAGCTTGGCATCAATGCTGTTTGAGTGTCCTGACTGAGACTGTGTGTGTTCTGCAGGTATGAGAAGGTCCCGGTGATCCTGGTGGGGAATAAGGTGGATCTGGAGAGCGAGCGGGAGGTGTCTGTGATGGAGGGCCAGGCGCTGGCGGAGGAGTGGGGCTGTCCCTTCATCGAGACCTCCGCCAAGAGCAAGACTATGGTGGACGAACTCTTTGCCGAGATCGTTCGGCAGATGGACTACGCGGCACAGCCGGATAAAGACGACCCGTGCTGCTCCTCCTGCAATATACAATAACCCACCAACACACACACACACACTCACATTACAGTAGCTTTGATAGACCTTCTAGTGTCGACGGTTTCCCATCATTCTCTATCTACAGACTCTGAGGATTTTTTGTCACTTTAAATTCTGACTGACTCAAACACAGGAAGAGCACTTGCCTTAGGTTTCACGTGTCCTGTCTGAGCAGGATCCTTCAGTGGAGATGAGTTGGACCTTTATGTTCTTGGTCTTATGGTATTGATGATTTTATTTGAATTTGTCACCAGGTCAGAAAGCGAGAGAGAGAGAACAGGGGGATTCTTGGCTCATATGCTTCTTATAGCCATATGATAATTTAATGATGACTTTCTTATTGTACATTGATTAAGGGAATCGATTAAAATCATCAGTTTCTCTTCTGTTTTTATACAGAGGTAGAAAAACAGTCAGGTGACTTCAGCTTTGTTCCAAAACCTGGTTAGATGCCTAGTTAAAGCCAAAGTATTCTTCACAGTTTACGTGACGTTGATTTCATTATCAGCATCGTACATTCGTACCTTTTCTGATTTTTCTAACCGCATTACTCCGGACGCTCACTTCACACTTGCTCCTTAAATTTCTTTGCGCTAATTAGTTCGAAAAGAAATGGATAAATAAAAACAAACTTCTGGAGATGACAACAACAATAGAGTACAAGGATATTTTTACCTGTCAAAACTTCTGGTGAGCAATAGGGAACTTTTTAGTGCGCGTATGTCGAGCGCCTGTGCGCTAGCGAATGGAGTATACTTTCAAAGGCTGTGCGTTCAGCGGTACGCAAGTGTAAAACTGAAGTATACTTTGTACTTAATGGTGTGTCCTCCTGGGAAGTCATGTTTATGACATCAGGAGGTTCAAGTCACTTTTGTCAGAGCAAGATGGCCTTCTCTTCAGTAACTCCACAAGGTTTTTAAACTTGTAAAAACGAAGCGTTTCGAAGCGAAACAAGAAAAAAAACGAAGAACAAAGAATGCACTCATGTGCGTTCAGCTCGTAAATACAATCTCTCCGTCATAACTTGAACACGCCATGAAATCACAAAACTGGTCTCTTTAGATTCGGTGCAGCATTTCAAGTCGAACGATGCCCAATTTTCCCATATCGGCCATTTTGGCCGTTGGTCATTTTGAATTTTGTCGGAAAATGCTAGATTTTATGAACGCATTGGTGTATCGTAATGAAACTTGGTATGTGTCTTCGCCACCATGCTCTGAAAGTACTCAAAGATTTTGGGCAGCGTCACCTTGTGAACAAAATTTATAATGAAATTTCCAAAAATGCTGATAACTTTTGATTCATTTTGCCTATAGTAAAAAAAAAAAGAATAAATAAATCTTAAAACATTTTTTTGGGTCATGTTGAAAACATAGATACCAATTTTGCCATAGTTGGCTGAACTTCCTGTCCGCCATTTTGATTTTCTATAAAAACCTACTTTTTCGAACTCCTCCTAGACCGTTTGTTTGATATTCAACAAAATCGAAACGCATCATCTTCAGACCATGCCGGCATAAAGTTATGGATTTCGTGTTGATAGACAAAACCGTTTTCATATACCGCATCAACAAATTTGATGGCATGATGCCCAAACGACTCTGAGGCTGTATCACGGAAATGCTTTGGCATATTGAGAATGTACTCGTGTGCGTTCAACTCGTAAATACGATCCTTCCGTCATAAAGCACCCTAAGGCAACATAAAAGCACGTTTCCCTTGCATTACCAGAATGCATTGCGAATGAGTTCTACTGTATGAAAAACAAATCTTCCAAGACAGTGAATGAGATTCACAATATACTTGTGACTATTTTTTGTAATATGTGTGTTCTATGTTTTTTTTATTGCACACGCAAGTAGAGGATCATGTTATTAGCTTAGCAACATGCTAATGCCAAACACTCCAAATCCAAGTGTATGCGCTTCACATTTTTCAGAAAATCTGTATTCGAATATTTGGGCGATTATTTGTTTATTTAAATCAAGTTTATCCACATGCACATGTCAAAGTGGCTCCTCAGTCTGAAAACGATAAGGCCGCCAAAGATAACGGTGTGCTAAGCAAAGTTTCTTGCATTGCTTTCTGATCGCAAATAGATTTTTTTCCCCGCAAATCGTTCAGCCACCTAGTGTTAATACGATCACCATGATTTTGCATATTTTGTTGATCCTGGAACAACATTCTTGTCTGACAATTTAGTCTTAACCCTATCCCTAAACCAAACCCTACCCATAACTTATCCCTAAAATCAGAGGGAAATGCACTGATGTAGAGTAGTTGTGAACCTAAACTTGACATAAACTGTAAGCCTGTCCCTCAAATCTGATTGGCTGATTGGAATGTTGTTCTTGGTGAAATCTCATTCATCTAATGTCTACGTAGAGATGTCCAAATCCGTCACCGATGAGGATGTTTCGGTTAGGATGCTGTTTTTTGGAACAGAGCTGTTGTCTTTATTCTGCTTCCATTCAAAGTCAGATGTTCAGAAGATGACGCAAGGAAACACAATGACAACTCTACTGTCAGCTTTGCAGTGCAACAATTGTAAACAAAAAGGATTTTTTAGCAACCAAACTGGGGAGAACACACAATGCTTTCACAACACTAACAAGTGTTTGACTGGTATATCAACAGAGAGAGTCATTTATCTTGTTTTATATGTTTGCTAAACATGTTTCATCATGCAGTGTTGGACTTTTTGTCTCCTTGATGCATTTTATTTGCCTAAATGTTGAATGTTTATCTGTGTAAATCCTGCTGACTGCATCGTACACCTCTCAATCGTGAGTTTCCAAGCTAGAAAATCCAACTTCAAGAGACTTCCTTTCGCACTTTTCCAAGCAGGAATGTAAACTCTCCGAGTTGAATGGAATGCAGCATAAGTCTCGGTCACCGATTGGACGGGTCATACGGATGGGGGACATCTGGACACACTCAACATTTCCTAATTTAGTGAATCTCTTTTCACTCCAAGAATCACATATGGCACTGTAGGACACGACTCTTTTTCTGTCTCTTTCTATTTCTTCTATATACCACCCCTTTCTCACTCGTCTCTTCAGCATCTAGTTCTCTTTCTGCACTCATTCTCCTTATTCCTCTGTGGTTGAATGGCTCATTGAGGATGATGGTTATTGGTTTACTGTGTATACATTTGTACAGAGGTTGCCAGTTTTTCTTGGCTCCCTCCTGGCTGGGCTAGAGCTTCAATCTCAAGGCTGAACATATAGAGATTACGGAGATGGATGGATGGATGTGTGTGTGTGTGTCTGAGTGTATGTGTTTGAATAGAGAGCTCTGAGTCAGTATTGATTTTATATTTTTTTAATGTGGACATGTGCTCAACTCTTCTGAATGACTGAATGTTGACACTCTTTTTTGTTTTTTTTTGTTTGTTTGGCACCTAAATAAAGTGCGTCCTACACTCACACACATTGCAGTGCAGTTTATGTGTGTTTTTTTCAATGTTTTAATACCTACACATGCACAGTCCAAACCAAACATACTGTATGCCCACTTAATAAATAGAGAACATTTGACAAGAACATGTTACAGTTCTTGTCAAAGGACGAAAGTGGGTCCTGCGCTTTTTGTGATGAAGTGCTGTTTGAAAATCTGCACACACGACAGGTTCTGCTTTCCATCAGGCAGGTTTTGTTTATTTGATGGCTGTTTAATTGTTTGGTTGTGATAGATACAAGTTAGTTATGTAACATTTAGCAGATGCTTTGCATCTAAACTGACTTTAAGGGTTTACACAAAGACATGAATATACTTTTGAAAAATAAAGGGATGTGCATTCCCATGAGATGAAGACGCCAATCATATCAGTAGCCTAATAAAAGCTATTTTATTTTACATGGAGCAGGTCAACACTCTGGGGGAAATTAGGCGTGAATTCAATTACTGAACTGACGGCAAACAGTACATTTCTACAATAGAATCTGTAATGGCAGTATTATTTTAACATTATTACTATGTTACACCGCCCTGCATCTGCTGGTTTGCAAAAAAGGCCTAATGTTACCTAAGATGATGATGATGAGGTCAGCTTTTTCACAAATGTTTTTTTTTTATTTATTTTTTTTATTAATGCACTTATCAAAATAAGTCAAATGTTTTTGCTTGAATGACAAAAAAAGAGTACTCAACTTACAATATCCAAAGGAGTGGGAAAATATTTAATAAAAAAATTTTTTTTACATAAAAGTTATAAAGCCATTCTTCTTATGATGTAACGAGTACATCAGGATGTGGAAAGTGTTCCCAATTTCGGTTGACCTACTTTATGCGGCCTAACAATTCTTTAAAAATATGAATTTTAGAAATGTGATAGTGTGCTATGCGTATGCTGTTAAAGAGATGTGTTTTAATAGATTATTCAATAGTTAGACTGTCAGGATACTAAAGACATGCCTGCAGTTGATTTTGACATTGTACATTTTATCAACTGGACAGAATATAATATGTGACTATAATGTGCGAAGGGCTTGCTCGAGTACTGAACCATTTAGTGATTTGTAAAATAAATGTATACAATGTTTAATAGGGAGCCAATGCAGTGTTGACAGAACCGGGCTAATATGGTCATACTTCCTGGTTCTAGTAAGAACTCGAGCTGCTGCGTTTTGGACCAGCTGTAGTTTGTTTATTAAGCGTGCAGGGCAACCACCCAGTAGAGCATTACAATAATCGGTAACACTTTACAATAAGGTTCATTAGTTAACATTAGTTAACTACCTTGGTTAACATGAATAAAGAATGAACAATACTTCTACAGCATTTATTAATCTTAGCTTAGTTAATACTAATTTCAACATTTACTAATGCATTATTAAAATCAAAGGTTGTATTTGTTAACATTAGTTAATACTGTGAACAAACATGAACAAACAACGAACAGCTGTATTTTTATTAACTAATATTAACAAAGATTAATAAATACTGTAACAAATGCATTGCTCATTGTTAGTTCATGTTAGTAAATACATTAACTAATGTTAACTAATTAACCTTATTGTAAAGTGTTACCCAATAATCTAGCCTTGATGTCATGAACACATGAACTAACTGTTCCGCATTTGTCATTGAGAGCATGTCGTAATTTAGATATATTTTTAAGATGGAAGAATATGGTTTTACGGATGCTAGAAACGTGACTTTCAAATGAAAGATTCCTATCAAAGAGCACACCCAGGTTCCTAACCGACGACGAAGACTTGACAGAGCAGCCATCAAGTGTTAGACAGTATTCTAGGTAATTAGCCTACTTGCAGAGGTTTAATTTTTGTTTTTTGTTTTTTAGAATATAGTAATAGGAAATTACTAGTCATCCATTTTTTTTATATCAGCTATATGCATTGTTAGTTTTGTGAATTGGTAAGTTTCGTCGGGGCGCGAAGGAATATACAGCTGAGTATCATCAGCATAACAGTGAAAACTAATGCCATTCTTCCTAATGATATCTCCTAATGGTAGCATGTACAGAGTGAACAGCAGCGGTTCTAGTACTGAGCCTTGTGGTACGCCATACTGAACTTGTGATCGAAATGATACCTCTTCATGTAGAACTACAAACTAATAACAGTCAGATAAGTATGATTTAAACCATGCTAGTGCAATTCCACTAATGCCAACATAGTTTTCGAGTCTATTTAAAAGAATGTTGTGGTCAACAGTATCAAATGCAGCACTAAGATCGAGTAACACTAATAGAGAGATACAACCGCGATCGGATGATAAGAGCAAATCATTTGTAACTCTAACGAGAGCTGTCTCGGTACTATGGTACGGTCTAAATCCTGACTGGAAATCCTTGCAGATATCATTTCTTTCTAGAAAGGAACACAGTTGTGAGGATACTGCTTTTTCTAGTATCTTTGACAAAAAAGGGAGATTCGAGATTCCCCTGTAATTGACTGGGGATTTTTTATGTGAGGCTTCATAACAGCCAGCTTAAAAGTTTTCAGTACGTATCCTAATGACAAAGATTAATTAATGATAGTAAGAAGAGGATCTATGACCTCTGGAAGCATCTCTTTCATTAGTTTAGTCGGTATAGGGTCTAACATACATGTTGATTTTGATGATTTAACGAGTTTAGACAATTCTTCCTCTCCTATAGCAACGAATGGATGGAATTGTTCATCGGGGGTCTATAGAACGATATCTGCGATACTGTAGTAGATGTTTGCATGGTTATCATTTTCTCTCTGATATGATCAATCTTGCAAGTAAAATATTCAAGTCATTACTGCTGTGCTGTTTGGACACCTCTGAAGTTGAAGCTTTGTTTCTTATTAATTTAGCCACTGTTTGAAATAAATACCGTTGTAATTATTGTAATGCTTAAAATAATGTTGTATTTGTTCTCTTCTAAGTGAGATGAAAAGTAAGCAGATCTGGCTGTTTTTTAAGATTAAGGGATAAGCACAAAGCACAAATAAATGCAAATAAATGGCAGGTAATACATTGAAATGTGACGCTTTTAATTAGAAAGACAGAAATAGTTATTCCTTGTAAACACATATTACAGTACTCTTTATTTGCAAAAAACAATAAGCGAACTTTTTTTTTCCAGAGGCTGTTTTAGTGACTAATTCTTGCTCTTCTTTCTCTGCGTGCAATAACATAGATAATATAGATTTTATGTGGAGCAATATTTGACTATTTATGTCCTAATCTATTACTAATTATTGCACTGTTTTTATTCTTGCATCGTCTATTTTAGTTTTGTATTGGTATTGTGCTATTTATTGACGAAGCTGCTTAGATGCTGCTTAGTACTTCTTACGAAGTCAGTCAAGTCATTCGAATGAAATCCAGCGACAGGAAGCAAACCACAGCTCGCAGGATATCAGCACCCCTGTCATAGAGGAGAGGAGGGCTTGCACAGTTAGTGATGAACATATTGATACTTGTGAACCCGGTCAGACTAACCAGCATAAGAGAGAAAAGAACCTCAACGGGCATAGGCCTGGAGTTAGATGGCCAAGAACTTGTGAGAAAACTGCATGGGACACGGTAAACACAGATCTATGCTTCGCATTGGAAAGATTAACTGGTACAGTTGAAAAGAAGCTGGATAAATTTGCGGACATCATTTACGCATATGGAAGTGAGAGGTTTGGTGTGGAAAAACGGAAGGAAAAAGTACAAACTACTCCTGGAATGTCTAGACGGCAGCAGAAAATTGAAGGGTTAGTTAGAGAAAGGAGACAGCTGAGGAAGCAATGGAAAAGAGCAGAACAAAGTAAGAAGGAGGGACTCAATCTCTTACAAAGGGCCATAAAAGATAAGCTGGCAACATTACGCAGAGCTGAGCGCCTACGGAAACACTACAAACAGAAGGAACGTGCGAGGGCTAATTACTATAAAGACCCATTCAAATTCGTAAAGAAGTTATTCACCAGGTAGAAGAATGGCACTTTAAAAGCATCTAGGGTTGAGCTAGAGAGATATTTGGAGGACACGCATACAGATGCAAAAAGGCATGAGCCTATGTCAATTCCATCAGACATACCACCTATCAACCCACCAGAATACCAAATGGAGTTCTGTGCACCTAAGTGGAAAGAGGTAGAGCAGGCTGTGAGAAAGGCAAGGGCTTCATCATCTCCAGGGCCTAAAGGAGTTCCCTACAGAGTGTACAAGAGTGTTTCAGGAGATCTGCGAATTCTGTGGAAATTGATAAAAGTGGCATGGGAAAAACAGGTTGTCCCTAGAGCATGGCGCAGAGCAGGTGGAGTCTTTATACCTAAAGAAAAAGATGCTACAAGCATCAGTCAGTTTCGTCCTATTTCGCTATTAAACGTTGAAGGTAAGATTTTCTTCAGCATTATTGCCCAGAGATTGTCCACCTACCTATTAAAGAATGGCTTCATTGACACTTCAGTTCAAAAAGTGGGCATTCCAGGGTTCTCAGGATGCTTAGAACACATCAATGTTATCTGGCAATGAATTCAATCAGCTAAAAAGGAGAGGAAGGAGCTCCATGTGACATTCCTGGATTTGGCTAATGCATATGGTTCAGTGCCACATGAGCCTCTTTGGGCAGCATTTGATTTTTTCAGAGTACCAATGTCAATAACACATTTAGTGAAAGCCTATTTTGGAGATTTTCTATTCAGTTTCTCAACTCCAAAATTCAGCACTACATGGCAATGCTTAGAGGTTGGAATAATGGCAGGATGCACCATTTCTCCACTGGCTTTTACCATGGCAATGGAAGTAATCATTAGGGCATCAAGATGGGTAGTAGGAGGAGAGCGCTTCGCTTCTGGGATGCGACTACCACCAATCAGAGCATACATGGATGACATGACAACCATGACTACAACAGTAGCCTGCACTAATCGGTTATTGGGTAAGTTAACTGATAATATTGAATGGGCAAGAATGCAATTTAAGCCCTCTAAATCAAGGAGCATCTTGATAGTTAAAGGAAAGGTAGTAGATAAAACATTCTTCATTAATGGTGAGGCAATACCAACAGTTTCTGAGAAGCCAGTGATAAGAGTCTTGGGAGATGGTACGATGGGGATCTAAAGGACACAGTTCGAGTGGGAGAAGTTAGACGACAAGCAGTGGAAAGGTTGAAGAGCATAAACAGCTGTGCTCTACCAGGCAAACTAAAACTCTGGTGCTTTCAGTTTGGTCTATTGCCGAGGTTGCATTGGCCACTGACTGTGTACGAGCTTTCTTTGACAACAGTGGATAAGCTGGAAGCGTTAATAAGTTCATACATCAGGAAATGGTTGGGAGTTCCACGCTGCCTCAGGAGAGTGGGACTTTATAGTAAAGGAATATTGCAGCTGCCAGTCTCTGCTTTAACCGAGGTGTTTAAGTGTGCCAAGGTCAGACTGGAAATGACCTTAGTAGAGTCATGCGACAAATGTGTAAGGGAGGCAGCCCCTGTGTTAAAAACTGGTAAGAAGTGGTCAGCAAAGAAATCTGTAGTGGAGGCAAAGACTGCCCTTCAAATTGGGGATATCGTGGGACAGGTACAGCGTGGAAGAGGGGGTTTTGGGCTCAGTTTAGCTCCTCCTAAATGGCACAAGGCAGGCCCAGCTCAAAGGAGGAAGCTGGTAGTCAATGAGGTACGAAAGCAGGAGGAGAGGATGAGGTGTATAAAGGCCATTTCCCAGGCCAAGCGGTGAGAGTGGATGAGATGGGAGAGTGTGGAACAACGCAAGACCTTTGGTCAATGGAAGAGAGTAGGATCAGTTTCCTTATCAAGTCAACATATGATGTTCTCCCATCACCGCAGAACCGAAACCTCTGGGTAGGAGAGGATCCCTCTTGTCCTTTGTGTTCATCACCTGCCACATTAAGGCACATTTTGACAGGATGTAAGGTGGCTCTTAGCCAAGGTCGGTTTACTTGGCGCCATGACCAAGTATTGCGATGTTTGGCTTTAGCATTGGAAGGCAAGCGTAGTATGACCAAATACTTGCTGCCTGTTCTAGCAAAACATTACACACAGAAGACAATATTCCTCCGCCCAGGCGAGCAACCACCAAGAAAAGGTGTTAACACCAATTCTCGCCCAGGACAACTGGAAGCTGTTAAGGACTGGAAGTTGCTGGCTGATCTTGATCAACGGCTTATTTTTCCACCTGAGATTGCCACCACTAACCTCCGACCAGATATTGTTTTGTGGTCTTGATCAGCACGCATTGTTCAACTGATAGAGTTAACAGTGCCATGGGAGGATGCGGTAGATGAGGCATATGAGAGGAAGAAACTGCGGTATGCTCATCTGGCCACTGAAGCAGACCAGCGAGGATGGAGAGCCCAGGTTTATCCAGTGGAAGTGGGTTGTCGAGGATTTGTGGCACATTCTACAACCCGGTTCCTCAGAGATGTCGGATTCAGTGGCCAAGAGTTGCGTCGCACAGTAAAGAACTTATCTGAAGCAGCAGAAAGGAGCAGCAACTGGCTGTGGTTGAGACGGAAAGATTCTAGCTGGCTGTGTACAGGCCGCCACGCTAAGGTTTCGTAGAATTCTCGAAGTGTCTGTTGGTTTATTTTTATAGTTTGCATAGTAATTACAGTTATTACGTTCCTGTGTGTATTGTGTGAATGAGGGTTGGTGTTTGGGCAGATTTTGTGTTTTGCGGTAGGTGGTATGCCATACGGAACCGCTGCCACTGAACCTACTTTAACGAAGACAGTGGGGCTCGACAGCCTTAGTCAAACGGGTTGGCACATATGGTTGGGTTGCGGAGAGATTTTGAGATTGTGGTTAGGTCTCAGCAGCAGGAGGGATGTAGAGGTCAGTAAGCTGGGCTGAGTTGAGTGGGGGACGGAGGGGGGTGACTCTGGGACGCCAGAGTCACTGTCGAGCCCTCATGAGGTGTCATTGGCTAGTCGACGAAACACTGAGGACGGAAGGTACCCACTTGAAGACCCTAGAGATGTCCCCTACTCGGCTCAATCCAGACGGTTGTCGTGCTGGTCCACTAGGGAGACCACACTGTAGTTGCAGCCGTTGTGTGTGCTGACGCGCCAAGTACACTGCAGCCGTTAACGCCGGACAGAAGGGGAGTCACACCACCATATGGAAAGAAGCGTAAATGGATGGAGAGATGGAGAGATGGAGAGAGAGAAGCATAGGTTACTGTAAAGCTACATCATTGTTTGTGCTTATCTTGGCGAAAGCCGAATACAAATCAGCATGAGGTTTAACATCTACTCTCGTGTAATGGAAATCATAGACATACACTCTATAGTTTCTAATGTTTTATTGGTTAATGTTTTTATCTTGTGTTTTGACCGGGACCTTAGTACTTAGTTTCGTTCCTTCATGTAAAAATGTGTATGGAATGACAATAAAAGACCCTTGAAAAAATACTTTTATAGTGTTCTGAAGTTATGTGACAAAAGTTACAAGATTTATCATTGCATACTGCTTACTTTTTGTAGTATATACTATCAAATATATAGCATGCTCTATAAACTAAACTATAGTAGATGGACAGTCTTTATGATTCTGTATTCAGTGCATAACTGAGAGTTGGTGTCAGCGGAGGGACGTCTGTGAACAATGAGCTGCTGTTTTCTTGGGTAAATATGTCCCGTCTCTGCGCACTCACTGGACAAGGAACGCTCCCGCCGGCCGAGACAGGACATGGGAGACGGACACACGAGCAAGCGTTGCTTCTGAGGACACCAGCATGACGCTTTTTGCTGCTGGCTGTCATGGCAACACATGCTGGCAATTTCACACTCTAATTTGCACTGATTTGATTGGCCAGAAAATAGTTTGTGGGGGAAGACACAGACACACATCATCAAGACGCTCACACACTCACCGCACATCCTCAGCTGCTTGTCATACATCAGGACTGTATACTGAAGGTAATCTACAGCACGCTTGTTGCAGGAACTCTCCATCATCCTGATTTATAAATGCCATAAACACTCTTAACAGAACACAGATTTGGCATCTCTCCTGTTGTCTGTCATTGTGTGAATGTGTGTATCTGGTCGATCCTGGCATGTGTGCATCACCCGGAAGGGTTTGTTTGATTTCACTTATTTATTTATTTAATGTGGAAATGTCCTGCTGACTGAAGAATGTACAATATACGACTCATAACCAAACAAATGGGTGGATGGAAATAAAGTACATTACCGTCCATACATAAGTTGGGGTCTGTAGAAAATAAATAATTGTATTCAGCAAGGCTGCATCAGATCCTCATATTAGAGTGATTTCTGAAGGATCATGTGACACTGAAGACTGGAGTAATGATGCTGAACATTCAGCTTTGATCACAGAAATAAATTACACTTTATATATTCACATAGAAAACAATACAATGCTATTTTACAATAATTGTAATAATATTTCACAATATTACTAATTGTATTGTATTTTTGATCAAATAAATACTGAACAGGAGAGACCTGCTTCAAAAACATTAAAAAATATCGACCCCAAACTTTTGAACGGTAGTGTGTTGAGATAAGTTATGAAATTATGTGATAATAGAGTGTAATTTAGTGTCAATATACAAAAGTGTTTTACTGCAGACCAATCAGAATGGAACAGAATATAACTACATTTTATCAACCTGTTGATTTAAATTATTATTCTCGGACTACACAAACAGTTAATAGAACTACTGACTTAACTAATGAATATTGATGGAAATTACAAGCTGTTTAACTAACTTTAGCACCAATCCGCATTAAAGGGTTAGTTCACCCAAAAATGAAAATTAAGTCATTAATTACTCACCCCCATGCTGTACCAACCCCGTAAGACCTTCGTTCGTCTTCGGAACACAAATGAAGATATTTATGATTAAATCGAATAAAGTCGTTATTTTTGTTTGTTTTTTCGCACAAAAAGTATTCTCGTCGCTTGATAAACTTATAGTTGAGCCACTGTTGCGACATGGAATATTTAAACATTTTCTTCATTGACTTTCTGGGCCGTCAAGTTTCGTTCCCTAGGGAGCCTATGGAGGAGTGATCCAGCTGTCACATTTAATCAAAAATATCTTCATTTGTGTTCCGAAGACGAACGAAGGTCTTACGGGGTTGGTACAGCATGGGGGTGAGTAATTAATGACTTAATTTTCATTTTTGGGTGAACTAACCCTTTAAGACATCTAACTGGCTTCATCCACCGAGAAGAGAAACAGTGACCAGGAAACACGCATTAATATGAAATAATAATTCAAAGCAGAACAGCTCAAGGAAAGATGAATCTGCATTAATAAACAATAACTCACTGTATAAGTTTTGAAGGCTCATGAAGAGTAATAATCCTAATATGCAGGTGGCCAGTAAACCCTAAATATAGTTTGTATCATAAAAGGGAAATGAAGAGCTGAGAGACGGAAACAGGGTTGGTTACACATACTGTAAACAAGGATTAAATTAAGCAGATTTTGGTGTTAAATTATTAAATGTATAACAATTTTTTTTTTTTAACTAAAGTTTAGCTAAAGCAGACAAAATGTTTTGGAATGAGAATTTAAAGAGTATTGTCACTTCTGCTTTCAAATTTGAATGAACTTACACTTAAGTACTTATTTTGACATCTTAATTTCATAATTACTTCTATTGTCTTTGAAATATGGTTAAAGTTACTACTGAATATTCTGGCAAGCATTTATAATAAACCAAAATATACTTTAATATAATTTCCATTTAAACTTGTATGTCATGAATTTAAATACACATCTGTTATGATTAAGTTGCAATCTAATAGCTACATTTAAAAGATGTTGATTTTAAATGTGTGGCATGACAGTGGCATGAACTGTATTTTTAAATCTATGTAATGTGAGTCTGTCTTGTTTTTCTTGCCACTGACTGTATAGTTATTTTATGTGCTGGTCAGCCACAATTGTACACCTTGGTGGACAATAAAGACATACAATACAATCCAATACAAATATTTTACATGTCAACACTTAAAAATGAATGTATGCTACTTCTTTAACAAAAGACTATTAAAAAAGTTGACTTTTTTTACTTTTATTTTTATATTATTACAAAGTGCATTTTTTTTAATTACCCAAGTGTGTCTCTTTAAGGACATTCAATATAATATGATCTGCAAGGACTTTTGAAGTAGCCTACGCTATAAGTGGGCATTCAATCGGCTACAATTAATCACACTTTTTTCACAAGTGTCTCAACTGATTGATTCGTCTGTATATAGAGCTGACAGCTGGCTATAGTTCAGATGACCGCGGACACGGACAGCGTCATGCCTCTTCACTCTGCAGATGGCAGCACATGAGCGCTCATCTCATCTCATCTGGTGTGTGTTGGAGCTGTGCTGTTCTCCGTCAGTGTAAATCCCGTCTCTCCAGCATGGCGACTGCGAGGACGCGCGTATGCGGCATCTGAAGCGTCTCGGCGGCAGCAGAGCACGGCATCACCGCTGACACCAGCGCATCTGTGGGAAAACACACACTTCGACACGGTGGACTAATAATCGGGGTAAGCGTGTCGATTGTTCTACTCACATTCACAGTGCTCTGTGCTTGGAGGAGATTAAGGGGTAAATCTAGCCACAGATTTGAGCCTGAGAACTGCCGTGACATTGCTGGAGCTCCGTACCGTTATATTTCCATTATGCACTGACACGCAATCGGCTACAGGAGTCCATTCATTCACCTGATGAAGACCAGTGCGAAAAGCACATCGAGATTATATATTTCCCATAAATACCTTGTATTATACGTCAATAGACCTGTCCTGTCTGCGCTTTGTTCAGTGCACACCGCTTTTACGCGCACGACGCGACGCGTCCGGCGCGGTCTTCAGTAAGCGCGGGATAACGTTATATTTTGATTCGCTAGCACTTATTTTCCTCCGTTTGTGCATTTGTGCATTGCGTGCTATGAACTGTATTCGTTATGATATTTGTTAAAATAACGCACTCTGGTCGTTCAATCAAAGCCATCTCGTGATTTTGAATAGCAGTTGTAGCAAATGATCTGTAACATCATTTCGCCATTTTAAAGTAGACACTGTAAAGTCAATTTATGATTTCAGTTAAAAAATAATTGCGTTAGGCTACACCTGATCCTGATTGGTCAGTGAACGCTATGAGGTGACGTCTATCCTCGACGCGACGCGACAAGCGCGCAGAACAGCGCGTCGCGGAAGAGGCATTCCGAGATCTTTCCATTTTTATTCGAGATTTTATGTTGAAAGGCCACGAAAGGGAACTATAATAGAAAATGGTCAGCCTTTTAATTGTATATTACATTGAGTTATCAATGTAAACAAAGGTGAATAAAATGAGGGAATGAGGTCCACATAGGAAGCTCGAGAGCCATGTCTCTGATCCTCTCTATATTCTTAATTGCGTTTTTTGTGTGTGTAAATTATAGCCTACTTCTCGATCTCATGATGTGTTCTGCATGTGGCAGCCTTATCCCTGCCAAACAAAAGACACCAGTGTCTGTAGATGTGCTCAGATCATCACCATCAGTGCCGTTGCTTTTTCCAGGGCTTTTGTGGCAGTACAGAATGAATGGAATTTTTTAAACACTACTGGCAAGGTATTGGCTGTGGAGTTGGGTTTTGCAGTCTGGCACTGGTCTGATCTTTCACCCTCCTCTGAGAGCAGATCCATGGTTTATTGCTTCTCCAGAAGATGTTTTATTCATAATAGAGTATAAAACTACACAGCAAAAATGATAGATCAACAGACATTTTTATCAGAGGTCTGTTTTTACACACACCTTGATTCATTAGAATCCAATTTCTTTTCTTTCTTTTTTTTATTTTTGTCTACAGGAATATATGAGCACAAACCAGTGAATACTGCTCTTTTGAAGATGATTTAGATAAATGTAATTGCGAATGAGGAGAGCCAGTCACAGATGGTCATCTGATCCACAGAGATCAGTGTTTGTTTTTCCCTATTTTCCTCTGACTTCTCTCTAACTCTCTCAGCTGCTCACGTTCTCTCTTCCTGTATCGTTTCCTCCCCTCTTTTTCTCACGTTGACCCCTGGATTAGATGTGATGACATCAGTGCTCTGGCATGTGTGATAAACAGTGAACATGATGGGAGCAGAGAAGGAGAGATATGAGAAGCTGGATCTCTGTAAAACTGTAGGCTCATTGTCTGATGAGAGCACTATAACATCAGGCCAAAAAGACTAGTGTAACCTTCACATGACTGACATATCAGGAAACATCCCTATAAATACACAACCTCTTAATTTAAACATTTTCATTATGCTTTCTCATATATTACCTTTCATTTAGTATGTAATGTAGCTGCTTATGAATGTAAAAGGTCTGCAAAGTTTCATCTGACCAATCAGAGCAGAGAAGATCAATCACAACAGACTGGGTCATCTGACCAATCAGAGCAGAGTAGACCAATCAAAACAGACTGGACCATCTGACCAATCAGAGCAGAATAGACCAATCACAGCAGACTAGTCCAGTTGACCAATCAGAGCAGAGTAGACCAATCACAACAGACTGGGCCATCTGACCAATCAGAGCAGAATAGACCAATCACAGCAGACTAGTCCAGTTGACCAATCAGAGCAGAGTAGACCAATCACAACAGACTGGGTCATCTGACCAATCAGAGCAGAATAGACCAATCAAAACAGACTGGACCATCTGACCAATCAGAGCAGAATAGACCAATCACAGCAGACTAGTCCAGTTGACCAATCAGAGCAGAGTAGACCAATCACAACAGACTGGGCCATCTGACCAATCAGAGCAGAGTAGACCAATCACAACAGACTGGGTCATCTGACCAATCAGAGCAGAATAGACCAATCACAACAGACTGGACCATCTGACCAATCAGAGCAGAATAGACCAATCAGAACAGACTGGGTCATCTGACCAATCAGAGCAGAATAGACCAATCAGAACAGACTGGACCATCTGACCAATCAGAGCAGAATAGACCAATCAGAACAGACTGGGTCATCTGACCAATCAGAGCACTACAGACTGGGTCATCTGACCAATCAGAGCAGAGTAGTCCATTTGACCAATCAGAGCAGAGTAGACCAATCACAACAGACTGGGTCACCTGACCAATCAGAGCAGAGTAGACCAATCACAGCAGACTGAACCATTTGACCAATCAGAGCAGAGTAGACCAATCACAGCAGACTGGGTCATCTGACCAATCAGAGCAGACCAATCACAACAGATTGGACCATCTGACCAATCAGAGCAGAGTAGACCAATTACAAAAGACTGGACCATCTGACCAATCAGAGCAGAGTAGATCAATCACAAAAGACTGGACCATCTGACCAATCAGAGCAGAGTAGACCAATCACAACAGACTGGACCATCTGACCAATCAGAGCAGAGTAGACCAATCACAACAGACTGGACCATCTGACCAATCAGAGCAGAGTAGACCAATCACAACAGACTGGACCATCTGACCAATCAGAGCAGAGTAGACCAATCACAACAGACTGGACCATCTGACCAATCAGAGCAGAGTAGACCAATCACAGCAGACTGGGTCATTTGACCAATCAGAGCAGAGCAGCTCTCAAAGAGGCGGGGTTTAGAGCGACCGAAACCTTTATCGAACTGTTTCAGACACTGTGAGAAAAGAGCAGATGATGCAATGTGTATTATGAGAAAATGTAACTGTTTTTTGACCTGAGATTCATGTAAACCTGCTGTAGGACACTCCAAAAGAAATTATAAACCTTATAGAATAACGGAATTGGAACTTTAAGTCATTATTAATATCCTTGTGGGGGCAGTTGGCCCCTACGCTGCATATGAAACACACTCAGTGTTAGTGCACCTCACATTGTGTTAGTCAGACTGTGGTGTGTGTGTGTGCAGGCTGAGTGAGGAAGACCATGGTGGAGCAGGGCCAGACGTCGCTGGCGGGGCAGAGGTTAGGGGCCCCAGAGACTCTGGGCATCAGCACCCTGGAGCCCGGACACAAGCCCCCTGCCATGCCCCCGGGACGCCTGATGCCCCTCAGGGTCCTGCTGCTGGACGACTCCCAGCAGATATTCCACATATCCGTGAGTAACCATACCATTAAACTCTGCTGCTGTGTTACAATGTATGGACAAGTAAGGATTGTTCACGTCAACCTGAACATTCGCAAGCCATTTGTCTGTTCAGGCTAATGATTAAAAAATGGCAGGTGGGCTAAATGAGGATGTGAATTCACTCTCTGACAGTAGGTGGCGCTTTGGACAAAAACGCTGAGTGTTATTGAGTGCATTGGTGCCGCCCACTTTTTCAGCAAAATTGGTTCCGGAAGAATTTTTTGCATTCATTTCTCCCATAGGGATTTAAAAAAAAAAAAGTTTTCATTAAAGCATTATAAACCAACTACGATGTGAAACACAACATTACAAATTTTGATTTAAAGGAATACAAATATTTTGAAAAATGACAAAAGACAAAGGGACAAGACTGTGTATTTAACGGGAAAGAGAACGAATCAAATTAATGAATCAATTTTAAAATTATTGCACAGATATAAAACAATTCATTTAAAGTTGTTGATTATATATATAGAAACAATATATTTACAGTTTATTGCTAAATATGCATGCATTTTTACAAATATTTAAGGATTTTGAGAGCGATATGCGATATACGGTGCTTCCAAGATAACAAAAATATGTTTTGGGAGCATTTTACTAACATTCCCAATAAGTTATGAAAATGTTATTCCTAAATGTTTTCTGTCAGTTATTAAATAATTTTTCTTGGTTTTACGAACGTTAAGGGAACAATCTATTTTAGAATTTTGCAAACGTGAACATTCTGAAACGAGTAGTATTTAAAAAAAGTTCATCGCCAAACGCTTCAGAAAAAAACGCTCCATGAAGGATGTATAAATAATGTTTTTGTGCGAAAGTTTGTTCATAACTTTTAGAGAACCTTGCCAGAACGTTCTGAGGACGTTAGCTCTTTTGTCGTGATTTGGCGACTCTCTGATTGGTGGAATTGTCTCTACAGCATCATGATGGCTAATGGAATTTTCATCACACAATTCAGCTATTAAATGCAAATATTTAAAAAAACAAGTTGACATATTTTGAGTATATGAAGTAGAGAATGTAGTATCTCTAATGAACATTGTGATTATTAATAGATTTTGTGAAAATAGTTTTATTGGCTGTAGGAGTGAGTGAGACTTTGATTTGTGAAGGAATGTGAGAGTGTTTCATGAAGGTGTTCTATGGATAAGTAAAGAGCATTCCTGTGGCAACCAATATCGACAATTACATGTTAGTTCCCTTTCGAACGGTCAGTCGTATTGCGTAGCTATACGCTTTGGGGAAAACTCCTTTTTCTCCGAATACTGAAGCCTTTTGTATAATAACGCAGTGCTACTGCACAGCCATAACAGTGCAGAGACTACTCGAACGCTATTGGCTGGCCAGTGGTAACTGCACGAACCCATGGCAGAGCACCGTAACTGCGCAAACCAATTGGTACAAAGCCCGCCGAGCTGAGCGCAGAGCCCGCCAGAATGGGCGGGGCATCCGCCTATAAAAGACGCTCGATTTCGCCATAGATTCAGATTTATCTCCTTCAGCGACGATCTACGGACCTCGCAGATCTGCTCGACTACAAGCCTTCGCCTTCTTCACCGTGAACAGCAGAGCCAACAGCGGAACAGCGAGTAAGCCAGCGGACGGTATCCATATCCAGCGCTCTTAATCAGCTGGCGGATCATCACAGCGAGCTGTCGCGCTGTTTCCCTGCGCTCTCCGGCGAGCTGATTTAAGGTGGTATTTTTTTCTAAAAGAGCAGCGGTGTTGATTCAAATGTCGCGCCACGGCTGTGGCAAATGCAGAGCCCCTCCGCATGACGAGGACAGACACAGCGAGTGTGTCGCCTGCCTGGGAAAGGCCCACGCGGACGCCGCTCTGACTGAGACGGGCTGCTCTCTCTGCGAGAGTATGGCGCTCTCATCTCTCTGCTCTCGGATTGCGTTCATCTCAGAGCGTGACTCCGCCCCTCACGCTCTCCCGTTTCCTTTTTATCTCGAGCCTCGAAGGAAAAAACGGCGGAGTCAGAGGGCTGAGTATACAGAGACTAGTGAGCTCACTAGAGAGTTCACCTGTGCTGTTCTCCCGTTCGGACCAGCGCCCCTCGTGTGAAGCGAGCATCTTCGTCTCGTTCGGCGGATCCGAGGAGGATCCTCACGATGACTCTCTGTCATTGGACACTCCCTGTTTTAGCATCAGTCAAGCGAGTGGGGGACCTACAATCGCTCTCTGTCAGCGCTTCCTGTCTGGAGTTTGGTCCGGGCGACTCTAAAGTCATCGTCAAACCAAAACACGGCTACGTGCCCAAAGTGCTTTCAACCCCGTTCAAAGCACAGGTAATTACAGATTCTCCTCTTCCCTCATCGGAAGACGAGCAACAATTACACCTACTCTACCCAGTTCGGGCTCTGAGAACTTATATGCAACGCTCTGCCCAGTACAGACAGTCGGAGCAGCACTTTGTAAGCTTCGGTGGCCGCACCAAAGGGCTTCTGTTCACAAAGCAAAGATTATCCCGATGGCTGGTGGGCGCTATCGCTCTAGCATAGGCTTCTTTGGGCCAGGAATGCCCCACAGGCGTCAGAGCTCACTCCACTAGAGGCATGGCCTCCTCCTGGGCATGGTCTAGTGGAGTATCCATTGGTGATATTTGCACGGCTGGCTGGTTCTCGCCGTCTACCTTCGCCAGATTTTATAACTTAGAAGTCCCTGCACTGCAGGCACACAACCTTTCCGTATGATTGAGCCGTCCTCTGCACGAGCCAGGCCATCATCATTAGGGTCTTGCCCTATCAAGGCGTCATGTCAGACTTAGGCCCTTGCTTTGGACCCTTGTTCAAGCGACCCAACTTGGGTCATAGAACATGTCGTTACGCTTAACACAGCACGGCGTGATTGGATTGGTACCCCATAGCGTATAGCTATGCAATACGACTGACCGTTCGAAAGGGAACGACTCGGTTACTAACGTACTAACGGTTACCAGCCAATAGCGTGCGAGTAGTCTCTGCACTGTAATAGTTTTAGTCGTTTAGTCGTTTTCTCTTGTAACCATAACATTGCAGAAGTGTGAAACCACAGAGAGCTGAGAGATATTTTATTGCCCTAAGGTTTGTTTGGCTGGGCATCAGCTGACCTGAAGTGAGTTCAACACACACACAAACACATTTATTATTATTTAATATTTAATAGTCTATTTAATAGTAATGATTGCCATATACAATCTTGTACCGTTATCCACCTCATATTTTATGGTAAGATCAGGCACAATTTGTAATATAAATGTATGCGTCTTCCGGTGTCATTAGCTTAGTTATTTTTACCCGAACAAAAACAGTCCGTTATGCTGCTTGATTTTGCAAAATGGTATTTATTGTCATATTATTTTAATGTATTTTAATGATCATAATCATAAACTCACTGGTGTGTAGTGCAATGAGTTTTACTGTTTTACTGCACTTTGTAAATCTTCTAGCTGTTTTCCTGTAGCGGCGAATGAATTCTCTGAAAATAGCTCACTTCCACGTTGCAAAATAAAGTGTATATGAAGTGTGATTTTAGCGCAGTCACTGCTGGATGATCAGCCTGGACTGAAGTTTGTGCTCAGTACTGGCCTCACATGCTGTGTTTGTTTTACAGTTTAAGCTGTCTGTGTGTGTGAGGATGATAAAGTCCCTGAAGAGGATGTTCCTCCATCCTCCTTATTGACTCAATCAATATGTCAGATAATCATGTAATGACGAGCTGAATCAAAATAAACACTGGTTTGAGTCATAATCACTGTGTCTGAAATCGCCCCCTACACCCTTAAATAGGGCACTATTTGAGGAAACAGCCATTATAGTAGTGGTGTCTGAAACCATAGTGGACGTTCTCGAGTGCACTCATTCAATCCCACAATGCACCGCAATAACCAGTGTATAACTGATGTACGCTCAACAGCTGTTGATTATATATATAGAAACAATAGGGTATTCTCAACAGCTTGAGAATACCCATAATGCACTGTTATGCACATACATAATGCACATAATGCAATTGCTTTCCCTACAAGTAGGCTGTGTGCCCTCTTTCTTTCTCTCTCTTTCTCTGTATTTTGTATGGAGCCCCACACATAACATGCAGGGAAAAATACAAGAATTCGTTCCCACAAATTATTAATTAAATCCCTCTTTTAGCTAAAGTTGTCAGTAAATGGAAGCTGCTCTAGTCTTTTCATCCCTGTTGTGACGTACATCTGACGCTGCATCTGAACACTCAGGCAGTGACTTGTTGCCTCGCTGCAGGCAATATTTGCGCACAAAGAAACCTCACGAGACTGATTTCTGACAGACTTCTGAGGCAGCGTAATGGTTTAATGATCTACAGCAAAATAGAGTGAGCTTTAGTGATAACTAGGATAGGATACATCTATGCTGCCTTCAAAAATCATTGAGATGAAGGAATCTCAGGAGAATAATCCAGCTAATATTGAATCTGGACGTGCCATGATGCCTTCCTACCTTGAAATGTGTCCTCCAACGACAGCATAAGCTTTCGGACGAGCCTGAGTGAAACTCGAACAAGAACAAATGTGGGCGGGGCTTTATTTTGTCCATGTGGAATTGATTGGATGATTGTGGCTTGCTATTGGTGGATCTCATGTGAGTGACAGGTTGCTCCGCCCTCATCATCAGAGAAGAGATGCTGCAAGAGGGAGGGGAAGTTATTCTGATTAAATAAATAAAAATGAGTGAACAAATTAGTATAACGAGGCCACGGCTCACCTAAAACAAGTTCTTAATTTAGGGCCACAATATCTCTTTTTCCTGTGCATGTCATGTGCAGAGCTTCATCATTTTGTGTATTTCTGCTCATCTTTATTTTTTAACTCAGCACTAAAAAAGTACTGATAAATCAGGTCACTGACACACACACACACACACGCACGCACACACTAGGACCACACATTTTTAGACGTAAAAGTAGGACACCTTGCCAACAGACGAACACAAACCCACACACTCGCACATAAGTGGCAGAAAAGCATAGAGGGATGGCTCTCAGAAAGTGTTAGGGAGAAAGAAATATAAAGTATACTATATACAGGGGCGGCCTTACCTATGTTTCACCCGTTTCAATTGAAACAGGCCCCGCCCTCCAAGGGGGGGCCCCACAGACCAGCAAAATCCCATTCATTTTCTCCGTAGGATATTGATTTTCAGCCATAGTGTCTAAACCATTCAAGATAGATTGACTACGAGGTTGTGAAACGAAAGTTTCTGCTCCTATAAAAGCCACAAGGTATGAAATCAACAATTCTACCCACAATTCTAAGCAAAACACTGATGTCTCTGATTGGTCGAACTCGCGGTTACCATGGCGACGTTTACCATCCCTGCGAATGGCTTGGATCTGAAGTATAACATCGGTAGTTTTTATAGCTTTGCCTTTTTTGCCGTTAGGGTAAAATCTTATTTTCAGCAGGAAAACAATTTTAAGAGGAAATGAAACGTACATATGCCAGTGGTGCTGAAAAACGAAAGATATCGGACAACAAAAGAAAAGCTTCAGTCTACCAAAAGTGAAGTTACCCTGCGTGAAAGGGCGAGGCTTATTCCAACGTAAAACGCTGTATAATTGTATATATTTTTAATCAAATA
Source organism: Tiaroga cobitis (assembly GCA_030578255.1). Taxonomy (NCBI): domain Eukaryota; kingdom Metazoa; phylum Chordata; class Actinopteri; order Cypriniformes; family Leuciscidae; genus Tiaroga; species Tiaroga cobitis. The sequence continues at coordinate 6,472,470 of CM060599.1, forward strand.
AGGATGGATTATTTCTATGTTGAGCTGCCTGTTCATGAAGCTGAAAGTGCACGTAATAAAATAATATACCATTGATACAAACCAACAGGAATCCTTGCTTTTTATGCTATATTATGTTTATGTTTTATGTGGGTAGGGCCCCATATTAGTTATTGAAACGGGCCCCCAGATGCTTAAGGCCGCCACTGACTATATATATATATATATATATATATATATATATATATATATATATATATATATATATATATATATATATATATATATATCTGTGACCAGAGGTGTAGTGGTAAAAAAAGAGGTGGGTAAACTATCAATTCTAGTGGACCACGACGTGGTCACCCGGTAAGGCGGGCCACTGCCTACCTGATGACATTGCTAACATTGCTAACATTGCTCGACATTAAGCCTTTTCACTTGTAAAGTAAATCTGTCATTCACTTGTCTGAGTAAAAAAATTGCGTTTTTTTTTTTTTTGGTGTGTGTGTTAATTTATTCTGAAACAATATTCTCATTTATTCTGATTATTCTCATCAGTGTTCAATCAGCTTTGATTAAATCGGCATATTGTAATATCTGCACCTTTAAAGGGCATCCCCTCCCCCAATATCATTAAATGTATGCTTCATCTTTCATTTTAAATTCATAAATTTGGTCAATAAATTCAATTATTTAGAATAATAAGACACTATATGGCTGTTACCCTAGGGGCTGATCAAATTAAATAATTTACACTGAAAAATTACAATTGTGTAAAATAATGTTATGAAATTTATTTAAATTTACATATAAGAAACATTGTAAAGAATGATACATAACATACTTTTAAACATAACACTAAACCGCCAGTAGGTGGCGGCAGGCGAGCGTCTTAATAGTGAGTCATTGATTCATTCATTCAAACAAACAAACGATTCGTTCAAACGGCTGATTCATTCAAGAATGAGACAGATGTTTATGAATGGGTCATTGAATCTTTGACTCAATCGATTCGTTCAAAATGCTGAATCATTCAGTAATGAAAACAGGTTGAGTGTTCCTGTGAGATGCGCCGTGGTTCTGCTGTGATTTTTGTTTGGAACTATTTTCGCTGGTGAAACAGAACAAAAACTGCCAATATTGCATCTAAAATGTAAGTGACTTAATTTTAACTGTTTATTGAACTGTTGTAGGAAATGTCACATTTTCAATCGTGATGGTGTTCAGGAAAAATAATTTAGGTTGCTTAATGTTAAAAATATAAAAACTCCACATTTAGATTTTTTATAGGCAGTATGTTGTTAACTGGTTAACTGAGTGTGTGTGTGTGTGTGCGCTCATTTGTGTAGATTTCTCCTCGAGAGGCTCCCCTTGCGTCAACAGCGCAACCTTACCGTCCGTCAGTAAAAGTCAACAACACTGACAGTAATGCAGCGCAATATGAAAGAGTTCGTCTTAGTTTTAACAACCTATGAAACTAATAATGAACAATATGAAACTAAAACGACATAAACATAATTTAAAATGTCATAGGAACTACGCTATTTAAAGGTGGATAAACGCTATTTAGAGGTGGATAAACGCACTTTGGAGGTGGGTAAACGCTATTTCCGAATATTGGGAGGTGCGTAAACGGCGTTTACGTGCGTTTAGCCTCCACTACATCCCTGTCTGTGACCCTCAGGATGGCATCTCTCTCTCTCTCTCTCTCTCTCACTATCTGTGTGCGTGTGTGTGTGTGTGTGTGTGTGTGTATGAGTGACCTCAGGATGGCATCTCTCTCTCTCTCTCTCTCTCTCTCTCTCTCTCTCTCTCTCTGTGTGTGTGTGTGTGTGTGATGGTGCTTTCTGTGTTTGTGAGCATGTGCAGAAAGTTCCCACTCTTGTCCTTATCTTCACATCTGTTTCTGACATTCATGCTGGATGAGCTCTGAATTCAGACACATTACCAGGGTCGTTCCAGGAAACAGATGCAGTATTACAGTGTTATATCCTGAATGCGCCAGAGAAACAAGTGTGCAGCCATCTGTTGACTATTGTGTTTGAACTTCTGTTTTTGCGGTAGCTCTGTATATTTCTATGGCATCGCTGTCGAAGAGTAGCTGGTGAAATGGATTATAAAGTTATTATGAGCATGAAGTGGATTTCATGTGAAGTGGATTTCATAACAAATGGGAAGATTTTAAAACGAGAGGTTCATTCATAAATCCGTAAGATCTTACCTTCATGCTGTGAAAATACAAACCAGCAGACGGAACAGAACGAGCGCAGCGCTGAAAAGGGGCTGGGCTACAGAAGGTCTATACACTGGTTTTAAAAATGAGTTTCTGTTGAAGATTTCAAACAAAATCTGATTTGCTCATCAGGAACATTGATTATTATCAATGTTAAAAACAGTTGTGCAGCTTTATAGTTATGTGGCAACCGTGCTAGACAAATAGACAGTGACTTGCAGAGGTTATATCTCGAAAGGCTGTGGCTGTCATCATGATTATAGTGCAATATTTAAATAAGCGCGAGTTTTGATGCTAATAGTACGGAGGCCCAGTAGTGCACAACACAACAAAATTTAAAAAGCACACATAAGTTCACAACACAACGAAATTAAGCCACAACACAACAGAAATGAGCCGCAACACAACGGAAATGCTCCTGACCACTAGAGGGCTCTCGGACCGCGATAAAGTTAGTTTTCCTTGCCATTGTTCTTTAAAGTCGGCAGTCTTAATATATCAATACCATGATTAGTTTTAACAGTATGTAACCATTGTATATCGACATAAAATATTACTTCAAAATCACCTACATGAATTATAGCTGCATATTTATACTCAAGAACCCTTTGACGCGCTACCACAGCGCATTATCCCTAAGGGAACATCTGGTAATTCCAAGTGGTTAAAACATATAATTTATTATAATATAATTTGATAAATAAAAATAAAAACCATTTGGTGAATTGCAGAATTACAGGAAGGTATTGGCACAATTTCACCTATAATAAGTCAGGCTGGTCACTCGGAACCTGCCACAAGCTTTAGGACATGAAAAAAACCTTTAGGTGAATTACAGTAGGCCTTATGTTTTTATAAAAAATGTCTCGGGTTATGACTATAACCCTTGTTCCCTGAGAAGGGAACGAGACACTGTGTCGTTGAAAACGACTCTTTGAGGACGCTCCCTAAGCGTGCGCTTCTGAAGTATGAATGAAACTCGTGAGACTCGTGAAACTTGTGTTGCGTCGTGACCGGATGCATAAAAGTGACGCTGACACACACACACATCAGCCTCGCGATGAAGCAAGACGCTCTAAGGCCTCGAGGGGCGTGGCAGGACGACTCAGTGTCTCCTTCCCTTCTCAGGGAACAAGGGTTATAGTCATAACCCGAGACGTTCCCTTTCGAGGGAACTCGCACTGCGTCGTTGAAAACGACTCTTTGGGGAACGAATGCCCACTAGGCCACGCACCGAAACAGGCCTGCCCTAGAGTGAAACTGATCTCAGGCACTCAGCTAGGACGAGAGCACATGTGCGCCAGGCGTACTAGGGAGGTGCAGACTAAGAACCTGATAAAAGTGTGCGGGGTAGCCCAACCGGCTGCCTCACAGACCTCCTGGAGGGCCCGAAAGGAGGGCCCTAGAGGACGCTATGCCTCTAGTTGAATGAGCCCTTACGGCCAAAGGTGAAGGCAAATTGCGCACCTTGTAAGCCGAGGCAATAGCCTGAACAATCCAATTACTAATGGTTTGCTTGGATGCCGGGAGCCCCTTCCTAGGTGACCCAAAACACACTAACAGTTGGTCCGACCTCCTCCAAGAAGAGGACCTCTCGAGGTAAATACTCAAAGCTCTGATGGGGCAGAGCAAATGGAGGTTCTCTTCTTCTGCCGACACATGGTGGAGGTGGAGGTGGAGGATGAAATGCCTGCAGGACCGTAGACCGTGCCGTATTAGAAGGCACCTTAGGCACATAGCCCGGTCCCGGGTGCAAAAAGGCCTTAACTCTGCCAGGGGCAAACTCCAAGCAAGCTGGTGTCACTGCCAGGGATTGGAGATCTCCCACCCTCTTAAGAGAGGTAATAGCTAAGAGAAAAACCAATTTGAACGTCAGATCCTTGGGCGAAGCCGACTGAAGGGGTTTGAAGGGGGCCAGGGATAACCCTTTGAGAATCACCGCCAGGTCCCAGGCAGGAACACTGGACCTGGTCGTCGATCTCATCCTCCAAGTACCACGGAGAAAACGAATGACCAGCTGGTGCCTCCCCAGAGGCCCATCACTCAATGGCGCGTGGAAAGCCGCAATGGCAGCCACGTACACCTTAAGCGTGGAAGGGGAGAGTCCCGCAGAGAAACGATCTTGAAGAAACTCCAGAACTGAAGCCACCGGGCAGTTAACTGGATCTAACTCATGTTCTCTACACCAAGTGGAAAACACATTCCACTTAAGGCCATACAATCTCCTAATAGACGGAGCCCTAGAGCTAAGTATGGTTTCAACCACCCCGACTGATAGACCAGCATTCAAGTACTGAACCCCCTCAGGGGCCAGACCCACAGTTTCCAAAGCTCTGGGTAAGGGTGGAAATGTGTGCCCTCCGCCTGAGACAACAGATCCCTCCTCAGAGGAGTGAAATTATGTCTGAAAACCATACTCAGGCCGGCCACATTGGGGCAACCAGAAGTAGACTGATGGCCTCCTGACGGGCCCTCTTCAGGACTCCCGGGAGCAGAGTGATCGGGGGAAAAGCGTACAGGCGAAGCCTCGGCCAGGCCTGTACTATGGCATCCAACCCCAGTGGGGCTGGATGTGAGAGGGAGAACTAAAGTGGGCAGTAGGACGTCTCTCGAGACGCGAATAGATCCACTTCCATCGGTCCAAACCTCTCCAATATCGACTTCACCACATCTGGATGAAGTCTCCATTCCCCGGGCCTCAGCCCCTGCCTCGACAGGATGTCTGCTCCCTGATTCTGAACCCCCGGAACATACATTGTCCTGATAGACAGTATTTTCCCTTGGTACCAAAAGATAATCTGATGCGCCAATCTGTACAGAGAGCGCGATCTGAGTCCCCCTTGTCGGTTTAGATAAGCTACCACTGATGTATTGTCCGATCGTACTAGGACATGGTAACCCTTGATGTCTGGAAGGAAGCTCCTCAGAGCCCTGAACACAGCCAACATCTCTAGGCAATTTATATGCTAAGAATGATGATGGTCCTGCCACAGACCCCTGGCAAAGCGGCCGTCCATTACCATGCCCCAGCCCGTGAGGGAGGCGTCTATCGAAACGGTTTTCCAGCGACAAGACACTCCTAACACTGGCCCTTGGGACAGGAACCAAGGTTTCTTCCATATTAATAGAGAACAAAGGCATCTCCGCGTTACTCTGATCATACGGAACGGATTCCCCTTGGGGGAAAATCCCTTGGCTCTCAGCCACCACTCAAAGGGGCCTTATGTGTAGAAGGCCCAAATGTATAATGTTGGATGCCGCTGCTATGAGGCCCAGCAGTCTTTGAGATTGCCTTACAGTGATGGTCTGGCCTAGCTTTATCCCGGACACCATGGCCAGGATGGATTCGATACGAGCGGGAGACATACGTGCCCGCATTGTAACCGAATTCCATATCATGCCCAGAAGAGTAGTCTTCTGAGCTGGGTCCAACACATTTTTCTTAGTGTTGAGTCTCAACCCCCGATTCTAAATTTGGCCAAGGACGACATCTCGATGCCGAACTGCCATTTCTCGAGACTGGGCCAATATGAGCCAGTCGTCGATGTAATTCAGTATACGGATGCCCTGAAGCCTTAGTGGAGCCAGAGCCGCATCCATACACATAGTGAACATGCGGGGGGAGAGTGCTAGGCCGAACGGAAGAACACGATATTGGTATGCTTTGCCCCCGAAAGCGAGGTGAATTAGGGAATCAGGAACCTCCTGTGACATGGAAGGATGGAGACATGAAAAATAAGCAACTTTTAGATCTACCGTGCCAAACCAGTCCTCGGATCTGATTTGGTTTCCGATAATGGAAATAGTAAGCATTTTGAACCTGGATCTCCTCAAAGAACAATTCAAAAGCCTTAGATCTAAAATCGGCCTCAGTCCGCCATCCTTCTTTGGAACTATAAAGTACCGGCTGTAAAACCTGGACTCCCTGTCTGGTAGGGGAACACTTTCTATGGCCCCTTAATTCCAGTAGAGTCTGTACCTCTTGTTCCATAACCCGAGCCTGTTCTGGAACCACTGCAGTCGGTACGACCCCAACAAACTTGGGAGGTCGGTGACCGAACTGCAATCTGTACCCATATTTAAAAATATTCAGGACCCATATAGATATATTCGGAAGGCGTTGCCATTCTACAAAATCTACTAAGGGAACCAGCCCTTTGAGACCGGCCTCGGGTGTTTTTCGAGCACTATTCTTCTAAAGATTTCTAAAGATTTCGTGACCATAGTCGGTGCCCGATTGCAAGCTCTTTTTGGCGAACGCCACGGTGTGCGTTCGCTGGAAATCGATGTAGCCCGAAACGTTCAAGACGGCGGGACAACATATTTTCCCCGAGGGCTCCTGCTGCTAGAACAACCTTGATTGCTCCACAGTGGGCGGCTGCCCTCAGAGGTCCTACACTGCATTAGGACCTCTCTCCCAAAGCCCTCTTCACCAGACGGACGACCCTCAGGTCACCCTTCTGGCTGGAAGACTACGGTTGAGAGCGCTTATTCTGTTGCCAGGCTCCCGCAGGAGGGGCTCTAGAGGCAACGCTCTTCTACTGCTCTTGCCGATGGGAGGAGCTGATTGACGGCTGAGATACTGTTGGAATGCCGTTGACTTTTTTTTTCTAAACCTGTCGACGACTGAAGTGACAGCGTCGGAGAACAGGCTAGAAGGTGATAGCGGAGCCTTCAACAGAAAATATTTGTCTTTCTCTTTTATACCAGACAAATGTAGCCACAGATGTCTCTCCAAAGCCACCATAGCTGCTACATAGAGCTATGGCACGTTTAGTATCTTTAGTAGCCCGGAGAGACAATCTGTAGATCTTCTCAACTCAGCGAAGTAGGCAACAGGCCCTCACTTAGATAAGAAGATCGGCCTGGTACGCCTGCAAAATCCTCAGAGTGCAGGCACGCACCAGCCTGACCAACCGCCATATAAGCCCAGCCAACCAGTGCAGAGGTGTCCCTGCACGATTGTTGGGCAGCGCCGGGACTTTAAGCGAAGATGCCACATCAGGAGAAAGATAGCTCACTAAAGCTTCCTCCATTTACGGCTTCTTGCCATAACCCGCCTCTCTCTCACCCACCACATTCAAATAATCATATAATGAATGTGATGAAATATGAAAAAGAGTGGGTTTTTTCCCAGGATCTAGAGTTTCTATCTCTTTATAAAGATCTGGGAAAAACAGTTAGCCCGGCGCTGAGGTTGTGAACAGTGCTGCAGGAATCTCTCGTCTAGCTTTTTTTCTTTGACAGGGATCATCCTGCTTATTTTGTGGCCAGCTAATATATATATATATAATTATTTATTTTAAGTCTGGCCACAGTATGCATCACAACCTCCACAAGCTCTACATAAGCAGAAACATGAGCCGCCGAGTGTGACTCATGTTGCTCGTTCCCGATGCTGAGCATAATCTACTTCCTCAGAAACAGATAGCTCGAGCAACAGGCACTCGTCACGGGCAGAAGATGCCGCATCGCGGGCTTCTGCGTCATGAACGAGTGTTATAGAATCTGCAGATGATGAAAGAAAAAAATTGCCTCAGCAGTCTCGTTCTCATCCGCGAGATCCTTCTGGGATCCCCGCGATCCAAGCAGCCGCGCCACCTCAACGGACGCGGGAGCCGAATTGCGGGGATCGCGAGCCTGGCCATCATCAGAAAATAATATAGCGGGAGCTCAGTCAGTCCCAGTGTCCCCGGTCAGTCACAGTGTTCACAGGCAGCCCTCTCGAGAACTGCCTGTGCGTGCAGCGCTCCTAAACTATACACACACAACTGATGCGTGTCCCCGCCCGTAAGATATACAGGGCAGGGGTACACACACTTAGTGTATTGTTCACTCACCATATGTAGAGCTTTGTCACAGACAAACAACACCAAATAAGACAGACAGTTTCACAGAGAGCGCTTGCTGAAGAGCGAAAGCTGCTGTGTGTGTGTGTCAGCGTCACTTTTATGCATCCGGTTATGCCGTCACATGTTATGTCACGACGCAACACCAATCAGGATTGGATTAGTTTCATTCATACTTCATTCATACCTCCCCAAAGAGTCGTTTTCAACGACGCAGTGCGAGTTCCCTCGAAAGGGAACAAAATGTGTACTGTGCATACAGGGAGATATTGGCACAATTTCACCTGTTGTAAGTCAGTCTGGTTAATAGGAGCTAAAACATTTGAAACGTGATAAAAGAAAAAAAAACTTTTATTATATTACAGAAATTTCCTAAAAAATAATTGTTTAGTGTAAATACATGACCCTTCATGTATTGGTATTGGAAAAAAGTCAGCTGTAGTGGGTCAGTCTACTACCAATACAATCAAGCTTTGGATTTTGAACAAGTCTGTTTTTGAATGTTAAAAGTAATTTGAATTAATACAAATTATACGTTTTAACAACTTGGAGGAATTGGCAGATGTTCCATGAACCTTGAATTCTCACAGAGTTATTTTAAATAGACGGTTCACCGTTTCTGTGAATTTAAATATGATGCTGTTTTGTGGAGCGAGAGTGAGGTTTGCATCTTCATAAAGTGTTTGGAGTGAAACATATTATTGTCTCAGTTGTATTGTTGATTTGGTCATGTCTCTGGTAAAGATAGCCCTCTTTCTCTTTGTTTGCTCCGTCATCTCATGGGTAATGATGAAAGCAATGTGTATCTTGTGTTTGACCACAGTCATTCACTCTATCTGTTTGCATTGCACAGTATAATTTAACATGAAAATCCAGCAATTATCTCACATTCTTTAGTTTTCACTTTCTGACGTGCTTCACCATCATTCCACACATTTTCCCTGGCAACATTCGCAAAACTAGATTTTTTACATTATGTTTGTCCATGTCCTAACTTTTTAAACTTGCTTTAAATAGTATACCTTTCTGAAAACGTATTGCTGGCCACCACTAGCATACTGTATGTTAGGCATCTTAACTACCTCAACCAGCAAGGCTGATAAAATGCTTTCTCCTGCCCCAGTCGGAAATGTGGAGACAACTTTAAGCCATTTGCAGCTTGATTTATCAGATTGTCCAAACAGTGGTTGACGAGACTAATGTGTCATTATTTTTCAAATCCTTGTATTTGTGGCACAATTACCAATTTATAAAAGTTTTATTTTTAAATATGTAGTTTTTACTCAAAAATCTGTCACAATACAGAACTAAAAGTTCTGCAATTGCTGTATTATGTTGACTTTATTGTAGCAACAGTGTTTTAACAAAGTCGCATTAGCATCATTTCTGTAAAGCTGCTTTGAAACGATATGTCAGGGTCCTGCCCTGACAGTTGCAGTCAAGACAGTTACAGTGACTCCAGAAGCGCCCAAGCATGCATTGTTGTGCCCCTGGAAGCAGAATAGAAGGAGGGCCCATGCTGTGCAGTCGAATGCCCTTTTTTCAGAGGTCCCAAGCCTATTGGTCCAGGAGGTCCCAAATCAGGAGGCCCCAAGCCCATTGGTCCAGGAGGGGAAGAGTCAAGAGGCCCCTAGTCTAGTGGTTCAGGAGGGCCCGAGTCAGGAGGTCCCAAATTCATTGGTCCTGGGGGGCCAGAGTGAGGAGGTCCCAAATTCATTGGTCCAGGAGGGCCATAGTCAGGGGGCCCCAAGCCCATTGGTCCATGAGGGCCCAAATCAGGAGGCCCCTTTGTCCAGTGGTCCAAGAGGGCCCGATTCAGGAGGTCCCAAATGCATTGGTCCAGGTAGGCCCGAGTCAGGAGGCCCCAAATTCATTGTTCCAGGAGGCCCCTAGTCCAGTGGTCCAGGAGGGCCCGAGTCAGGAGGCCCCAAATTCATTGGTCCAGGAGCCCCCTAGTCCAGTGGTCCAGGAGGGCCCGAGTCAGGAGGTCCCAAATTCATTGGTCCAGGAGGGCCTGAGTCAGGAGGCCACAAATTCCTTGGTCCAGGAGGAGGGCCAAAGTCAGGAGGCCCTTAATCCAGTGCTCCAGGAGGACCTGGCACAGTTGGTCCCGTATCCAGTGGTTCCAGAAGTATTTTGTTTGGTGAAACCAACCTCTAAGCCGCCCACTTCACCAGCTGTGCCTACATTGGTGAAGAAAAACCGTGACTGCACAACCTGAATCATTTACCAGTCATGTCATGCCCAAGGTGGGCGTTCAAATCAGCACGGCTTCTTCCACAGAAACTGTTCCTGACCTGGCCATGGAGGCCATTCCAGAGAATCTCATTCTGCCTGTTATTGCCCTAGAGGCCACCCCTGAACAGCTAGCCAGTCATGTTGCGCCCACAGATCGATCCTGTCTGTCATGTCTTCAGAAACCTTTCCTGTTCCTGCCACAGAGGCCATTGCACAGCATCCAAATCCACCCGCTATGGTCACGGAGTGAAGTGCCACCTAGTCCTGTGATGCTCACAGAAACTGATCCTGCCAGTCATGTTGCTCCTGCTCCTGCCATGGAGGCCATTTCAGGGCGCTCTAACCTGCCTGTTGTAGCCACGAAGGCCACCTCTGAGCTGCCTACCAGCCATGAAGTGGAGACTACAGAGACTGTTCCTACTAGACTCGACACAACCAGGAAGTCCGCTCCAGCCCTGAAGTCTATAGAATTGTCTATGTCTTCTGCCAAGTCTGTTAGAGCCTCGGAGGCTGCATCTGACGATATATCTGTCTGGGAGTCACCGAGGCCATCCTCTTTACCCGCCAGTGTGATTATGGCCCCTGAATTCATTCCCAAGTATTTCCCGAATCAAGAGACTCTCCCTAAATCTCTGATTGCTCAGTTAGAAAGTCCCCACCAGTGAAGCGGGACCCTCTTTCTAGAGGTGTCACTAATCAGATTCCCATCCCTCCCATCCCGTCCTCTGTGTTTCCTGGCCGCCATGATGATCCAAATCCGGAACCTCTCTGCTGAGCCCTAAACTATCCCGCTGGACTGATTACCACCTTCCCAGTCCCACCCCCTGTTTTCCCTGGCTGTTACGGTACTCCAAGCTTTACTCCCCACCCGCCATCCCAGTTGGTACTTCCTTGGCCCCCGACTAGTCTCAGCCTAAGACGTCACGCCTACGGACCGTTGGCTGAACGTCTGATGGATCTAGCACACTTTTCTGGAAACACCAGGAGTTTCGAAGTCGCGATCTGATTGGTTGAATTCTACAGGATCTCCGGGAGACGTGTGTGTTGCGTTCTTTATTTGTCCACCTGGAAACAAATGCCGTGACACCAAAACCCCTTGTGGAAGAAGAAAGCCTTTGTGTTTACAACTGTGACAATGAGCGCTTATCAGGATCAACTAAATGCTGGATTTGCAAAAGTATGTGAAGTTCGCGGCTCCATTGTTGCAGTAAACTTGCACAACGTTCTTGAATGAATAATTTATTTGATGCACACCGGTCTGTTATTGTAGGGACATCGACATTATATTGTCAAGCCCCTAAACATGATGAGAAACAAAACGAACTGTGATTGGTTGCGTTACATGTAAGTCAAATGTCCTCTTGGGCGGCCCTTGGCCATGAAAAGCTGTGATAGAGTCCAGACTTTATGCCGTCAGGCTAAGCGAGACTAGCCCCGACTAACCCTTGGACTCCTTCACCCAGTGTGGACACCTGGAGGCGTCCGTTGGAGGGGGGAGGGGGAACTGTCAGGGTCCTTGTCTGTTTTGTCTTTGTTTAATTTTTCTTTGTTTGTCTTGTGGCTGAGCACATGGCTCTGTCTTTGTTTGTGTTGGCCATGTGCTCTTCTCGCTCCCGCCTTCTGTTGCCACGCCCCCTTATTTAGTCCTTGTCTTGTCCTCATTTGTTTCATTGTGTTCACCTGATCCTCATGTGCTCTGCTCCCTCTGTATTGTACTTCTTTCCCTAGTGTCTTTGCTGGTTCTTTGCGTGCATTGTTGTTACATACACGATTGCTTGCCTAAACTTGTGTTTTTTGTTTAACTGTGCTTGTCACGTATTAGATCCTGTTGAGAGTTCTAGTGTTTCCCTGTTGTAGTTTATTACTCTAGTCTTGTTTCAATTTTTACTTTTGTTCTGGTTTTTTTTTCTTTTTCTTTTTGTTCCCGATTTTGCAGCATTCATGACTTTTAGTTTCTTTTCCCATGAGTTCCCTGCCTAGTTGCTCTCTTTTTTATTTCCTTTTATTTGTAAGTTTCTGTTATCTAGTCTCGAATTATTGTTTCTTATTTTTGTTTTCTTTGTTTGTAACGCTCCAGTGCTTATTCTAGCTCCCTTCTCTAGTCATAGTATCGTTAGTCATTTTATTTTGCTCCTGTTATCTTTTGTTGTCTCTAGTTGTCTCATCATCTTGAGTCTTGTCTTGTGTATTATGAGTGTTGTGTTGGTTCCTGCCCTGCTTCCTATATCCTCCCTGGCTGCTGATTCTCTATGCCTGGCAGCAAGACTGGCACAGCTTCAGTTTAGGCTCCAGTATTTTCATTCCATCTGATGCTGCCGTATCTCCTCAGTTCTCCCGCCTAACTCCTGTCGTGTGCCCTGTCCTACTGATTGGGTTGTCTTCACTCCTTACCTTCAACTGTGTGCCTAGTCTACCAATAAATATCACCCCCTTGTTCATTCTTCATATGGGTCCTCTCTCTAGTATTGCCGTGACTGATTCCTGGCACGATAAGTATTGTGAAAAGCGCTATACAAATGAATGTGCATTGAATTGAAAAATGTTAATCATATTTTTCATTATTTATGTGGGGGAAGGGGAAGTGTGTGTGTGTGTGTGTGTGTGTGTGTGTGTGTGCGTGTGCGTGTGCGTGTGTGCGTGTGTGTGTGATGTAATCTGTAATGACATGTCTTTTAAGGCAGACGCAAGTAAGGCAAAGACAATCAGTCCCCCTGACACAATAGAGCAGTGACTATCACAGACCATTTGCTATTTCTGTGTCTGTACACGATTGTCTTTGCAAAATCTCTCAGATCTTGCAAACCAAAAGGGTTGAATGTTTCAGGGTGATTTTCCACCGACTGAACACCAGTTTCTGCAGGGCTGAGTTAATGAATAGACTACACACACACACACACACACACACACACACACACACACACGCCTGTGGCATTTTCACCCGCCTCTGTTATCTTGTGACCTCTCAGTAATTGACTTGGCTCATGTTAACTAGATATAATGGGTCAGTTCTGTTTGTAGAGCGAGAGAGAGAGAGAGAGAGAGAGAGAGTCAGACAAATGAATGTGTGTATTAGCGCTGCAGCTTACTGTTTTGAAAGTACATTTATCTTTCTTGGCCAATTATTTCCTTTAAACAGTATGCCAAGTTAACATCGTGACTAAAAAGTTTTAAAGGTCCCATGAAATCAAAATTGGGATGATATGTGGCTTTTATTTTATGTTTTAAGCATTAATGTCCTATATGCTAGTGTAAAATAACTTTGAGGAAATATACACTATTGAAATTCACAGTGTTTCTCTTCAGATGATATAAGAGCACAGACCCAACTAATGGATAATGACATTCATTGGCAAATATTTTCATTATTGATATTATTTTAATTGTTTTTTTGTTGTGGGGTGTGTGTGTGTGTGTGTGTGTGTGTGTACGCGTGAGTGTGCCTGTGCCTATAGGGAAATGAAAAATGATAACCATCTATTTAAGAAATATCCATTTGTTTGCCTCCCTCTTGCTCTATTATGTTCAGATTTCCTTTCTTATGGTCTTTCCCTTGAGGCCTTTTTCTCTGTTTATGACCCCGCCACCCTCTCTCTCTCTCTCTCTCTGTCTTTATGATGTGTCTCTGTGCAGTGAGATGATGAGTTAATAATCTTGCCCCCCGGTTATGATAACCATGGCAACCGTTCAATCTTCCATGGGAACCGGATGGAATGTTCACCAGGATGGAATGTTCCAGATCTCATGTCATTGGTGCAGATCTTTGCTCAGACTTGAGTTTCCTCAGAAGGGGGCGGGGCAGTGGTTATGATGTCAGTGAAGTGTATTGTCTGGGCCGTCAGTCTGAGCTGTTGCAGGACAGCATTGATTCCAATTAGCAATAAATTCTGTTAATCAGAGTTTCTGTCTTAAATAACAATGATCGTAACCGCCGTTTAGCGTGGAGGTTGGTGTTTATTTCTCGTGTTACACTGCATAGTTCCGCCCATAAGCCACAACCAAATCTCATTGGTCCAAAATTCAAGAGTTACTGTATGGGACACCTGTTATTGAGATCTTGCCACATCACAAAGCTTTTTTGCTCTCAGTGTGGGCAGACAAATTTGTTTAGGAAACCTGATTAGGATACGGTGTAAGAATTCTTAGCTGTATCTTGCATTTGCTTAATTGTATCAAAGTACTTTTAGTGTACTTAAAATCTTAAAAATATCTTGCAGTGCAGATAATAATAATAATATAATAATAAAAGGTCACTTAAGTGTACTTAAAGAGAGATACTTTCATGACTACTTATCTTAACACACTTAAGAACACTTTTTAAAAGAATTACATATGCAAATGTCCTTAAGTCATACTTAAGTGGGTTAAAAGCACTTAAGCTATAATACATTTTTCTTTAATTTCAATTAATATGTCAGTTCATGCTTAATTATATTCTTTTAGAGTATATTATTTCTGTAATAAGTACTTTTAAAAAAAGTATATGCTGAAGTGTATTTCTTTTTTACAAGGATACTGTGGGCCCTATCTTACAGGCGCAACGCAAGTGTTTTGCTAGTTTCAGCCCGACGCAGTTATCATTTTCACGTCCTGCGCCACATTGTTTAAATAGCAAATGCATTTGCCCCCATTTGTGCGCCCATGGGCTGCTGGTCTGAAAACGAGGTGTGTTCAGGCGCATTGTTGGCACGTTGCTATTTTGAGGAACTGAAATAGACTGCGCCATTGACCGACTGAAACCTGGGGCCGGTTTCACAAAGCTATTTTAGACCGGTCTATAGTGTTAGACAACACTAAAATTTGCTCATAGACTAGTCTAATGCAAGTTAGACTGTATCACAAAAATAAAGACTGACTTAATTTAGACCAAAAAATTAGACACCTTTCCCTCAGGCTAACTCAGGTCTAAGACTCTGTTACCTTGGCAACCAGCAGTAACAATCAGTTACATTACAAGCAGCCGAAAGAAAAGGGAAAATGGCCCTTTCCAAATTAAACATTTCTTCTTGTTACTACATTCTCCGCTAAATTTCCCCAGTAAAATGTACTTGTAACTGTTACACTCCTCCAATAAACATATTTTCCGCTGGGGTAAACTGCACTGAGCGGTTGAATGCGCTTACTCGATCCGCCATGTTTTTTTCTTTTGAAAAGTGTCTTATTTTACCCAGAATGCATTGCAGTGTAGTCCTACTTAAGATAGTCAGAGTCTTAAGTGCTTTGTGCAACGGAATGATTTAGACGTCTATATGAAGTTTGACTATCTACTATATCTACTATATATTATTATTTATTTGTTATTTAAAGAGCGCATTAGTAATGTGCGCCTATAGGCGGGTCCACAACGTGCGTACACTCTGCTTACACACACAGGGACACGCAGAAGCACACAAACATGCCAAATCCTTCAAATAAAAGGATTACAATGTAAAAGATTATTATTATAGTGTATAAAGATATGGTGGAATGGCGCGAGCGCAGCTGGCCTTTACAGGGAATGGGAGATGAGACTCTGATTGGTTTAACGCATGTAAATCCCAAAACACCAACTAGGGACACTAGCAAAAGTGGATTCGGACACTAAGTGCACTTGCGCCCTGCGCTTTAGACCATGCGCTTAGATCGTTAAAATAGGGTCCTGTATGTTTATGGTTTATACTGAAAGGTGCCTGAATGATTATTTAAACAGTCCAGACAACATGCAATAGTTTGCCTCTTAAATGTCATGCTGAAAGCTCTTTCGCAGAACCTTAGATTCAGAATAAAAATGTTTCATAGGTTTGGCCTGTTTGTTTCTAACTTGGACTTTTCTGAAAGCGTGTGTGTGTGTGTGTGTGTGTTGTTGTCAACAGCACCGGTCATCTGGGCGGGTTCTGTTCGAGATGGTCTGCTTGCATCTGAACCTTGTTGAGGGCGATTACTTTGGCCTGGAGTTCCAGAGCCGTCACAGAAGAATGGTAAGTGTTGTCTTTCCCACCATCTCTCAGGCTTTATAATTAAAGCGGTTGTTTTGCTGCTGTAGGAGCTCAGTGAGCTGAGCATAAAATAGTTATAGTAAATAAATCAAAGTGGGCAGTTATACGTGAATGTGTTCATCTGGTGTGAGACGCTGAGGTTGTGTTGTGTGAGGCCTATAAAGATCTGTGTGACAGTCGTACTCATCTCTGCTGTGTGCTTTACTCCACAGGTCTGGCTGGATTTACTAAAGCCCATTAGAAAGCAGATCACACGTAAGAGGCCTCACTGCTGTGTGTGTGTGTGTGTGTGCGTGTGTGTGTGCGTGTGTGTGTGTGTGTGCGTGTGCGTGTGTGTGTGTGTGTGCGTGTGTGTGAGAGAGAGTGTGTGTTAGTGTGTGTGTGTGAGAGAGAGTGTGTGTTTGTGTGTGTGTGTGTGTGTGTGTGTGTGTGTGTGTGTGAGAGAGAGAGTGAGTGTTAGTGTGTGTGTGTGTGTGTGTGTGTGCGCGTGTGCGTGAGAGAGAGTGAGTGTTAGTGTGTGTGTGTGAGAGAGAGTGTGTGTTTGTGTGTGTGTGTGTGTGTGTGTGTGTGAGAGAGAGAGTGTGGTAATGTGCGTGTGTGTGTGTGTGAGAGAGAGAGTGAGTGTTTGTGTGTGTGTGAGAGAGAGAGAGTGTGTTAATGTGCGTGTGTGTGAGAGAGAGAGAGTGAGTGTTTGTGTGTGTGTGTGAGAGAGAGAGTATGTTAATGTGCGTGTGAGAGAGAGAGTGAGTGTTAGTGTGTGTGATAGAGAGTTTGTGTGTGTATGTGTGTGTGAGAGAGAGAGTGTGTTAATGTGCTTCTGTGTGTGTGTGTGTGTGAGTGAGAGTGAGTGTTTGTGTGTGTGTGTGTGTAAGAGAGAGTGAGTGTTTGTGTGTGTGAGAGAGAGAGTGTGTTAATGTGCGTGTGTGTGTGAGAGAGTGAGTGTGTGTGTGTGTGTGTGAGAGAGAGAGAGAGTGTAGTATCTCCCTGAGGTTTCTACAAAACATACCAGTCTCTGCTTTTGAGAGTAACACATTCATGCAAGGCTTTGCTCATGTGTGTGTGTGTGTGTGTGTGTGTGTGTCCAGGGCCCAAGCACAGCGTCCTTCGGTTTGTTGTGAAGTTCTTCCCCCCTGATCCCTCTCTGCTGCTGGAGGATCTGAGCAGGTGAGCCGTCACTCAGTCTCTGTCAGCGTTCACGTGTCTCTGGCGTGTGTTTATTTGCCTGTTCTCTCTCAGGTACTTGTTTGCGCTGCAGGTCAGGCAGGATCTGGCCAGTGGACGGCTCACCTGTAGCGATGCCAGCGCTGCTCTTCTGGTGTCTCACATCACCCAGTGTGAGTTATGCCGACTGATATTCATGTGTGAGAGTGTCTGATGCTGCCTTAACTAGCTATAGCCTTCACTCCAATAGATCGATAGTTCTGATTGGATGAGCCAGACTGAAAGGTATAAACTAGCTCATAATCACACACCTGTGACTGCACAACTATTGAGTTCTGTATTAATGCGTCCAGTTGCTATGCGTCTTGCCGAATGAGAGCCTACAGTTCGGCTAATGAACTATACTACTGTATGAGGCAGAAGGAATGTTTACTGTGGTTATTATTACTAGTGCCAAAGGGGTTTTAATAATACCCCATGGTAAAATTACTGTAATGCACAGCCTCTTGTGTCACTTTATCAAGATGAAGATTGGAGTGTTGCAATAAAGCACAGCCATTTTCCATGTTCCATAATAACATTCATTATTATGTTTGAAAATCCTGATCTGTGTTACATAATTTTATTGTCAAACACTAATTTCACACTAATATCATTGTAAAATACTAACAATAACAAGAGGACGGTGGCAGATTCAGTCTAAATGAAGCTGTCACTCAGCTTGGGTTAACTAGTTTGGGATCATTTGATCACTTATTTAAACATATTTACAGTATTATGAATGTAAAGAAATATTTATTTGATTCATTTTTCTTACAATAACTTTGGCAACAGGGTTGAAAGGTTGAACTTGTCGAATGTAGTCAGCACTACGATTTGTGCAAAAACAGAAACATTTAATTACTATATGCATAATGATATTTTCCACAATGATGTCAGTTAAAGAGATGTGAAGTCTAAATGTTTGTCTAAAACTAGCTATGGCTATACTTACTTTTATGTTGTGTAATAGTCAGTGTTGGGTGTAACTAATTACTAAGTAATTAGTTACTGTAATTTAATTACTTTTCTCTTGAAAAAGTAAAGTAAGAAATTTTTCTGTAATTTAATTACAGTTACTTCTGATGTAATTGAGCTAAATACTGTGTATAGACCAATCCGAACTCACGGCAATTCGAATGCTTTTTATGAGGTGTCTAAATCGTATAACCTCACTAGTACAAATTCGTACGAATTAGCCATCTTGTAAAATAAGTATGAAATGTCACGAGAACAGTCTGGTATTAACTAGAACAATTCTATATAAAACAATTGTGGGTTTAACATCAAAATGTATTGTCTGATGTTAAAAAGTATGTTTATAATGTAACCTTCTCCCTTTAAATTGTTTGGTCAGTTTAAGGATAATTCATGCAATTTTATAGTATTTATTTGAAAGAATCAAAACAGTTTCATGTCTATCCTTGTATTATTCAGCTGGTTGAGGTTGATATGGGATTTAGAAAGTAATTAGTAGTTAAAAGTAATTAAATACTTTTTAGAGAGAGTAATTAGTACAGTAATCTAATTACACTGTTGAAGAGGTAATTAGTAACTAGTAATTAAATACTTTTTTAGAGTAACTTACCCAACACTGGTAATAGTTTATCTGACGTCTAATCCTCTTTTTAAAAAACATAATTGTCTTTTTTTAATCAATGGGCTGCAATTTGTACCTTATTCATGTAAAGTGCTATTAGGGGAAACTAATGCATGTGATCCAACAGGTTCTAAAACCATGGACACGTTTGCTTCTTAATATTTTCTTCCATCCTGTACCTTTTATCTCTCTCTCACCGTCTCTGTCAGTCAGTTACTCATAATGAACGTGTGTGTGATTTAGCTGAGATTGGAGATTTTGAGGAAACTCAGTGCAGACAGCATCTGCTTAACACCAACTACATCCCTGACCAGATGGCCCTGATGGACAAAATCATGGAGTTCCACCATAAACACATGTGAGTCTCGACACAAAAACACAAATGCTCAGTGTTTACAGAGATTTGTTTTACACATAGATCATAGATCATTTGATTTGATCGTGCATTTTCATCTGGAAGATGTCATTTGTAGATTGTAGATTGAAATATGCCAATGAAATGTCGGATGTTCAGAGGACGTTTAGTAGAGGTTGTTGTGACATTATAAATGATTACACAATTTTCACTTTTGGGTAAACTAACCTTTTGAAGGGCCCCTATTATGCTATTTTAGGGTGTGTTCACACTTGGCATGTTTGGTTGGATTAAAATGAACCCTGGTGCGATTGCTCTGTTCATTTGAAAAAGTGTGAACGCTGCCATACGAATCCTGGTGAAGTGGACCGAGACCGCTGAAAAGATGGATCTCAGTTCGCTTCCAAACAAACTCTGTTGCGGTTCGACTGAAATATGAACGCAACACAGACCAAAGGCATGTAAACGAAACAAAAACAGGAAGATGAGACCCTTAAAAAGGACAGATTGCTCAAGCATTCCCCGGTTCTTCTCGTCATAGTCAAGATGTTGCCCATCACAGTTCGGTACAGGCATCAGACCCGCGTCTCCTCGCGGCAGATCTTCGTGTTTGTGTGTGTGACGGAAGGATTCCTGCCGCTGTTTTGACTCATTTGCACATTTTATACCCAGACAGCAAATGTGTCGTACCAGATCCGGCCCACGTGTTGAATCCACATGTACCAGATGTGGCCCGGATCTGGGCCGACACTATGTTGCTGCCTGGTTAAGCTCTTCACGAGCTGGTCAATAGGCTACGCACATACAACGAGCGCATTTAACCCAGCTCACAGCATTGCTTTGGATGTTCGGTAAGTTCAGTCTTAAAATAGGCGATACGTCATAAAAACCGACCAATCAGGTTGTGAACATCCCTATGACTTCAAGTTCAGTATCTTTAGGGTCGGTGATAAAATTGCCATTCTGAATGTGGACCAAACGATCCGAGCCAACCGAATAACAAGTGTGAATACACCCGTAAAGGTTTCTAATTAGATCTCCTACAATAGGTTTACATGCATCCAATTTTCTATTAATTTCCATTGCAGCATCAGCTCTTTTCTCACAATGTCTGAAATAAGGGTTCCATAAAGGGTTCTGTCTCTCTAAACCCCTCCTTTCTGAGAGCCTCCTTTGTTCTGATTGGTCAGATGACCCAGTGAAGAGCAAACCAATCACAGCAGACTGGGCCATCTGACCAATCAGAGCAGAGTACTCTACTCTGCACTGATTGGCCCGGTCTGTTGTGATTGGTCTGCTCTGCTCTGATTGGTCAGATGGTCCAGTCTGTTGTGATTGGTCGACCGCTTACAGCGCGTGTCAGAAACCAAACGGATATTAGCATATCTGAATCTCAGCTCTTGATACACAGTGATACGAACAGTAAAGATGGTGTGGGTTTTACTGTATCAATCTCATCACAGTGGATTTGCTTTGGCAGCAGCAAATGTCTTCTCGACATGAACAACAGGAACGAAACTCTTCCAGTCTCAGATCAACTACAGTGTTTGAGGTCAAAGTAGACGTTGTTCACATAGACTGCATTATGCAAATGTGTTACAAACATGCGTAGATTCAGCTGGAAGTGAGACTGGAATTACCGACGACTCGTTTCAGGCGGTTCAGAATCACTTCTTTCTTTTGAGAGATAAAAACTCAAAAAATGTATCTGCACTTTGATCTTTGCAGAATTTTACATAAAAGGGAATATCCCAAAAAGCATATTAGGGGCACTTTTAGTAGGCAAAAAAACAAACAAAAGCACCAGGCAGTGTTATAACTGTGTGTGTTTGTGTGTGTTCAAGTGGGCAGACTCCAGCAGAGTCAGATTACCGTCTGCTGGAGGTGGCGTGCAGGTTAGAGATGTACGGTATCCGACTTCATCCTGCAAAAGACAGAGAAGGAACCAAACTCAGTCTGGCTGTAGCGCACGGAGGTGTCCTCGTGTTTCAGGTACATGCAATCACACACTCATTCATGAGAAACAGAGCGCTTTCAATGACACGAGTTGTGCTTTTCTCAGGGGCACACCAGGATCAACAACTTCAACTGGTCTAAAATACGCAAGCTGAGCTTCAAGAGAAGGAGGTTCCTTATCAAATTAAGAGCAGACCCTAGCGTGAGTCTCACTTCTGTGTGGTTATGGCTGTATATCACTGTTTTGACATGAATATGTCATCATATTAGGCTTATATTATAATGTCCATTCGTTATCTGTCTGTCTCGTCCTGTAGGAGAATGTAAATCAAGATACTCTGGAGTTTTTGATGGCGAGTCGGGACTGCTGTAAAATGTTTTGGAAGATCTGTGTGGAGTATCACGCGTTCTTCAGGCTCTTTGAGGAGCCCAGACCCAAACCTAAACCGGTGCTGTTCAGCAGGGGCTCTTCCTTCAGGTTCAGGTACTACATCTGGTGAAACATCTGGAAAAAAAATATCTGTGGGTATTTGGGTATAGTCATATATGTGTAGTGTGAACCCTTAATTGTGGAAAAGAAGTGCGCTTAATAGAGTTGAATGTGCACTTTCAGTGTACTTCAAAGTGTGTGTGTGTGTGTGTTTGTGTTTATGGCAGATAATATATTAAAGTCCCCCTGTGGTTAAAATCAAGCTTTTAATGTTGTTTATATGTCTATGTGGTGTTTGTAATATCCTTTAAGAAAAACCATGTGCAAATTCATAAGTCAACACCATTGCCGAGGATTAAGACAGTCTCAAAAACACGGTTTGAAATCGCTGGTGTTTCTGACGTCACACACAACCTTGTAACCAATCAGATCAACGTGTGATCGTCAACCAGTGGATCTCTGAGCTGAGTGAGTGAGTGGAGGCGGGGCTCATTTGCTTATTCATAGAACCGCATATACTAAATTAGGCAAGGGTGTAGAGTTACATTCAAGCCATTTTAAGCCGTGAAGATTTTTTTTCAAGGAAAAAAACTTTTAGATATGTAATTTTGGTGATCAAAGATGACATGCCATTTTTCTTCTTCTGTACCTTTAAGACACTTATGATAAATTAGTAACGGGTTGCAGGTTATATGTCAGGTCAAGTATAGTTTGCACGCTTGCATTGCACTGTGGCAGGTTCAAAAAACAATTTGCACAGAAATGTGCTGAAAAACAAATGTTGATGAATGATTTTTTTTTTTTTACACCTTTTGTAATTTTGGAATACTTTGAAAGGATACCCCCTTTAATTCTGAAAAACAAATGTTGATGAATGATTTTTTTTTTTTTTACACCTTTTGTAATTTTGGAATACTTTGAAAGGATACCCCCTTTAATTCTGAAAAACAGGGAGCTAATTGGCTCCTTTGGATACAAGTCATCTAATGCAGTTAAGACTAATTACCCCCTCTTCTCTGCAGCGGTCGGACACAGAAGCAGGTGATAGATTATGTGAAGGAAAACGAGTTTAAAAAACTACCCTTTGATAGGTGAGTCTGATATGTTCTTTTAATGAATGTAAAGTCAGAGATTCAGCACTGCTGTTTCTTAAAGGTTTATTCTGTGTAAACTTGAAAGGCTTTGCGGTTCATTGTGTGTGTGTGTTTGTTGTTTTCTATTTCAGGAAACATAGTAAAGTGCAGTACAACAGTAGCCTGTCACCTCTGCGTTCTGCACAGGTCCAAGTGCCAAATCAAGTTAGTGTCTTCACATATTAAAGTTTTCAAGGCATTATCAATTAAGAGAGACGTTTTTAAGGAATGTTTTGGTTTCAATACAGCTTAAACTCACTCTAAAGCAATTAATGCATAATGTCAATTACCACAGAAATGTATTTAGAAACAGATGGATAGATGGAGATACAATGCAGTTACTGCACCTACTGAATGCAGTTTGGTGCTAATTTAAAAAGTTGTTCTCATATGAGATAAAGTTTGTGTTTTAATTATGTATGGTGCGGACCGCTTTTAGAAAAGGTCTAAAGCCAGGAGACAGAAAGACCATGAAAGACAAAAAACAAGTGTAAACATCGGTAGAGTATGCGAAATGTGGAAAGGTTTGATGATGGAGAAAATCCCGAGTAGTGAAGCCCACCTTGCATCTGTTTAATCCATGTCAATAGATGGCAGTGAAGAGTCTAACACAGGGGTATCCAAACTCGGTCCTGGAGGGACACCGTCCTACAGAGTTTAGCTCCAACTTGCCTCAACACACTTGCCTGGAAGTTTATAGTATGCCTAGTAAGAGCTTGATTAGCTGGTTCAGGTGTGTTTAATTGGGGTTGGAGCTGAACTCTGCAGGACACTTGCCCTACAGGGGCAGTATTGGACACCCCTGGTCTAGCACCATTGTGGTAACGGTACTTAAATACACAAATCATACGAGATGAAGGGCCTGTCATCCAACTGCAGGGTCTGAAGCTTTGAAGGCCGCAGGGCAATGATCCCACTGGTGCAGTTTATAATCCAGCCCTGGCAAGGATACAAGAAAGGGGCATGATGTAACTATTCACATAGAGCAAACTCCACCCATAACCAGAAGTTTTGGCATAACCAGAAGTTCAACCATCTAGACAAGTAGTTGGTATCAGGGTTGCCAAGTGTGAGGGACAAAATCAGCCCAATTTCTATTCAAAACCCGTCCAATTACGGCCAAAACTAGCCCAATCGCATCCCGGGGGGTTCCTCAGCAAAAGTTGCATTTTGGGGGGGGGGGGGGGGGGGGGGGGGAATCAGAGGAGTTGCTTCAACCCGCGGACTAAAAAACAACCATTGACAACAGTGTAAAAATTGCCCAGCAAAACTGTGAACTTTACGTAGTTTCACCCTGTTTAATAAACTCTATAGATCGAATAATAAACGTAAATAATTCATGAACAAGCTTCACATTTCTGCTTCTACACCCTCTGGAATGCTAGACCTCCATTGTAAGTGCATTAATGTAAATGAAAAGTTGATTACTTTGTGGTAATCGTAGACCCTAACATTTATAGAACCCAGAACCTGAAATATTTAGGCACTTATGGAAGACTCTTATCTTTGTCTCTTCTTCTCTCAGGCTGTCAGGGATGGCTCATTTTTAGTAAGCTCTGAAGACTCTGCGGTATTAAGACCATGTGGAAACTCCTCCCCATCGACTCAGCGCAACGGATGCAGCGACCAAACGTTCCCCGTTCAAGAGGACAGCAGAAGTCAGGCAGCTAAGCAGCCCCCCGTCGATCGAGCAGGTCTGGCGTCCCGCGCAGCTAAAGGCAGCAGCTCATCCATTCCTTATATTGACTGCAGTGATGCAGAGTTTAGTGAACAGGAAGTCAGAGGTCGGGTCAGCAGGTCACACTCACACACACGTGATGGCAACAGTGACAGCGCTTATGGCACAGGGTTTGGTTTGCACTGGACACATAAGCAGGACAGATACTTGGGCAAGTTCAGGCATAAAGAGTCTCCGCCTCTTTCCCCTGTAAGCCAAGCCGAAAGCCCCGCCCACAGCTACCCCAGCCCCTCCTCTCCAAATCAATGTGCTAACATTTTTGAGTCATCATTTTTTGGAGGCAGGGTACACGGGCCGCTTCATAGCACACTAATGGAAGAGTTGGCTGCAAAAAACCACCACTCAGGCACCAGGAGCCTGACCTCTAGCCCTGCCCCCTCCTCAATTCACAGGACCGGCTCACTAAGCCACACCCAGTATAATGGACACACCGGGAGGAGCTTTAGTTCAAAAGCAGGACGGGAGGAAAGAGGTGGACTTTTTAGTAGCTGCTCCCCAATTATGGATCGTTCTGCAAACAAGTCCCAGAACACTGTTAGCCAGTTAGAAAGAAACATGCGTGTCTTGAATCAGACAAGAGACACTCCCGTTCTCTCCCGTTCTGAGAGAATTGCCATGTTGGAGCGCCGAATGCTGGCCAACGGGCTCACGCCTCCCGGCAAGGCCAATCTCAAGCTAAGCTCCCCGCACCGACGCTTCGGGGCTGTGCAGATGATTGATGGCTCCACTAGTAGTGGCACAGATACTAGCGACTCTGAGGAGGCGGAGACTACTGGCTCCTGCAGCCAATCACTAGGGTTTGAAAACCAAGCCGCCCGTAGTTCGTCCCCCCTCCGCAGAAACAAGTACTCCTTTGAGAGCTTGCAGCTAGATGATCTTGATGATGAAGGAGGGTGTGTGAACCTTAGCGATGAGGAAGGGATGCAAGTGTTTAACTGCTAGCATGCTAGCATGAAAACTTCAATGCGGTGTGCTTCTCGGGCCATGCCACACTGAGTTTTCTTTTCCTGTAACCTGAGATGGCCTTAGCTGTGTGACAAGGTGGATATTCTTCCCTTTCTTGAGGCAAACCTTTGTACAGTTTTACTGTAAGTGATTGTATCCAGCCTCTTTATTGAGCAAGAGGGGACTTTTGTTGTGCCAAGTTCTGCACAGAAAAATAATTACTCTGTTCTGATGCAGAAATATTTCAGAAACTCAGAGGGATGTTGTCACTCCCTGGAGTAACTTCAGGATCTCTGGGTTGGAGATGCTAGGAGCCATAACAGGTAGATGTGACTGGGATTTTGCCAAGCAAGATGTGTTCCTGGATCCACATCCTTGTTGGTACAGGAGCAACTTTCCTGTCGACCATTTAGATGTTTTGGTTAGAGTAAGGTTCTTAGAGTTAAACTGAGGCTCCAACAGCAATGTCAACTCATCATTCCACCCTGGTATTTAGGGGTTGTTAATGGTGAGGCTATTATATGAAAGAGTTTGAGGGAGAACAGTTTATGGGGCCTTCATGCCTCGCCTTTATGAGGAACACTCTCCATAAATCATTACTTTTGACCATTTAGGCTTTTTAATAACGTTAGGAAATAGATCTCGGATCCTACATTTGAAATGACTGTTGTGCGTTTAGAACAGGGGTGGGCAATTCTAGTCCTGCAGAGTTTAGCTTCAACCCTGATCAAACTCACCTGCCTGTAGCATCCTTGTGATCATGAAGACCTTGATTAGCTTGTTTGGGTGTGTTTAATTAGGGTTGGAGCTAAACTCTGCAGGAAAGTGGATCTCACCCCTTTTTTATACAAGTATGTGTAGCAACCTTCTCAACTCTTGCCCTCAAGGTCCACTTTCCTGCAGAGTTATTCAAACACACCTGAACAAAGAAAATCAAGATCTTCAGGATTACTACAAAGTTATAGGCAGGTGATTTTGATCAGGGTTGGAGCTAAACTCTGCAGAAAAGTGGATCTTGAGGACCAGAGTTGAGAACCCCTGGTGTGGAGCAGCGGTACCCAGCCTTGCTCCTGCAGACTTCAGTTCAACCCAGCTCCAACACACCTGCCTGTTATTTCCTAGTAATCCTGAAAACCTTGATTAGCTGGATCAGGTGTGTTTGATTGGGGTTGGAGCTAAACTCTGCAGTATGGTAGCCCTTCAGGAGCAGGGTTGGCTACTCTTGGTATAGAGTGGTGAACATCGGTCCGGGAGAGCCACAGTCCTACAGAGTTTTGCTTCAACCCTAATCAAACACACCTCTGTAACAAATTAGCTCTATGAAATATTAATAATCAATAATAACGTACATGCTAAGAAATAATTATTCTTCTGTAGCCATGGAAGATACCCTTTTCTTAGAATAAATGAATAATCAAAAGAGTTCGTTGGACAAACTGATTAATTGATTGTAATATTAATTTAGCTACATCAAGTTAATCCAATTAACTGACCCAAATATTCCTAATTAATCATAACAAGTTATTATTGATTATTAATATTTCATAGAGCTAATTTTTTACACCTCAACAAGCTAATCAAGGGCTGTGTCCGAAATCGCCTCCTATACCCTCAAATAGGCCACTATTTGAGGGGACAGCCATTTGTAGTGGTGTCCGAAACAATAGTGGACGTTACTGAGTGCACTCATTCAATCCCACAATGCACTGCAATAATGAGTGTACAACTGATGTACGCTCAACGGCTAAAGAAAACCCATAATGCACTGTGAGCGCCACAGCTGAATAAATCCAGTGTAATATCATACAGGTATAAATTCCTTTTTCAATTACTGTTTATACATGCTAGTTTCCATAGCAGAGTTTAGGATAAATCTTTTCATTACTACTAGAACTGCCAGTTTGCTACGTTTCAATTAAGCAGCAAGCACAAACTATGCAAAAGCGGCAGCCCTTCCGAATTCACTTACTTGTTTTCATTCACTCCTTCAAGTGGACTATATTAGTGGAGTAATGTAGGAAATAGTGAATGAGGGTTTAGGGGGCGATTTCGAACCAGCCAAGGTCTGAAGGGTTACTAGGAAGCTACTGGCAGGTGAGTTTTATCAGGGTTGGATCTGAACTTTGCAGGACTGAGGCTCTCCAGGACCGGAGTTCGCCACCCCTGGTATACAGCTTCATCTTCATTAATATTCTTAAATATCCGTTTGCCATTTGTGTGTGTGTGCTGGCACACTCAGCTGATCTTCAATGGATCATTTAAAGGACCTAGTGTGATTTTTGAAGCTTCACTCATCTCCACTCATATCAATGGTCTTCATTGTGTGGCTCATTTCACGCTCTGTGTGAGCCTGGGAAATATCTCTGTTTACTGCGAGAAACCAGCAGATTCAGAGACTGGTCATTTTTAATGGTATCTTATAAAATCCTGCATGATTTTTAATTAGGTAGATTTAAATGTAAACTTTTTAAATATAAAAAAAAAATCTCCTGTTGTGTCAGAATTGTGATGAATGTATTTGTCAGTACGAGATTTCAGTTGATGAAATTATATAGGCTACTCGCGTTCATGTAGGACCTTTGTTTTCTTCAAACAAAAGGAAACATTTTGAAGAATGTTCGCACTGCTCTTTTAGAGTACGACTGACGATTATATAGTTTATTGGTCACATTGGGCCATATGGGTTTGGAAAGAATTAAGGGATGACAGAACTTTCATTTTTGGGTGAACTGTCCCTTTAAGCTGTGGGGTGGGTAAGTCTATAGACAGAAAGTGTCATATGAGACCATTTGTGTCTGCGTCTCACTAGCCGCGTTTCCATTACCCTTCAAATTGCGCACATGGAAATTGCGAATTGAAAATACGCCCAATGGAAATACGCCAATTTCGCAAAAACTCCCATATATCGCTAGCCTGGTTAAAACCAGACCATTCTCAGTTGTAACTGAGTTATGGTCTGGCAAAGCGTCATAGACAAATCATTTCCAGAGGGGCGTCACCAGCGGACGTCGCGGATAGACCTAAACCCAATCAGAGCGATGAAGGAGATGACGTATGCAGAGCGGCGGAGAAACATCTCTGCGTGTTGTTCTTTGCTCGGTTTTTAACAAAAAGGAAACGTTCAAATCGCTTAAAACAGACGCGATAGCCGATTCGAACGAGTGATGTTCGACGGCGGCATCCATCTTTGTAATGTAGGCTACAAAATCTGCTTCAAAATCCCAGCGCTGTCGTCATCGTGTAAAGCCCGCCCCAACGTTTCCGATCGGTGCCTCGATTTCGGCGGATTGGAAATGGGCTTGAATGAGCTCTTTGCCAGACTAACTTTCAGAGCAAATCTAAATTTGCCGGAAGTTGTCTGGGTTTTCCCAGGCTAATATATCGCAAAAATGTTTTACGCTCACATGAGGTTGGTTAATCATACAATTCGAAAAAGGAATATTTTGCAAAACTGCAATGGAATTTTTTTTTTCACAATCACCAGGCGTACGTAACAGCTGTGATGACTTATCACGCGAGAAAAAAATTATTCTTTAGACGCATAACATCGGTTCATGGAAACGCCATCATTTTACAAGTTTTTTATCCAAATTTAGAAAATATAGCAAAAGTTTGTGCAAATCTGTAATGGAAACGCGGCTACTGTGTTTTACTCTCCCTCCCTCCCTGAGCACCTCCACCTTACCTTACCCGTGGGTTTAACCCTTATCCTTCAGCAGGGATTAGAAAGGCCATTATATTTTCAACAAAAATTGAAGAAATACCTGCTGTAGATTTCATTCTCAGAAAAAACAAGGAAAGTGTGATAATGCCACCTAGCACAAGTGTTTCTAATCCCTGTCTGATTTATCACTCAGCTTTGATGTCACTGCACTATTGGCTGATATTCACTGTTGTTTTATACCTTTTCTTTTCTGAAACAGCTTGAGTTTGTCATCCTGTCATTTATGATCAATAAATGCTTGTTATGTTTTCTGCTGGCATTTAAAATGGAATGAATGAATCTTTGTAACTTCTGGTGTTTTTAAATGCTGCGCTGCATGCTCTCCCTTCCTATGGCTGTTCTGTCCTGTTTCGATGAAAGCTGAGAAGCAGTGCACTCTGGGAAATTTTCACACATGAAAATTTGAATATCCTTTTGTATGTCTGTGACATGACTGATCTTCTTTTGTTTGTTCACACAATGATCAAATTATACACCAGTATTTGTATTCATAATGATTCCATCAGCTTTCATGGCCTGAGAAAAATCACGCCACCTGCTGTTGATATGTGTGAATGACACGTTGATGATCTTTCTCGCACAATGGCTATGTTCACAATGGAACACAAGCATACTGCATATAGTACACTTAGTAAAATAGTATGTCAAAAATGAACTAATGAACATTTACATATTGTTGACATACTGTACTAAGGCACATTTAATCCAGAAAGTGGCCTATAGTTATCATGTAGAAAAATAAACTCATTTTGTGAAAAAATATGTTACATTTTGTCAGTCTAATCAAATAATCAGCCAACAAAAAGACGATATTACATCCAATTAATTTTTTTTACAGTGGAAATTGTAGAATATAGTACGCACTGTTGTGTATTGCACATTACTGCGTTACTATTGCATGCATACAGAACATGGGCATATCACATGCTGCATAGCAACACAAGTACGGTAGTGTGTTAGTTGCTATTCTGAACATGGCCGTTTCCTCTCCACCTCTGTCATTCAGCACTGTTCAAGCGTTTTCTCTGTTCTGATGTTTCCTGCCTGTTTCTTCTCAATGACCTTTGGTTCAGCTGCTTTTTATGAACCACATAGACTTTCTAACAATGTATTTTGTGCACTAGTGTCAATAAAGTTACAGTTGGCCTTTTAAGACTCATTTTTGTTTTTTAAGCTTGTGAAGCTGATATTTGTCATAACCCTCACACTCCTCACACTCCTCACACTCCTCCTGCTGTCTGTGGCTGCACAACGCATGTCTCGCTATCTGTCAGCACATGTGTGTGTATCAAGTGCATATACATGCGTTAGTTCACGTTTTGTGTACGTATGGTGCAGTATGCATTATGTTGTTTGTGTGGTTTACATGGAAGAGTTTGTGTTGTATGTACACTAACAAGTTTGGCCATGTTCCTTTTTTATTATAAAAATGTTTCAAATTTTCAAGTAATCAAAAGTATGAAATAACACAAATGGAAATATGCTTATTATGTAAAACGTGAACCAAATCAAAATGCTCTTCTTTGATCCCAGCTCTGTGTTAAAGGAGTTCACATGTATACTGGGGCTTTTCCTTCACCATCGGCGATTCGGCCCTAAGTGCACTTAACTGTGTTGCATGTGCACCTGTAGTGTGCTTCAAATCTTAAATGTATATTTAAAAAAAAAAAAACTGTACTTGCAGATAATATAACACTGATTAAATAAGAAGTGCACTTACAGAGAGACACTAGTATGACAGTTTCTTAACACACTCAAGTACTTGATTATTACATGATTTAAAGTTAATATATTTTAAATGTACAAAATCATTGTTACAAATGTGTAATTACAAATATATTTAAATACATGACATAAACTTTTCAATAAAAATGTCATTAAAGTATATTTGAGTTTTTATGAATTATGAAATTACATATAAAGATGTAAGTCCTACTTTAGTAAAAGTTCATATAATTGCATTTATCAATTATTTAAACTATATTACATTTGCATTTAACATGCGATTAAATGTCCGAAAACATTACATTCAGTTCGGACTTGAGTATATTTGGTAACACTTCATTCACACGTTATGTAGTATATAATAACAATAAATGATCCATAATTACATGAAACTGAAATCCTAACACCATAGTTGTACAGTAGTTCATTAATAGCCTATTACTCAGTACTTTAATGTATCGTTACACTGTACACTCATTAAAGTATATTATTTCCGTTGTACTAAGTTTATAAAATATGCTAAAGTGTTCTTGTTTTCAGGAGTGGGGTCCAACTCGTCTATTTCAAGCGTTTAGTTAGAGAGCTTTAAGCTTGTGAGAAACGTGTCCAAGCGTTTGATTGGTAGTGTGTGTGTGTGTGTGTGTGTCAGGCTTCACTCATCATGACTGCTCTAAGGAAACACACGAGGCGGATTTGGGCAAGTACTGAGAAACACCTGTAGAAGTAGAGTTTAGTGGGAAGTGCACTTCTAGACGGACCATCAACACTCAATTTATTATTTTATTTTTTTTATTATTATTTCTTTTTTTACCAATTTAGACTTGGGTTAGTTCACCCAAAAATGAAAATGATGTCATTAATGACTCACCCTCATGTCGTCCCAAGCCCGTAAGACCTCCGTTCATCTTCGGGACACAGTTTAAAGGGTTAGTTCACCCAAAAATGAAAATTAAGTCATTAATTACTCATAATTACGACGCATGCGCGAGAATTGCGATCTCCTTCAACTACTTCAGTTCAGTTCTCGCGCGTGCGCGTCGTGGAAATCTCTTGAAGTCTCGTTTCAGGCCTACAAGGAAGAAAAGGAATAGTCGAATAAAGTCGTTATTTTTGTTTGTTTTTCCGCACAAAAAGTATTCTCGTCGCTTGATAAACTTATAGTTGAGCCACTGTTGCGACATGGAATATTTAAACATTTTCTTTAATGACTTTCTGGGACGTCAAGATTCATTCCCTTAGGGAGCCTATGGAGGAGTGATGCAGCTGTCACATTTAATCAAAAATATCTTCATTTGTGTTCCGAAGACGAACGAAGGTCTTACGGGGTTGGTACAGCATGGGGGTGAGTAATTAATGACTTAATTTTCATTTTTGGGTGAACTAACCCTTTAAGATATTTTAGATTTAGTCCGAGAGCTTTCTGTCCCTCCATTGTAAATGTGTGTACGGTATATAGTCCTTGTCCAGAAAGGAAATAAAGACATCATCAAAGTAGTCCATGTGACATCAGTGGGTTAGTTAGAGTGTTTTGAAGCATCGAAAATACATTTTGGTCCAAAAATAACAAAAACTAGGACTTTATTCAGCATTGTATTGTCTTCCGGTTCTGTTGTGGATCCGCGTTCACGAGTCCGCAGTGACGCCGCTGACGTAAGACGCTGCTGACGTGTGTCTGGTGCGTCCGTGTATTCGGGTTCAAATAAATATGGCTGGGAAAACAAATGCAAGTCTTCCTCTGTGTGGAAATCCTTAGACATGTTTGTGAAGATTGTTTTGTTTCCAGCGTGCGTCTCCCTCAGACTGTAAACGAAGCTCGGGCGCACCAGACACACGTCAGCAGCGTCTTACGTCAGCGGCGTCACTGAACGCGGATCCACAACAGAACCGGAAGACAATACAATGCTGAATAAAGTCGTAGTTTTTGTTATTTTTGGACCAAAATGTATTTTCGATGCTTCAAAACACTCTAACTAACCCACTGATGTCACATGGACTACTTTGATGATGTCTTTATTTCCTTTCTGGACAAGGACAGTATACCGTACATACATTTACAATGGAGGGACAGAAAGCTCTCGGACTAAATCTGAAATATCTTAAACTGTGTCCCGAAGATGAACGGAGGTCTTACGGGCTTGGGACGACATGAGGGAGAGTCATTAATGACATAATGTTCATTTTTGGGTGAACTAACCCTTTAACTATCAATCACCTTTACCACGAGTACTATGACAGTACCATGGTACAACAATTTTGATAAAAATCATGATTTTGTATAATCACCATATTCCTGTGCTATGTACTCCAAAGAATAACATGTCACTGATGGTTCATATCCTAAAAACAAAAAAAAATCTGTTCATCTGTCTCAGGTCTGTGCTAACTATCTTCATATATGTGTGTGTGTGTGTGTGTGTCATCCTCAGAGGAGGTGTGTGCTTCGCTCACATTAGTTAATGGTCTGGCTGAAGACTGTCGAGGAGCGACGCCGTCTCCTCTCATCTCCCCCATGCTGAACGACACTGGTGCCATGCGCACTGATGAAGAGGACGACACCAGGAGGAAGGTCAGATCTGTGTGTCACTCAATCCACACTCAATAAAGTGTCACTGGTGAAATAAGGTTCATTAGTTCACATTAGTTAACTACCTTAGTAAACATGAACTAAGAATGAACAATACTTATTAAGTTTATATTCATTTAAACATTTACTAATCTATTATTAAAATCAAAGGTTGTATTTGTTAACATTATTTAATGCACTGTGAACTAACATGAACAATGAACAGCTGGCTTTTTATGAACTAACATTAAAGATGAACTAATACAGTGACATGTATTGCTCATGGTTATGTTAGTTAATACATTAACTAATGTTAACTAATGAACCTTATTGTAAAGTGTTACCGTGTTACTGTGGTATTTTGCACACAGTACCATGGATTTGCAATGGTATTAGGGGAGGGGCTATAGGGGAGACCGGGGCTAGTTGTCACACTTTTTATAATGAAGGTTTAGTTTAAAACTCAGTTTCTGTTCACACTACAGGGGTAAGTTGTCACAATGGGAAGCTGCAATATCGGCTATTTAATGGCTTCAGCAAACAGTAAAACCATTATGATTTTATGAATCAGCAAAATTTGAAAAAGGAACATGTCTCACAACTCGCCCCAACCTGACATTTATGAAAATACCCTTGTCTTGAGAATACAGCTGAAGCTTCAGTTCAAATCTACACAACTGTTAGAAAGTCTGCCGTCAGTAAGATTGATCAATAAAGATTTATAATGTTACAAAATAATGCTTTTGCCTTAACATTTTTTAAGCATCAGATCATCATATTAGAGTGATTTCTGAAGGATCATGTGACACTGAAGACTGGAGTAATGAATATTCAGCTTTGATCACAAGAATAAATTACAGTTGAACATATATTCACTTACAAAACAGAGATTTTATAATGTAAGAATATTTCATAATTTAACTGTTTTTACTGTATTTTTGATCTAATAAATGCAGCCTTGGTGAGCAGAAGAGACTCATTGACATTTCATTATATAGTGACTCTTTTCTGAATGCACTTTATGTGTGTGTTTATATGCACAATCAAACATCTCCAGGACTCAACTGTAGTGATAGTGAAGGTCATTTTCCTGCGGTGAGTTATTGTTGTGATGTTGTGTGTGTTTGTGCAGATCTGTCCCGCTGATAAGGCGTACTTCATTGCTAAAGAGCTGCTGAGCACTGAGAGGACGTTCCTGAAGGACCTGGAGCTGATCACTGCGGTAAATGATGGACAGATCTTCATCAGACACACACGCACACGCACGCACGCACACACACACACACACACACACCCACACACACACACACACACACACACACACATCATCAGAGACTGTGGATCAGGTCTGTATGTGTGTGTGTGTGTGTTAGTCATTTCAGGAAGTGTTGGAGAAAGAAGACTGTGTTCCTGACACCCTGAAGACACTGTTGAGCTCCACCTATGAGCCGCTACTTTCCCACCACACACACTTCCTCCAGGAGCTCGAGGAGAGACTTTCACTGTGGTGAGACACACACACACACACACACGCAGACACACACACACACACACACACACACACACTTCCTCCAGGAGCTTGAGGAGAGACTATCACTGTGGTGAGGAACACACACACACACACACACACACACACACACTTCCTCCAGGAGCTCGAGGAGAGACTTTCACTGTGGTGAGACACACACACACACACACACGCAGACACACACACACACACACACACACACTTCCTCCAGGAGCTTGAGGAGAGACTATCACTGTGGTGAGGAACACACACACACACACACACACACACACACACACACACACTTCCTCCAGGAGCTCGAGGAGAGACTTTCACTGTGGTGAGACACACACACACACACACACGCAGACACACACACACACACACACACACACACTTCCTCCAGGAGCTTGAGGAGAGACTATCACTGTGGTGAGGAACACACACACACACACACACACACACTTCCTCCAGGAGCTCGAGGAGAGACTTTCACTGTGGTGAGACACACACACACACACACGCAGACACACACACACACACACACACACACACTTCCTCCAGGAGCTTGAGGAGAGACTATCACTGTGGTGAGGAACACACACACACACACACACACACACACACACACTTCCTCCAGGAGCTCGAGGAGAGACTATCACTTTGGTGAGACACACACACACACACACACACACACACAATTTACTTCATTTATTAGCATGGAGTCTATAATCATCGCCTCCTGCTGGTCAAACCACACCATTAACTAATGATTAAACTGTGCACAAGAAGTTGAAGAGATAGTCCTCGCAAAACTGGGTCATCGTTTACTCACCATCATGTCATTCTGAACCCTTCCTCTCCTCTGTTAACCACAGAACAGGATATTTTGAATGTGTGTGTGATGTGTTTTAGGGAAGGCCGCTGCAATATGCAGGTTAAAGGAGATTTCCAGCATGTAGGAGACCTGCTGCTGAAGACCATACAGCATCTGAAGGTGTGTGTGTGTGTGTGTGTGTGTGTGTGTGTGTGTGTGTGTTTTGAGCAGATGCTTTGTTATCAGTGCTGTTAGTGACGGTGTTGTGTGTGTGTGTGTGTGTTCAGCCTCTCTCAGCTCAGCTGCAGAAGAGCTCAGAGTGTGTGTACGCACTGGAGAGAGTGTGCGCTGTGTCCCGGCGGCTGGAGCTCGTGTGCCGTGAGTTTGAGATGCAGAAGGTGTGTTACATTCCTTTAAACGTGTTTCTGCTGAGTCCTCTACATCGCCTGCTGCACTACAGACAGATCCTCGACAGACTCTGCAAACACCACCCGCCAACACACACCGACTACAGCCACTGCAGAGGTGAGAGACTGCGTGTGTGTGAATGTGTTTGTGTGTGTGTCTCACCACATGTATGTTCTCTGTAGACAAGTGCTTATTTTAAAATGGGAAAAGTTTCAAAAACAGTAAAAGTACTGTACATTTTAAGAATTTTTTTTTATAAATTTTAGGAAGTTTAGGTCATATTAATTCAAATGAACTTAACATAAAATATTTTTTAAAATAAAAACTTTAAAAAATAAACATGAAATATAAAACCCAGTTATATTTAAGTAAAGAAACAACACAAAATACATTGTATATTATGTACTGTGTTAAGTGTGCCTATACAGAAACTGACAAAACATTAAAATAATTATAAATATATAAATCGGTAAAATACAGTAATATTGTGAAATATTTTTAGGATGTAAAATAGCTGTTTTCTATGTGAATCTGTAGTCAAATGTCTAGGATACTAATGTAACCCCCGTTCCTTGAAGGAGGGAATGAAGATGTTACCTCGATACTGACGTATTGGGGTCTCGCCTGGAAGCCCAATCACCTTCAAGTAGTAATTAAACAAGCCAATGGACATTGGCCAGTGAGATTTGCATGCTGACTCACATCTACCCAGACATACAGGTATCAATATGACCGGCATTACTCACTTCATTCATGTTTTGCTGAGGAACCGAGACAGGATCCTGCTCATTCAGCGGTGGCTCAAGGCTGTGGCAGGGGGACGTAACATCAATTCACTGACCGAAAAATGTCTGCAGGTCCCCCACCCTCTTGAAGGAAGTAAACGCGGTCAGGAGAGCTGTCTTTAGAGACAGGATCTTAAGCTCGACTGACTCAAGCTCTCTGTAGATCAGAAAGGACCACAGGTAGGTCCCAGGAGGGGATGAGGCGCGGTCTGGGAGGATTTAACCTCCTGGCGCCTCTCAGGAAACTGATTACCTGGTTCTGCTTTCCTGCCATCAACTGCATCGTGATGTGCTGCGATGGCAGCAACATAAACTTTCAAGGTGGAGGTGGACAGCCCCCCCTCCAACCTCTCTTGCATGAAGGAAAGCACAAGAGCAGATCGGGCAATTCCGGGGGTCTTCTCGCCGGGAAGAACACCACTCAGTGAACAGATTCCACTTCAAAGCATAAGCGTGCCTGATAGAGGGGGCTCTAGCTTGAGTGACATTGTCTACCACTGCCGGTGATAGGCCACTTTAGTCCTCCGTGTCCTGTCCAGAGGTCCTATCCACACATGGAGGTTCCAGAGGTCTGGACGCGGGTGCCATATGGTTCCCCGTCCCTGAGAAAGCAGGTCCTTCCTCAGGGGAATCCACCAGGGAGGGGCTGTCACGAGGAGCATCAGGTCTGAAACCCAGGTCTAGGTGGGCCAGTAAGGCGAATCATTCTGAGACTGCCGAAGTCATTAAAGGTTGCATTTTCATTTGAGGAAACCACTTGAAACATTTGTTGCGTTGAGCTATTTCAATTACTTTTGTTTGATTTGTTCATTGCAAACAGCTGAAAGTCTGTCAATTTTGCCAATAAACCTGATTTGCAATGGGGGTTGAATAATTCCGATTACCACTGTACTTGCGTAGGCCCCAGGGCCAGCAGGGAATAGAACAACTGGCAGTGGGAGGGTATCTGGGAGGCAAACAGGTCTACCTGTGCATCCCAGAATCGACTCCAGATCAGTTGGACCACCTGGGGGTGGAGTCTTCATTCCCCCAGGAACGTTATCTGTCATGAGAGCGCGTCGGCCAGGCGATTGAGCTCGCCCGGGATGTGAACAGTGTGTAGCAACTTGAGCCGCTGCTGACTCCAGAGGAGGAGGTGGCGGTCGAGTTTTGACACCTGTGGGATGTCCACATAATCCTTGGCGGCCCGCCATCAAGGGTGGTGAGAGTGGAGGAGGCTACAGAGCAGCTTCGGGCAGTAAAAGGCACCTTCCATGACTTCTGAACCTTCTCATGCACTTCCGGGAAGAAAGGCACTGGGGTGGAATGTGAATGTAAATCACCACCGCACCCAGGAACCTATCATCTAACCGCGAACGCTCGGGGCAAGGTGGAGGGTTCCACTCGAACCCGATGCCCGCTGTAGCCTGCGCAAGAATGGTCGTCAACTCTAAATCCCATTTAGCATGAGTGACCACCCCGGAGGGGGGAAGCTCAGCTTCATCATGATGGGTTAGCTTCTCTCTGAGGCTGCTATTGACATCTGCTTCTCATCTGGAGCGCTGAAAGAGACACAAGGTGCCACACGAGAGGGACCCGTGCCATCACTCGGCATCTCGGCAGCACATGGCATGCTAGAGGAGTGGAAGGTCCAGGGGGTTGGCCCAACGGAAGAGCTCCCACTGTAAACCTCAGGTCTGCTAAAGTGTTAACCTGACCCGTAGCTCTGCTATGAGAAGCGGTGGTGGGCTGGCTAACAGCAGAGGGGACTCGTACCTCCGTGAAGAAGGAGAGGCACGACCGCAATGCCAACATGAACATGCTCTTGTGGCCCGGGCATGTGAGACAGCGACCATGTCATAACCTCTCGGCTTCCAAACAAAATATGAATGAAGTGAGTAATGCCGGTCATATTTATACCTGTATGTCTGGGTTGGTGTGACTCGGCATGCAAATCTCTCTGGCCAATGTCCTTTGGCTCGTTTAGTTACTACTTGAAGGTGATTGTGATCACTGACGCCAAAACGTCAGTATCAACGTAATGTCGAACGTGACTGACTGAATGGGAATGTAATTTATTCCTGTGATCAAAGCTGAATGTTCAGCATCATTACTCCAGTCTTCAGTGTCACATGATCCTTCAGAAATCACTCTAATATGATGATTTGATGATCAAGAAACATTCTGATTATTATCAATGTTGAAAACAGTTCAAATTTCTGTGGAAACTGTGAAATATTTCATTGAAATGAATATATTCACTTGGATAAATGTAAATATAAAGAACCGAATTTATTTGAAATATAAATCATTTGTTAAATGTAAATGTCTTTCCTATTATTTTTGATAAATTTAATGAATCCTTACGGAATAAAAATATTAAATTCTTTCAAATAATTAATTATACTAAACCCAGACTTCTGAATGTTGGTGTGTTTATTTGTGTGCACATTATGTATGTATTTGTGTGTGTTCTAGCTGCATTGGACGATGTGTGTGAATTGGAGGCTGTGCTTCATCCTGGTCTGGTGGAGATCGAGAACTATCAGAAACTCCTGGAACTTCAGAAGGATGTGATTGGTGCTGAGCATCTGGCCACGGCGGGACGCCAGCTCATCAGATTGGGCTGCCTCAGCAAACTCTCTGGGAAAGGCCTTCAACAGCGCATGTTCTTCCTGGTGAGATTTCCAGATACCAGTAAATAATGCCGCAGATACCAGTAAATAATGGCGCAGATACCAGTAAATAATGCCGCAGATACCAGTAAATAATGCCGCAGATACCAGTAAATAATGGCGCAGATACCAGTAAATAATGCCGCAGATACCAGTAAATAATGGCGCAGATACCAGTAAATAATGCCGCAGATACCAGTAAATAATGCCGCAGATACCAGTAAATAATGCCGCAGATACCAGTAAATAATGCCGCAGATACCAGTAAATAATGCCGCAGATACCAGTAAATAATGCCGCAGATACCAGTAAATAATGCCGCAGATACCAGTAAATAATGCCGCAGATACCAGTAAATAATGCCGCAGATACCAGTAAATAATGCCGCAGATACCAGTAAATAATGGCGCAGATACCAGTAAATAATGCCGCAGATACCAGTAAATAATGCCGCAGATACCAGTAAATAATGGCGCAGATACCAGTAAATAATGGCGCAGATACCAGTAAATAATGCCGCAGATACCAGTAAATAATGCCGCAGATACCAGTAAATAATGCCGCAGATACCAGTAAATAATGCCGCAGATACCAGTAAATAATGCCGCAGATACCAGTAAATAATGCCGCAGATACCAGTAAATAATGGCGCAGATACCAGTAAATAATGCCGCAGATACCAGTAAATAATGCCGCAGATACCAGTAAATAATGCCGCAGATACCAGTAAATAATGCCGCAGATACCAGTAAATAATGCCGCAGATACCAGTAAATAATGCCGCAGATACCAGTAAATAATGCCGCAGATACCAGTAAATAATGCCGCAGATACCAGTAAATAATGCCGCAGATACCAGTAAATAATGCCGCAACCCTTAGTAAATCACCTTAATCACAGCTTGCGTGATTTAATAATTTCCTCCCATAAATGTTGCTTCTGAAAGGGAAACTCCTACAAATGCATATGTAAGAAGTTCAGCCGCAAAAATAACCCTGTCCACGCCTTTTAAATTTTCCACTGTGTGTCTTTAGTGAATCCTGACAGTAGTTTTTTAACACCAAAAGAGAGTTCACACTGGTGCAAGTATTGGTAAATATTTCTGATTAACTCTTCCTTCTCTTTCTATGTGGAGCCAGTTCAGTGATGTCCTGATGTACAGCACTCGAGGAATAACTTCAACCAATCAGTTTGCAGTGCACAGACAACTCCCTCTACGCGGCATGACAGTAAGAAACTCATCAGTCTTTCTTTGTGCTGATGTTATTGATTGGCATGATGATCCAGCCATGAGAAACAGACTGTGTGTGTGTGTGTGTGTGTGTGCTGTGTTCAGATCCGGGAGAGTGAGGATGAGTGGGGCGTCCCGCACTCCTTCACACTGACGGTACAGCAGCAGTCACTGGTGGTCGCCGCATGGTAATACTGAAGAATCATTCGCAGTATCTGTGTATCGTCATCCAGACAGCTAGGGGTGCATTTCCCTTTGGAGAAACTAACTAGCTAGTCCCGAGACCGTAGTAACTTTGTCATACTTTCTTATTTGAACCACATTGTTGATAATGACGTCACGCAGGTGGTGGTGTGAAAGCTTCTTCCTTTTGAATCGGTTTGAGATCAAAGTAATGTTAGATTATTGATGTGAATACTGAACATGGCATCTGAGGACTGCTTCGCTATTCTTGTTCTCCATTATGCTGTTTTATTTCCATTCGTTTTATTCAGTCGCGTTTTCCTTTATGCAGGGGTGCATTAACGCACAGGCTTCCTCCTGTCAGTTTTTGTGGTCTTCATGCTCCACTCTCACTCAAGTATTAAAGCTGCTCGCGGTTAATGTAAGCCAGTGCATTAATGCGCACCTGCATAAGGGAACGTGCGACTAAATAAAATTAATGGATTTTGGATCGCAAAAGAATTGGATGCAGGAGAAGAAATTTCAACACTCTTACTTTAGCAATAATAATAAAAAAAACACAAATGTGATGTTTATCTAAAGTCATTTTTGACTATTAGCATGGTTGAATTGGATCGAAAGTCATCAGCAAAGACATTAATTAATAAAGTGTTTAATTAAGTGTTTTAATTAAGTAATTAAGAATGTGACAGTTTTTGAGATGAGTAAATGCTCTCATTTAATCCGGATCTACAATAACCATCATGTTCACACAGTTCACACAATGCTTTTCTACTTACTCCTGATTTCCCTCAACATGAGGACAGGAGAGGCGTCAGTCAATACATGGAAAACAAAGTAACTTGCCTTACTTATTTGTGTAAATTTGCATGCATTACTTTAATCGTTACTTAAAAATGTAATCTGATGTTACTTGAAATGCGTTACCCAACACTGATTTTGACACAGTCAAATCAAAAATGGGATTTTACTGAGGTTATTAAGGACTTTTCAAGTCCCTAAAGTTATGTCATTTGAATATATTCATACATGAGCACAAATTTAAATGTCTATGTATTGACTAATGACCTAGTGACATTTGTGTTTGGGGTCGGGGGCCCTAATGTAGCCCAGGGGCCTCTGGTTATCTCCAGGTGCTCCTGCCCTCATGTCCCCCCGGGGTTCCCATACACCTTTCCTGATGGCGCTTTAGTTCTCTTGACACGCTGAAAGACGAAGCGTGAAAGTTGTACATAG
Organism: Tiaroga cobitis; assembly: GCA_030578255.1. Taxonomy (NCBI): domain Eukaryota; kingdom Metazoa; phylum Chordata; class Actinopteri; order Cypriniformes; family Leuciscidae; genus Tiaroga; species Tiaroga cobitis. The sequence goes on from CM060599.1 coordinate 6,514,931, forward strand.
CATGAAAGATGCAGATTACGAAGCTTGTTAGCGTGCTTATTTTGCTAAGAAACTATGCTTCAGGTGGAGAGCTGTCGTTCCAAACTACAACTTTGCGATGCTGTTTGCAAATGTGGGTTGAAACTATGGTTTTGGGAAATGCAGAACCGTTGAACTGTGCTGATAACGACGGAACGTGCGATCATGGCTAACGATGCGTTTGGGAAATGCACCCCAGTACATGCGGTCCATATTTGATGGATGAATAAAAAAACATTGAGTTTCTTGTAGTTCAGAGTCCGAAATGGAGAAATGGATGGAGGATTTGAAGATGGCGGTTGACATGGCTGAAGAGGCGAACGGGTCGACCTCTGACCTGCAGACTCCCAGCATGGACGGCAGTAAGTCACGTACAATCCTGGACGTTTCTTACATGATTTAACTACCATCAAATTCAAATTGACCCTATTTACTTCAGAAATACATCTTCCTGCTTTCATCAAAATGTATTATTTTGCTGTGCTTCTGAATTGACTGTCCTTTTTTATATAAATGTATTTTAATGGACTAATTTTCAGTGGGTAAAACCAAGTCCTTTCTCACTGAATATCCTATTTCACTTTGAAAAGTACAATGGGTTGCTGATTCATATTTTTTTATGGTATATATTCCATTTTACATATATTTCAAGTACATTTTAGGATACTTTTAAAAAGAGCATTTATCATGGCGATAATATACTTTAAAAGAATATAATTAGGTGTGAACTGATTGTAATGTTTATTTGCACGTTAACTGCAGTCAAGTGAAAATGTATTATAGTTTCAATTTATACTGCATGAAATTAGTTGAGCTTTAGAGTGTTTTTGACCCACTTAAGTAGGACATAAATATATCTTTATTCAGTATGTAATTTCATAATTACTTCTATTTCTTTGAAATATGGTTAAAGTAACTGATGAATGTACTGACAAGCATTTATGATCAACTAAAATATACTTTAATGTCATTTCTATTGACACTTGTATGTCATGTATTTAAATGTATTTGTAATCACGCATTTGCACTGATAAAGTTGCAATTTACTACATATATGAACTTTAAGTGTAATATTGAAAAACACACGACAGTTAAAATGATAATCAAGTACTTTCAATGCGCTTTAGTATTTTAGTCAACACATCAAAATAAGGGAACTTCTTTAAAGCACGACAAAAAAATATTAAAACATAATGATTTGAAATGCACTTATGCACAAGTAAACGTTTTTAATTATTACCTTGACACCAAAGTGTGTCAAGAAACAGTCATGAAAGTGTATCTCTTTAATTGCACTCAAGTGACCTCTTATTTCATTAATATTATTTTATCTGCATGCACCATTTTTTTTTTAAAATATATATGTTTGATATTTTGAAGTACACTACAAGTGCAGTAGATCAGTTTACTCCGGTAAATCACCTGTAGAAGTCGGAACAGTTTGTCATATGTTAGTGTGTTTTAGTAATGCCATGATTGAATGCCAAAATCATGGATCTCAGGATATAGTTGTGGGTTTTTCCCAGAATCCTCAGCTGCGTCTGAAGGGGAGTCGGAGGAGGATCTCTGTGGGTCTCGGACATCTCTGCCGCGACACGGCATCGGTTCAGCAAACACTCTTCATCGCGGCAACACCACGGCTCACGTGTGCTGGCATCGCAACACCAGCGTTTCCATGCTGGACTTCAGCATAGCGACAGAGGTACCAGTCCTACATCTGCACCATCACCAGTATGACCATCATCATCTTCATAATCTGCACTGTGTCCTTACAGAACAAGCTCTCAGGAAATCTGCTCAGAAAGTTCAAAAACAGCAACGGCTGGCAGAAACTCTGGGTGGTGTTCACCAGTTTCACCCTGTTCTTCTACAAAACACACGAGGTAAAGCGTCCACACACTCTTCCTGTGACTCCGTGAACGTGTCGGATCTGTGTGAGAGACCGGGACTCACGCTCACTTCTCTCTGGCAGGACGAGTTTCCGTTGGCCAGTCTGCCATTGTTGGGTTATACAATAACCCATGCTGGAGAGTCAGAAAACATCCATAAAGATCACGTCTTCAAACTGCACTTCAAATCTCACGTTTATTACTTCAGAACCGAGAGTGAATACTTTTTCGAAAGGTACAGCAAAATTCATTATTTTACAGAGAAAACTTGAATATGTTACTGATAAATCTAGTAGTTTGGTAACCCTTCATTTTACAGTGTCCTTGTAATAGCAGTAAATTATGCATGATTACAAGCAACTAACCCTAAACATGTTGTTAATATTTATGCTTCCTTGTGTAATTATGCATTTAAGTACTGAGTAATATGAACTACGGGAAAGTTACTGTATGAAATTTGGCACACAGATAGAGGAGAGTCTGAAATGTCACCAGAGCAAATCCCTGTAGCGCCACCAACTGTCCACAGTTGCACTCACATTTATGCTAATAACTTTAGGACCGTAAGGGCTAGGGGAAAAAAACATAATTTTCCGTCATGAAAATTTTCAGAAAAAAATATGAACCTTTTTGAACTCCTCCTCGGCAGTCGCTCCAATTTTCAACACAATTTAACCAGATCATCTTCACACCATGCCGACAACAAGTTATGGAATTCAAGTTGATTCGTCGAACCGTTCGTGAATAACGCGAATAAAGGAATTTGACGAAGAGCACACCAACATGAACGTGAGGCTCTGTCTCCGCAACGCTTTAGCGAATTCTGACCAAACTTGGTGTGTGTTATGACAACCATGACCTGAGGCGACCTGTACAGTTTCGGCACAGTGCCACCCGGTGGTCAGGAGATATGAAAAAAAAGGTCTTATTGCTTATAACTTCTGAACGGTTTGGCCAGAAACGCTTTAGATTCGGTGAAACATGTCGAGTCGAACAATACCCAATTTTCCCACACCGGCCATTTTGGGCGTCGGCCATTTTGTCATGCATTTGTCACCCTTAATGCTGTCAGACAGTGAGATTTTCATCCCTGTGCAGATGGATGACGGTGATCCGAAGTGCTACAGTCTCTGCCAGCAGAACCCGCTATCTGAACCGGATAGAACCGGACTGAACCGGACAGATCCTGCCGTCTGAACTCCACAGAAACTGCCATCTGACACAACACACACCAACAGACCCATGCAGACATATTTATATACGTATATCTCAGTGTGTGTGTGTGTGCTTTATGACAACGTCACTTCTGTGACTGACTTTTGTTTTTTAAATAACATAATATGACTTTAAAGGGGAATGTCACCACTCGCTTAAGTTCAGATATCAGCCTCAGGCAAGTGTTATTCCTATCATTTGTAATTATGCCGAATCGTCTGTGTGTCTAAAAGGTTCTTAAGCTACATCACTGACATTATCAGTTTTATTATACACACTTAAAAAAAAAAAAAAAAAAGGTTTTTGTTGCAGCGATGCCAAAAAATAACCATTTCTGGTTCCCCAAAGAACCTTTCAATGATCAGCTCTGAAAATAACCCTTTTTTTCTTTGTGTGAAGAACATTTAAAAAATCTAAAAAACGTTGGTAACACTTTATTTTGATGGTCCCTTTTGAACGTGCTGTTGACTATAAGGAACTTTGCAACTACATGTCAGCTAACTCTCATTAGAGTATTAGTAGACTCTCTGCTTAATGTCTGCCAACTCTATATTGTGATGCTCCTCCAACAGACACTCTACTGACTATAAGTGACTTTGCAACTACATGTCAACTTATTCTAACCCTACCAGTCTACTAATACTCTACTGACACCCTAATGAGAGTTAGTACACATGTAGGGGCAACATTACTTATAGTCAACTGAATGTGTTAAGGAGACCATCAAAATAAAGTGAAACCAAAACTTTTTTCCACTATAAAGAACATTTTGTGCAATGAAAAGGTTCCGCGGATGTTCTTAACGGAACCTTCAATTCCAGTAAATAACCTTTATTTGTAAGAGTGGAAAAAATCCGCGAGTAAAACGGCTCATGGAGGAGTTGATTCACACACCAGTACTTGTGTAACGCAGGCCAGCTAGTACTTGCTGTGCGAGTAAACCTCTTTAGCCTCCTTGTTAGAGCGCCTGACTCTCATGCCGGAGATCCGGGTTCGAGGCCCGCTCGGAGCGGGACGAGTGGGACCCGGGTGGAGGGGTTACACTTGCACTTTAGATAAAAAGTTCCTCCAAATCTCTAGCGAGATTCTTACAAAAAGTGCATTATGGATTTCATTAAACGGCATTGAACGTTCCAAGGTGCTACGCTCATGATATTGTGTTTGATTATGTGCATTAGCACACACTTATTTATAGCATGTGTTGACACACTGAAGTCATTATCTCCAGAAACTGAAAGTCAAAATTCCCCTTTAAACACACGATCTTTCCCTTATTCACACAGAGGTGTTTTTGCGTTTTGTCCCTTTAGTGTATAAACACACACACCATGAACAAGCATTTCATGCATTTTTTTGTACTGGGCTTTTACAGGATCTCATTTTGTATGCGCTGTTTAATTGTTAAGCCGCAAGTGTCACTTGATGCCTCTAAAAGCAGGCAGATCCATTTCAGTGCCATGTTTTTATAGGACAAATTTCTATGTTTCTATGTTTTAGACTTTGTTTCTATCAGCTGAAACCATGTTGGGTTCCAGAAGCCAATGTGCCAAAACCATTTTGGGTGTTTCTGTTTGTTTCCATATTGGATTGAAAGGTCAATAATGATACAAGGATACAATATATGAACCTTACAGTGTACATTTTTTTGCTGAGTTTATATTTATAGTGTAATAGTGCCATAACGCATGAAAATTGGTTTTTCGCTACATTTATTCCGATCACCATGTAGCATTTGATAATGAAGAGAGGATATTTTATTATTCAAATCTGTGAGAAGATTGACACCCCTCACTGTCATTTTTTTAAATATAATTTTCACCAAATTTAAAAAACATTCACCTTAGACACAATGAGCCACAGCTGTATATTACAGGATAGCTTAGTCCACAGAAGAAGTAAAGCTTTAAAACGTGCAGATAGTTTCATAAGGCCCAAACACTGCTCAAAGGGAAGAGAGAGAGAGAGAGAGAGTTTATTGGAAATGAAAGCAATAAAACCTCATTCCAGAAACCGCTTGACTTGTTCTTTCTGCAAGTGTTTCTTCAGACTGCTTTTTTTATTGAAACAAATCATTCCAATCACTGATTTCAGCATTCAACAAGAATGCTTCACAGGACAGATATCACATATCCTCAAACAAGTTAACAAGTTAAAAAAAACAAAAAGGAACAACAACACGAGATAGAAAAAAATGGATAGTATTAATAATAATAATAATCTAGGAATGGTAAAGAGAGAGAGAAAAAAAGCAAAATATTTTTTCCTATTGATACATTCAAGGTTCATATAATTTGGTGAACATAGTGGTGACATGACAATATAAAGAATTCCTCCATAAAGTTTAACAAAAATTGTTGTTATTTATTTATATTATGTCATTCTTTGTATATTTAATTAATTTTAATGACCTCTTCAACGATTCCAACTCTATTAAGAATAGATTACATTTAGGTATGCATTTTGCTCATTTTTGTTTTGTGGATGTAATATTTACCATGCAAAATGTAGAAATTCACCACATATTCACACAATTTGCTTCTGTGTGTGTAAGAACATATAACATCTTTTAGAGTTAATGTTTATAATTCACCTTTCGTGGGGCAAAAAGAAAATAACTAACATCAGACCAACATTTTAAAGAGAAATCACAGTTGTCCAGCCGGCATTTCACTGGTCAGCAGAGGGCAGTGTTACATCATCAGTGACGTCACTCCACCAATCACAGATCAGATAGGCCTAAACACACACAAAAGCCTATTTAGTAAATATCAATTCAGAAACAATTCATTCTTTTTTCTCTCTCTCCAAAAATGTAACATATCAGTATAATCACACACAATAATACATATCACAATCATGTCAAATGATATATTTTAAAAGTAATAATAAATAAATGATTGCTTTAAATTTATATAAAATTAAAACATCCATATTAAAATAATTTAATATTTTTGTTCTCATTACTTGAAGGCTGTTTTAAAATACCATTATCAAACCATTTAGTTCATTTTCATTTACATTATGTTCTCTCCACAAATGAGAAATGTCATATAATCATACACAATTTTGTTGTTATTGTTATTTATTATTTAGCCTAAATTTTAAATTTTCATTTTTTTAATTTATAGCCTTATTTAAATATTTTATTTTATTTGTATTGTGTGTGTGTATACGTGATTGTGTTTGTGTGTGTGTGTGTGTATGTGCGCGCGCGTGCGTGAGTGTGTTTGTGTGTGTGTGTGTGTAAGAGTGTGTTTGTGTGCTTATTTTGTTTATTTAATGTATTGTCTATTTTTTTTTTTTTTTGGATCTAAAGTTTGATGACAGTGAAACAAACCAACAAATAAGCAAACATTAAATACGACAAACGGTAGTCAGAGTTGCACTCGTGGTGTTGTTGTTGGAGAGGATTTCCTCCTGTTCTCTCTCCTCTAATGAGATTTCACAGGTTTCGCCTACCCGCTGAGATTCACCACACACACACACACACACACACACACACACACACACACACACACACACACAGCTGACTGGAGACTGTGCTCGTGCAGTGAAAGTCAAGCCAGGACTAAACTTCAGTCTCGGAATGTCCTCTGACTTCTGATGTGATGTGAATCACTTGTGTTCTGCCATAGGTGTTTAATTAAAGACCAGTCGCGGTAGCGAATGAACTATTCCTACTATGACGAACACTCATGAATATTAATGTACCACGGGTACGTCGCGCGTTAACGTTCCTATGGGTAAGGATATAGGTTTTTTTTAATTGTTTTTAAAGAATTACAACTACAATCAAAGTTGTACATTAAGTAAACAAACAAACAAACAAACAACAACAAACAAAGACAAATATATAAAGAAACAGCGACAAACTGAAAAGTTTGAAAATGTTTAAAAATGTAAACAAATGTTGCAGCTTTCTTATTTTTTAAACACAACATTGTGTTTAATATGGTTGAGTTTCTGATCTTAAAATGAAAAACAAAGGCTAATTTCCTCCAAATTTACATTTGTGAATACTAAATTTAGCTTAAAGAAGTAGCAGATTAAGTATTAATATGACTTATAATAAGATTTGTCATGGGAACTAAAATAAACAAACAAATAACACATTTTTAAAGCATGATGTTTACATGATGTGAGCCTTAATAAATAAAGTAGGCCTAACCGAGATCTGACCAAAAAAAAACTGAATGAGGACAACTCCAAAACAAATGATGAAATGTTTCATAAATTGGACCACAAAAATGTATCAATATCACAATTAAATCTGTTGGCCAAGGCTAAAGGTTCATGAATAATATATAAAGTCGGGAAGACGTTTTCGGCTTCGCTCATGAATATTAAGCAGCGAGAGTACGTCACAGCAAAACTCGTAAATGCGCGGAGGGAGCTGTGTGTGTGTGTGCGTTAAACCTCCCACAAACACGAGAGCATGACAGCACGGGAAAGCGCTTCATTTACACGGCAGGAACTTCCAGGAGACTTTAAACCTCCGGGAATACGGAGTAAAGGATATATCGCGGTTATCTGAACATGAGAGTTAGCTAACGGTTACAGCAGAGCGAGGGTTTTTAAATCTCGGGCACTCGCGCCCCTGTAGAAAACGGACTTTGAATGGTTTTAATTGATTTATTTAACAGTCCACTGGAAGTTAATGAGAGTTTGTAGTGCGGGATGTCGATGCCGGCTCACACGGAGACTCGCAGGTTCACCCGCGGGCTCAGTAAGCCGGGCACGGCGGCCGAGCTGCGGCAGAGCGTGTCGGAGGCGGTGCGGTCCTCGGTGCTGCTGGTGAGTAGATGTCGGTCACATACTGAAAGTGGACTTTTTGTACCGTTTGTACTGTGGCGTAGTGGTTACACACTGAAAGTGCTGTCAGGAGAAGGCTGTGGGTTCGAATCAGACGCCAGGTGACTGTAAAGGGCTGAGCCTGTAACAAGAGAAACTTGGGGTAACACATAAGACAGTTTGGATGCTATATTGTATCTGGGTGATTTGATGTCATGTCACGTGCACCAGTGTCCCACTGCACTGGAATAGCAACTCATGTGAAGAATCAATCCAATGCATGACAGCAGTTGTTAATAAGTTAATATAGGCCTGCCTACACTTACAGTCAAACGATTTGGATCGGTACGTTTTATTTTATTTTATGTTTTTTTCAAATAAGTCTCTTATGCCCATCAAGGCTGCATTTATTCGATAAAAAAAAAAAACTAATATTGTGAAATATTATTACAATTTAAAACAGCTGTTTTCTAATTTAATCTATTTTAAAATGTAATGTATTCCTGTGATCAAAGGTGAATGTTCAGCATCATTACTTAAGTCTTCAGTGTCACATGATCCTTCAGAAATCATTGTAATATGATTTGATGCTCAATAAACATTGATGATTATTATCAATGTTGAACAATTTTATAATTTTTTTTTTTAATTTTCATTATTATTATTATTATTATTTTTTTACAGATTAACTCTAGATGAATAAGTCTCAGAATAAAATCAGGCATCAATGCAGGTGGTTGTTTATGGCCAATTTTACATTTTTACTAATTAAGGGAGAGTTCATGGACTGAGTGGGAAGAACTAATAAATGCTTTGTTGTGTGTGTGTTTGTGTGTGTGTGTGTAATATTATCCTGAATGATTCCAACTTTCCTTGCACATTAAATGGACGTCATCCAAGCCGTTGACAGGGAAAGAGAGTCAGAAACACACGGTCGCTCCTCGTGTGATTTATTATTTGTGTATTACGGAGAGGATGTGAGAGGAGTGTGTGTTTCTGAGCCGGCGTGCTACACAATCTGTGTGATGGAGTGGCTAAAGATCTGGATTGGTAATTAAAGATGTTTACAAGCGGTGAGCCCTGAACGGAGTAAGAATCTTAACCTCAGGGAAGAGGACTGACCTGTGCTGTAAGTCGCTTTGGATAAAAGCCTCAGCTAAATGACTACTTACTTACTAAGTATTCTTGCACATTTCAGGTGTTCCCTCTGAACCCAACACACATCTTCGACAGGAAGTGATGTGAGTCCAGACTTGTGTGAATGAGTCATTGAAACTCATCTTTGTTGTTTAACCCTCTGGTGCTCTTTGCGTGTCAGTCAAAAATGACCGAATTTTATTCTTTTTTTGTCAATAACATGAATGTATTTAGTTTGATAATTTTATGATGATTTTATGGTGCTAAATTATATTTACGCTGTATTTATAATCCATTTATTCACTTTTTGAGCATAGACCTGAATATTTTATTTCCAACTTAAACTCGTAAATCTTGAATGCTTCAGAGCTCAGACTTAAGTTTGATCTCTTTTTAAAGACGACACTTGGCAGAAATTAGGTATCATTCGAAAGCTTACGAACTCAAAGTTAATCTTGTGAAAACCGTTGAGAAATTTGAAACCGTACTCTAAATTATTTTAGGCTCCTCCCCTCGTGGGCGGTGTCTGGTTTCATATTACAAAATTGATTTGAACTACTTTATAATCAAAATTCAAACCCTTTTCTATTCTTGACAAAACGCATATTATCGGAAAGGTCTCAAGGTTCCATGTTTTGTGATAGAAGTGATATATGGACAGAAATTTATTAGTAGAATGCATCAAAACAAAATTCACCCGGTGGCTATTTTTGGTACAGCGCCTAAACAAAATCTCATGGGAACTTCAATTTCTGTGATATCAACTTCAAATTTGGAACACAACTTGGTTAGATGTATGGCTTTGATTTTATAGTCATTTTAGAGTAAAATAATTTTGAAAAATACATATTTTAAATAAAATAATACATATTTAGGACAGTACATTTGATTTACAGTCAAATTAAACTTCCATAACTTTTTCATGCTTTAATATTTTTAAGTGCTTTCTTTAAAACAAGTCCAAACTTAGGTCTATTTTCCAAAGCATTCTTGAATTACAAGCTGTGTGCAGAATAGCAGACTAGCATACGACCTACTGATTATGCAGTATGCATACTGTACGCGTGGTATACCGGGATAGCATTTGAGTAAAATATCAGCCTGATCTCATGAGAAAACATAAGTTGTTTTGTATGAAATGTGATTTGTACGGAAACATACATAATGTCCATGTAAACTGCCAAAGCAGATCGTACAAAAATGTACAAATTAGATCATTCAAACTTGCTACGGATTAGCCACCAATTTGCCAAAGTGTAAAATAGTTACAAATAGCCAAACTCATAAAAATAAAGGTTATTTATTGCCATCAATGTTTTTAATGAAGAACCTTTAACATCTGTGGAACGTTTAGGTTCTTTATAGTCGAAAAGGTTTTTCAGATTGTTAAAATGTTCTTCACACACTATCTCTTTTGCATCGCTGTGAAAGCCCCCTTTTGGAACCTTTATTTTTAAGATTGCATGAGAGTGTGTTGGAAATATTGAATCCCACAATCTTGATATAGTTATTTTTGCTTTGAAAAATGAGGTTGTCACAATGACCGAAGGATAGATAACAGTGAAATTGCACAATTCTCCTGTCCAATTTCAACAGGCTAGCCAAACTCAGACTTCTCAAGCTCATGGACACAAGTTAACACACAGTAATAAAGTAAGAAAAAAAGAAACCAAATAAAAAGCAAAAGGACAAAGATACAAGTGTGCAACAATTGTGCTTGTGGATACTTGGCACAATAGGCATTTTGACATGACTTTGTGTGTATTTGAGCGCATAAGTGCAATAAACAAGACAATAATCCCAATTTTCCTCTGGTTGTTGCATTTCTAATATCGTCCGACCCTACTTTTGAATGTGTAATTTGGAAAGTGCAAAATAAAGCTTTTGCTTCCATGATGATGACTGGACTCATGTGACAACAATGTAGCGTAGAAATGTTTATCGTTCCATATAATGCTTTCTGTTTCATATAAATATAAGGCAGTGTACAATGCTAGTCTTCCATTTAAAACACAGGCTAGGAGAGACGAATCCCTGAATGCTCTGAATCTGAAGATCAGAACTGTCAGAATGAAGCATATGGTGGGCCAAGAATGTGTGTGTTCACACACGCTTGCATTCCTGCATTATACATGTACATACAAATGAAATGAGACGTGTTACAGAACAAAGGCTAGATTGTGTCACATTTGCATGGTTTGTGCTCTGACAGGCCTCTGAACACGAATGTATTGTGTGTTAGACCCACAGATGTGTGTTTAGGCGTGTAAACTGTATGTATGACTGTGTTTATTTTGCACTTCATCTAGAATCGGGGGTTCGGTTTGATTCAGTCTAACCCACTCTGGACGGACAGTGAGATGGACTGATTGTGAAATCCTCCTCTCTGGTGTCTTCAAGTAGATATGAGTTTTGTGTTTCATGTCGTATACATGATGAAACAATATTTTTGCATTTTCTGAAGTGCAGTGTGCCTGTGCAAAACTTGTTGTGGGTGGTTGCCAGGGTGTTGCTAGGTTCCTTTTGACTAGATTGATTTTGGATGAAGTTCAAAGGATCAAGTCAAGTCTTTAAAGTCCCCCGTGGTAAAAATCATGTTGTTTGTATGTCTATGTGGTGTTTAAGAGGAACATTCATAAGTCGACAGCATTGCTGAGTATTTTCTGCTTAAAACTGCAGTGAACCAAAGACAGTCTCAAAAACACGGTTTGAAATCGCTGGTGTTTCTGACGTCACAAACGACCTTGTAACCAATCAGATCAACGTGTGATCGTCAACCAGTGGATCTCTGAGCTGAGTGAGTGAGTGGAGGCGGGGCTCATTTGCATATTCATATTCAACCACATATACTAAATGAGGCAAGGGTGTCGAGTTACATTCTAAGGGATGCATTTTTTTTCAAGAAAAGCTCAGCTTTATTGTGGACTGATGATTTTAATAAAAGCATAGGCTATTCCATTTATTAACAACCTCATAGCTTAACGTAGGTCTATCTTTAAGTAATCATTAAAAATCAAATCCCCTGTGGAGAAAATGATTGGGATTTTTACTTCCTGAACCTGACTATTGCACTCTATAAAAATGATAATAATAATTAATTGTATTTATGGGACACCCTGCAAATAATGAGATACATGAACAATAAATACAAAAATAAAAAAAATACACAAAACATCAATCAGAATAAGGTAATCTTAAAAAAAATATGTCATTTGAAAGACTAGAACTATTACATATGTCTTTATCTTTAATGGCAAGGAAAAATCCCCTTATGCATGTGAGAGACTGTATATGAGGTGTTTCTCCCTCATATCGGCTTCAACGTCTTGATAAATTGTGGCATTTCTTTGTTGTTAAATATCCAGTATTCCCATGATTCTTTTGTCTTTTATGAGTTTAATAAAGAACTCGGTCTCGTCTTCTGTCCAAACACACCACGCATTCTTTAAAATACGATCGCCTGTTACGTACGTCAGCTGTCCTGTAAATGCGAGAAAACTTTTCCATCGCAGTTTTGCAAAATATTCCTTTTTCGAATTGCCTGAAAAAAACACCTCATGTGAGCGTAAAAACGTGTTTGCGATTATATGGGAGGTTTTTACGAAATTGACGTGTTTCCATTGGCAGTATTTTAAATTCGCAATTTCAATTTGTGCAATTTAACGGGGTAATGGAAACGTGGCTAATGAAAGTTTATACCGACTTTGCGGAAAATTTGTTCTAAAGGCAATAGATAAATAATAAACAGAAGAGGGCCCAAAACTGAGCCCTGAGGCATGCCACTAGTAATCTGAGATGTCCGTGATTTACATTTTTTTAATTTGGAGTCCGACGCGATATGATCTTTAGAAACCATTCGAGAGGAATACCAGTGATTCCAATGGAAATCAACCTCTCTAATAAAATACTATGTGAAATGGTGTCAAAAGCTGCACTTAATCAAGAAGTCGTCCAGTATCCGTAGCCATCAACAAATCATTAGTGACTTTAAGTGCAGTCTCCGTGCTATGATATGAAATTACTAAAATTTCTATTTTTTACACTGTAGGAGTAGTGATGCTGATTTTAATCAACGCTACGACTAATAAAACACCTGCTGTATTTCAGGGTTCATTTCTGCTGTGCACTGTGACCAGATCTTCTGACTGTGTGTGAAAGTCATCTGGCTGGATTTTTTTATTTATGCTTTTGACTAATCGTGGACTTTGTTTGGGTTGGCATTTGGCACTCTAAGAGGCTTTGGAAAACTAAAGCACACAGTTGCTTGAAGGGTTATGTTTACTCCCAACATTCACCAGCAGGCCTCATTTAATAACCAGATCTAATAAAAAACATTGCCCTTAAAATGAACTCGAGTTCTGTGTTGGCACATCAAATATATGATGTCATAATAACAAAGGCATGTATTTTAATCAGGCATTTTCTTTTAGTGTGCTGAAATCATCCATGTTTTGCTTCGTCTTCAAACCAATTATAAATATAAACGCATCACTCCTCCAAAACACAAACACCTGCCTAATGACATCACACACACACACACACACACACACACACACACACACACACACACACACACACACACACACACACACACACACACACACACACACACACACACACACACACACAGATGTGTGCTTAATCAGCCTGTGCTTAGTGATGACGTTAGCTGGGTAAATGTCTGGTTACTATAATGGCAGTCTTTGTGTTTGCATTACAGCGTTCAGTAACTGAGATTACATCTACTCTAATACATTTGAAAAAGCATCTTTTCTCTATGTTTTGGCCTTTTGTTCACACTTTTGCTGCTAAACGCCATTTTCACATTTTTGCGTGGACTGTGAAAGCAAATGTATTTGAAAACGATGACACGTTTAGTCATGTGACACAGCTTTTACAGATAGATATCTATGAATATCTCAGGGCTCTACAGTGTGACCAGATCAGGGCGGTTGTGCAGTGGTGTTGATAATAGCCTATTACTGGCAAAAGCTGTATTTGTGTTTGCGCTCTGGAGAGCGCAGAGGTTTCTATTTCGCAGCGTTGAGCAATGTAGCCAATCACAGACGCAATGCACTCAAAACGCCAGAGTTCTTGTCCAATCTCGCAATTCTCTCATTATAACAAAAAAAAGCGTAGACACGATGTAAATAAGAGATTCAGTTATCAGATTATCAGAAACGGGGTCGGAAATTATCAGGGGCTGGGGCAAAAACTGGTACCAAAATTAATATAAATGCCACCCAAATACGAGACATGGCCACAAAAAAATTCCCCTGTATGAGCTCTTGTTTTTAATATTTACAGTATATGTTATAGTTAAGCATCACACGAGCAAGGCGGCTATATTTAGGTTTTATTTTATACAACAGTTTAATAAACAAGAAGTTAACATAGAGACTTGCATTTTAAGCACAAAACTGTCTGATTTTACTCTCATCAATGAAAATGATTACAATCAAAGTCACATCTGAGCCGCTGTTTAACTCTGACAAACACACAGCGGTGATTCTTTGATGAATGAATCGACTTTTTGAATGAATTGGGTGAGTCAATGATTCAATGACCAGTTCATAAACCGCATACTTCGCTTACTATATATTAGGAATGTACGAGACTATTTGACTAGGCGATTAAACGATGCTGCTGGTAGTCGACTTAGAAATGCTAGTCGTTTACAGAGGCGGACAGAGTACAGAGCTTTGTTACTTGAGTAAAAGTACAGATACCCCTTGCTAAATTTTACTCAAGTACAAGTAAAAGTACTACAGTCAGATGTCTACTTAAGTAAAAGTACTAAAGTACTTGTTTTTAAAAGTACTTGAGTATCAAGAGTACAAGAGTAGATTTTCTAAATATTGCATTACTACTGCCACAGTGCTTACATTTATGCACAGAAACGCCCTACATGGAGTTATGAAAAATGTTAATGTTAATACCTTGGAGAATGTAAAAGCTATTGAAAGTAAAATCAAGTCATTTTCATCTTTTTACCATGTTGCTTTATTTAATTTAATAAAATTTTTGGGGGGTCCCATCTTTAAATGTGGGGACAACACACACACACACACACACACACACACCACATGTAAGGGTGGCGCTGCCAATAAAGCACCTAAAAGCTGTCACAAAGAACCGGCAAAAGGAATGATTATGAATATGTAAAATATAGCAAGGAGATATTTTAATTGTTTATTAATAAACACTTGTTAATAAACAAGTGTTTTCTTTGTCAGTGTCGGCTAGATGAAGTTGACGATGCTGACTCGCGATCTTCAGTAGTGAACGCGCCAGAGAGAAATGCACATTTCATACGGATTACATAAGCAGAGAGCAATCTGTAGTCTGTTTTCTTTCGTTTTGAATTTTTCTGTTTAAAAGTAGACATGTCTGTGAGAGGCAAGTAGGCTACCTTATACACTGAGTTTCGGTTCATTTATGAGACGAGATCCAGTTCACGTGCCGGCGCCTCCGTTTCTTATCTATCGTCTGCTATTTACTTCTTATTTATTAAACCCAGGCAATTGGTTGATGAAACATTGATTAAAATTAAGATACAATTAATGCAAAACGAAATTCAGGTTAAAGAAAGGTTTTGTGTTTTCTGTTTGATGTCTCTGTGAAAGTTTTAAAGCATCTTTTAGTGCCGCTTTCAGAGCGCTCACATCCGTAACGGAGAACACGTCCATAACATTGTTTTTTCCTCATAAATGCAAACCTGAAAAATAAAATAAAACAAAATTCATATTTTATGTACTGTGGAGACTGAGTGCCAACCCTTCTTCATTCGCTGGGTAGTAGCCTACTTTGGTTTGCGCAGTGTAATTCACATAATCAGTAAAAATATATTTTGCCTCCTAAAGTTTTTTTTTTTAAGAAATCAGAAATCCCTCGTGGCTACGCCACTGCCACATTTGAACCTGACTCTGTTAAACACACCACATACTCAAGAACATCAAACCAAATGCTTGGCTTACATTAATGTGTAATATAAAATCTGACCATGGAGTTGACTTTGGCGGAAAGCTGAAGGTGATTGCTGATAGGCTGTCCCAATCAGTGGCGCCTGCACAATCCAATCACGTTTGAGAGGGAAACAACAAATTGAGGGTTTCCGAAATTTTTCTTTTTTTTTTTCTTTTTTTTTTTTTTACTCGGGTACTCACGGTTATGGATAGAAATGTATTGGAGTAAAGAGTACAATATTTGCCTCTCAAATGTACTTGAGTAAAGTCATGAGTACTCCCCAAAAATGATACTCGAGTAAAGTACAGATCCCTCAAAATTGTACTTAAGTACTGTACTCAAGTAAATGTACTGTCCGGCTCTGGTCGTTTATATATATATATTTATTATTATTATTTATTTTTTTTGCACATTGTTTTGCTTTATATTTTTACAAAGGCTATGTTTAAATTACCGTCATGTTAATGGTACATCTTAAAATTAATATATTATTTTTAAAAAGTGCATATCTGCTAGCAGAAATCAAAATCATTTCATTTTACCTCAGATTTACCTCAAATAACAAACACAAACCTTTTCAGTTTTCTTCTATGTCATTTCAAACTAGTATAACAATGAAACTTGCTTATAGGATTGTTATACTACCGGTTTTGAGGGACAATACGGTATGAAATTTTAAATCAGATTAAAGGAGAAACATGATGAATGAAACTTGACACTTGAACAGTTGCTATATCAACATCCTAACGAAGTGAATACGCTTAAATAATGTAGTTGTCAGTACATGTCAAGCTTTTCTTGTGATTTTGCCACCTGTCATGGTAACAAACAACAGTACCGTAACATGCTGACTGAGGAAATTGCCTATTTTAGGCAGCGTTCAGTGTCGGATTTGACTGCTCATAGACTAAGCAGTGTGTGGGGTGGTTGAAGTTTAGACTAGTCGGTTGCAAATTTCTGTTTTTAACGTTTATGAAATTAGTCGTTGCGCACATATCTACTATATAAACGCTATATGACAAAAAAATTATGTCTGAATTCACAGTACTCCTAAAAGAGTAGGCAAAAAGTACCCAGGTGACATTACAAAGGTTAAAAAAGCCCCTGGAAATCAATGTAATGTTTTTTTTAAAAACGTTTTCTGATGTTTCAGTGTAGACGAGACACTATCGTTTTGAATCTCAAACACCGTTTTTACATGTGTCTGGATAATTGTAGCCGTAGCATCAACTGTTGGACATTGATGAACTCTCTCTGTTTGTCCGAACAGTGTGTGTTTATGAGATCTGAAGAGCGACGCGTTGTGTGTGTGTGACGCTGGTGGGAATTATGTGAGAGAGTGGGGCAGGAGATGGAGATGAGGGACTGGTCATCCTGGTTCCCACTGATCTCCCTCTGCCAGTGTTACAGAGGCATTGTTCAGAGTGACTGACCTCCAACACACACTTCCTTCCTCTCTCACACACACACACACACAGATCGCATTACAGCTGCTCTTGATGATGACCAGCCTCAGCTACACACCCTGGCCTGCAGGGAAACGCACTCACTCACGCACAGACACACATCACGCAGGTGCAGACACACACACACACATGCGCACTCGCACACTCTTATACACACACACACACACACGTTATATGAAAAACGGTAAATCATTCACTTCCCGTTCCCAACCCTTAAAGTAACCAGCATTCATTCTATCTAATTTATGTAACAAACACATTACTTTAACTAAACATCAGATTATTAGACTAACTAAGCATGCAACACCCCCCTCCCCCTCCCCCAGTGAACTAAGTTTGAAAAGATGTTAAGTAATCCTGAACATGCCCAGAAACTATGCGATTTGCGCTGCGGACAAAGGCTCTGGCACCTGATGTATAGCCTCATTATTGGAGTGTAATGACGAAACATGAAAGCCAACGAAGTCGACCTCTGGCGCCGCAAATAAGCATTTTACAACAATAAGCATCAGATTATGTTGACTGAGGTCAGCAAAAGTGGCCCTTAAGCGCTGTTCGTGAATCACTGCATTCGAGGCATGGACAATGACATCATCAAGGTAAATGGCAATGCCAGGGACACCGGCCAGGATGGTGGACAGG